>JAVRXN010000011.1:85087858-85710358 GCA_033556935.1 Timema podura
ATTAGCCTTCAAGCTAGTTCATCAAAATGTATGTACCACAGTGATAAATTGATTTTAACAAAGGGAGAAGGAGACCAAGTTTTTTTTGGTCAGTTTAGCAAACCGCTTCAATAAAATACATTTGCACGTTATCCTTCTATAATATATTCTGTTATAATACAAAAAATACGAGACGATTCTGATAATGATTATAAATAAACCTCGTGAAGATAGCAATTGTAGATAGTTTATTAGGTAGTAGGTACAGCACTATTATTATATTTAAAAAAAAAGGTAGTATTCATATATTAAAAAAGTGAATCACTTGAATTATGACGATTTGTAATCTTGGATCATTACACCAGGTATAACCATTACAATTTTATTTCGGTTTGTAAGCAAATATTTGGTTGTAATCCTGACTGGAGACGTCAAGTAAAGTGGTTGATACTACACTAGGCTAAAATCAGGAGGTGATTATAATACTTGAAGTAGTAGTTGGTCTTAATTTGAAAATAATTCAGTCCAACTAAAAACTAATTAATAATGGCGCCTTGTTAGTGTGCAATAAAAACCGAACATTAATGTCCTTGTGCGTCTGATGCCGTGACAGGATAAAGTTACGAATGAAAACACATCGCATGTGTCACTGGGAGAGGAAATTAGTACCTATGTCCTTTATTCAAATAATAATCGTAGTTATCCGAGGCGAAGGAGAACAGCTTCTAGAACTGCTCTTTTACAGACTCGGGCTGTGGCTGGTCCTTCCACTATCCCCATTATAGACCAAGGACTGGTGTTGGTATTCTGGTTTACAAGGACTATTGTTGTTATCCTGGGTTACTATTGTTGATATTCTGGTTTTCAAGGACTATTGTTGTTATCCTAGTTTTCAAGGAATATTGTTGTTATCCTGGTTTACTATTGTTGATATTCTGGTTTTCAAGGACTATAGTTGTTATCCTGGTTTACTATTGTTGATATCCTGGTTTACAAGGAATATTGTTGTTATCCTGGTTTACTATTGTTGATATCCTGGTTTATAAGGAATATTGTTGTTATCCTGGTTTACTATTGTTGATACCTGGTTTACAAGGAATATTGTTGTTATCCTGGTTTACTATTGTTGATATCCTGGTTTAAATGGAATATTGTTGTTATCCTGGTTTACTATTGTTGTTATCCTTGTTTAAAAGGAATATTGTTTTTATCCTGGTTTACTATTGGTTATACCTAAGTATTAAAGTAATATTGGTTGTTAATCCCATTGGTGTTAACATTTAGGAAACCAGTTTACAAGTGAATATTGTTGTATCTCCACGGACTAGCTGTTAGCAATACCCCAGGTGTAAGGAATATTGTTGTTATCCTGGTTTACATATTGTTGATATCCTGGTTTACTATTGTTGATATCCTGGTTTACAAGGAATATGTTGTCTGGTTTATTTGATCCTGGTTTACAAGGAATATTGTTGTTATCCTGGTTTACAAGGAATATTGTTGTTATCCTGGTTTACTATTGTTGCTACCCTGGTTTACCTATTGGTGCAAGCCCTGTATAGTCAAGTATTTACTCTCACAGATCCTCAGCTCCTGAGCAGTGCTACCAATGGATGGTAACACAGACGAGGATATGGCGACCCCGCCATCTAACGGGAACAGCCCACACGAGACTGGTGCCCCTTCTCCCAGAGACACCTCGTCAAGCAGCCCCCCTCAGGCAGATATCCCACAGTACCTGCAACTCCTGATCGAAGGGACCTCTGTGTGCGGGGACTCCAAGAATGCCCGGGACACTAAACCCGATTGGCTGGACCTTGAGAAGTTTCGCCGAGGACAGAATTTGCTCGGGACTATCTGTTCGGTCTTGTGTTCGCCGAGATGTTGACGTTGTTGGGATTGTTTAGTTTCCCAGACTCTCTTCAGCCACTTATCTTCACTCGCAGCTCGGACACACCCTTCAAGGTACTGTACATTTACATTAGATTAGTGTGATTCTGCTGATTATATAACACCTACAGATTAGTGTGATACTGCTGATTATATAACAGCTACAGATTAGTGTGATACTGGTGATTATATAACACCTACAGATTAGTGTGGTACTGCTGATTATATAACAGCTACATATTAATGTGATTCTGCTGATTATATAACACCTACAGATTAGTGTGGTACTGCTGATTATATAACACTTACAGATTAGTGTGGTACTGCTGATTATATAACAGCTACAGATTAGTGTGATACTGCTGATTATATAACACCTACAGATTAGTGTGATACTGCTGATTATATATCACCTACAGATTAATGTGATTCTGCTGATTATATAACACCTACAGATTAGTGTGATACTGCTGATTATATAACAGCTACAGATTAGTGTGATACTGCTGATTATATAACACTTACAGATTAGTGTGATACCGCTGATTATATATCACCTACAGATTAGTGTGGTACTGCTGATTATATAACACCTACAGATTAGTGTGATACTGCTGATTATATATTACCTACATATTAGTGTGATACTGCTGATTATATAACACCTACAGATTAGTGTGGTACTGCTGATTATATAACACCTACAGATTAGTGTGGTACTGCTGATTATATAACACCTACAGATTAGTGTGATACTGCTGATTATATATCACCTATAGATTAGTGTGATACTGCTGATTATATAACACCTACATATTAGTGTGATACTGCTGATTATATATCACCTACATATTAGTGTGATACTGCTGATTATATAACACCTACAGATTAGTGTGGTACTGCTGATTATATATCACCTACAGATTAGTGTGGTACTGCTGATTATATATCACCTACATATTAGTGCGATACTGCTGATTATATAACACCTACAGATTAGTGTGATACTGCTGATTATATATCACCTACAGATTAGTGTGGTACTGCTGATTATATAACACCTACAGATTAGTGTGATACTGCTGATTATATATCACCTATAGATTAGTGTGATACTGCTGATTATATAACACCTACAGATTAGTGTGATACTGCTGATTATATATCACCTACATATTAGTGTGATACTGCTGATTATATAACACCTACAGATTAGTGTGGTACTGCTGATTATATAACACCTACAGATTAGTGTGATTCTGCTGATTATATAACACCTACAGATTAGTGTGATACTGCTGATTATATAACACCTACAGATTAGTGTGATACTGCTGATTATATATCACCTACATATTAGTGTGATACTGCTGATTATATAACACCTACAGATTAGTGTGGTACTTCTGATTATATAACACCTACAGATTAGTGTGATTCTGCTGATTATATAACACCTACAGATTAGTGTGATACTGCTGATTATATAACACCTACAGATTAGTGTGATTCTGCTGATTATTTATGAAGAGACAGATTATTATTATTCCTGTGGTTGGTCGTTCACAGGCCTTCAAGCGCTACCTCTCCACTGTGACCCGAGTCAAGTCCTGGTACGAAGATGACATCTGGTCAAGTGAGACCCGGGGTCAGCGTAACCTCCGGACAGTCAGGGCGATGCACAATGGTGTGCGACATAAACTCAACTCGGAGAGCGAGATGACCCTCAAACAGCCCTTGTGGTGCAAACTGACGGAGGAACTCAGGCAGGACTTCTCTTCCTCGTGTCCTTACAGTCCTGCCACCAGGATATACAGCGCTCCCAGGGGAGGTAACAGAGTGTTCATCAATCAAGCGGACATGGCCGTCACGCAATTTGGTTTCGTGGGCCTTATGGTTCTCTACCCAAAGAGGTTTGGAGCTGGTGGAGCTAGTGAGGACGACTTGGAAGGTAAGTGTATGGACGTACCACTGCATGACACCATATGTTGCATCAAACATCTTTTGAAGTGGGCGACAACTTTCATATCTCAGAAAATATACACATTTGGTAATCATCATAATGTGTGTCTGCACCTGTGGGCAATATGCTGTCTGAACCTTTGAGATTGTATTCCATGTTTCTTCCATCTGTTGTTTGAACCTTTGTGATTGTATCCTAGGTTTCTGCCACCTGCTGTCTGAACCTTTGTGATTGTATCCTAGGTTTCTGCCATCTGTTGTCTGAACCTATGTGATTGTATCCTAGTTTTCTACCACCTGCAGTCTGAACCTTTGTGATTGTATCCTAGGTTTCTGCCACCTGCAGTCTGAACCTATGTGATTGTATCCTAGGTTTCTGCCATCTGTTGTCTGAACCTATGTGATTGTATCCTAGTTTTCTACCACCTGCAGTCTGAACCTTTGTGATTGTATCCTAGGTTTCTGCCACCTGCAGTCTGAACCTATGTGATTGTATCCTAGGTTTCTGCCACCTGCTGTATGAACCTATGTGATTGTATCCTAGGTTTCTGCCTCCTGCTGTCTGAACCTATGTGATTGTATCCTAGGTTTCTGCCACCTGCAGTCTGAACCTATGTGATTGTATCCTAGGTTTCTGCCACCTGCAGTCTGAACCTATGCGATTGTATCCTAGTTTTCTACCACCTGCAGTCTGAACCTTTGTGATTGTATCCTAGGTTTCTGCCACCTGCAGTCTGAACCTATGTGATTGTATCCTAGGTTTCTGCCACCTGCAGTCTGAACCTATGTGATTGTATCCTAGTTTTCTACCACCTGCAGTCTGAACCTTGTGATTGTATCCTAGGTTTCTGCCACCTGCAGTCTGAACCTATGTGATTGTATCCTAGGTTTCTGCCACCTGTGGCGCGCTGTGGGCTACTTGCTGGGCGTTGAGGACCGCTACAACTTCTGTTCAGGCAGTCTAGAAGACGTAAGAGAGCGCAGCAAGGACTTGATCCAGTGGTGCATCAAGCCGAGTCTGAGGGAGGTGTCCCAGGACTGGGAGCACATGTCCCGCTGCCTGGTAGAAGGGATCAGTTATTACATTCCAGGCGTCAGTTTCGAGGCCTCACTTATGTACTTAACCAGATTATTGGACATCAGTGCCCCTTGTCTAGCGGCCAGCCTCACTGTTTGGCAGAACTTTATGTTCCACCTCACATGGTTCGTCATGAGTTACTTCCTGAGACTCCCGGGAGTGCTGGCCGTGCACAACTGGCTGCTCAACATGGCTCTACACCGGGCCAATAAGGCTTCTCAATCCTGGCTTCATCGACTTGAAAACAAGAGCTATTCTTTCCAGAAAACTCACGGAGTTATTTGCACCAAACTGTGAATCAGACACTTGCTATAGAATCAAGGATACTTTCTAAACACTTGAGTAATCATGGCAGCGAGAACCTTCTAGAGTGTTTGAGCTGATCACAGATGCGGCAGAAGGAGTGATATCTCAGTTTGTGTCGCATTAGACAAGAAATTAGGCATGATAACAAATTAAAAACCTATTTTTACTTTGAAACTTCTTAGTAATATACACAATTAATTTTTTTGGGGGCTGAGACCCGTTGAAAGAATAATAACTTCCCACATTTTATCATGCATCCCAAATGATGGTTGTTGTAGTTACAGCCGAAACGTCTGAAGTTATTATTCTCTCAACACGGTCAAAGCCTGAAACCATTAATTTCATACCAAACATTGGCCGTGAAAGCCTTTAGAAACAAATTCTTGGCAATAGTTAAAATAAACATCCATATTACGCTTATGTTCAAGTGAACAGATATATAAACTGGTGGGGAAGTATTTAAAGTTGTGCAAAAATAGAATCACATTTTATCATTTAGGCTTATCTATTGTGTTTAACTTATTGTTTTAGGAAACTAATTGCTACACCTCGAGGAAGTGTACTTCACAATCTTCTACTTAGTATAGTCTCTGGTTTTTCTTGTAAATATTATTTTTCCCTGTAAAGAAGAGTTTTTATGACAATTAGTGGGAGGTAAGATAAGCTAGCGCTACATACAACTTTATTACAGGAAAATATACATGCTTGATTTTTATTCACGAAAGAAGGCTTCAAAAGTTTGACTATCACAAAAAAAAAAAACACACTATTATTACAAGTTGCTGGGACAGATTCATAACCAGATTTAGGGGCATATGCAAGAACTTGCATAAGTGGATGCTTTGTCGATACTAGCGGGGCTTTGCTTGAGTAGTCGTAGTTTAAAAGGTGGAGCGATAGTGTGTCGGGACCACACTATCGCTCCACTAAGCATTCACTAACGTTCTTGCATACCACCCTTAGTGTATATCGATACTAAACACAAGACGACACCTTAATAAACTCGAATGGAATGTGCCAGTTTCATATGCGAAATTGGCACATTCCATTCAAGCTTAAGTAGGTGTTGTCTTGTGTATGGTTTAGAGCCACACTAAGTCTGACTATGAATCTCGCACTAAGGTTAACAGTTTAATGATTTATCCGAATAGTAGCATTAAATCCTTTAAACAATAGTAGAAGTCCATAATACAAAATGGCTATTGGTACCAAGCTGGTCACATGGTTCACTTAATAATATTAAACAAGCTCAGCTATAGATCTGGGTTTTATCAATTAAGTAATTGTTACCATTGACCAACTAGTCGCGAGAACTACGTAAATACTAAAGGAACAAATTTAGACAATATATTATGTATTTATATTATTATTTGGTGTTGAATTAATTTAATTACTTTATATTTAAAATTATATCTATTTTTTGCAATCCATATTTCTTGATGAGATTGCTTGGCAAATTATTTATTTGTTTTACAAAATCCAAAGAAATTTTAGTCTTGTAAGTTTTGGATGAGAAACTTTTAGTTATTGTTAAATTTAAAATTTAAGGTGCACAGCACATTTTTAATAATAATGCTAACACTCTTGCCTATTTTAATTAAAAAATTTTTTTTTATTTACATTGCTAAGAACACTCATTGATTGAGACTAAAACTTTTAAGTAGTGAGTATCTTAATTTTGATTATTTAAAACGAGAATATGGACCTGAGCATTCTTGATAGAAAGTCAATCGCTCGTGTTAAACTATGGACACATAACACAACCTCTTGTACAACTAGGGACACATAACACAACTTCTTGTACAACTAGGGACACATAACACAACCTCTTGTACAACTAGGGACACATAACACAACCTCTTGTACAACTAGGGACACATAACACAACCTCTTGTACAACTAGGGACACATAACACAACTTCTTGTACAACTAGGGACACATAACACAACTTCTTGTACAACTAGGGACACATAACACGACCTCTTGTACAACTAGGGACACATAACACAACTTCTTGTACAACTAGGGACACATAACACAACCTCTTGTACAACTAGGGACACATAACACAACCTCTTGTACAACTAGGGACACATAACACAACTTCTTGTACAACTAGGGACACATAACACAACTTCTTGTACAATTAGGGACACATAACACAACCTCTTGTACAACTAGGGACACATAACACAACTTCTTGTACAATTAGGGACACATAACACGACCTCTTGTACAACTAGGGACACATAACACAACCTCTTGTACAACTAGGGACACATAACACAACTTCTTGTACAATTAGGGACACATAACACAACTTCTTGTACAATTAGGGACACATAACACAACCTCTTGTACAACTAGGGACACATAACACAACCTCTTGTACAACTAGGGACACATAACACAACTTCTTGTACAACTAGGGACACATAACACAACTTCTTGTACAACTAGGGACATATAACACAACTTCTTGTACAACTAGGGACACATAACACGACCTCTTGTACAACTAGGGACACAAAACACAACCTCTTGTACAACTAGGGACACAGAGCACAACTTCTTGTACAACTAGGGACACAGAGCACAACTTCTTGTACAATTAGGGACACATAACACAACTTCTTGTACAATTAGGGACACATAACATGACCTCTTGTACAACTAGGGACACATAACACAACCTCTTGTACAACTAGGGACACATAACACAACTTCTTGTACAATTAGGGACACATAACACAACTTCTTGTACAATTAGGGACACATAACACAACCTCTTGTACAACTAGGGACACATAACACAACCTCTTGTACAACTAGGGACACAGAGCACAACTTCTTGTACAACTAGGGACACAGAGCACAACTTCTTGTACAATTAGGGACACATAACACAACTTCTTGTACAATTAGGGACACATAACACAACTTCTTGTACAATTAGGGACACATAACACAACCTCTTGTACAACTAGGGACACATAACACAACCTCTTGTACAACTAGGGACACAGAGCACAACTTCTTGTACAACTAGGGACACAGAGCACAACTTATTGTACAATTAGGGACACATAACACAACTTCTTGTACAATTAGGGACACATAACACAACTTCTTGTACAATTAGGGACACATAACACAACCTCTTGTACAACTAGGGACACATAACACAACCTCTTGTACAACTAGGGACACAGAGCACAACTTCTTGTATAACTAGGGACACATAACACGACCTCTTGTACAACTAGGGACACATAACACGACCTCTTGTACAACTAGGGACACATAACACAACTTCTTGTACAATTAGGGACACATAACACAACCTCTTGTACAACTAGGAACACATAACACAACTTCTTGTACAACTAGGGACACATAACACAACTTCTTGTACAACTAGGGACACATAACACAACTTCTTGTACAACTAGGGACATATAACACAACTTCTTGTACAACTAGGGACACATAACATGACCTCTTGTACAACTAGGGACACAAAACACAACTTCTTGTACAACTAGGGACACATAACACAACTTCTTGTACAACTAGGGACACATAACACGACCTCTTGTACAACTAGGGACACATAACACAACTTATTGTACAACTAAGGACACATAACACAACCTATTGTACAACTAGGGACACATAACACAACCTCTTGTACAACTAGGGACACATAACACAACTTCTTGTACAACTAGGGACTCAAAACATGACCTCTTGTACAACTAGGGACACAAAACACAACTTTTTGTACAACTAGAGACACAAAACACAACCTCTTGTACAACTAGGGACACAAAACACAACTTCTTGTACAATAAGTTGTGTCGTGTGTATTGGGCTTAACATTATTGTAATTTTACTGTCTCATTCACACGTTTTTGCTAAAGTAATTTTACATCAGTATTATATTTATAGGATGCAGGGTAGTTTTGAGTGTTAAAATAAATAATGTTTACTGTACAATGAAACTTTATTAATTTATAGTGTGATCAACATATTTTGTTTCTAGTAGTATAATTATTTTTAACACATAGTATATGGAATGTTTATGCAGATTTAATTAGTCATCTATGTATTTCCCGAACCTAACCATCGATTCTACAGAAAAGGAGTAAACTCGCCAAACCACTGACCAACAGAATCAATCAATTTATTTTCAATCCCTCTGATGAAATTTCAGCCCGTTGGCTTCCCAACTATTTTTTTTATCAAGCTGGTAGTCATCATTATGATCACGATCTATGAATCCAATCACATTGTCTAAACTTCTCTTCGATATCAAGGTTTTCGGACTGTCTGAGGGCTGCATTTAATGAAATTTCCTACTTGCATTGTTTCAAGGTCTCACCACAAATTCAGAGAGAATTTGTTTTGGTGTGGTCATTTAAATGATTTGTAGAGCTATTAAAAAAGTCTGTATTGCACTTTTAGCTTAATTTGAATATTTTACTGGCAGTATTGTTGTTAAATTATAAGTCAAGCTAAAATAAAATTTAATGTGTTTAAGTATAACATATTTTTTTAATGTAAATTCTTGTAACTATTTATATTATTTAAAATTAAATTCTCTTGACATGATATTGATGTTTTCATTATAAAACTAAACTAATATCACCTGAAACATTCTTATTTCTTTTATTTAGCTCTTAAATCATATTTCAATTTACCACCTCAACAAACACAAGTTATTTACTTACATCAAATTCATTGCAGTTTGACGGCAAGATATGACAAAGTCATTTGGGTTCAATCAGGCCATGATGCTAACAAGCCTGCTATATAGCCTACACAGTTAAAGAAGATAACAACGTTGTCAACATACGCTATTCAAACAATATCAACTGCCATAGCTTGAATTTCTCTCTCGCACTATAGAAGTTATGACATGTTTGATGTTTTGTCAAAGCGTCATAAGGTATGTTTAAGGAAGTGCTATATAGTGTACTTTGTACCCATTGCCACATATTCAGCAGAAACATGGACATTGAATTCAAGAGAGACAAAGAGGAGACCATTGGAATGAAGTTTGTGAGCATGTTAGCTGCTACGAGGCGAAACAAGATTAGGAATGAGTTATCCAGGAAAGAGTGGGGGTACAGGGAGTACGTGAGATAGTAGAGGAAGCAAGACTGAGATGGTATAGTATGTAACGATGTGGAGTACTTGAGGTAATAGAGAAAGTGTAGTAAGGGCACATAATGGAGATGAAAAATGAGAGAATACCAAAGAGAATGATGGAGATAAAGTATGTTGGAAAAAGACCACAAAGGAGACAGAGATGGGAAGAGTAGATAATAGCAAGTGTGTGAGAGGAGAATGGAATCAATTAACGGAGGAAGATGGAGACATTTTACCAAACTGACCCGGCCAAAGGCTGGAAACGGTTGCCATAATGTCATCATACCTACGACTAAATATTTCATGTTATTTAGCACGGCATCTTACTACCTGTTCGGGTTATACACTCAAGTACTAATTATGCTAATGGGCTTGGAATTGGGAAGGTTGAATATAGAGGAAACAAACCCTCACTTACATGGAGGATGAGTGGAAAACCAGCCCCAGTTCACCCAAGCGGGATTCGAACCTCAATCTCCCCGTCCTCGGCAGTCTAGCTTAACACAAAACTAGTGCGTTAGCTAACTACGTCACTGAGGTGGGTATATGACTAAATAAAAACATCATTGTTCACGCTGCAGCAAGTTGGAATTGATAGTTTTTATTTACACCGCAACTTACTACCCGTTTTAAGTTTTACTCTCAAGTTCTAATTATGCTAATTGTTTTAGGGATTAGGAAGATTATATATATATATATATATATATAGAGAGAGAGAGAGGAAGTGTACCCACATTTGCGTGGAAGTACAGTGGAAAAAACCACCCTCAGTACACCCGATCGAGATTCGAACCTCTATCTCCCTATCATTGGAAGTCTTGAGTCTAGTCTACTGCAAGAGTAGCGCATTAGATTATGCAACCACCAGTGAGTGAATGAATCTCTTATTAGGTTTTAAATTCAAGTAAGTAGAATTGTTCTGTTAACAGGATTCATATCTCAGGTGAAGCTTGGGTCAGGAATTCATGAATTTCTTCACATTTTGTTCAAATAGAGAAGGAAGTTTACATGAATGTGTGCGATAAAGAGTAAACTAAACAGGGTTTTATCAAATATATTTAATATAATACAGGTATATAACAAAAATATATATAAACTTTAAAAATGTGAGCAATACTTCAAATATAAATAACAAATATTAAAAAATGAATCACATTGAAAGCCCATATAATTATGACAAATAAAAGTGTCAATAAGAGTCATAATTGAGAATATTCGATCTATTGTCAATTATCTATAGTAATTACTTATATTAATAAGAAGCAAATAAAGTGATTACTGAGCAGTTTAAGATGGACATAAAAATACAAATAGATAGTAATTAACAAAAATCTGATGAATGAACATTTGAAACGGTAAACAATGACATCCTGGATAAAAATAAATCTTAGTAGCAAGTTGCAGATCTCTCTTATATCAAATCAACGGTTTTACACTTTTGTTAAAATTACATATCTATCAGCGTTATTGATCTACACTTCTGTTACAAAACCATATCAGTAATCTTGGTAGTTCTATACTTGTGTTACAAAACCATCTTTGTAATCTCGATAGTTGTACCCTGCTTGGAATTACAGCTTGTTCTTACTCTAAACATAGCGTGCAAAGGGGGCGGGATCTGAATCTAGATCAAGAATCTGTTTGATTTTTTTTAACAATTACAATATATTATAAACAAGTAAGAATTGATATTTTATTTTAAAAGATCATTCTTTGAAAAAACAAACATAAATTACAATACCATCCATCGGGAGCTCAAGCCTACATTAACCAATATCCTTGGAATATCCATGGATGTAGTTAAAGAAAATATATTCTTTTTAAGGTGTGTGAAGTCCACTTTTTCAATTTGAAGCAAATATTTATAATGTGGTTATCTATATCCAACTTTATACACAAAAATTATGTGGAAAATGTTTTATTGAACCTAGTGTCTGTGATATTTAATTTTATTCTGATAAATCAAATTATTATTACAGCTTATTATTCAATTATCTAAGCTAATCCCTTAATAAATACCGATTTTTAACATACATAACATCTAAAAACAGCATTAATTAAACATAAATTGACTATTTTAGCTGTCAATATTTTTCCAGGAAAAGTTTTGTAACTTTTGAGGCAAGATTTTTTTTTTCTGAAGAGAAGTCGAAGCTGATATCAAAGCCAAGTCAAAGTTTTGAAACTTTACACCCCCCCAGTTTTTTAGTCACTCCAACTCTTCCTCTTTTAGTTTGTGGCTCGTGGGGGTACACTCTGGCAGCCCCAATGCGCACACCTATGGAAGCAGGAATAAGTAGTAATATAAGGAAAGTTTCAAGCAATATTTAATGGTAGTAACAAGTCAAAGTTAAGAATATTAACTAAATATAGTAAAGGGAGAAATCTTGTCAGCATATTATAGGTAAAAGCAGGAATTAACAGTAACTTTAATAGTATGTAGTAGAACAAACAAGATTATTGATTGTTCCTGCTTCATACTATCAACATTACTTTTAATTCCTGTTGATTTCATTAAATTGCATCTCCTTACTGTTTCTTTCCATTAATGCCAATTCTGAGTTGTTTCAAATATTTACTGTTTAAACAGTTTGTTCCCTATAATTCCTTTCATCTAAAAATTACTGCTTGTTACATCTAATATAGTCTTTAACATACTACTTGTTCCTGGTGATAATTCTTGCTTCAAATTACATTTTGTTTACTATTCAATGTTGTGCATCTCTGTATAGAGCAGTATTCATTGGAACTTGGGCAGTAATATCTAGCAGGGTACATTTCTGTTAAAGCAACATCGCAATTTACAATTACCTAGACAGATCTACACTTCTGTTATAACATGTCAACCATCTTTCGATAGTTATACACTTGTGTTTGTTAATACTGTATTGACCCAAATATTGTACGGCCTCACATATAATACGAACCAAATATTATGAGTGAGTCCTACATGAAAAATAAAAGGTCTCAAATACACCACAAGGTAAAAACTTAAATTCGACACAGTTTTATTAAGCCTTTTAATGCTTGTCTTAATGCGCAGGAACTCCTAATAATGTTTTAATATCAGTAAGAAGGCACAGATTCTTCCACCAACTAACATTAAACTACCCAATCACCAGTTCTATAAGATGAAGAGTGCTCCCTCCCTCTCTTGACCTTCAGTTTATTATTAGATGTGCGCAGGTTTGCGCTGGTTTCTTGCTCGGTTTTGAACTTTAGTTTATTATTCGACTCGCGACATGGCACCGATTCCTGCCGGCCAGCCAGTACAGTTACACATTGCTACAAAAGAGACCTCTTTAGGAATATGATTATTATTTTCAGTAAAAAAGTTAGGCTGCGCATATAATAAGAGTACAGTTTTTAGAAGGACATTTTTAGGAGAAATACATCGCACTATATTTGGGCCGATACGGTATCATTACTAAATGTATTCAAACTTAATAAATGTTTTACCAGTTATCTGTTATGTTTTATCATTGACTTTAATTAATCCCAATAAACAAGGAATCAACTTTTCAACTTTTTTTTTTACAGAACAAGAAAATTAATTTTCTTATCATTGGAATCTCATTAAAAAAAAGTAATGCACGCTTCATTTACTCTGAAAGGTAGCAGACTTACCCTTGATGGGTTATGGTCCTATCTTATAAGCTGTAGTAGAGTAGAACAACGCAAGGTAAGCCTTCTTTCTATCTTTCAGAATAAACGAAGGGATGATTACTTTGTTAATAAAATAACATTAAAAGGTACATTCTTGTTCATCCGCATAAAATGACCACAAACACACAAATCTTCTCTTACACTGTTTAGTTTGTGGTTTTACATGCACAATCAAGTTCATAAATGTCACACAAACTAGTCTCACTATATCTGTTGATCAGGACAGGATATGGGAGTCAATGACTGTCGCCAAATAGTTAAAAGTCAACAAATCTTATCTACATTTTGTACACGCACAAACACAGGCTAATTGGCTTCCAATAATTAGTTAATTATCTATGTCGACACTGATATTATTAATTTAGAAATAGTCAAATATTCAGTAAAAGGTACAAAACACAAAGCTTACAAACTAGTTGGGAGAGGATGAATTTTATAGTTTTAAAAACTGATCATTAATGAGTTAAGCCTTAGCAGTATGTACTATTGGCAGCATAAAGCCATAGATGAGTCACCAGTGACTGTAGTATCAATGATAGCTCTTAGTAGCCAATGATATCCACATGTCCATCACAGACTCTGCCTTAATATATGTGTGAAGAATGAACCCTGAGCATGATCCCTGGATAGCTTAGCGTAGAGCTTTGTCACGCTAAGCTAAAGGTCCTGAGTTCAATTTCCGTGTCCAGGTGTCCTTTTTCAATCCATTCAAACTTAACCGTTTTATTGAGTAGGTCATATCAAATTATCACTAGAAACTTAAAAAAAAACCTTCATATTTAAAAACAAAAAAGCTATTAAAAATATCAAAGCTTGTCATTGTATGTCTGACATGTATTCTATCTACAAGGGGCAGTGCGCTTGAAATTCATCAAGGACAGGGCAATACCATATTATGTACACTGGGTGGTATTGTCACATGGAACATCTTGCGTGAGTTCATTACCTGACGCTAATACACTTCTAACCATGAGAATCTCGAGACTTATTTTCCATACAAAGAGAGTCATAATATAAAAGTAGAGTGAAGCCGTAGTAAAGTTTCATTTATCATAATCATCGATGGCAATGGCCCATGGGTGTTGGATGCGACCATACTGAATGTCTGTAAGCGTCTTGAAGAGCTTTGCGTGTATGGCATCCTCTTGCTCTATGGTAGGGACTTGTATATCCTGGTCCTTGTATGTGATTGACGATATAGGACTGATGACACCGGCTGTGCCGGTTCCAAACAGTTCCAACAACTGTAACAAACAATATATAGGACTGATTGACTACACAGGCTGTGGAGGTGGCTGCTAGCGTACTCTACGCAATCTGTTCCTTCCTCTATCTGATCAAGGGGAAGGGGGTTGGGGATGGCAATAGAGAGGTCAACAAGTGAAGGAGAGAGAAAAACTATTACAAAGGCGAGGATGTTTTATCTTTGTAAGGTCAACCACTTGTGAACAAACAGCTGTCTGAATCAGAGGGGTAGTATTCAAGGGCGCTAAAACCGAGGGGTAGTATTCAAGGGGCGCTAAAACCGAGGGAGTATTCAAGGCCTAAACGAGGGTATATTCAAGGGGGCTAAAACCGAGGGGAGTATTCAAGGGGCGCTAAAACCGATGGATATTCAAGGCGCTAAACCGAGAAAGTATTCAAGGGGAGCTAAAACGAGGGGTAGTATTCAAGGGACGCTAAAACCGAGGGGAGTATTCAAGGGACGCTAAAACCGAGGGGAGTATTCAAGGGAAGCAAACCTATAAAGTTCAAGACTAAAACCGAGGGGTAGTATTCAAGGGGAGCTAAAACCTATTAAAGTATTCAGGAGTAAAACGAGGGTAGTATTCAAGGCGCTAAAACCGAGGGGAGTATTCAGGAAGCAAACTATATAAAGTATTCAAGGGAGCTAAAACCGAGGGTAGTATTCAAGGAGCTAAACTATTTAAAGTATCAAGGAGCTAAAACCCAGGCATATTTAAGGGAGCTAAAACTAAGGAGTATTCAAGAGAAGCTAAAACCGAGGGGAAGTACTAAAGGGAAGCCTTGCAGTTCAACCAAGAGCATCAGTCTCTCTTGACCTGTGAAGCTGTCTGTGATGGTGAAAGCTTGTCCTTAAAAATGTGTTTGTGTGTTATTTATATTTAGTGTATTATCTAAACAATTTTTACTCAGGTATTACTAAAGGTAAGTGTACTGGCTGGCTATCCCTTCTAATTTAAACCTTAATAATGAAATAAACACTCCCCCCCCCAATTATATGTATTATTTTTCAAATGGCTAATAAGTTGTTAGGACAAAAAAGGTTGCTTGTACCTAACAGAAGTATTAGGTGTTCTTTTAGGCCTTGGGGTGCCATGAGAAAATTATTAAAACACTAAGGGTGACATGGACCAAGAAAGTTTAGGAACCTCGGGCCTGATATATAATAAATCATTTATTGTTATGTTTAAACTATGCATATTGGAAGTGTTTTTCAAAAAGTGACAGAAAACGTTCCTATTCCTTTAATATTATGTTATTCCTGTTTATGTCCTGCATGTTATTTGTTCCTTTTACATGTTCCTGCCATTATCCCTTCACTAGGGATTTACCGAGTACAACAATCGATAGCCCTGTGTTCTCCATAAATGCGGCGTTTTTCAAAAATGTATCCCCTTCTGTTGGCGATGCCGCAGTTAAGCTGCAAAGAGGTTTTCCTTAAAGAGATATATTATTTAATTATTTAATGTACCAATATATTTTTAAAGCACCATTTAAAAAATTTCCCGTTTCTGTCTCATAATACAAATGTAATTCTTGTCCATCCCTAATATAAATACAACTCACCCTCTTGTGCTTTTCAAGAAATATCACTTCTTTCATAGGAATGTTTCTTTCTGTGAATTTGATGTTTCCCCAAGCCTGTGCCAGTTCGAGGATGGACTGCCTTGTGATGCCGGGCAGAATAAGACCATCTAGTGGGGGCGTGACGAGTTCTCTCTCTACAACAGATAGTGATAGTTACAGAGCATATTACTTCCCCTTCGCACCCCGCCGATTACCTTCCACAACACAAACATTCCACTCCGTACAACAATTCCCGTTTAGAGTGAACTCAAGAGGAACTATTTACAATTAGGTTAAGGATAAGCTGTCTGTGAACCTGTTCTTTAAATTTGATCTTTTTTTAACTATAAAATAACTTTTTTAGTTCTAGATAGAACAAAGTTTCCTACAATATTTTACCGCCTGACTTCATAAAGATGTAGATTCATTTTGCCCATAATATTTTATGGTCCCAACTTCATTTTGCTGTCCTATTTATAAGTAAGTAGCTTCAGTTTGCCCTAACTTTAACTTTATCTCTAAGTGGCTTCATTTTGCCCTAATGTCATTTAGAAGCAGATTCATACTGCCCTACCATAATTCAGAAGTAAAGTATTTGACCCATGTATGTACAACAATACAACTGACCTCCCTGATCGTTAAGACAGACCATAAAGATGTTCATAGTCCCTACTTCAGTGAGAAGGTCGTCTTCACCGTACAACCACAGAACTTGCTGGAGACCTCGCTTGGCTGCTTCGGCCTGTTACAACACACAAACTATGCTACAGAGTAATCCTGTGAGACACCTTCTAAGATTTTAAATAAGAATATCAATCTTGTTAGTAGCGGTGTGCGACTTGTCTTTGAAACAAACATCAGCTTCGAAAACAACTCCAGCTTCACCAATAAAAATATTGGCAGCTAAAATACTCATCTGTTTTGAGGTATTTAACATGCACTTTATGAACTGATAGGTAATATCAGCACACAACTTATAAACTAGATCTTAAAGGTGGAACAGACACAACATCCAGCCCCCAGTAGTCAATTTATCACTGTGAAAGGGGGGAACTCACAATTAACCAATGATACATTTTTGGCGATAACAGACAGGACCTTTCGCTAATTAGCGAGACAAGCTAGCCGACTAAGCGTAAGTGTCGGGCCTAAAATACTCAAGTTTATGTTCAATTACTGCTATTCTGAGCGGTTTTATACATTACAAATCAATATTCATATTGAAAAAATCATCTGAATTAATTGAGTAGTAAGTTGTGATAACGACTTGATTTATTAGAGTAAAACTAAATATTACAAACAAATTGTGCAATATTTTAGTTAATAAAGTTAAATAAATAGCCACAATATATTTTACCATGCATAAAACAACTAACAAAAAATATTCAAACGTTGATTGAGCTTTGAGAATATTACATACATTCAATTCGAGTTCGCTTTGAGTTGAAAAAAGTAGACTTCGCATACCTTTACTTGTTTGGATTAATATTCGATTTGGAATTCCAAAACTTAGTATCTGAAAGATTTGTATTAGACCTGAACATTTACACTTGTGGACCTAGTAATATTTCAAATACATTCATTATTTGAACATAGTTTATTCCCTTTTTATTCTTTATTAGACTATTAAAAAATAAAATATTTGAATTATAAAACATTATATTAAGATTCAATCTGAACCATTTATACTGTGCAATATTCAATTTGTATTTGATTCAAACCATTTCCATTTTAATATATATGATTTGAATTCAATTGAAGATAGTAAGCAAAGATTCGGATTCAATTAGAAATTGAAAATCTTGGATTTGTATAAAGATTTAATTTAGTTCAAGCCTCTAGTGGCAAACCCTGACTCTGGCCCCGACTATTCAGCATTTATCACGAAATGATATATATTAATTTATATTCAATTTTACAAACCTACTCTCTAAAATGTATTTATGTACACCAACTTGAATATGGCTGTTTTAGAGGGTATTCGCTAGTTAGTCTAGGTAAGATAACTCGATACAATACTGGCCAGTACCTGTATGTGGATTGTGGGAGCGTAGTTGGAGCCCATCTTCTTGTCACCACACCCACCTGGCCACGCTCGAGTGTGGTTTGGGTCTGCGAGGAGTGAAATAGTCTTTGACTTGGATTCAAAGTACGCCCCCACGGGACACAGGATAGCAAACAGCATGGCGGAGTTGCACGAGGCTACTCCGAGCGCAGGCTGAAAACAATAGGTAAAATATTGTTATAAGTGGAGGAAGAATGGTGTAAGGACAAAGAAATATGGAGGCATTTTAATAAAGTTGCTTGACCACAGGCTTGAAACAGTTGATGATTATGTTGGTATTAGAGTGTATCAATGAACAGGCTGACAACACTTAGGAATAATAATAGAGAGCATTGTTCTTTCCACTGAGAACATTAGTTAGATATACCATTAACATTCATGTGAAGATGAGTGGTGACTAGCTACAGTGACAATCATGTGAAGATGAGTGGTGACTAGCTACAGTGACAATCATGTGAAGATGAGTGGTGACTAGCTACAGTGACAATCATGTAAAGATGAGTGGTGACTAGCTAGTGACATTCATGTAAAGATGAGTTGTGACTAGCTACAGTGACATTCATGTAAAGATGAGTTGTGACTAGCTAGTGACATTCATGTAAAGATGAGTGGTGACTAGCTACAGTGACTATCATGTAAAGATGAGTTGTGACTAGCTACAGTGACAATCATGTGAAGATGAGTGGTGACTAGCTAGTGACATTCATGTAAAGATGAGTTGTGACTAGCTACAGTGACATTCATGTAAAGATGAGTTGTGACTAGCTAGTGACATTCATGTAAAGATGAGTTGTGACTAGCTACAATGACTATCATGTAAAGATGAGTTGTGACTAGCTACAGTGACAATCATGTGAAGATGAGTGGTGACTAGCTACAGTGACATTCATGTAAAGATGAGTTGTGACTAGCTACAGTGACATTCATGTAAAGATGAGTTGTGACTAGCTACAGTGACAATCATGTGAAGATGAGTGGTGACTAGCTACAGTGACAATCATGTGAAGATGAGTGGTGACTAGCTACAATGACTATCATGTAAAGATGAGTGGTGACTAGCTACAGTGACATTCATGTAAAGATGAGTTGTGACTAGCTACAGTGACATTCATGTAAAGATGAGTTGTGACTAGCTACAGTGACAATCATGTGAAGATGAGTGGTGACTAGCTACAGTGACAATCATGTGAAGATGAGTGGTGACTAGCTACAATGACTATCATGTAAAGATGAGTGGTGACTAGCTACAGTGACAATCATGTAAAGATGAGTTGTGACTAGCTACAGTGACAATCATGTGAAGATGAGTGGTGACTAGCTACAGTGACATTCATGTGAAGATGAGTGGTGACAATCATGTTCTTGTTGAAGAGTGATGTGCGATGCCTGGGTCTGTGGCTGCAAGACACACTGGTATAAAGTACTTACGTCTATGCCTATGAGCGTGGGCCGGATGTACAGGCTGGAGGACTCTGAATGCGGCACCCATTCCTGATCCACAGTTATGAGTCGACTTAAGCAACGGATCAGTTGATTGCCATCAAAGGTTGGTAGCCCTGCTCTCACTGCTGAGTGGTTCATGCGAGCCATGTTGAGTTCAGGACGGAAGATACGGATCCTGCCATCTGTGCCACGATATGCCTTCATCCCCTCGAACAACTGCACCAAGAACACAATTCAATCATTACTAAAGAAACATAGCGATTTGGATGTTTGCCGCTTTAACGGTCGAATGGTCTCACGATAGAATGGACCGCCAAAGTCTGATATTTGAATCTCGGTCAGGTGTACTTAGGTTGGTTTTCCCTATATGGTTTTCCACTCTACCTCCAAGAAAATATGAGTACATTTTCACTAGTTTAGCTCTAGCATGTCTGTATCGTTACCTCCACAGCATAGTGCAGCACCTTGGCGGCAGGATGTAGCACTATGCTCTCCATGGGGACTATCTCAGGCCGCTGCCATCCACCCATGTTCTCGTAGTAGTGGATCTTGAGCATGTGGTCTGTGAAGTGTTTCCCGAACTGTAGAGCCGAGGTATCGGGCTTGGGATGGAGCTGGTGTGGGCCGGCCAGACGAACACAGACATCCGAGAACTGAAACACAGGCAGGAATAATCAAGACTTCACAAACCATTAGGAGATGGCACAAGGGGTCCAGAAGTGACAGAAAGCATCCTGAGGTGGCACGGTGAAATAGGCGTTCGTGTGAGGCATCACGAGAAAACGCGCATCATGGGGTAGCTCAAAGCATAACACGAAGCATCATGGGACAACATAAAGATCACGGGGCAATATGAAACATCAAAGGACAATATGAAGAATCAGGGGGCAACACGAAGCATCACGGGACATCACGGGACAACACTAAGCATCACGGGAGAACACTAAGCATCACGGGACAACACTAAGCATCACGGGACGACACTAAGCATCACGGGACAACACTAACCATCAAGGGACAACACTAACCATCAAGGGACAACACGGGACAACACAAAGCATCACGGGACAGCACGAGACATCACGGGACAACATGAAGCATCAAGGGACAACACGAAGCATCACGGGACGACACGAAGCATCACGGGACGACACCAAGCATCACGGGACAGGACGAGACACACGGGACAACACTAACCATAAGGGACAACATGAAGCATCAAGGGACAACACGAATCATCCCGGGACAACACTAAGCATCAAGGGACAACACGGGACATCAAGGGACAGCACGAGGCATCAAGGGACAGCACGAGACATCAAGGGACAACAAACACGAGGCATCACGGGACAACACGAAACATCACGGGACAACACGAAACATCACGGGACAACATGAGACATCAAGGGACAGCACAAGGTATCAAGGGACAACACGAGACATCAAGGGACAACACGAGACATCAAGGGACAACACGAGACATCAAGGGACAGCACAAGGTACCAAGGGACAACACGAGACATCAAGGGACAGCACAAGGCATCAAGGGACAGCACGAGGCATCACGGGACAACACGAGGCATCACGGGACAACACGAGACATCAAGGGACAGCACGAAGCATCAAGGGACAACACGAGACATCAAGGGACAACACGAGCATCAAGGGACAGCACGAGACATCAAGGGACAGCAAGAGGCATCACGGGACAGCAAGAGGCATCACGGGACAGCACGAGGCATCAGGGACAGCACGAGACATCAAGGGACAACACGAGGCATCAAGGGACAGCACAAGGCATCACGGGACAGCACAAGGCATCACGGGACAGCACGAGACATCAAGGGACAACACGAGGCATCAAGGGACAGCACGAGGCATCACGGGACAGCACGAGGCATCACGGGACAACACCAAGCATCATGGGACAGCACGAGGCATCACGGGACAACACGAGACATCAAGGGACAGCACGAAGCATCAAGGGACAACACGAGACATCATGGGACAACACGAGGCATCATGGGACAACACGAGGCATCACGGGACAACACGAGACATCAAGGGACAGCACGAAGCATCAAGGGACAACACGAGACATCATGGGACAACACGAAGCATCATGGAACAGCACGAGGCATCACGGGACAACACGAAGCATTACAAGGAACAGGAAGAGCTTGTCGCGTCATGAAACGGCGGTGATAGTGACGTCAAGTGGCTGTTATGTAAATACATGTGATAACTTATGTAGAGTAGGCCATTCCTTGCTCAACAGAGAGCCAGGGTCAATGCCGTATCAACTGACTTGACAAGTATTGGCCCACACAACAAGGAGAACTAGTTGTAAAACCATTACAATCTTTACTATTAGCAACATAAATAACAAACCAAGGAGAAAGAAAGCGTTGGAGAAAACTGACCTCTAGTTATTGACCAGTTATGAAAATTGTGTTGTACCTTAGAGATGAACAAAATGTACCTATTCCTGTTCAACAATGCATTAGTAATATCATGTGCAAAGTCCCAATTCAAATATATCCAACTGTATAATTGATATAACTGGTTATTTTAGAGACAAGTAATTATCAAGAGTTGTGAGTCTTAAAAACCTCAATACCCCTTCCCATGGGTTTAAAAAAGTGGGGGTCAAGAAGGTACCCAACACCCATAAAGGGAGTCCACATATACGGGTAGAAACTTTAAAAAAGTTATCGTCTGATGCTGTTTTTTTTTAAAAAAAAACATTTATTTTATTTTACTATCTACCAAAAAGTTGCCTTCCTTATTACCTTCTATTTTAACAGTAACTCTTTCAATATTTCAAATAACAGATTGTTTTCGGTGCCATTCAAATGGTATTGAAGGAAAGGATGTTTATCATAGTGAATCTAGTTAGTGGGTCAGAATAAAGGTTTCAAATATTTTTGTTTATCAACAATAAGATTGTACTCAACGAATATACTCAACCATCTCCCCTCCCCCACATCTATTTATATACAAGTATCAACATGTTATGTCAACCTTTATAACCTCTTTAAAAATTAGCTTTCTATGCCCTTGCCACCTGTGAATTAGGACTTTAACATGACAAGAAGTGTAATGTATAGTTCCTTTGTGGGTCAGGGGTACCCGGGACCTCACATATGGGAGCGTGCATCAAACATACTCCTATAGTCCTTTTCGAATTGGAGAGAAAAGTGCTGTAGAAATTAGATTTCAACGTGCGTTTCCTTTGAAGCCGGTGGAAAGTTGTGACCAAACACTAAGAGGATATCCCGCTTGGCCAAACCTGACCAATATTTCCTGACTGTTTACATCCTTTGGAGCGGAAATTCCTGGCTCTATCAACAACAACAGTTCCTTATCAAATGGGGAATATCCTGGACCATGTCTCTTATAACTTGATCTGTTCCATTTTTTAAAGAACATAGCTAGCTACCCCACTAGACAACCACGTTATATATGTCAGTGGTTTTCCAAAGTGAGAAACAGCTCTGCCAAAATTGGGTTCACCAGCCATGCCTTGAGGAACAAATATACTTCTCAGGGTCCTCTAACCCATCATGACTGTGTCCTATGAGTGTAGACACGCACATAAAATGTGCGCATCGGGTAATTTAGGAACCTATGAACCTGTGGTCACCAGATAAGTGGGGAACTCTCCCCCCCCCCCCCCCCCGCTAGGTAAAACTTATATCAGGGAAAGGAGCTGGCTCCTCCTCCTGTGTGTGCTGGACTCACACATCAGGGAAAGGAGCTGGCTCCTCCTTCTGTGTGTGCTGGACTCACACATCAGGGAAAAGAGCTGGCTCCTCCTCCTCTGTGTGCTGGACTCACACATCAGGGAAAGGAGCTGGCTCCTCCTCCTGTGTGTGTTGGACTCACACATCAGGGAAAAGAGCTGGCTCCTCCTTCTGCTTCTGTGTGTGTTGGACTCACACATCAGGGAAAGGAGCTGGATCCTCCTCCTGTGTGTGCTGGACTCACACATCAAGGCGTTAAGACACAACCTAGGAATCAATCACTCTCACTCAAAGACGGCTTTAACTTATGTTGCCCTATTGGGAGTCAAAACCAGATCATAGGAATCACCCTGAAATATGCCACCCTGGTTGGGCCTTTAGAGGAGGTCAGGAATCACCCTAAGAATGGCTAGTGGAGGTGGCCTGGCAAGCAAACATTGTATGGAGAGTCATCAAAGGGAATAGGGTCAAAAGTACAATCATTTACCAGTGTAATTCATCAGAGTAGTTATTAGCCTTATACAGGGTGTCTAAGGAAGTAAGGTCAATATTGTGGGAGGTTGTAGTATTAATCATTCAAAAATAAAAGGTGTATACAAACATGTGTCCTATTTTGAATGGTTTTCGAGATATAGCTATTTTGAATTTTGTGCGCAATGATATTGGTGGTGAAATTTTTGAAAATATATTATAAGCTTGACATTCAAAATGCTTTATCTCAGAAACCTTTTGAAATAGGACGGATGTCCATATATATATATATACTTATTTTCCCCTTAGAATGACCAATACTATTACCTGTGAGAATCTTGACCTACCTCTTGGGTATATGTCAATCATTAATCACTGGCTCAAAAGCATCATGATGTTCAAATTTCTACCAGGATAGATGCTCGATTCAGAAGTGAAATTATCCCAGGGGAACTTAGAAACAAGCTAAACTGACATACAAACATATTTTTAATAATACCAATGAGCGAAAGACATACCTGCGTGTATCTTGCCTGATTTGATCAGATGTGAACATAACCTCCTTGCCTTGTTCAGTATTTAGCTAGGCCTGGTACAAATCTGGCTTATCTTGGACTATATTAGACTAGGCCTGGTACATATCTGGCTTATCTTGGACTATATTAGACTAGGCCTGGTACATATCTGGCTTGTCCTGGACTATATTTGACTAGACATGGTACATATCTGGCTTGTCCTGGACTATATTTGACTAGACCTGGTACATATCTGGCTTGTCCTGGACTATATTTGACTAGGCCTGGTACATATCTGGCTTGCTCTGGACTATATTTGACTAGACCTGGTACATATCTGGCTTGTCCTGGACTATATTTGACTAGGCCTGGTACATATCTGGCTTGCTCTGGACTATATTTGACTAGACCTGGTACATATCTGGCTTGTCCTGGACTATATTTGACTAGACCTGGTACATATCTGGCTTATCCTGGACTATATTTGACTAGACCTGGTACATATCTGGCTTGCTCTGGACTATTTGACTAGAGCTGGCACATATCAGGCTTGCTCTGGCCTGTATCCAACTATTATTGGCCATATCTATACCTCAGTTTTAGCTTCTGTGGTGCTGACTGACAGCTCACAGCTGACTTCTGAAGGCTTTGAAAAGCTACCAGACCAAATTATGTATCCCTACGCCGAACCATATGATCTGCAAAAAACATGTCTTTAGCAGTTGTCCCTTCTGACAGTCAAAATTTAGGTATATACCAAACTGTTGACTGTCAGAAGTCAGCTGTGAGCTGTCAGTCAGCACCACAGAAGCTAAAACTGAGGTATAGCTAGAATTACACTATTTAAGACTAGACATAGCTAAGTTTTGGTTTGCTCAAACCTAGTTCCTACAATTAGAACACAACATACCATTATTTATTTATTATTAATACATCTCACATCCTTGGGAACTAGTCAATATATTAGCTTGGAGAGAGTATGGGAACACACTCAGTTCACTCAGTCAAGATTCAAACAACAAACTCCCCTTCACAGGTAATCCAAGTTATGAGTCACACGACTTGGACATAACCATAGGTGTGTCTTGGTCAGAGATTGGTTGTTAAACCTTGTCTGATAAAATGATATATATATTTTATTAGTCTCCAATAACTTTGTGAAAGTGTGTAGTATCTGGTAATCCATATCACTATCACATTGTGCAATACATCGTTCATCCTATCAAATTGTGCTAGATATGTCAATAAATGATTTACATTCCAATCCATGCAAGAAATGTAAGATGTAATTTATATCACTATCCCAATGAGAAAAATATGCAAATACATCAGTCCTATCACTATTAATCCATGCAACACAACATATTATCAATATCAGCCAAATAACTGTACAAATGTCAGAGCTGTGTACATTCATTATTAAAATTACTATTACATTGTAAAATACACGGAAATAATTAGTTTTTACAACTATATCACTTAGCTATATGAGTAAATAATTTATTTAAATATTTCACTGACCAACTCACTATCTCAATGTGTAATATATTATTATCAGTCACATCCTATTGAACAAGATATGTCAATAAATGATTCATTGTGTAATATATTGCAAGAAACAACTAACCCATTGTGTTAAATAGGGCATTAGAGAACCATCATGTAGCTTTGCCATTATTCAGAGTCATCCTATTCCCATGACATTGTTAACAGTGGTGGATCTTCTAAGTGTGCTAGGCGTGCAATGCACACCTATGTCCAAAGGAAAATAAAGTTATTACTCTGTAAAATATTTCTCTCCTAATGTTCTGTTTGCGGACTGCACACAACAGGATATGTAATTCGGTTCACGCCTAGATGTAGTTTGTGGCCGCAGGATTGGTTGTAGGTGTCACTTTTGTATGTATGTATGTATATATATATATATATATATATATATATATTATATAAACTGTATTTGGTAGGGCCTATATATACCTTTGAGGAATTGACAAGACATTCTTTAATACTTTGCTCAAGGGATGCATTGCTATAGAAGAGAATAAGGATTTTTTTTAGTAAAATATTGCAGCTCCTGGGATAGTTTTTTTTTGAAAAAATATTCTTAAAGAACTCATCAAGCCGGTCACCACTTAAAGTGAATCCTTTTAATGTAGTCAATAACTTCTTGCTTGGATACAAAAACAAAGTAGTCTCTTTTTACAGCATCAGCTTCTACTCTCGACAGGTGTTTCTTATCTAGTAGGACTTCTAATGGGTCCTAAGAAATATAGTGATAATGACAACTGGCATCTTTGTCACTTTCGTAAAAGGACGCTTATGTTGTTGCAGATATGAACTTGGAAAAAGCAAGATGTTATTTAAATATGTTGTATGAATTTCATTTTCATTCCAGAAGCGAACAACAATATCCATCTGGGTCTTTTGAGCCACAATTTTACACTCTCATCAAATTATATGCAGTAAAATGAGCAGTGCTTAGCCATATTTGTAAACTCACTTTTTAAAAAAAAGGACTGCATCCATACACAATGACATATTCAAGTCTAACTTAATGGGTTTGGAATTTCTGAGCAATATCACTACTATCGTGAAACACTACCTGAAAAGGATCACCACAAGCAGAAAAACTTCTAGAAGAAGAATGTGTCATTACGTGATTAAATGCCCATAATATTTCAGCATGAGAAACTTGATCTTTGACAAGAAACTCTGAATAGAACTACTAGTTTTGAGTTTCAAAACTACTTCATGGTCATTGACACTATAATGTACAACTTCATCATTCAGATCTACAGATGACTGCATTTTTTGCTGCAGGGACCAGATCAAATCTTTGAGAGATCAGATTGAAGATACTCCCGTGTTACTTATACCAAAGCTAGTTTTACACAAATAAGGTTCCTTAGTTTTATCACAATCCATTCTTTGGAGCCACAGCCAATGTGTAAATAGGTACTGTACTGTCCAAACAATCATACTTAAAAGACGTTTTTCCTCTGAGTTTACTCATTTCTTCTTATAATCAGAGGTCACAAGATAACAATGAGCTATGCAGAGTACTCACATCAGCAAAGCTTGCAGAAATGTACAACTTGTTTGGGGTGGAGTGGGGAGAAAGGGTTTATGTGATTGGAATGCTAGTGTAAAAATAAACTGTTATTTCTTCATCTGCCAGGTAGAGAATAGACAAGGGAGACAATATCCTGAATGCAAGGTCAACTACCTATGTAGCAAACAAGACAGACCAAAAGGGGTGAATTCAAGGGGTGGTCAAACTAGAGCTGCCAATAGTGTACAAAATATAAATATAAGGAGTCTCAAAAAGTTGATGTGAACCACCATAGCCAACATTTCACTCAATGAAAAGAGGCTTAGCATTTTTACAGTATCTGATTCCAAATTCAAGTATATTTCTAGTATTTCCAGTCTCAAAAATAAAATAAAGTATATATCCACCGTTGGTAGACACCCAGAGATAAAACAATAAAGAACTATCATTTCACCATCCCATTGTTAAAGAGAGCAATAAAGAACCACCATTTCACCATCCCATTGTTAAAGAGAACAATAAAGAACCACCATTTCACCATCCCATTGTTAAAGAGAACAATAAAGAACCACCATTTCACCATCCCATTGTTAAAGAGAACAATAAAGAACCACCATTTCACCATCCCATTGTTAAAGAGAGCAATAAAGAACCACCATTTCACCATCCCATTGTTAAAGAGAACAATAAAGAACCACCATTTCACCATCCCATTGTTAAAGAGAACAATAAAGAACCACCATTTCACCAACCCATTGTTAAATAAAGCAATAAAGAACCACCATTTCACCATCCTATTGTTAAAGAGAGCAATAAAGAACCACCATTTCACCATCCCAATGTTAAAGAGAGCAATAAAGAACCACCATTTCACCAACCCATTGTTAAATAAAGCAATAAAGAACCACCATTTCACCATCCCAATGTTAAAGAGAGCAATAAAGAACCACCATTTCACCATCCCAATGTTAAAGAGAGCAATAAAGAACCACCATTTCACCAACCCATTGTTAAATAAAGCAATAAAGAACCACCATTTCACCATCCCATTGTTAAAGAGAGCAATAAAGAACCACCATTTCACCATCCCAATGTTAAAGAGAGCAATAAAGAACCACCATTTCACCAACCCATTGTTAAATAAAGCAATAAAGAACCATCATTTCACCATTCCATTGTTAAATAAAGCAATAAAGAACCATCATTTCACCATCCCAATGTTAAAGAGGGCAATAAAGAACCACCATTTCACCATCCCATTGTTAAATAAATCAATAAAGAACCATCATTTCACCATCCCATTGTTAAATAAAGCAATAAAGAACCACCATTTCACCATCCTATTGTTAAAGAAAGCAATAAAGAACCACCATTTCACCATCCCATTGTTAAATAAAGCAATAAAGAACCACCATTTCACCATCCTATTGTTAAAGAAAGCAATAAAGAACCATCATTTCACCATCCCAATGTTAAAGAGAGCATTATAAAGAACCACCATTTCACCATCCCATTGTTAAATAAAGCAATAAAGAACCATCATTTCACCATCCCATTGTTAAAGAGGGCAATAAAGAACCACCATTTCACCATCCCAATGTTAAATAAGGAATAAAGAACCATCATTTCACCATCCCATTGTTAAAGAGAGCGAGAAAGAACCAACATTTCACCGCCCAAGAGTGTGAGATAAACCATCTCATCATGCAAGACACGACCTGACATACGAACCTTGAAGGAGAACCCTCGAGCTGCTGGAACCTCTTGCACCAAGACACTTCTGGAAATAAACTACAGGTTTATGTGTTATAAACTGAGCACTGTCCACAAGAATACCAACATTACCTCCCATTTATTGAATGTACTAACATGTCCAATGTGTAACAAAGCAATTGAAGTGTGTAACATAAGCCGAGTAGCGTAACTGACCCAAGGGGCCAACTCGGAACTCTAGATTAAAATTCCAGCATGATTCACAGTTTACCTGGTGGCGGTGATACCTTATTTGTGTAGAGGAGATTTTAAAAAAAGTTTTAAAAAACTCACCCCAATTCAAAGGGGTAGTCAGGAATTTAACCCTGAAAAATGATTGAATACAAAATATCCCTAAAAACTATTTTGAGAGATCCTCGACTGGAAATATTTTTAAAATTAGACTCTTCTCCAAGATATTTGAAATGGTCATCCCCCAAATGTTTGTTTGAAATTTGAATACCCCTTAAAACTATTAAGAGTGTTCTTTGCCTGGATTTAAAAAAAATGTATATGTATTTAGAATGTATTTGAAGTGGTTTTCCATGTTGGAAAATTGGATGCCTTTGAGGTTATTTAGCACGGTCCTCTCTTTTAAATTCCCAAATGACTGACAACATTAAACAATAATTCCCAGTTTTCCATATCTTTCCGGCCCTAGGCTCATTCTATCTTTCTTTATAACAAGATATTCCCTCTTATTCCACATTCATTATCATAGATAATAATTCCGAAGGAATTTCGACTATCCAGATTGGACCTGGCTCCATCAAATTAGGACACAAATTTCTAGTGTGCTAGATGGAGGCCTAAAACACAATGGCAAGATCGTGTTACCTGAGTTTCTGTAAATATTTGAGGGGGAAAGTAAGCAAAAAGGATGGGAATAATTTTTTTTAGTCGTATTATGTAAATTTAATATGTTTTAACTATCTTGGCCTATACACACAAAAACAAATCTACATTGATAAAAAAATTAATCTGGTAAAATAATTCTATATACCTTTAAGTTAATTAATTAGAAAAAATTCACCTTAACCACAGACGTAAGGTTGATATTTAGAAAATAAATATTTAAAAGAATGTGAAAGCATGCCACCTAAAATGTTTTAATACTTAGTTATTAAAATTTTTATTGTTATAAACTATCCAACCTAACAAAACCTAACCTTCCAGTCATCAACAACATATATTCCATAACACTCCAGGATCCTGAAATATCTGCCACTAAAATACAGTAAGACTAGGCCTACCTATTTTAATTTTTTCAAGCTATTTACAATTATTTTACAGTATTAGTTTTGTTATCAATGGAAATTTACTTTTGCTGTATGCATAGATCAAGAAATATTTTATTTATCATATAATATGACATAGAAAAAAATTAAAGAAGCCTGCCCTAATTGCATACTATTCTAGATTTTAAAATCAAAACAAAAATTAAAACCCTCAAGTTTTTATTCTAACAATTTAAAAAAATATAAATAATTTATTTATTAAGTCTGACACCTTAACTCAGTCGGTAGCACAATATTTCAGAATTCCTGAATTTCATGAAAAATCTGTTGCTGGCATCTGAAATGTTAGGTTGGTTTAGTTTATTATAGGCCTAGTAACAAATGTTAGCTATCGTAAATAAAAGTAGCTACTTTTGGTGCCTGGTAGAGTGACATTATTCCTAGTATTTAAGTTCTTACGTGATTAGAAGGTGAGCAGTTTTTGTAATTTATTAAATTACTGTATAAAATTATTTTACAAACAATTCTTTAGTATTGTATTTCCAATGGAAAATAGCTTTTATTTTAATTATTAGTGTGGATAGGTAAAAAAGATAAAATTTTCTCAAATCACATAAAAAACTTTCCTCTTTGCAAACCGTTTCCAATCTGCTAAAAAAATCACAAACTGCCTGAACTATTATCGGGATTTACTACAAATCCTATTATAATTATGAACAAGCAACAAGTTGACTTAGACGATTTTTCAACTGTTTAAGATGACTAGGTTATTATTACTTCGAGAAACGTAAGGACTATATTTTAAAATAGAGTTTCTTTATAGTAGTGTGTATGTGTGTATTATTTTTAGACCAGACATAAAACATTTATTTAGTCACAAAGGTTATTCATTTCATTTATATCAGTCAAATATACTATTCCACACCTATAAAATTTATAAGATTATAGGATTTTTTTTAGAAAAATAAACAATCTTAAAAGGAATCACAGTTAGTAGAATCCCCTATATGTGATCTAATCACATATTATGAGACCCCGGGGCTTAAATATTCAGGATCAAAAACCTTGAATTTTTCTTAATTTCAAGATTAACGAAAAAAAAAAACAACCTATAACTCCGCAATAAAGCTAACAAACATGATGTAAAATTGGATCAAGTTGCAGCAATAATACCCAAAATTAATAAAGAGAATTTAATTGGTATTATGTATGCCATACACTGCAGGGAAATGTTAAAAAAAATATATATAAAAAGGTAATTTTAATTTTAAAACAAAATTAAAGACAATTTAACTTACCTTGCGGCGTGTAAATAACCTAAGCGGGAACATGATAAACTAAGTTTCATTTAAAGCAACTATTCTTCACACTAATGCAAAGGTCATAAGCCACAATATTACCACTATCTAAGTATAATCAAAATAAACAACACGCAGTATTTGTTGAGATTTGGAAACATTTCCAAAATCCGCTTGCGCACGAACCTTTATAATTAGACAAGCTATTCAACCGATTAGTGCACGCACGCAATTGAAGGAAGATGGAAAGACAGACAAATAGTTTGCATTTTAAAGTGAACAGGGGAGCCAACACTGATATTGACTTTCTATCCAACAAAATACATGACTATACGGCTTTTAATTTAAAGCGCTAGTTGCTTGTAAATGATCCATGATTCTTTCTATTTTATTAACGATTTACATGATCATAGAGAAATTTAGTTGTCGTGACTTAGTGAACGAGATGGCAGCACTGATATTTGACAACAATCAATTTTTCTTAAATTTATTAATGACAGTCGACCCTTCTGTAAATAAGTTGAATTTAATACCAGATGATTGTTGTAAAACACGAATTAAATTATTTATTATGATATACTTTTTTTTTGCTATACGTTTAACTAACTAACTAACGTTTTACACAAGAGTTTTTAACTTTTACATATAGAGGAAACATGGAAGAGAGCGACTTTCTTCGTTTAGAAACTGGAGATGTACACGAAGTTGTAGAGGTTACAAATGCTTTTATCGATAAGGTAAGCTTTTGTAGGCTAGTGTTGGCTACTAAACTTTTGAATGGGAAGGGTTTTAGGACCTATACACATAACTAGCTGTGATTACGTGGTCTTAGGCTGGTGTCGGACGGTGCCACCTGGGTTGCGCGACCCATTGGGTAAAAACATTTGAATTGTTCCTGTCACACGGGGTGACACCACACACCAAGTCGCTTACGAGGGTCGAACATCTGCGACTTAGAGTACTACTTAGAGGTGGCGCCACTTCGTCAACCTGTTTTTTTTATTCAGTCTGCCACACAACACCATGAGAAGCGGCCACTTTGTAATGGAGCTTAACATTAAAGCCTTCATTTATGAAACTCAACAGTGTCCAGCAATATGGGATGTTTCTTCATACGACTTACAAATGCGGATCATTCCACCTGGGTCGCGAGCAAGTGGCAACAAAAGGAAGTGGTGTCTTTCTGGTAGCCTCACTAACATCAGCCTAAGACTATTTCTATTTCTTCCCCCAACTTGTTTTTATTTAGGCCTAAATGATTTATGGGTCATTCTGTGTGTAAAGTCAAGGGGAGAGAAGAGTCAAAGGGTCATTTGACCGCTCTGTGATGGTTGGAAAATTAATACAAAATATTAGCCTAGTAATAATAGAAAGACAAGTAGACTTGGACTATATCGTACAATTTGGTAAGCCCTAAGACCTTTCACAAATCACTTAGGCCTAGTTCAAGCCCTACTCCTGTCTCCTAGCACAGACCTTGACATAAGTTAAAGAGTGGGAGTGTGTATTAAATTATGTTAATTAATAAAATAAAAGCCTTAAAGTCAAAATATTTGCCAAAAAATCTTGTGCCAGTAATGCCAGTTATGGACCTTTGTAAGTGTATAACAAAGATCTCCATACCTCATAGTTCAAGCTATAGGTCTTGATTGCAAGTTTGTTGCAGCACAACCAGACATTCTCATTCACCGCTCTGAATCACAATGAGAGACGCAGCAAGCTTTGGGCATTGCTGTTAAACCGACTACAGAGCCCAGGAGAGTCTATATGTCACAAGAACTGCTTGATATGTGTTCGAATCTTGAGGTACAGTAGGATAGCCTTACTGCCACAAGAACTGCATGATATGTGTTTGAATATTGAGGTACAGTAGGATAGCCTTACTGCCACAAGAACTGCATGATATGTGTTTGAATATCGAGGTACAGTAGGATAGCCTTACTGCCACAAGAACTGCATGATATGTGTTTGAATATCGAGGTACAGTAGGATAGCCTTACTGCCACAAGAACTGCATGATATGTGTTTGAATATCGAGGTACAGTAGGATAGCCTTACTGCCACAAGAACTGCATGATATGTGTTTGAATATCGAGGTACAGTAGGATAGCCTTACTGCCACAAGAACTGCATGATATGTGTTTGAATATCGAGGTACAGTAGGATAGCCTTACTGCCACAAGAACTGCATGATATGTGTTTGAATATCGAGGTACAGTAGGATAGCCTTACTGCCACAAGAACTGCATGATATGTGTTTGAATATCGAGGTACAGTAGGATAGCCTTACTGCCACAAGAACTGCATGACATGTGTTTGAATATCGAGGTACAGTAGGATAGCCTTACTGCCACAAGAACTGCATGACATGTGTTTGAATATCGAGGTACAGTAGGATAGCATTACTGCCACAAGAACTGCATGATATCTGTTCGAATATTGAGGTACAGTAGGATAGCCTTACTGCCACAAGAACTGTACTTTATGTGTTTGAATATTGAGGTGCGGTAGGATAGTATTCGTGCCATAAGAACTGGTTAGTACGTGTTTGAATTGTGAGAATTAGCCCTGCATGTTCTGCCCACTGTAATCAGCAAGATTTGATTGTCCTCACAATGCCTTGCGATTAGGCTAGTACAATGTATGTAACTCTTCATTATGTAATCTTTTTAGGGCTGTGAAGTCTATATGCCAAGCCTTTGACTCTGACTTCTCTGTTTTTCTATTGTCCGACTTCAACTCCTTCATAAATGTCTTAAAGCATATTAATTAATGATAACAAATTGACTGCTGTAAAATTCTCCAATGCAGATGACTTCATCGGAAGCTTCTTTGGCATTGTGAATTATATTTTGAATAAATTTGTCAATCCAAATCACAAATTTCCATCATATATATTAAAAAAAAGTATAAAATATTGTTAAAATACCATAAGTTTTTATTTTGAAGTTGGAGTTGGTATATTTTTACCGACCCCCAACTCAACCCAAAATTATTGCTTCTGGCTCCACAGCCCTGGTATATTCTGAGATTTACATTCCTGTACGGCAGGCGAGATGTCAACAACTTACTGACTGAGTAGTAGCATGCATTTCCTGACTGTAATCTTTTCTTAGTTTCTAATCTAATATCGTTATTGATAGTTAAAATTGTTGCTAAATATTTAAACTCATTAACCATGTCAAACGTGTTTGAGTCATTCTAGGTTGATGTATAGTGTTTGTATGTTGGTGCCTTTCCTGGTGGTATAGTGTGTTGTTTACTTTGTGTCTAGCCGGGACAAGCAAGGATTGGAACAGGTGGTGACTGAACCTTGGCTGCAGGTGTTGCTGAACCAGGCAGGACTGGAGCCCCAACAGACAGACCCCACTCACATCAACAGGGCCCCGCCAAACTGGAGTGGTAATTGGAATAAGGGAGTTTCAGGTGATAGTCTAGTCTCCAGGGTATTACTGGCTGACTGAGGACTAGAGTCAGGAGGTGCTAGTCTAGTCTCCAGGGTATTACTGGCTGACTGGGGACTAGAGTCAGGAGGTACTAGTCTAGTCTCCAGGGTATTACTGGCTGACTGGGGACTAGAGTCAGGAGGTGCTAGTCTAGTCTCCAGGGTATTACTAGCTGACTGAGGACTAGAGTCAGGAGGTGCTTAGTCTAGTCTCCAGGGTACTTACTGGCTGACTGGGACTATGAGTCAGGAGGTGCTAGTCTAGTCTCCAGGGTATTACTAGCTGACTGAGGACTAGAGTCAGGAGGTGCTAGTCTAGTTTCCAGAGTACTACTAGCTGACTGAGGACTAGAATCAGGAGGTGCTAGTCTAGTCTCCAGGGTATTACTGGCTAACTGGAGACTAGAGTCAGGAGGTGCTAGTCTAGTCTCCAGGGTACTACTAGCTGACTGAGGACTAGAGTCAGGAGGTCCCAGGTGCTAGTAACAGGTCCTGTTTCTAGTGATAGTGGAAGCTCTCAAAGGACTCTGCAACCTGGTATTCAACTGCCGGGCTGCGCAGGCTCTCTCCGCACGCAGCTATGCAGGAGAAGCGCTAGTGAACCGACTTCGTGACCCTGGACTACCTTATGAAGTGAGGTTGTTTGACCTGAAGCTCCTCTTCATAATCACTGCGCTGTGCCCCCAGACTCGACCCCAGCTCCGCGAGGAGCACCATGCACTCACCTACCTCACGGAGAGTCTAGACCTTAATTCTACGGGAGGAGGAAGCCAGTTCTCACACCGCTCTCACTGTACGTGCACACCCAATAGTAGGATTCTGTTAGGAAATAAAATACATCAATTAGCAGAAACAGGTTTCCCACTACCTTTCGTGTTGTACACATAAATGTACTAACTACAGTTTATTATAAATAAGAAGTGTACCTACATTTGTTTGGAGGGTGAATGGAAAACCACATAGGAAAAGAAAATCCACACATTACACCCAATCAATAGACAAACCCAAATCTTTTCGTCACCGGTAGTCCAGTCTCTTACGAGAGTGCTGCCTTGAATCATTCGACCATCGAAGCAAGAACTGTTTTTCTATCATAGGTGTAAAGATATATTCTGTTAAACTTGAAGGTGTTAAACTCTAATTGAACAAGTCAAAAGGTGACCTGGCAGTCTAGGGGTAGGTTGACAGACCTCTGTACTGGGGGTCCGGGGTTCAATCCTCAGTCCCGGCACAGATTTATCTCTGATTGCCAAACCCTTCCTTCACCTCTGACAAGACGTGTATTAATCACAACTTGTGAATGTGTGGAATGCCAGGCCTCCACCGTGGTTCGGATCCCACGTTAAACTGTAGGTCCTCCATTTCATCTCACAATCACCCTACCATTACACATTAGCGTGAGTGCTTATAACCCGAATGGGTAGTAAGACGCGGTGATAATAATAGTAATAAAAATAATAATAATAATAATAATAATAATAATAATAATAATAATAATAAGTCAAAACTATTCAATATACAGTGAAACCTGCTTTAAACAGAATCACAAAGGTTCAGGATATTTTTTCGCCAAAGCCCAGTTTTTGTTTAGTGAAGGTGTGTATGGGAACCAAACCAGGGACATGCACGTAATTGAGATAAAATAAAATACCGTACTCATTTATTTATTCACACTACAATATGTCCTTGTTGAGTAAAACTTCTGGAATGGGCAAACAATTGAATTTCATTACAGTTAGTGCTGTACCATTAAAAGCTGAATTACAAAGGTGATTGACGAGTCATTAAAGCTGAAACTGGGAAGAACAAAGCTAACAATCAAAAGGCAATTATAGTACACAATTGTGTGAGCGAGATAACAATAGAACTACAAAGGAGAAAGGAAATATATCTCACTTTACATTAAAACTCTTCTTAAAATAACGAAAGAGCTAGAGAAAACAAAATTCTGTACAATGTATAAGATGACTTAAATTTTTCTAAATGTTACACTCTGGAACATTGGAAATTTTCTGTCTAAAGGCTTATTTTGATTTTCATTCCCGCCTGAGACAGTTCTCTGTTTAATCCAGGGAATTTAACATATTTTTCAATCCTAAAGTGATGGGACCGGAACATATTTTCGTTTGACAGATTTCTGTTTAATAAAGGGTATGTTTAAAGCAGGTTTTACTGTTATTATAATGTATAGATTACAAATTACTCTACATATAAAAATACCCCTTAAAATCAATCCTAGATAAATGAATGCTAACAAATGAAAATATCACATTAAAAAAAAAAATCGCAAATCTCAATATAGCTGTGGCACCTTTAAATTGTGTCCAATAAAGCTGAATTCTTGTACATAAAAGAAAAAAAGAAAATAAATAGGGTGCAGGTCTAAAAGTATTAATCACCAAATGAATAATACAGCAGTGTTCTTTTAACAATTCCACTGCCCGGATTTTAAAAACTGTTATTAATTTAGCTCTTATTAGCGATTACAAAAATATAAAGTTTTACATTTATTAATTCAATTTTGTTATATCTTATGAGGCAAAAAAAGAAAGGGAGATATAAATAAAGGGAACAAGTGCAATATGTTTAGGTTTTTTTTTACATCTAATTTGTTTATTTTCCTTTGTGTTAGTTACAATTCCTATTACATTTTTCTTTTTATATATATATATATCCTATCATTTACTACCAATTTCCCTTTTATTTGTATTTTGTTTCACTCTCACTCCTGATGAGTTCCGATGGAATGAAACCTAGGACGGGGAATTGGGCGCTAACAATTGATTTTCTTCAGCCTCTTTGTCCAGTGGTAGCAGTGTAAAGTGTGAACTGTGTTCTTCTTTTCATTGTAAAATCCGGGTTGTGTTCATTCCTCTTTGTGTTTTTCCCTCATTCTTGTATATTCTTACATATAATATAACATTGTATACACTGTTTACCCTGGAAGGTAGCAGTCTTACCTTGACTGATTACACTATGGCCCTGTCCTATAAACTACACCATAGTGGAACCAAGCAAGGTAGCAGTCTTACCTTGACTGATTACACTATGGCCCTGTCCTATAAACTACACCATAGTGGAACCAAGCAAGGTAGCAGTCTTACCTTGACTGATTACACTATGGCCCTGTCCTATAAGCTACACCATAGTGGAACCAAGCAAGGTAGCAGTCTTACCTTGACTGACTACACTATGGCCCTGTCCTATAAATTACACCATAGTGGAACCAAGCAAGGTAGCAGTCTTACCTTGACTGACTACACTATGGCCCTGTCCTATAAGCTACACCATAGTGGAACCAAGCAACCTTTCAGGGTAATTGAAGGCCACTTCTTGAGGGTGCGAGTGAAATGTTCCCAGGATGCTCAGACTTGCCTGTCTTGCGAAGTGTTAAAAGTGTTGTTTAACCTAATGGTGCGCCCTGGAGAGGCTGGACCCCTTGACGAGGAGGAAGAAGCGCACTGCCAGCGCTTGGTGTCCATCTTGCATGACTTGCTGCTGCGCCAGACACAATCTCCGCACATGTTGGACCAATTGCATAAGTAGGTATTTCATCTGCGTCCGGCATGGAACACACAACTCTAAATTTAACTTAATTCACTACCGCCACTGGTGGTAGCACGGTCTAACGAGTAACTCTCATGTCTGACGTGAATTTTGATGATGAGATCGAGGTTCGAATCCTGGTTGGGTATACTGACGGTAATCTTTCCTAAATGGTTTTCTACTCTGCCTCCACACAAATTTGAGTACATTAGCTCAAAAATTCTATCTTAATCTTCCTTATTCCATTAGTATATTTAGTGTGTGTGTGTGCACGCGCGCATGTGTGTGTATAAGACTCGGGGAAATATCCAACTCATTTTGCCAGTTATATCCATAGAATGAAGACTTATTTAAAAAAAAAACTTGTGTCACTATCTCCAGACTCGATATCTGTGTCCACATGGTCTAAGGCGTCACATTCGCAATAGACTAGACTGCCGATGACGGGGAGTTAGGGGTGCGAATCCTGGCCAGGTGTACTGAGGGTGGTTTTCCTAAAGGGTTTCTCACTCTACACGCAAATGTGGGCAAACTTCTCCTAAATTCAACCTTCCTCATCCCCAACTCAATAACTTAATTAGTACATATGAGTATAACCTGAAGCCTTGCTTACATATGTGTGTATATATATCCTCCTAAATTGTAGCCATGGGCCTAACCTCAAGTAGCTCACCAGACCCTGGGTGCCGCTCACCGTTCTACTGTCAACGAGACTATTTTTTTTAGCACCGCTTCTTATCATCTGTTCAGGTTATACTCGTGACATCACTATTTCTGCATTCACTTCGAGACCTCTTGTTGTTTACTGATGAATGTTTGATAGGTAACCTGCTTCAGTGGCTAAATGCTCTAAGGTGTCATTCTGTTAGACTGGCCGGCTGATGACAGGAAGTTAGACTTTTGAATCTCGGTTAGGTTTACTGAGGGTGGTTTTTCTTAAAAGTTTCCCACCCTCCTTCCATGAAAACTCGGTCAGATTACCTCTAAAATGCTTCCTTCCTAATGTAACTATCATTTGTACGTAAAACCTGTACAGTTGGTAATATAAAATGCTTCCTTCCTAATGTAACTATCATTTGTACGTAAAACCTGTACAGTTGGTAATATGCGATGATAAAAAATAAAACATTAATAGGTTATGTTAAGTTTGGGGATGTTTCACGTCATGGTTTAAAATTTGATTCTTACGTTTTTCAAGATGATTCGTACTTTGGCCGCGGGTTTGTTTTCTTGCCATTTGAGAAAGTGTTTCCACTTCCTAAGTGCGGAATAATCGAATCCAATAAAACCTTACTAAATATTTAAAATTAACATTAAATCCACTATTATTGTTTTGTAGCTGTCGTGTTGGTAACCATTTGTCAGTCTCTGTTGCTTTGTTTGTGTTTATGTTGTCTTTGTGTTTCAATTCCCACAGTTACACGGTTTGATGCAATTTGTCCATACATTCAAATCAATTGAAAAAATGACACCTGTACCTGGGTATCGAACCTAGGACCAATGCTCTATCACTGAGCTATCTAGGGATCGCCCTGTACTCAGAGTAATTATTCGCTCATGTTTTAAGGCAAAATCTGTGATGGACGTGTGGATATTATCGGCTACTAATAGCTCTTATCGATACCACAGTCGCTGATGACTTGTGCTGCTATCTTCCATCTTGATTCGCTTGTAATGTGCAATGAATTTGTACTATTAACAGCATAAAGCCACAACTGAGTCGCCATTGACTGTGGTATCAATGTTAGCTCTTAGTAGCCGATGATATCCACATGTCCACTACAGACTCTGCCTTAATATATGTGTGAAGAATGACCCTCGGCACGGGACAACTACTGGATAGTAAGAACATTAGCATACTAAACCGAAGATCCCGGGTTTGATTCTCGTGTCCAGGTGTCAATTTTTATTTTTATTCGAATATGACTCAGTTACAGCAGATTTCAGTGATCATTCATTCCGCCGAGCTTTTAATTTTATAAATACTTGTATAGCATTTTTTGTTTTCCTCCCCCATCTCCACATTGATGATGTTTTGTTGTGTGTTAGTCATACAGTGAACCTGTTGGTGACCATACCTGGTAACTGCCTTGACGCTCTCACACCTCCGGTACACAAGTCATCATTTGGGTCATTGGAAACCCCTGTACATCTGGAGTGTGAAGGGAGAGATATGCAGACCATCGCTGTCATGCTGCGCTTCTTGGAACGCAGGCTGCAATTGTCTGACAAGGTCACTATTGTCGTCATGTTACACTTGTATAACACTTGGTCACAGTCACTATCACTGATACTAGCATCATGTTACACTTGTAAACTGTAATCCAAAAAGTGAGTGCTCGTGTTATTTTCAGGACGCAAACACACAGCATGAGAACCTGTCTCCCATTTTAAGCGTTCTTTGCGAGTGTGTGCGCACCCAGAGGTGTATACGCAAATTCCTCCGGGCTCGCGTGTTGCCGCCACTTAAGCAGGAGGAAGTGAGGATACGGCCAGAGGAGGGGGTGACGCTCCGTGCACATTTGTGCCAACTGCTGACCACGCCGCAGACACACGTCCGGGACTTGGCGTCTGACCTTCTTTTTGTGTTGTGTAAAGAAAATGGTAAGAGTGATATCATGACCCCTCGGGATATTTTCCTGGAATAATGCATAATATTGGTGTGCGAGCTGGCATTTTTTTATTTCGAGTCAAGTTTGAATGACCCACTTTGGTGGCCTCATAGTCTAAGGTGTCACTCTCAGAATAGACTGGACTGCCAAAGATGGGGAAATTGGGGTTAGATCCCGGTTGGGTGCACTAAGGGTGGTTTTCCCTTACTGGTTTTAGACTCGCAAATAAGGGTACATTTCCTCTAAATTCAACCTTCCTAATATTTAATAAACTAGTGTAATTAGTACAAAGGCGTATAATGGATGCTAAGATGTGGTGCTAAAAAAAGTTTGAATAATAACATTGAGTTTTATTCAAATTGGGAATAATTAGAGCAAGTTTTGTACTAGAAATATTTCATTTTGATTTTCTGCCTTAGATCCATATGCGGACCATAAACACAAACATATATTTTTGAGAGTTAGGTTTTGTTGTGGTGCAAATAGTATGAATCACAAAAACTTCTATCTTTAAATAAATTTAACACAATATGAAAATTAAATAAATATGATAGAATTGTAGAAATAAACACAAACAAAAGTAAAAACACTAAGCTAGCTTTACAAGTATCGAAATATTGGTCTCTTTTCCATCCTCATTACACGTCCATACCATCTCAGTCTTGCTTCCTCTACTATCTCATGTCTCCTGATGACAGCTAGCATGCTCTCCTTGTCTCTCTTACATTCAATGTCCATGTTTCTCCTGCACGTGTGACACGGGGTACAAAGTACAACACTCACTCACACTTCTGTTGCTATAACCGAACCCTAGGGAGCTTTGTATGACCGGTTGTTCCAGTCTGGCGCATGGTAAAGTACACCGGCTACGGCAACGCCGCAGGTTTCCTGGCCAACAGAGGTTTACTCCTGGGGAACAGTGCGCCTTCAAGCTGTCACTACTCCTCTGACAGTGAAGACAGTGATACTGAGGAGTACAGGCAGCTCCGTGACCGGTGAGTGCACCAGCTTCACTGTCTCATGGGGTACACTCTACTAGACCAATGCTGTCACACTCCCATGTTTGATTGTCTCACCAGGATCAACCCAGTGACGGGTTGCTTGGAGCCCCTCAGGGCCGACCCCACAGCGCATATGACCGAGGAACAGAAGGAGTACGAGGCCATACAACTGGTTAACATGATGGACAAGTTGGCCAGGTGAGTGGTCAGCAATAGAAATGTGTGAGCAAGCATCTTGTGGGATTGAATCAGCATTTCATTTGTTTTTGTGTGTTGTAGAGGGGGAGTGCTGCAGCCTTGCAGGGTGGGGGAAGATGGTCGCCCGGAACCCGTGGAACATGTCAGTCAACTCCTGGAGGAGCTACCAAGACAACAAGTGAAGCCAGCAACGTCACGTCATGAATAGACATTTAACTATCTTGTTGGACATAAAACAAGCCAGCAGCACTCTACATAAAGTAACGATCTACTGCCCTTGTAGATGGAAAGTGTTTACCTCTATTATCCTCCCAGAAAAAAAATGTTTATACCTTCTTATATCCTCCTAGACAACAAGTGTAGATCCTCTACTGCCCTCCTAGACAGCAAGTGTAGATTCTCTATTACCCTCCTAGACATCAAGTGTAGATCCTCTACTACCCTCCTAGACAGCAAGTGTAGATTCTCTACTACCCTCTTAGACAGTAAGTGTAGCGATATTACTGGCTCTCCTCCTTATGAACACTTTTAGAGCCCCCGCGTACTGGCAGCCATTGCCAGTGCAGCCAACGAGTTGTATGGAATAATGTGCACTATGTCGAACAGAAAGTGTGTCACATCGGCCAATGAGAATACACGCAGTGCACATGTGGTCAGTGGTTTGCACAAAATGTAATAGGTGGACGCACATTTCAGGCGATTACACAGCGGCCAGTACAATCCTCGACAAAACCAATCAGTCTCTCGTTGGAAGTCGGTTGTTCCAGTCTAGCGTGTTTTTGTTCTGTGTGCTTATAATATTTTTTTAACATAATTATTTTAATTGTGTTTGAATTTGATCCAAATAAAATAGTATGGTATATTTTCTTGAGGATCCTTATAAATTATTTTTACTTCACTGTAGCTAAAAGTTATTCCTTTGGATAAATGCTCTTTCTCATGGGTGTATCCTGTCCTCTGATTGGATCATTTAGTATATCTAACAGCTTATCAAATTATTGCGCAGACATTCTAGTATAGTTAAAAAACTTTTTGTCGTGCAACCTCACTTCTTGATGAAAATTGTTAAACATACCTCTTTTTTTGATGACACTCCGCCATAAGGTGCGCCCAAATTCTCTTCTTTTTCTTTTCTTTACGCTTCCTTGGGCGATACCACATAGCAGCTGCTTGTTCCACATTTATTGTGATGTTGACTTTACACTAGCCAGCAGCTGCGACATGGACGCTCTGTTGGTTGCGGCCATGCCACGCGACGCAGCCGCCATACGTGGGGGCTCTTAAGGTCAGGCACATTCTCCACTCAGTTGTGGCCTCCGATACTAAATTTCAATTTTTTTTCCTGTTAAAACGCTTGAAGAATTTACTTCAAAACACACACTGTGTGGTCAAAATCCCCTGTCTCTCCAGGAAACTCAATGTTAAAGTCCCACAAAATACTAAATCCATCCCCTTCCGACTGGCCCTCTCACCCTTAAGGTATGTGCACAGTGAACACTGGATGCAAGCAGGAATATGTTGTTGCATTAAGTTACACGTCGCATAGTAAACGCTTGAGCTGATGTCTGCAACTCCTGCTCACAGGCATTGCTGGCGTGTGTAGTGTTCTGAGTTGAACGTAAATAATTGATTTTTATAAGGTCTTTGTCTTTTAAAACAGTATTTCATAAAATAAATTGAAGTGTTTGAATTTAATATGGCGGAAAGTGAAGTTATTGGCATTAATTTCGTTATTCTTAAGTATTTAAAAACCTATCACTGTCTTCTTTAAGTTTTGTAAAAAGATGGTGGTAATCCCGGTACATTTTTCAACCTTTATTTATTTCGTGAATACCCACTTTTTTAATAGTCAAAACTTTAGGAACGCTATCCATAAAAAATAATTAATCCTTACTGGAGCTCATCTTTGTATGAAACCTTCAAGCTTATATTGTGAGCACATTCCTAGCGTGAACCAGCGTTCACTGTGCACATACCCTTAGATGCCATGAGTTGAAAGATTTTCTCTTCTCCAACATAAACATTATTATAATAAAGTAAAGTGTGTTTTAAAATTATAAATGTTTTAACTAGATCTGCTTTTATTGTCTAAGTAGGAGCATTTTATTACTAGTCACATTAACCATTTAAAAAATAATCTTTTTATTGTTTACCTTTAGAAAAGAGAAATAAAAAACTAGACTGGAAATTCTTTATTATTTAGCATGGTTATTAAATTATTACTAATTTTGTTGCATTATAATTTATAAATTAACTTTACAGTTCTTATATTAAATGTATTGATTATTAGCATTGAGGGGTATGCAAAGCTTCAAAACAATATCAGCTTTGACTGCTTCGACAATTATTACGGATGTTTTCCAATACAAATATTAGAGCTAAACTAGAATCAAACAATTGTTCAATTAAACATTTTCCAAGTGTTTTTAGTGCATAAAGTTATGAATAACTAAATACAATAATATTTGTTCAGTCATAAATTCATTTAGAGTTTGCTTAAATTTGAAACAGTAAACTTTGCACAGCCTTACTTTAATACTCGCTCTCTGGCATTAGGGACTCAAAATTTCTTTGCCGCACTTACGTAAGTACGCCACCTATAATCACCACAACAGATGGTGCTCTTTACCGCGATGAAATAATATTGTTGCATGAACAGGCTGAAGAATGGGTAGTAAGAGGCGGTGTTGAAAAGTTACATTCATACAAGATAACTTATAGGAATAGGGTCCAAAACTAATGTGTAACATCATAATTTTATCATATTTAACAAGGAAATGCTTGACTCAATATTATTGGCTTCAATTTGAATTTTAAAAAAAACCTGCTTTACAGATGTCTAGATCTTATATGAGCCTTGTTATAAACAAATCCAACCAATACCACACAATATTCTTTATTTGAATATTTTGGTTCGACAAATATAAAAGTTCTACATATTTTAGCATGGTTGCGTGAATGTTTCACAAGAGGAGGGCCTCCTTGGGTGGGGCTGGCTCCTCGAACTCTCCCAGTTCCTCGTCATAGTACAATCCCGCCTTGAAGGGCTTCAGTTCCCATGGCACCTGGGACTCCATGGTTGTGAGAGTTACTCCTAAATCCTCTAGCGTGGGGACACCAGCTAACAGCCGGTCTGTCGTGTGTTCCTGGAACATCAATACAAGTCAGACACCAGCTAACAGCAGGTCTGTCGTGTGTTCCTGAAACATAACACAAGTCAACAGCAGGTCTGTCGTGTGTTCCTGGAACATCAACACAAGTCAACAGCAGGTCTGTCGTGTGTTCCTGAAACATCAACACAAGTCAACAGCAGGTCTGTCATGTGTTCCTGAAACATCAACACAAGTCAACAGCAGGTCTGTCGTGTGTTCCTGAAACATCAACACAAGTCAACAGCAGGTCTGTCGTGTGTTCCTGAAACATCAACACAAGTCAACAGCAGGTCTGTCGTGTGTTCCTGAAACATCAACACAAGTCAACAGCAGGTCTGTCGTGTGTTCCTGAAACATCAACACAAGTCAACAGCAGGTCTGTCGTGTGTTCCTGAAACATCAACACAATTCTGACACAAGCTAACAGCTGGTCTGTCGTGTGTTCCTGAAACATTAACACAGGTCTGACACAAGCTAACAGCAGGTCTGTCATGTGTTTCTGAAACGTTAAATTATTAAATAACTCTATAAATAGTTTTACATTGTCACTAAATTATGTTTTAGATCTTTAAGTAAAACATATTTTTTTTAAATCATCTGCAACTCAGGCTATTTGGTTTATTAACGGAAATGTCCAGTAGGAATCTTCTTGTCAGGAGGTAGATTTAAAAAAAAAGTCCATGGAAGCAAATGTCTATCTTGAATAGGAAACAAAAAGTCAATTTTGAAATGCAAGTCAATGCTATCCAGGTGCAAATAGTAGAGGGGATGTTTATACTCGTCAGTGGAACAGGGGAAGTGTTATCAGCAGATATACCATGGACCTTTCAGGGTGAACTAGTAATTTTCTTCCCTCTCTTTCTATTTTTTTACATTAACATCTATTGCTTGGAGTGATTTAAGGTGACGAGTTAAGATTCAACCCGCTTTGCAATATAGCCTCTAATTCACTCAAGTAGTTAACGTCGTCAAGGGGAGGAATTAACATTTGTTATAAAGCTGCTAGTTTTCATACCATTTCTAAGCCTTCGCTGGAGAGGGCCCCCACGGGCCAACCAGGTAACAGCTTCTCGGACATCTTTACCCTCAAAAGGTAAGAGGGGTCCCAGCGCATGTCATAGCGGAAATAGCCTTGCTTGTCCGCCCTTCTCATTATGCGGTAGAACCAGTCGGCGAGCTCAGATAGTTGGTAGCGCTTTGGTCTGGAACATTTAAAATGTTTGGTCTGACAACCATACACAACCTAAAATATTGTTTTTACTAATGGATCCTATTGCGAGTACCATGTTTGAAGATTAGTCACATATTTTGAAATCTAAAATAATTTCTTATTTTTCTGTATCTTACTACCCATTCAAGCTGATCGAGCAGGAAAGAGCAAAATATCATTTTTGAGGAAATGTGCCCACATTTTTGTTAAGTAAGAGGGGGGGGGGGCGGGGTGGGGGGGATCTTCCTCAGTACACCCAACTGGGATTGTAACCTCGATGTCACCTTACCCGCAATCCAACACGAGAGTGGTACGTTAGATCTTGCAACCCCCGATGTAGGTTTTTATATAGATGTTTTTTGTTTCACGGTTGTGACAGCAAAATATCTTATAATAAGTTAAAAGGTGTTATATTATTTACACTTGTATCTTCTTATAACTGATCACCATAAATTATATAATAAATAAATGTTTAACTTGGAGAAAGAATCATACAACATATTTGTTTCAAAATAAACGTGTTTTATTTTGTAAACAGATGTGCACGAAAACAACAGAATATCATCATATGACAGTAGGAGGCATCGAGACAAGATACGTTTCTTAAAACCAGGTGGTCTTGTAAGATTGAAAATGGGGGTGCAAAATAAACATTTTCAATTAAAAAGTTAAATCGAATAATATCAAATATTGCTTAAGCAAAATTAAAGTTTAAGTATTTAGTTTAGTGTTGAAAGAAAATAATTACAGTACTCGTATCTGTTGCATAAACTATAAAACTTAAGGCATTAAAACATTTAAGTTTGGGATGTAGAAGACGTGAGAAAAGGGAATTGTTTTTGCAGTTTTTATATATCAAAACATTTTTTTGGTCAAAATAAATAAAATATTGCTCCAGTAGAAACATAAGAATTTAATTTTCTTCACGTGGTGATATCAACAGTTGTTGAATATCTGTCATGAGATGAGAAACTTTTTAAATTAAGAGAAAAAGTTATCATTAAATTTCAGAACACCCTTGATAGATATTCAACGAATGTTGATATCACCATGTGAAGAAAATTAAACTCTACGTTTCTACTGGAGCAATATTTTATTTATTTTGAACAAAGATATGTTTTTGTATAAAAACTGCAAAAACACTTACCTTTTATTCGCATTCCTTACGTTTCCCCTTTAAATATGAATCACAAAATGTTATATTGCAAACACATTTTGTCCTAAATTGATACAATAGGTTACTATCACAACAAACAATTTAATTATTTTTGATTATGATGATCATCATCATGATATAAGATAAGACCATAGTGTAATCTGTCGAGGTAAGACTGCTACCTTGCTTGGTTCCACTATGGTGTAGTTTATAAGATAGGGCCATAGTGTAGTCAGGCAAGGTAAGACTGCTTGCTACCTTTCATGGTGAACGAGGTGTACATATTAGAGCAAAATGATAGAAATTAAACCTAAACCCACTCGAAATATTTTTAGAGGCAAAACTTTGTGATTGTCGAATCTGGAATTTTACTTCCTAATCGAAGTGTGGCAAATAATTGAAAACTCTCACATCCCTACTACATTGAAATTTTTTTTGTTGAACACAAAAATTAGACAAAGAGACCAAGATGGAATCTCACCCAACAGCCTGGTACGTCTTTCCAGCAGAATCTGGATCCTTGACAGCGCTCATAATAGCTGCGGCCACGTCCGCTACATATACCGGCTGCTTGATTGTCTCCTCTCCCTTCTTCCACAGCGGCAGCGCTCTCAGCTGTCGCCGCCAGAAGTATGTATAGCTCCTAAAAACATTATTGTGTGTGATTGTTCTGAAAACACGCGAGGTGTTTAGTTCGTGCGTAGAGAGTAGACCTCCACAAGGTACCTGATGAAGCGGTCCTCTTGGCCGTATATGATCCCAGGCTTGAAAATGACAGCATCGGGAAATTCTTCTCTGACTGCTTGCTCTCCCCAGTATTTGCTGATTAGACACTGGGAACCCTTGGATAGGATCAGGGGCTGTAACAGACAACACTGGTCAGTCGGGGTCCTTGCAAGGGATGTAACAGACAACACTGGTCAGTAGGGGTCCTTGCGAGGGATGTAACAGACAACACTGGTCAGTATGGGTCCTTGCAAGGGATGTAACAGACAACACTGGTCAGTAGGGGTCCTTGCGAGGGATGTAACAGACAACACTTGTCAGTCGGGGTCCTTGCAAGGGATGTAACAGACAACACTGGTCAGTCGGGATCCTTGCAAGGGATGTAACAGACAACACTGGTCAGTCGGGGTCCTTGCAAGGGACGTAACAGACAACACGGGTCAGTCGGGGTCCTTGCAAGGGATGTAACAGACAACACTGGTCAGTCGGGGTCCTTGCAAGGGACGTAACAGACAACACTGGTCAGTCGGGGTCCTTGCAAGGGATGTAACAGACAACACTGGTCAGTCGGGGTCCTTGCAAGGGATGTAACGGACAACACTAGTCAATCGGGGTCCTTGCAAGGGATGTAACAGACAACACTTGTCAGTCGGGGTCCTTGCAAGGGATGTAACAGACAACACTGGTCAGTCGGGGTCCTTGCAAGGGATGTAACAGATGTCAGTGGGAACCCTCACAGGGGCTATGATACCACCTACCTGAGGATTGGGGTCAGCATTGAGAGAAGACACATGGATGAACTTCTCAACCCCGGCCTCGCGGGCCAGTCGGGCCAACCGCCTGGCTCCGTCAATATGGACATCGGCGAAGGTGAAGTTCTTTGTCTCCCATTCGCGCCCCACAAGATTGATTACAACATTAGAATACTTGAGAGCTTTGCGAATAGAGGTATCATCCTTGAGGTGGTAGGGCAAGAACAGGACCTGACCCAGGTCGCCGACCAGCTTGAGTCTCAGGACATCGTAATGGTCTCCTCTATAGGGCACAATCACCTGCACCGACACACACTCGACTAGTTCATTGGAAATAATTGTGTATGAAGTAACACACCTTCTACAAGATTACAGTAGATCACATTTAGAAGCATAAGAATGTTGAAGAAAAAAAGGTTTTTTTTTTTTCTACTTTGTTTAGTTTGGACATGTTCATTGATAAGAAGTTGTATGACTTCAAGTTTAAGATACCGTATTGGCCTGAATATAGTACATCACACATTATATGATCTTAAAATTCTGAACGTGTTCTAGATGAAAATTAAAAGGTAAATGGGCTGCGCATATAATACTAGTAGCCTAAAGTTTTCAAAAGGACATTTTTAGGAGAAAAACATCTCAATATATTCAGGCCCATACGGTAATGTATATTTATATCCTTGATAGAAACAGGATACCAACTTAGGTACCGAAATAGTGTTGATGAGAAGATCGGGGTTCAAAACCCGATCAAGTGTTCTGAGGTGTTTTTTTTTCTAAATGTATATTGTTACCGGTTTTTTATGATGATGATGATGATGATGATGTGGATGTGGACCTGTGTATGCCCCACGGTTGGGGAGCAATTATATTGATACCGGTGGTGATGATGATGATGATGCGTGCATGCCTCACTGCGCACTTGTTATCACACGGCTATGACGATCTGATTTTATGTGTATTTCTTACTGTGGATTTACTTATTGGTTTATTGTTGAAATTAGTAGAAAATTAATGTTGTAAACGATTTATTTTATTGATTGCACTTTCAGTTTTGTAAATTTAATACTAAAATGATACAGTTTTTTGTTCATTTACAAACCGATGCAAAGAGCCAGAGCTAGTGCTGGTACAAACAGAGATTTCTCTGTATAACTATACGCACAAGCTGCTTATATATGACCTTCCCCTTGTCCCCAGTGTTAAAACTAACCAATAGGAGAACTCCTGGCAACCTGATGTTGTGAAGGCTGGCTTCCTATTGGGTAAAGGCAGCCAGCACATCACCTGATTTTCAAATCCAACGAAGGGAGGTTTTTTTAAACAAAGAAAGTTTTAAATCGCATTATATTGAAATTACTTCTGAAAACGCCTGATCATCCATGGATGACGTATTAAAAGGAATATTTACATACAGTTCTTTAAAGAAAAATACATTTCATCCATGACTTTTTTAATATATGAGAGGGGTCCATAACAGTATCATTACAGTAATAATTTTTTCCCCTTTCAAACGTTATTCTCTTTAATCTATTGCGGTTTAATTTGGGTGCCAGTGTGGTTTATTAAGCCGCAGAAAATTTATATTTTTACTAGCTTGGTCAAGGTGACGAGTACTCTAAACTCTCGGGACCACTGGGTGACTTCAAGGATACTGTTTTTCTGAAGGATTATCATAAATTGAATCCTACTCTATCAAAAATAAACTTTTTAATTAGCGAATAGTCAAAATAGCTAAATAAAAAATAACAGATTGAAGTTATTAAAATTTCTTTAACAAATCAAATTTTAAAAAAAAATACATCAATCCTATTCTTTTAATTTTGCAGTAAATTGTAAAATCCCTACCTTGGTGGATCCACGTTAATATTATAGTTATAATCATACAAATTATTAAGTGTTTATAATTAAGTAAAGTGACAACAAAAATGTAAACAGGTTGTAGGTTAAGTTATTTCTCTTTTTAATATATAGCCTAGGTTTTTTAAAAAAAATTAATAGGTCCGATAGAAGTTAGTTCGAATTTTAATATCTCTTCTAAAATGTCACTATAAAAAAATAGTAAAATCTCGATTTTAACTACCACGGAGCATTCAGTTGAAAAAAATGTAAAATAATAGTAATAATATGAATATAATCATTATCACCGCGTCTTACTACCCGTTCAGGTTATACGCACTTATGCTAATGTGTAATGGTAGGGTGATTGTGAGATGAAATGGAGGACCTACAGTTTAACGTGGGATCCGAACCACGGTGGAGGCCTGGCATTCCTCACATTCACAAGTTGTGATTAATACACGTCTTGTCAGAGGTGAAGGAAGGGTTTGGCAATCAGATAAATCTGTGCCGGGACCGAGGATTGAGCCTCGGACCCCCAGTACAGAAGTCTGACACCTTACCCCTAGACTACCAGCTCACCATGAATATAATCAAATGGTTCCAATGCTGACTGCCACTAACATGTCTTATTTTCTAAATGGGTCTTCCTATTGTGTCTTTGCTGTACCTGACTTCCTGTCTTGCCCAGTCTATTGCAAACGTATCGTCCCAAAAAGCCGCTCGCACCAAACACTGTGGCCACCACACCATTGAAACTGGAGCGCCCACCAGTACCCCTCCTGAGTGCAGTCAGACTCGGCTTCTTGATAGGCCGCACGTCGGTGGAATAGCTCGCATGGAGACACGTATTGGATAGTATCACACAAGCTTGATATCCTGCAACATACACTAGCTTAGAACACTAGCAACCGCACCAGGCCGACCAAACAAAGCTCTTGCCTGTAGTTTCTATCCATAGCAATGGAATCTCGTAGAGGACAATACTAATATGGTTCAAATAACATATTAGCAGCTGTAGCGTACCAGGTAAGATGGAGAAGGGGCATCTCGTTCAAATAACATATTAGTAGCTGTAGCGTACCAGTTAAGATGGAGAAGGGGCATCTCGTTCAAATAACATATTAGCAGCTGTAGCGTACCAGGTAAGATGGAGAAGGGGCATCTCGTTCAAATAACATATTAGCAGCTGTAGCGTACCAGGTAAGATGGAGAAGGGGCATCTTGTTCAAATAACATATTAGTAGCTGTAGCGTACCAGTTAAGATGGAGAAGGGGCATCTCGTTCAAATAACATATTAGCAGCTGTAGCGTACCAGGTAAGATGGAGAAGGGGCATCTCGTTCAAATAACATATTAGCAGCTGTAGCGTACCAGGTAAGATGGAGAAGGGGCATCTCGTTCAAATAACATATTAGTAGCTGTAGCGTACCAGTTAAGATGGAGAAGGGGCATCTCGTTCAAACAACATATTAGCAGCTGTAGCGTACCAGGTAAGATGGAGAAGGGGAATCTCGTCCAAATAACATATTAGCAGCTGTAGCGTACCAGGTAAGATGGAGAAGGGGCATCTCATTCAAATAACATATTAGCAGCTGTAGCGTACCAGGTAAGATGGAGAAGGGGCATCTCGTTCAAATAACATATTAGCAGCTGTAGCGTACCAGTTAAGATGGAGAAGGGGCATCTCGTTCAAATAACATATTAGTAGCTGTAGCGTACCAGGTAAGATGGAGAAGGGGCATCTCGTTCAAATAACATATTAGCAGCTGTAGCGTACCAGGTAAGATGGAGAAGGGGCATCTCGTTCAAATAACATATTAGTAGCTGTAGCGTACCAGTTAAGATGGAGAAGGGGCATCTCGTTCAAATAACATATTAGCAGCTGTAGCGTACCAGGTAAGATGGAGAAGGGGCATCTCGTTCAAATAACATATTAGCAGCTGTAGCGTACCAGTTAAGATGGAGAAGGGGCATCTCGTTCAAATAACATATTAGTAGCTGTAGCGTACCAGGTAAAATGGAGAAGGGGGATCTCAAGTCCCCCCACTGTAATTTGTGGATGCCCTAAGAGCTGCGCATATTTTCAAATACATATGAATGCTGCCTTGATCTTAAATAATAGTTTTATTATTTTGTAATTCCAAAACTATAGTAGAACCCTGGTAGTCCGAGATTCTGAATAATCTGAACACAATTTTCGAAAAATGCAGGGGGAAAACAACCCAAGTCAAATGAAATATATTTTATTGATAACAAACTCAAAGTAAATAGTGAACTTTAAGAAGCTACTTGTAAATGTTAAATATTTACATGTTGTACACAATACAATGTGCCATTTTCTGAGTCAGACTTAGTGCACCTCAGGTGTGGTGTTATACCAAGTACAAGATGACACCTACCTAGACCAGATGGGCCAGTCTCGTATGTGAAACTGACTCATTCCATTCTAGTCTAGGTAGGCGTCGTCTTGTACCTACTTAGTATCGGTTCATGTTTAAAGTGTAGGCTACTCAGTCTGTGTATGAAACTGGTGCTTTGTGTGTTTTTATATAAATGCATGTACATTTTATAAAACTCATTCAACTGTATGTAATTTAAGATTTGTGAAACTAAGTTATCTCCCTGCCAAACCTTTAGTATCCTCCCGCTTAAACCAAACAAGCTTCGGTCCCAATTAGTTCAGATTAACGAGGTTCTACTATATTTACCGAGTGTAGGCCCTATTATAAACATAAACAGAATTAGCAATCTCAATAGAATATTTATTTTATAATACTCTACAGGAGAAAAGAATATACCTAATAAAACAGTTGTAAGTCAAACAAGGATGTAGGAGGGGTGCATCGGTATATTTAGTAAGAGTTTGGACCAGTGGTGGCAAAATTAAGGTGGTGTGAGGGAGGTAAGAGTTCGGACCAGTGGTGGCAAAATTAAGGTGGTGTGAGGGAGTGAGTATGACCTTTTCCCCACGTTTATTTTTTGATCAACACCAAATCAGCTGTTGAGTGACTCTCAAGATCAACTCAAAATATAACAAGAAATCTTGAAATGTGTTTCTTGTGCAGCACTGATAAATAACTGGCTTTTGTTTTAATGCCAGCAGTCAAAAAATGTATAGTTTCTTTAAAACTAATAAATGTATGTATATGTTTATATTATTATTTGGTGTTCTGTCTTACAACAGGTCCATTCCTTTTGTCAGAGAGCTTAGACCACATGGCCTAAGGCCGCATGGTCTATGGCGTCTGTCTCACAATAAACTAGACAGCCAATAACAGGGAGATTGGGGTTCATTCTCGGTCGGGTGTACTTTGGGTGGTTTCTCTAAAGGTTTTTCCGCTCTCCCTCCACACATATGCAGGCACACATCCTCTAAATTCAACATTACTCATCCCTAACTCATTAGGATAATTAGTAGGCCTACACATGTATATAACCTGAACAGGTAGGCCTATACATACTTCAGTAATCCAATCTAATTGGGACCAAGGCCTGTTTATACCAACTATCGAGGTGTTTTAAGATATCGGCTATTTTATCTGCACATAGTCCCTATAGAGCATAAGAAGGGGGTGAGGAGGCCATGTTGACAAAGCATACAGAATGAGTGATCGTCTTTGAAAGGGCACTTCTAAGGTGAAAAACACAGCATAGTAACCCCAACTGCTATCATGTTCATGAAACACTGGCGAGGTGATATTGTGGCCTATTCATGTCGTTCTGTTCTAACGTCAGAAGACAATGATGAAGTATGAAATTGAAAATAAGCTAACTAGGGTTAGGTCCTATTTTGGAAAACACAATCAAATCAAAATATTGAATTTTTACTGTGTGTTCAATTCTATTAAAAAATAAATAAAACAACATCCTTCCTGAAATTTAGGATTGCCGGGGCTTTACTATGTATCCTTAAATGCATTGAACTATAAGTATATGTTTATAAACACTTCTCTAATAACTCATACCATCATTCAATTTAAAAACTTGCCAGGGAAGGTTCACTCCAAAATAGCTTTTAGGAACATCCAAATTTAAAAAAATCAGGGTCGGAGTACTTCAAAGTTTCTAGGAGGCACTTAATTTTCAAAAATATCCAAGGGAAGGACCAATCTAAATAGCAACATCTAAATTTTAAAAAAAAGCTATAACCCCCTCCAAATAGCTGATTGGATGAGGCATGTAATTTTAAAATATTTATAGGTAAAGGTTAATCTAAATATATTAGTGAAGCATCTAAATTTCAAAACCTTACGTGCGACACCATTTTAGCTTGGGGTTCTAAGCGTCTCAAAAAATTAGTCCCCTACCCTCCCTTGCACATTTTAAGGTTCCACCGCCACTGGTTCTGGATGATTTTAACTTTTCCATGTCCTTGTGGATGTAACTGACAAGTGCACATTGTAAGAGGGCGATAAGTAAGGAATTCAGATTACCTTAATTTAATCTGAGGATCAGTGGTGGATATTAAGTGTGAGATTAATGATAGGCACTGAAAAGTTTTATATTTTGTTTTGGAAAATCCTTTTTATTGTAAGTCGTCTTAATATATTATTTAACATTAACCAACTATCTACTTACTAGTTAGTTGGATAGAGGTCTGAAGGGCAATCGCTGCCATCTTTGGATAGGCTTGCGAATTGCGATCATAGACTATTGTTGAGAATTACCATCGTCTGCTATAAATAATCAAAGATAATAGTTAATCCGTGCTACACCAAAAGTTAGCGGCAGTGTGAGCGGTTATACCCGTATCACACGACACTAGCTCGTACATTGAATTCAGTTTGCTAGCTAACATATCATCTAGCGTCGTGTGAATCAGAAAAAGTATATTGGTTCTGACTCTTGGCTACTATACTAATTGTGAGGATAGAACAGGCGTTATTTTCGTACTAGTTCCGACACTAGTCTGTGTTATTCGACCAATTAATATGCGCTGAGACTGTGTGTAGAGAAATGGTAGACATGGTCATCGGATGTGATTTTGTTGTTGGCAGAAAATTATTCTAAATATCCTTGTTTATATAATACCAAATTGCCACAATATGTATATTTAATTAAAAACATGTCATCTAAGAACGACAAACTCTGTTCCAGACCCACTTTTAATCTAAATAAACTAGATAGTATGCAAACCTTGGGTGGTTGTTTTTTTAGAATATAAAGTGTGCGTAGGCCTAAAAAAGAACATTTGTGTATCAAGGATTCTGTACTTGGACATCCATGGGCTTAGGGGCCTCTGAACACATCGCAAATAAACGAATACAAATTTAGGGAGATACTAAACGTTAGTGTCACCCCGAATGTATCTTACCTAACCTCCAACTGTATCATTTTAAGCATCCCGTGACCATTATTTCATCTTTACAGCCAGGCCCGTGTTCATATTCTTTTCCTACGCTCCCTCTCATAATTTTCAATATCATTACTAATAATTAATGCAGCTGCTGCACCCAAAATTAATCTCTGACGTTCCATAAATATTTGCACTAGAACCTAGTACCAAACTAGCAGCGTGTGAATACTCTAGTCCCGTTTCTATTGTACTAGCTAGTATACAGATATCTAGGTGCTAGCTAGCACACTTGATTTTTATTACAACCAAGTGCCGTGTGATAGTAGCTTTAAATGTATTTACCAATCTCACAGACAAATAATATACCCACACACTCAACCCCCCAGGTTAAAATGGTTCCGCTCCTTTTGGCAGCTTGAGTTCTTCAACACTAGGATCGCTGCTGTTAGTCCTATATTCACCCAGCATTGGAACTAGCGAGGCCCTGTGTTGAAGGACTCAAGCTGGCAAAAGGAGAGCAGTGAAACTCCCATAAGGTTGAGAGTCTGTTTATTACTTGTCTGTGATCAAGGAGCATTATACAAAGGGAGAGAAAGTGCATGTGAGAACTCAAATTAAAATCAATGTTGTTGATCTTCTATCCAAATAGGTCAATTGGTCATACCCAAGCTTAGAAAAAAAATAGCTATGTTCAAAATAAGATAAAATGAAAGGAAGTCGAGTTCTATATTTTTGCTACAACCATATAGCGCCTGGAATAAAAGAGGGACTTTTCCTTGTTTATTCTTTGAATTTGTATTTTAATAATATTCATAATTTAGTATGAAAGTGTAATATGTTTCTTAAGGTTTAACCTATGTCTTTCAAGTGAAATAATGAAATTTTAAGGTGTTTAATTTCACAGGTAGAAACACGAGTAGTTATAAGTAGGATTTTGATAAAAATAAGTTTTAGAAAATAATTTAATTTTTTTTGTGGTCAACATTGATCTCATTATATTTTATTATTAGTATAATTACTTTAACGTTGCCGTCGCAATCCTTGCCGCCACACCCCCTTTTAACCATCAGTTGGGATGGTCGTGGCATAGCTGTCCGGCGTCACTTTGTGATAGTTCGTGGACTGGCCGCGACCGGGGGGACTCGCGAGGCACCGTAGCATTCTAAGGACCATTCACTTGCGAGCAAGAATGGACTACATATCTAGAGTATGATGTCATGCTCTACGTCACCGCACGCTCTTTACTTCTGAGCCTACCACGTGTAACGCTAGAGGGAAGGTCAGGCGGTCTTATTCTTTGGATTCCACAAGTACAGGCCCAGTGATCTAGGTAATGGTATTTTGTGTTTAGTTATGAAAAAAAAAAAATCTAAGAAAAAAAGAGCCATTAGGAAATAATAAAGTGCCTGGCTTTCTGATATGAGAGAAGAATGTAAAAACTTAATATAGATAGATATATTTTTAGATTCTTCTCTCAATTCAGAAAATCAGCTGCTTTATAATATATGTATGTTTGAACTTATTTCCTCTTTATTTAATTGTTCGCCTGTAATTTGAAAGATAATTTGGGGTTCAGGACTATAAACAACAAACATACATTACCTTCTTCCTAATATATTTTGTGTTTGTGTACTTTTATTAGTTAACAAAAAAGCAAGAATAATAGAAACAATTTCAAATCAAATAATAGGTGTTTTTTTTAAATCATTTACAGTTTATTTTACCTTAGCCAATTTAAGAATTAATAATTAATACCTTTTACAATTTTCGTAAGCTACATACACGTACAGAAAGAAAAAAAAAACACAGTGAAAATTAAAAGTCAAGGTTAAAAATGTGTCTTGTATTCCTGCAGATAGCATGGTAGATATTACATGATGAAATCAAGATGGCTACTGTTTTGTATACTTAGTTATTTTCTTTGCCTTAAAAAAACTTATTCATGTTTCCTTTAGCTGTTGAAAATAGCAGATAAATTTGATAAAATTAGAAAAAATCTACTCAGTTAATAAAAATAGAAAAAAATAGCCAAATTAACTTTGTTCAATAGCCCAGGCCCTAGTCCAATTTTTTGAAATATATCACAAAATGTGGAAAATAAAACATTAATTATATACATAATCAATGTATTTGTAAATAAATAGATACATTTTTCATATCGACATTCTTACACATGTATTTGTGTGACAAGACTGTATTATAGTAAATTGTTATCAATGTAGACCGCAAAAAATAGGTTTGTATTTCTAAAATGTGATTAAAATTTCCATTCAAATGAAAATTAAGATAATTATAGACATATATTTATGCATATAAATGATGGAGAATAATATATACATATATTTTCTCATTCTTTTAAAAAAAATATCCAGATTCCAACAATTCAACTTTCAAGTTACATAATTACACACATCTGTGATATGAGATCACTTCTAACATCCTACAGTTAAAAAAAGTATATTTGGTTATCCACAATCATTCCCTTCAACCTGATCTTGATACAGAGGAAAACACCTTGTCCACCGCAGATATACCAGATGCCTTTGAAGCAAAGGAAGATAAGGCCTCCCAAAATGTAGGACATTCAAGAAAAATATACAGTAGGATGTTACAAAATAAAAGTTTAAAACATACCTTTACAAATTCACTTCATCTGTTTTATTGATAACTAGTATATATTACATATTTCATTTTACGTTAAACCATATTTTACAGATTAACTTATCTTAATAAAACTCTGAACAAATAAAACGCTTAACACTAGGGCTATACTTGATCAACAACAACAAAAAAAAACCTTACTGAATCTACATTCAAATGATTACTCTCATTTGTCCACTGTCCAGAAATTAAGGAAGATAAATTATTATTAAAATGGCATTTACGTTTAGGCACTTTTCAACATAAGATGGACACATCCCCACACCATCAGGAACCAAAACAGACAGATTGTTGCAGAAAGGCACGCTACAGAAGGAATGTAAAGAACTAAGACGCTCGCTCTGATTGGCTGCTGACGGAATACACGCAGTCAATAGAAATCTCAAATTTTATGACGTGAACACAGCGTTGCGAGTTTACCGATTAAAACGCACAAAGACTGCTAATGATAACTGAAATATCAGAATTTCTAAATGTGAGATCACTTTTTGAGAGAAACAAACAAAAATGATAGATTAATTTATTTATTTTTTGTCAAAATGGATGAGATTTTTGAATTTTTGAGAATTCACACCGGACCAAAGGTTGAAATGTAGGACATGTTCGGGACAGACGTCTGATGACCTTTTGGCTGTCACTACGAAGCTTCTTCTTAGGTTTAGAACTACACATACTCCATCAGTCTACCTGGCTTAGACTTCTAACAGGTGAGCACAATAATGGCTTTAGCGATGCTGGTGTACATGGTAATATTTCTGGTAGCTCTGGTGGATCTTCTTTTAAATGTACTGACATTAACCTCCACCGGATATTAAATATTGATTCCCTATATTGTGTTTGTATTGATGTATTTATCTCTAAATTTGAATATGTGGTTGTAATAAGGCCTACCAGTGTGATGACACAATCAAGGTTTGCTGCTAGTGGTTTTAACAATAACTGCCAGTGTGATGACACAATCAAGGTTGGCTGCTAGTGGTTTTAAAATAACTGCCAGTGTGATGACACAATCAAGGTTTGCTGCTAGTGGTTTTAAGAATAACTGCCAGTGTGATGACACAGTCAATGTTTGGTGTTGGTGGCTTGGTGAATTAGTGGTTGTAACAATATGTACAGCACTTCTACCAATGAAATTACACTAGCTCCCAAGAATAAACTGAGTGTTCCACCAAAAGACACTGAAAAATAGATAAATACTTGAATTATTTCTTTAAAATATAGGTTGTTAGTATTAAAACATATAATATTACATAGCATGTAGAACATGAAACTAATAATTTTAATGAATAATTTACTGAAACATGTAAAACATTGGTCAAAACTGATCCATCTTGCTATGAAACTCGTAGAAAATTAATCTTAAGTTTTCTTATAAAGTACATACAATTGTTTTTAATATTGATTCTTCATTTGTAGTACCTACATCACATATTATAATTATCTGAATATAAAATTTATTTAAAAAAACACCATTAGGTCTTAGCAAATGTTACATACACTAATCACCCACCTATGATGTATTTAAAATTGCAGAATACACTATTCACAAACCTATGATGGGTTTAAAATTGTTGTATACACTATTCACTCACCTAAGATGTATTTAAAAGTGTAGAATAGGGCCTACACTAATAAAAAACCTAGGATGGATTTACATTTAGTGCTTCATACACTATTCACTCACCTAAGAGATCCATCCACGTGAAGAGAATGTTCCTTTTGAAATGAAATGTCGGAAGCTTGATAAAAGCAATCTTCACATGACCTGAGGTGGAGTTACTGAAGAGAAAAACTAAATTATTATTTGATAATTGATATAATACAAGGATATTAGGCATGATATTAGGAATACCTCATGTACAGTATTATACTTGTTCGATACAACCATGAGCTGTAAATAACACTCACAGTTATACTTCCTGTCCTCCTTGTTTTAATGAATATACACCGGTTGTACTACATGCATCGTCTGCGCATTTGCAACTGTGCGCTATTAGGGGCGCAGCGGTGACCTCCTGGTCCTGCCAAAGTTTTAACAACAGAAGGTGGGAAGGGGGAAGTTTATATGACATTGGCATAGAAAACAGTTTGATAGAAGATACATGCACAAGAATATACAGATTAAGGTACAAAAGATTATTGATGGCAGTTTATACGTTTATTTTCGTCTGTAATAAATTCATAACAATACGTCGACACTGTTCCCTTAACAACACAGGAAGACAGTGACTACTGAGAAAGAAGGAGAGCAATAATTGATACATAAACCATTGTTTGTTTGCAATGTATACAAAACACTTGTACAAGGAAGTACCATTAGAGTGTCATGAGTCATTAACACCAACATAATCCTAAATAAACAATTACGTGATCACCATAAAACAAAATATATAAACATAAACAAGTAAAGCATATACGAACTTATCAAGAGCTGTAATGAGCCATTCGGGAAGTCTAATCCAATTAGGAAGGACTAACATTAGAATAAATAACACAGCAAATGATTCCCGCAAAAGAGACACACAAAATCCCACACTAAAGTAGTGGAAAGGCTTAGGAACACAAGTTATAGTGGTTGCCAGAAAATAGCCTTAAGGGCACTCTATAAAAATAAGACAAATGTTAAACTTGGTCACGGGGGAATAAAACTTACGTAATAAAGAGGCAACACTAATAGTAACAAGACTAAACGAGATCAGAGCCATATCGGCTACAATCAGAAGACCCTAACTGTCGTAACTGCCTGATATCCTCGTATGTTTATGTTCATACTTAGATAAAACCAGCTTGTAGGCTCTAAAGAGCGTCAAGCAGCTCTTAGGATCTCGTTAGAGTTTAGTAAAGCTCAGTGATATACATGTCACTGCGTGGTTATTATATTTAAATACTTTAAATGAATGCTTCCTACTTAATAGCAGCATGGTAAATGCAATTACCATGTAAACGTGAACATAATTAAACATTCCCAATCCTAATAAGGATTCAAAGAAGTGGAAAGAGATTGAAAATAAATAATAACTACGCCTAATTAAATTCACTAGACAAATTAATGCAACTCTGACATGGGTATGATAAAAATAGGTAGATCCTACATCATTTCAAAACATTGTTAAACTAGCAAATTAAATATTATAACCCGAACCTGGGCTTGATAGATTAGTCACAAGTAGAATCTACATGTAAACAAAATATAACAAAACAAGCAATCTAAAGATTCTAACTCGAACCTTGGTTGGAGAGAGTCGTTATAAGTAGATCCTAAATGTATTCAAAACATAGTTCAACTTAAGAGATTGAATATTCTAACCAGGACACGGGTTTCATAGAGTAGTAACACGTTCAATAGTTACTGGTCGTGACCCTTCTGCGTCGTGCCAGCGAGACCATTCGTTCCTGCATGGTGGTTAAACTAGTAGAGACGGTGGATTGTTGACGTCAAGAGTTTCTTCTCCAGGTGAGGATAAGACGAAGTGTGTGTTATGGTTTTTTGGACATCCCAATCTATACGAACAAAATGTGCTGGGGAAAAAAAGGAGAGGAAAGGAACATAACTCCTTCCCGAGCGAACAGGCCAGATGGTTCGGGAAAGGCGCGAACAGGCCAGATGGTTCGAGAAAGGCGCGAACAGGCCAGATGGTTCGGGAAAGGCCTGCTGGTGCCGTTGATGGCGTGGCGTGCACGCGCTAGGACATCTGATGTAGCCGACCGGCCCCCAATTCCTTATCTCTGGTGCCGATTTCATCCAAGCCGAATGTCCGTTGTCAATGTGATGGTTAATCAAGAAAATATGGTGAGTTTAAGACAGTATTAGATAGGGTTGGGATAATATATCGTGCAGCGATTTTAGGTTGAATCAATTAAACCTCATTGTGGCTGGTTAAACACTTTTAGCCCAGTACCAATAATATTTTATTCCTTGAGCGATTAATTCTATCCTAATGTCTGTATGTAGGTTCTTAATATAGGACCTATTCATAATTATTTTGTTCTTTATCATATTTGCAAAATCTTAAAAATACTCTATTGACATCTACTTTATGCGTGATAAAGAATACAATGCGATAGCCTGAACTTCTTCTTTAGTCCTCAACTGGCAGCTGGCAGCAGCACTCCATTCTTTCCGTTTTCTTGATTTCTCTTTAATTTCTTGATAGTTTTTACAGACAAAGTCCTCCATCACTTGTTTATGAATCCTTCTTTGGCTGGCCACTAACGTTCTTTCGTTCGATAGTCCCTTCTTTGATGGTATGTCTGTTTCATCATGCGCCCAATGAATGTGTCTCTTCTTTTACACAGTTTCATCAAGAGTTGTATTTTTTCTTTCACTCTTCTTAAACCTTCTTTATTTGTACACAGTTCTGCCCAACTTGTCTTCATCATTCGTCTATAAGACCAAACTTCTACTGCTTCTGTACCGACCTCCACCTCTCATAATATGTGAAAATATTAAAAAGATGTTAAGTCGAGAGGATTTAGACTGAAGATATATGAGCCACATTTAAAATTTACCTGAGTAAACAAAAGTGGAGTTTGAGAGGAAGGGTGGCACCTACAAAAAATTGTCATATGTATATAAAAACCAAGAGATCAAAAATGGGTAGTATATACTACAGGATTGAAACTTTAAAACCACCGTCACCTTGTGGCAGGAGCTCCTGTAGATAGGAAGTAGTTGATGTCAGAACACAGGTTTCGACAACTTGAGGTTGATACATTCCAAACGTATGATGACACATATGATGTCACTGTGGAACATACAACACCAATAATAGGGGTCAAAGGTACTCATGCTTGAAGAAGTTATATTATTATAGCTTAGTTTATAGTATTCATGTAGGAATCAACAGTTAGAATACTGGCTGTCTAAGGACTAGAGTCAGGAGGTGTTAGTCTAGTATCCAGGGTATTACTGGCTGTCTGAGGACTAGAGTCAGGAGGTACTAGTCTAGTATCCAGGGTATTACTGGCTGACTGAGGACTAGAGTCAGGAGGTACTAGTCTAGTATCCAGGGTATTACTGGCTGACTGAGGACTAGAGTCAGGAGGTACTAGTCTAGTATCCAGGAAATTACTGGCTGACTGGGGACTAGAGTCAGGAGGTCTAGTCTAGTATCCAGGGTATTACTGGCTGTCTGAGGACTAGAGTCAGGAGGTACTAGTCTAGTATCCAGGTATTACTGGCTGACTGAGGGACTAGAGTCAGGAGGTACTAGTCTAGTATCCAGGGTATTACTGGCTGACTGAGGACTAGAGTCAGGAGTACTAGTCTAGTATCCAGGTATTACTGGCTGTCTGAGGACTAGAGTCAGGAGGTACTAGTCTAGTATCCAGGGTATTACTGGCTGTCTGAGGACTAGAGTCAGGAGGTGCTAGTCTAGTATCCAGGGTATTACTGGCTGACTGAGGACTAGAGTCAGGAGGTACTAGTCTAGTATCCAGGTATTACTGGCTGACTGAGGGACTAGAGTCAGGAGGTACTAGTCTAGTATCCAGGTATTACTGGCTGACTGGGACTAGAGTCAGGAGGTCTAGTCTAGTATCCAGGGTATTACTGGCTGTCTGGGGACTAGAGTCAGGAGTGCTAGTCTAGTTCCAGGGTATTACTGGCTGACTGGGGACTAGAGTCAGGAGTGCTAGTCTAGTATCCAGGGTATTACTGGCTGACTGAGGACTAGAGTCAGGAGGTACTAGTCTAGTATCCAGAGTATTACTGGCTGACTGGGACTAGAGTCAGAGGTACTAGTCTAGTATCCAGGGTATTACTGGCTGACTGAGGACTAGAGTCAGGAGGTACTAGTCTAGTATCCAGGTATTACTGGCTGACTGAGGACTAGAGTCAGGAGGTACTAGTCTAGTATCCAGAGTATTACTGGCTGACTGGGACTAGAGTCAGGAGGTACTAGTCTAGTATCCAGGTATTACTGGCTGTCTGAGGACTAGAGTCAGGAGGTACTAGTCTAGTACCAGAGTATTACTGGCTGACTGGGACTAAGTCAGAGGTACTAGTCTAGTACCAGGTATTACTGGCGCTGAGGACTAGAGTCAGGAGGTACTAGTCTAGTATCCAGGTATTACTGGCTGACTGAGGACTAGAGTCAGGAGGTACTAGTCTAGTATCCAGGGTATTACTGGCTGACTGAGGACTAGAGTCAGGAGGTACTAGTCTAGTATCCAGGTATACTGGCTGTCTGAGGACTAGAGTCAGGAGGTGCTAGTCTAGTATCCAGGGTATTACTGGCTGACTGAGGACTAGAGTCAGGAGGTACTAGTCTAGTATCCAGGGTATTACTGGCTGACTGAGGACTAGAGTCAGGAGGTACTAGTCTAGTATCCAGGGTATTACTGGCTGACTGAGGACTAGAGTCAGGAGGTACTAGTCTAGTATCCAGAGTATTACTGGCTGACTGAGGACTAGAGTCAGGAGGTGCTAGTCTAGTATCCAGGGTATTACTGGCTGTACTGAGGACTAGAGTCAGGAGGTACTAGTCTAGTCTCCAGGGTATACTGGCTGACTGAGGACTAGAGTCAGGAGGTGCTAGTCTAGTATCCAGGTATTACTGGCTGTCTGAGGACTAGAGTCAGGAGGTGCTAGTCTAGTATCCAGGGTATTACTGGCTGACTGGGACTAGAGTCAGGAGGTACTAGTCTAGTATCCAGGGTATACTGGCTGACTGGGACTAGAGTCAGGAGGTGCTAGTCTAGTATCCAGGGTATTACTGGCTGACTGAGGACTAGAGTCAGGAGGTACTAGTCTAGTTCCAGGTATACTGGCTGACTGGGACTAGAGTCAGGAGGTACTAGTCTAGTTCCAGGGTATTACTGGCTGTCTGAGGACTAGAGTCAGGAGGTGCTAGTCTAGTATCCAGGGTATTACTGGCTGACTGGGACTAGAGTCAGGAGGTGCTAGTCTAGTATCCAGGGTATTACTGGCTGTCTGAGGACTAGAGTCAGGAGGTTTACTAGTCTAGTATCCAGGTATTACTGGCTGACTGAGGACTAGAGTCAGGAGGTACTAGTCTAGTATCCAGGTATTACTGGCTGACTGAGGACTAGAGTCAGGAGGTACTAGTCTAGTATCCAGGGTATTACTGGCTGTCTGAGGACTAGAGTCAGGAGGTACTAGTCTAGTATCCAGGTATTACTGGCTGACTGAGGACTAGAGTCAGGAGGTACTAGTCTAGTATCCAGGTATTACTGGCTGTCTGAGGACTAGAGTCAGGAGGTGCTAGTCTAGTATCCAGGTATTACTGGCTGACTGGGACTAGAGTCAGGAGGTACTAGTCTAGTATCCAGAGTATTACTGGCTGACTGAGGACTAGAGTCAGGAGGTCTAGTCTAGTATCCAGGGTATACTGGCTGACTGAGGACTAGAGTCAGGAGGTACTAGTCTAGTATCCAGGTTATTACTGGTGCTGAGGACTAGAGTCAGGAGGTGACTAGTCTAGTCATCCAGGGTATTACTGGCTGTCTGAGGACTAGAGTCAGGAGGTGCTAGTCTAGTATCCAGGGTATTACTGGCTGTCTGAGGACTAGAGTCAGGAGGTACTAGTCTAGTATCCAGGTATACTGGCTGCTGGGACTAGAGTCAGGAGTTCTAGTCTAGTATCCAGGTATTACTGGCTGACTGAGGACTAGAGTCAGGAGGTGCTAGTCTAGTATCCAGGGTATTACTGGCTGTCTGAGGACTAGAGTCAGGAGGTGCTAGTCTAGTATCCAGGTATTACTGGCTGACTGAGGACTAGAGTCAGAGGTCTAGTCTAGTATCCAGGGTATACTGGCTGACTGAGGACTAGAGTCAGGAGGTACTAGTCTAGTATCCAGGTATTACTGGCTGTCTGAGGACTAGAGTCAGGAGGTGCTAGTCTAGTATCCAGGTATTACTGGCTGCTGAGGACTAGAGTCAGGAGGTACTAGTCTAGTATCCAGGGTATACTGGCTGACTGAGGACTAGAGTCAGGAGGTGCTAGTCTAGTATCCAGGGTACTACTGGCTGACTGAGGACTAGAGTCAGGAGTACTAGTCTAGTCTCCAGGGTATACTGGCTGACTGAGGACTAGAGTCAGGAGGTACTAGTCTAGTCTCCAGGGTATTACTGGCTGTCTGAGGACTAGAGTCAGGAGGTGCTAGTCTAGTATCCAGGGTATTACTGGCTGCTGAGGACTAGAGTCAGGAGATACTAGTCTAGTATCCAGGGTACTACTGGCTGACTGGGACTAGAGTCAGGAGGTACTAGTCTAGTATCCAGGGTATACTGGCTGACTGAGGACTAGAGTCAGGAGGTACTAGTCTAGTATCCAGGTATACTGGCTGACTGAGGACTAGAGTCAGGAGGTACTAGTCTAGTATCCAGGTATACTGGCTGACTGAGGACTAGAGTCAGGAGGTGACTAGTCTAGTCTCCAGGGTACTACTGGCTGACTGAGGACTAGAGTCAGGAGGTGCTAGTCTAGTCTCCAGGGTATTACTGGCTGTCTGAGGACTAGAGTCAGGAGGTGCTAGTCTAGTATCCAGGGTATTACTGGCTGTCTGAGGACTAGAGTCAGGAGGTACTAGTATAGTCTCCAGGGTACTACTGGCTGACTGGGGACTAGAGTCAGGAGGTGCTAGTCTAGTATCCAGGGTACTACTGGCTGACTGAGGACTAGAGTCAGGAGGTACTAGTCTAGTCTCCAGGGTACTACTGGCTGACTGAGGACTAGAGTCAGGAGGTACTAGTCTAGTCTCCAGGGTACTACTGGCTGACTGAGGACTAGAGTCAGGAGGTGCTAGTCTAGTCTCCAGGGTATTACTGGCTGACTGAGGACTAGAGTCAGGAGGTCCCAGGTGCTAGTCTAGTATCCAGGGTATTACTGGCTGTCTGAGGACTAGAGTCAGGAGGTCCCAGGTGCTAGTCTAGTATCCAGGGTATTACTGGCTGTCTGAGGACTAGAGTCAGGAGGTGCTAGTCTAGTATCCAGGGTATTACTGGCTGACTGAGGACTAGAGTCAGGAGGTACTAGTCTAGTATCCAGGGTATTACTGGCTGACTGGGGACTAGAGTCAGGAGGTACTAGTCTAGTATCCAGGGTATTACTGGCTGTCTGAGGACTAGAGTCAGGAGGTCCCAGGTGCTAGTCTAGTATCCAGGGTATTACTGGCTGTCTGAGGACTAGAGTCAGGAGGTACTAGTCTAGTATCCAGAGTATTACTGGCTGACTGAGGACTAGAGTCAGGAGGTACTAGTCTAGTATCCAGAGTATTACTGGCTGTCTGAGGACTAGAGTCAGGAGGTACTAGTCTAGTCTCCAGGGTATTACTGGCTGTCTGAGGACTAGAGTCAGGAGGTACTAGTCTAGTATCCAGGGTATTACTGGCTGTCTGAGGACTAGAGTCAGGAGGTGCTAGTCTAGTATCCAGGGTATTACTGGCTGTCTGAGGACTAGAGTCAGGAGGTGCTAGTCTAGTATCCAGGGTATTACTGGCTGTCTGAGGACTAGAGTCAGGAGGTGCTAGTCTAGTATCCAGGGTATTACTGGCTGTCTGAGGACTAGAGTCAGGAGGTACTAGTCTAGTATCCAGGGTATTACTGGCTGTCTGAGGACTAGAGTCAGGAGGTCCCAGGTGCTAGTCTAGTATCCAGGGTATTACTGGCTGTCTGAGGACTAGAGTCAGGAGGTGCTAGTCTAGTATCCAGGGTATTACTGGCTGTCTGAGGACTAGAGTCAGGAGGTGCTAGTCTAGTATCCAGGGTATTACTGGCTGACTGGGGACTAGAGTCAGGAGGTGTTAGTCTAGTCTCCAGGGTATTACTGGCTGACTGGGGACTAGAGTCAGGAGGTGCTAGTCTAGTCTCCAGGGTATTACTGGCTGACTGAGGACTAGAGTCAGGAGGTGCTAGTCTAGTCTCCAGGGTATTACTGGCTGACTGAGGACTAGAGTCAGGAGGTGCTAGTCTAGTATCCAGGGTATTACTGGCTGTCTGAGGACTAGAGTCAGGAGGTGCTAGTCTAGTCTCCAGGGTATTACTGATTGACTGGGGACTAGAGTCAGGAGGTGCTAGTCTAGTCTCCAGGATATTACTGGCTGTCTGAGGACTAGAGTCAGGAGGTGCTAGTCTAGTATCCAGGGTATTACTGGCTGTCTGAGGACTAGAGTCAGGAGGTGCTAGTCTAGTCTCCAGGGTATTACTGATTGACTGGGGACTAGAGTCAGGAGGTGCTAGTCTAGTCTCCAGGGTATTACTGGCTAACTGAGAACTTCAACAAAGGCAAAGTCCACAAGACACCAGAATCAATAGCTCTAATGACATTGGGGCTACTCTTACGTAAAACAACAACATTAAGTCCATTGTCTTCTTTATGAACTCAATCGATGAATACATTAGAGGGCAATGTATGTTACTAACCTGAAGCGATGCAGGGCAGACGGCTGTTGTTGCAAAATGGGAACCTTTCTATAAAAAAAATCCCAAAGTATTAGAATATTACACTTTTTAATGTATGTCTATATTTATCCAGAAACAAAAGGTGTCAGTGAGTATCACAAGTCCTGTCAGGCTACGTTGACCAGGAGGCCGTTACCATCAGGAGGGTAGTTGTACACGGTACAGCCGCATTTCTCCATTTCCTTGGCTCGCTCCATCTCCTCAACGCACACAGTAGGATGGTATAGGCCGTGATAGACTAGAGGCAGTTCCCCCTGGAACACGCAGTCCCTTCTCTCGACGGGGATGTTGGGGATCTCCTCACTGGACCGTACCTCCACTACATCGTTTACGTACAACTCGTAGTTGTACTTGGTAAACAGGTTGCGGGCTTTAGTGCGCTCCCAGATAGCCATGGGGTGGGTCACACTCACCTGGAACATGGAGAGTCAGGAGGTCCCATGTGCTAGTATGGTATTCAGGGTACTACTGACTGACTGAGGACTAGAGTCAGGAGGTCCCAGGTGATAATAACCTCTTGAAACTTCATATTTCTTATTGATGCACAGAAATGACCTACTCACAAAAGCTTGTTGCTTCAGCCTAAACTTGAGCCCAAGTGACATCTTGTTCGGATTAATTTGATACTTGAGGGCGGGTGGGCTCTTGTACGAGTTTGTTTTTAAGTCAAACTTTAATTTTCCCCTGAAAGAAATTACAAACTATAATAATTTCAATTACTTGCTATAGAAACATTTTGCCATGTTCTTATCACCACCAATACAGACACATTTTACTAAGCTATTACCATCACATCTATACAGGGCTATTCAAATCTTCAGGTAAAAAACTATACAGGTTTTACGGGGTGACCGGACAAGTATTTCCACGTAATGAAATTGAGGCTGGTGACGCCAAGTACCAGTGCTATGAGACGTCGAATTTGGCGCTCTATACACCTTATCAATCTTCAACACCTAACAAGTGAAGTGGGGTGTAAATTATTGACTGTCCCTCCATGTCGACAGCCAACAGTTCAATGCTGCTCTGCTACGTTGGCACCAATTGTGTGTGGGAGTGGTGGGATGCATGTATTGCCTACCCTCCGGGCGCATACAGCGCCAACTTTGACGTCTCATAGCTCCGTAATTTTCAGTAATCAAAAGAAGGTTCATTACGTGTTAATGCATAACTGACTCGTGATGTGTCGACGGGCCGTATATTCAACTTTTAAATACCAATTTAGAATATTTATTCAAAATATTAATTTTAAATCCAACCTAAATAAATTTTGATCCTAATCTTTGCGTTATTAGGCTAAAAGTTAATTCAAAGAATTTTTGGATGTGAATGATTATTGCCAGTATTTGATTGATCAGTTGCTACTCACGTAATGTTGGTACTATGAGATATCAGCGAGTTGAAGGTGAACAGAGGGCCATAATGACCATAAACTTTCTCAAACACAGAGCAGCAGTCAAATGGGTCACCTTCGTAGCTGCAATCGGCAAGTAATGCGTCACAGGTTAGGATCTGTTAGTACAAAAATTATACAAAGCAGTTAATGTGTTAAACATCTGTATGACCCGTGTCATATAACTGGATAACCCTAACGTATTTGTCACTGTAACAACATAGCCCACCTCTCATTAAAACAGTGTCATATAACCCACATTTAATTGTGTTAAGAATCCTCACAGATATTTACACTACTAACACTAAAGCACACACACAAGGAAAAACACTACAGGTTATTGTATGAACAGAGTACGAAGGAAAGGCAGAATATAAGTCTTAAAAATGTTCCTAAGATCAATTTCATAAAACCGCAGGTCAAATAAAGGGATTTGTAGATTTCAAACATCGATATCAATTATATTGTAAGAGAGTTAATTTTTTTCAAATTTTATTCCCAAACTCTATAATTTACAGACCACTCTCTTCAACGTAGACTCTACATGATAATGGTCTGCTACCTTGTCTGTAATCCCGCCAATGTTATCACTGAGGCCTCAACAAGATAACGGTCTGCTACCTTGTTTGTGATCTATCCAATGCTATCACTGAAGACTCAACAAGATAACGGTCTGCTACCTTGTTTGTGATCTATCCAATGCTATCACTGAGGCCTTAACAAGATAATGGTCTGCTACCTTGTTTGTGATCTATCCAATGCTATCACTGAAGACTCAACAAGATAATGGTCCGCTACCTTGTTTGTGATCTATCCAATGCTATCACTGAGGCCTTAACAAGATAATGGTCTGCTACCTTGTTTGTGATCTATCCAATGCTATCACTGAAGACTCAACAAGATAACGGTCTGCTACCTTGTTTGTGATCTAGCCAATGCTATCACTGAAGACTCAACAAGATAATGGTCTGCTACCTTGTTTGTGATCTAGCCAATGCTATCACTGAAGACTCAACAAGATAACGGTCTGCTACCTTGTTTGTGATCTAGCCAATGCTATCACTGAAGACTCAACAAGATAATGGTCTGCTACCTTGTTTGTGATCTAGCCAATGCTATCACTGAAGACTCAACAAGATAATGGTCTGCTACCTTGTTTGTGATCTAGCCAATGCTATCACTGAAGACTCAACAAGATAATGGTCTGCTACCTTGTTTGTGATCTAGCCAATGCTATCACTGAAGACTCAACAAGATAACGGTCTGCTACCTTGTTTGTGATCTAGCCAATGCTATCACTGAAGACTCAACAAGATAATGGTCTGCTACCTTGTTCATGATTCCAGCGTAGTCCATGTCATACTCAAAGTATTCAGGAGACTCTTTAATAATAACAGGTCTCCTTGCAGCGGCCCGATTGGCAATATCAGAGTAGACTCGAGGTAAGCCTTTATGCATTCGTTCAGGCAGCCAACTTAAGTTCTCTCTGCAACAGGAAATTAATTTAATTTACATCTACTTGCCAGTTTGAAGATTGAACTATTAATCAGGCCTACTTGGCATTATGAGATTATCATGTTAGCTTTAAGGTTAAGTTTAGAAAATTGAAGAATAGCTGTAATCATGTATGCTGTGTTAACAGTCTCAGGTACCTAGTCTGTGAGTCTAGATACTCTTCATAATTATTGTGTGTAGATCTTTACAATTTTTATAAATAAAATACATACACATCAACTTGATTGTTCTTTTATTCTTACAACAGCTACATATTTTGAAATTAATGTTAACAAATATATCATTCATAAAATAAAACTCATTAAAATTGCTAACCTTAAATTCAACTATACTTGCCTGATAGTTCAACAACTAGTTATAATAAACTCAAACAAAATTTAATTTTTTTTTTCAATACTTGAACAGAAACAACTTCTTTCACTAAGAAATATTAATTCTTTGCCATCAACCTGGATTCACTCGAGGGTGCAAAATGCTTCAGTGTAGTGTAGAAATGGCGTGAATTTGCACCTAAGATGAAACTTTTTTTGTTTGCTCCAGTTATCTATTCTTTAAACAACGAGAAAAATGATGGCAAAAGGTTTGGTGACGTCACAATAACATAAACATTTGGTTAATTTTTACCAAATCGTGGGAAGAATATACTTTGAAAGTCAATGATAATTTAATTAAAATCTCTAATGAAAATGACAGAAAATAGGCCAACAAATTTGTCTTATAAGCTAGCAATTAAATTAGAGTCGGTATAGTTCTGGATGCTTTTCAAACAACAATATTATCAAGTACATAAAATTATCTATAATGTAGGTTTAAAACTTTCATTGCACTAGTAAAATATTAATTATAAAAGTTTTAAAACTTCTATTAAAACATACTTAGAAGCCATATTTAGAGACAAGACGTCTTTGCATTTATAGGAATACAAAACCTCTTTGGATCTAAATAAAGATTCCACAGTTTGTTTTATTTGATGCTGTTTTGTTTTACTTGATATTGTTTTGTTTTATAATAATGAAAGCAATGCCATGGCGTCATATGAATGTGAAATACAACAATACCAGGTAATTAATTGCTTTGTTACCGCTATAGCTTAATTTAAATGGTATCATATTGTGTACTTTTAAGAAAACAATGATATTTTAGTTCCTTTATTATTATTTGGAGTACAGATAACCAAACGTATTTTGACTCGTTATTATGATATGTAACCATTTTAATTTATTGAAGTCAAGGCCGTAGTCGGGGGAGGTTTGGGGGAAAATTTTCAAACCCCAAAATTATAACAATAATATATATGGCTTATTTATGGTTCAAACAATGTCAAAATTAATGTAACAAGTACAAAATTAGGGGGCTGTGTAGCCGTAAAAAAGCACTTCAGAGAGCCTTATAGAACTGTTTATACACTTAGAATTTTTTCCAGCTTCCGGCAATTGGGGGATATGCCCATCAAACCCCTCCTGAAATCATTGGCTGGCCACGGCCTTAATTAAAGTAATTTGGTTTAAAAGCTGCTCCTAAGCTTGCTCTAAAACTGCGCCTATTTAGTGAATACAAATTTGGGAGTATTTCCAAAGTTGCGACGGCGCATTTATTTGCTCCTATTGGTGAATCCAGGCTAGAAGTTGTCTTGCTTGAACATGACGCAGATAATGCTTGTGAGAAAGTGAAATAAAGTGTGACCAGTACTTGCTAATTACATCCTTGATGATGTTCATGTCGATATTTACTTCATATGAGACAGAGATCGAGGGAAAGTCAAAGCTTCCACTTGTGATCTCTACGCTCACCAGAGTCGGGTTGGATCGGAAATTGAACCATTGGCTCATTACAATAGTCACTCCACAGGATAAACTGGTGAGCCAAACGATGAGCCACATGACCCTGCAATCATCATACAAATAACTAGGTAGCAAAACAAACACATATAATATATTACTACCAGGGTTGAAATGGGCCGCCGGGACACGGGAATAAATCCAGGTGGGCTGGTTTCATTTGTGCTGCCACAGATAGTTTGAACTAAAATAAAAGCTTCTCATTCAATTCTATAAATTAGGATTTTTTTTAATTAAATTTTAATAAAAATTGTTAGTGAGTAAGTCTGAGGGATCCATAATTTGTGAAGATATAGCTGGCATTAAATGTAAAAACTGTTCCGTTTATTGTTTCTTGGTGCTGTTTATAGATATTTTTAAGCCAAACGTAAAAGAAGTTGTTTATTGAAAGCCGACTGTTACTAGCTTTGTAATCTACACAACTTAACGGATGGAGGAGCATTTCACAAAATTAAACAATCATCAATAGTGTTGCTGAAATGGACTCAAGATTAAATTTATTTTAATACTTTAACAAAACATAACTTCAATAGTATAATGTATGTTAAGGGCTGTCATATTTATAGTCCCGATTCGCTTGAAACCTGCCAATTCACCCCTGGTAACTATATAGACATATCATGCACCAGCTGGTTCAACACATGGAATGGATGTCACTAACCTGGCTAGAACACTGTCACTGACCTGGCTAGAATACTGTCACTGACCTGGCTAGTACACTGTCACTGACCTGGCTAGAACACTGTCACTGACCTGGCTAGAACACTGTCACTGACCTGGCTAGAACACTGTCACTGACCTGGCTAGAACACTGTCACTGACCTGCTAGTACACTGTCACTGACCTGTCTAGTACACTGTCACTAACCTGGCTAGAACACTGTCACTGACCTGTCTAGTACACTGTCACTAACCTGGCTAGAACACTGTCACTGACCTGGCTAGAACACTGCTTTCTTTCAGCACCAGCTGGTTCAACACATGGAATGTTGTGTTTGCTAGAATCTCCCTCAATCTCATCTTTATTGTCTTTATCTCTTTCGACTGTCCTTGCACCCGCCTCGCCAGATACGGTTCTTATTCAGATGGGAGCGATGGACAACGTAGAGATGTTCGTGGGGTTCATTTCATTCATGAGCTAATGGCTTATATTGTGCAACGCAGCTTTATAGAACGCAATATTATGGTTCCCACTTTGTTTGATTTCCTTATTGATCTGTTTGTGTTGGATTTATTATTCCGATACGAAACAAAGATTCAAGTTAAGTGATTGGAAGTAATATTCTTATTTTGTTACTAGATCCTGACATTTGTCCATAGAAGTTATCAAATATACGTAATGTATTGTCGTGAGGTAGATAGTCCATATGATGAACAGTTGATTGACATGTCAGGATGATGTATTCTCTTGAGGTAGTTATAAATATATTCAAATTGATGAACAGTTGATCGACATGTCAGGATGATGACGTTTTGTCGTGACTGATAAATGGTCATGGGTACTTCTATCACTGGCAGGAGTCGTTCCGTCATTGTGACATGAACACTGTAGGTTAACTGAGGTGACACCAAGGAGCATATGAAATGATAAGAAGACATAAGCGTCATTTGAGCCAGCCTGACAGGAAGAATCATCATCTGATGGAGCTCCTTAAAGATTTCTTTGAAAACACGTCATTCAGTGGACTGCGGTACATATTCGAACCTGGAAGAATGGTTATTGAAAGGTAGCACAACATAGGTTCAAAACTCTTTATTTATGTGCACAGTCTCATAATTGATGATGATCAAGTATCTCAACGGTACTTCCTATTTTGCGAACTTGAAAAACTTGTGTAATTTTCGCTTAGGTAAATAGGTTACAACTACTTATGTACCTAATAACTTAGGCATACATAAACAAGTGTTTGAGTTCCACTATAGAGAATCATTAATATGGTTTTGGCATGCAATACAAACATTCTTTTCGTGTTGTTGATATGATTCGTCAAAAGTGAAAGCTGCAGGTTGCGTGAATCCACGTATAAACACCGGTTTTATTACGAATGAATAGATATGGCAGCTAGAAAAATTACTAGATCTACTTTTACATACTAATACGTCAAGGCCTATAGAGTATGGAACTAACTTGTAATATATGGATCTTCAGGTCGAGATAGTATATCTCCATCTTGGTATATCTCCATCTTGTAGTACAATATATTGATCTTCAGGTCGAGATAATATATCTCTCTCTTGTAGTACAAGTTATGGATCTTCAGGTCGAGATAGTATATCTCCATCTTGTAGTACAATATATTGATCTTCAAGTCGAGATAGTAAATCTCCATCTTGTAGTACAAGTTATGTATCTTCAGGTCGATATAGTATATCTCCATCTTGTAGTACAATATATTGATCTTCAGGTCGAGATAATATATCTCCCTCTTGTAGTACAAGTTATGTATCTTCAAGTCGAGATAGTATATCTCCATCTTGTAGTACAATATATTGATCTTCAGGTCGAGATAATATATCTCCCTCTTGTAGTACAAGTTATGGATCTTCAGGTCAGGAGATTATACCTACAGGTTATTTTGTATTAGTAATCTCAAATCTAGAGAGTATCAGTCTTATTTGACCTCAAGCAGATCTAACGCTCCATAGTGTGTGTTGTTTGTTAGGGTTTTCTGGATAATAATGGCCGCCGTGAGCACAGCAGCGCTCTTGGTGGTGATTGCCTTCCTGTGGACCAAGTTCCAGAATGATCCTACCATCATCAGCGTAGATACCGACAGTATGATGTTCAATCACCCCTACATGGCCTTTATAATCTGCCCCTTGGAACTGAGACCTTATAATGATACCAACAGATTCATCAACAGGTATAATTTTAGTCAAATAGTCACCGGAGATAGACAACATTACAAGTAATCGATACTTTTATTGCATTTTCTCAGTGGTGGCGGAACTTAATGTGTGTAGGGGACTGGTAATAAGCAAAGTAGGGGATTTTTGAGGGGCTTGGTCTCCAAGCCAATGGGGTTCTAGAAGCCCTTCCTAGACAAATGTTTGAAAGTTGAATGCCCCTTGAAGCTGTTTGAGGTGGCTCTCACCTGGACATTTTTAGAAATTTGGATTCCCTGATAAGCTATTTAGAGGAGTAATCACCTGAAATATTTTTGAAAATTAGGTGACTCTAGAAGATATTTGAAGTGGGTTGTCCCCAGCAATTATTGTAAAGTTGAATTCCTCTAGGCTCTAGGATTTCTTTAGAAACAATTTAGATTGATATCCACCTGGAAATTCTTCGGTAGAAGATTCTGGGGGTAGGCCTCTCCCAGCAAATTTTTGAAAATTTCATAATATTTTAAGAATATATTTAAAGTGATACCTGCCTGAAAATCTTTTGAATATCAGGTGCCCTTGATGCCCTTTGATTGAAGAGCTTTCTAAGCTATTTGAATGGTCCTCATCTGAATTTTAATTCTTATTTCAATTAAATGCCCTTATAAGCTATTATAATAATCCTCGCAAGGAGGAAGGGAACTATCCACAGAATGACAACTCCTCTATTGACCTCTGAGTGCTCCCCTTCCAATGATTCGTATCACCTAGTATTCTTTATATTGAAATGAAAACAACTTCTATCTAGTTTCCCACCATGACTTAACTGGGACATATGATTATGAAGGACACAAATTATAATGAAATAGTTTTAAACTGAAAAATGTGTTTTAGATAATTACAAATCTTTAAAATGTATTGTGCCTGTATTATTTGACTATTATTGCAGGCTGTGGCCGAATGAAACTTTGGAGGGACGAAGCTTTCTTATCAGCTTCTTTGAGACACTGGTGAACATCTCATACGATAACATAGAACCTTTGGTACAGTTCCTTGGAGACAGGAGGTTGAAAAGGCTCAGTCTGCAAAACATGCTTCTTGAGGCAAGACCACATCTTTAGAATATTTATTTATAAACTAAGTAATTTCATCAAATGTTCTTATAATTTAATAATTGATTACTCCCCAGTGAAATAAATAAAGTAAAATAACAATTTTTGCACGTAGACATAACGGTATTAAATTTCAATCAGAGTTTTTTATTGAAGAATACTGAGGGAGACTTTAAGTGAGGACAGACCAAACAAGTATAACACTGTTTTATATTATAGGGACTTCAAGGGAGGAAATACCAAACATTTGTGCATTTTGAATATTTATTAAACTCTTCAGGATTTTATTTTGTGTGTTTATAATATTAGTAGGAATCTATATATAATTGACTTGGTGTGGAGAGTCTGGTAATACTTAATAAGAATATATTTACTATAAAAATGAAGAGTATTTTTTTTTTTCATATTTGAGAAATCATAAAAAATATTAATGTTTAGTTTCTAGTTGGATAGCATTTTTTTGATTCTAATTTTCGAAGGTCCTCCCTATACCTAGCGACTGGATTAAAAGAATAAACAACAATAAGATGCTTGAAATGTCGTCACTCGGAGCTGTGTTGACAGACAGTGGCCTGTGCTGGACATTCAACTCAATAGCACACTCCAACTTCAAGGATACAACGTAGGTGAAACTTTCATACTTCTCAAAGTCACGGAGCTCAGTCTAAAACCCTTCCCAAAACATCAATTGTTTAATTTATACTGACTCATAACGTTTAAACACCGTACAAATTAAGGTAGAGGAAAAAAAATTATAAGCTAGGAGCCACAATTCAGCTGGGCTTCGATTCACTTAAAGGGGTAAATAGATAAGCCTGCGCCATTTTGAAAGATGCGCCTAAATCCGTATTCACTAAAAAGAGCAGGCGCAGTTTAAGAGAAAATTTGAGCCATTTATTCGAACTCATTCAAGAGTAGGCGTACTTTTAAATCACGTCACTTCGATAAATTAAAATGTTGGCATACTATTTTAATGCCTCAGGATACACTTAGTTAACGTTACTCCAATTAATGATAAGGAATTAAAATAGCATATGCCTTACAAGCACACAATTTGCTTCAATCTAGATTGAGTAGTAACAAAGCTATTACTTAGCTGGCTGGCATTGTTGTATTTTACATCCATATAATGCCACGACTTTTCGTTATTATAAAATAAAACAACGAACTGTGGAATATTTCTTTAGATCCAAAGAGGTTTTGGATTTCAATAAATCCAAAGACATCTAGTCAGTTATTATGGTCTGTGAGTATATTTTTAAAACATGTTTTAAAGTTTTTATCAAGGTTTTATTAGCGCAAAGCAAAGCATTAAAATGATAATTATATATATTTACTTTATAATGAATAGGGTTGTTGTTTGAAAAAACCCAGAAATACGCCAAACCTAATTTGATTGATGGTTTATAAGAAAACTGATCAGTAATATTTATATTTTCTGTAATTTTCATTAGATTTAAAATAAAGTAGCATTGACGTTGGAAGTAAATTCTTTGCACAGATTGGTAACGAAAAAAGAGCGGCAATAATAACGTAATGGTGACGTCACCATATTTATTGCCACTATTTTACTTCTGTTTAATGAAAAGAGAAATGTAGCAAATAAAAAGGCGTATCTTGGGCTAAAAGTTGCGTAATTTCTATACTTGTGGTGGAGCAAATGTGTACCATTTAGTGAAACGAGGCCTTTGTTTGCACCTACTTGTTCTATCTATCCTCCACAGGATGCAACATATATTAATGTATCTCGCGTCGGCTAAAGAAAAGCTTACCATCCATAAACCTGGCCATTACTACAAGAATCACAAGTTTTCTTCGTTCCCTCCTCTCCGTCTTTCCGTTGTCAGGCTGCCAACCTCTGCCAATCGACACCAGGTTTCTTTTCTTTCTTCTTCCTCTTAACAAATACCACACTACTGATATCCAATAACGTGTCTGATATTTTTATAAATAGTTAACGATGGTTAGTACTCTCTGTGAACATAATTTGATGTTTTAGGAGGGATAACAAATGGAATCTGGAAGGTGGTGGAAACAAGTACATAACAATGTCAGGAAGTAAGAACATCAAATATTCACTAGCTGTCTACTTCTTTACACACGATGTGTCATTAAAATTCAAGGTTTGTATAGTTTATTGGAAGACAGCTATGTTTGGCTGGTTCAATATTGAGACAAGTGCTCATTTATCGGGCTAAAGACGGACATTATTATGTCCGTAGCAGTTAGTGACCTGAAAGCTCTTGCAATTCAAGAATATTGCTAAACTGTAGCAGTTATTGACCTGGGAACTCTTGTAATAAGGAATATTGATACACTGTAGCAGTTATTGACCTGGGAACTCTTGTAATAAGGAATATTGATACACTGTAGCAGTTATTGACCTGGGAACTCTTGTAATAAGGAATATTGATACACTGTAGCAGTTATTGACCTGGGAACTCTTGTAATAAGGAATATTGATACACTGTAGCAGTTATTGACCTGGGAACTCTTGTAATAAGGAATATTGATACACTGTAGCAGTTATTGACCTGGGAACTCTTGTAATAAGAATATTGATACACTGTAGCAGTTATTGACTGGGAACTCTTGTAATAAGGAATATTGATACACTGTAGCAGTTATTGACCTGGAACTCTTGTAATAAGGAATATTGATACACTGTAGCAGTTATTGACCTGGGAACTCTTGTAATAAAGGAATATTGATACACTGTAGCAGTTATTGACTGGAATCTTGTAATAAGGAATATTGATACACGTAGCAGTTATTGACCTGGGAACTCTTGTAAATAAGGAATATTGATACACTGTAGCAGTTATTGACCTGGGAACTCTTGTAATAAGGAATATTGATACACTGCAGCAGTTATTGATATGGCCTCTATTATAACAATGTATAGTGAGTTAATATAGCTGTAAATTGTATTCTAGCTCTGTTAACTGTCAGGTTGATTGTAACAGTCACTGACATGAGTTTTCTGGAAATGTCCTTATCAGGGGTACATAATAGAGAGTGCTTGTCTTTGTTAGACTTACATTCTAGCCCCGTGGGAGGTCCCGGAACCCACAGACACGGCTTGGTTCTCTAGCGGTCCCAACGGGATTAGGTTTGATCATCAGGGCATGAATACAATCTGTACGAGTGACGTGCGTAATCTACCAATCCGGCGTAGAGGGTGTCTGTTCATGGATGAGAACATCGCCAGTGCTGTGAGTCCTGTGTACAGCCAGAAGGCCTGTAAGATGCAATGTAGGCTCAAGATGGCCATCGAGATGTGTCAGTGCGCGCCCTACTTCTTCCCCATACCAGGTAAGCGGCGATCATCCACTCGTGCAAACCATTAAAATAACATGAAACAAGGACTCATCATTCATGTATTTATACACGAGAACAATTGTTTGCTATTAATTTTTTTTAATTACACAAAAATACAAACATAAGAATACAAATCTATAAGATTAAAATGAAGAGTTTGTGTATCTGAGTGTCTGTCATGAGCATTGCCTGATATCTATCGCACTCAGAGGACTGAAATTTTTGAATGAACATGTGCACCTTGAAGAGAGAATTTTGAAATTTTGATTTTTGATTTTGTCTTTAATTAGGGCCTAATTGAATGCTGGGGCAGAAGAAATTAAACGAAGAAATATTTCTCTTTCTCTTTTGGAAGCAAAGAAAAGAATTGCCGTGGGAAACGCTAGGTACTTCTGGTAGTTAAAAATATAAATGGATCAGAAACAACAGCTTAAAATGATGTTTTCGAGCTTTGCACTGTTCTACTAACCACTCGACCTCGAATGTTTGGTCTATTTCAGATCCAAAAGAGAGAAGTGCAAGTCCTGAATCGTGGTGCTTCGAATTAAGATTTTGATAAGTTTAAACCTGGAGAAACCTCTCTCGTAACTAACAGCTGTCACAGGCAGCGTTAAGATAACAATTCTAAGTGCAATATAAAAAGATTTGGTAAACTCTCCCGTAGTTTATTAATTCTATGAACAGTATTTAAAATGCGATGATAATAAAGGTCGGGTCAACTTTCTGGTCTTTGTCAACTCATGCTCTAAGTCTGGTGCACCCAAATTTTTCGAGTCTCCATATTGTAAAGCAAGCACTTAAATGCTATTTTGAAAATCTAAATACATAGTGAGTATAGTAGGTCTATATTTTAAAGAACTATAATGGCTATTTAAATGCAACTTTTTGAAGAATTAACTTTTCGCGCAAAAGCTGACACAAACTCAACACACTCGCGTTCGGGACCAGCCTGTACATGACCGTAATGGCTTAGCAAATAAAGTTAGTTAACCACGGAGTTAATGTTTATTTTTTAATTATTAGTTTTGGTAAAGATCTTATTATAGTGGCTGCGTTGTGTTGGTTAAATTGGTGAAACAGTATATACAGGGTGGCCCACGGAAAAGTAGCCCGCCTCCTATATCAAGCAGGTGCCTCACTCTGAATTGGAGGAGGTCAATCCCCCTCCACCCATATTGTGACATGAAGAATGAGCAAGTGAACTGATTGTCTAAAGCACAAGACGGGGTGGAAGGGGATTGACCTCCTCCAATTCAGAGTGAGGCGCCTGCTGGATATAGGAGGCGGGCTACTTTTTCGTGGGCCACCCTGTATTTATTATTATTATTATTATTATTATTATTATTATTATTATTATTATTAGCACCGCGTCTTACTACCCGTTCGGGTTACACGCACTTACGCTAATGTGTAATGGCAGGGTGATTGTGAGATGAAATGGAGGACCTACAGTTTAACGTGGAATCCGAACCACGGTGGAGGCCTGGCATTCCTCACATTCACAAGTTGTGATTAATACACGTCTTGTCAGAGGTGAAGGAAGGGTTTGGCATTCAGATAAATCTGTGCCGGGACCGAGGATTGAACCCCGGACCCTCAGCACAGAAGTCTGACACCTTACCCCTAGACCACCAGGTCACCCACCCTGTATTTAAATTACTATTTATTAAATATTATATTGATTTGATTCTGACACGTGTATTGAATATTGTGAGAGTTGTCATCAACAGATTTATTGTAAATTCACAATATCAAATTTTTAGCTCCGTCGTAGAGTACAAATTTATAATTTATGTAATGTCCTGTAGACCAACAGTCTGTCTAATCCAAGGTTCTTGTAACAATAGGTCATGTCATGTGGACTAATTATGTGTGTTCCTTGATGCATATTGTCCAAGCTAAAGGCTACTTTAATGTTGTATCTTACAGTTGGTGTCAACGAATGTGACCTTGAAGGAATGCTGTGTATTCGCAAATATTCAGGTAACCACGCAACCGGCAAATATTCAACCAGTATTAATAACACTTGTAGCTGTTCAACTGTTAGTAATAAAATTCCCATCTCTTCTTACGTACTACGGACCTTAAGGAATATGAACTATGGACCATAATGATACGGAATATGGACCTGGGGTTTTAAACTTAAAATACATTTTTCAATATAATCTCTTTTCAATGTTTTGCTAGCATATAGAAGTAATATCTGGTTGTTACAGATGTGATTCTGTCAGCAGGAAGACAGGATAAAGCCAACTCTAATTGCCACTGTCCTTCATTATGTGAACAGACAACCTTCAGTATCGCCCTAACGAAAGAACTTGAAGGAATGTGAGTAATTAGATAAGAAGATAATACTTTATAAATATTTGTTTTCTATTTGTTATTTAAAAACTAATATAACTAATGTAACTGTTTTCTTTTTAACTGTTTCCATTTTTGTTTCAGGCAATGTTTATTGGATAATTTCCATTTTCCACTCACTTTGGTTCAGTACAAGAGACAAATACTTTTCTCTGACATGGACCTGCTCGGTAATTACTTATTTTATGTGGAATTGTAATTAATACATTACTAGAGACAATTGCTCTATTAGGTGACTTTCATTGCGTCATAACGAGAGGTAATTACTCTATTAGGTGATTGCCATTGATCCAACAAAAGAGATTGTGTGTTTGTCATAACTATTATATAATACTAGTTTAACATGATGTGCCCCCTTAGTGTGACTTCTCTATCATCATGTCACTATCAGCAACATAGAACTATTCTATCAACATGTCACTATCAGCAACATAGAACTATTCTATCAACATGTCACTATCAGCAACATAGAACTATTCTATCATAATGTCACTATCAGCAACATAGAACTATTCTATCAACATGTCACTATCAGCAACATAGAACTATTCTATCAACATGTCACTATCAGCAACATAGAACTATTCTATCATCATGTCACTATCAGCAACATAGAACTATTCTATCAACATGTCACTATCAGCAACATAGAACTATTCTATCATCATGTCACTATCAGCAACATAGAACTATTCTATCAACATGTCACTATCAGCAACATAGAACTATTCTATCATAATGTCACTATCAGCAACATAGAACTATTCTATCAACATGTCACTATCAGCAACATAGAACTATTCTATCAACATGTCACTATCAGCAACATAGAACTATTCTATCGACATGTCAGAAGGAACATAATACTATTTCTCTATCAGAGCAGTCTTGCTACAAGCTCTGACACATGTCATGATTTGTTACCAGTATCTTTCGGAGGAATCATCAATCTGTTCCTTGGACTGAGTCTGCTCAGCTCGGTGGAGGTTGTTTACTACCTGATGTTCCGTCTACCCTCCACGCTATGGCGCCAGCGTGCTCTAGACAGTGGTGACGCTCGTACCAGCGGGACGGACCCTACAAGGAGCGAACCTATGGGGGTGTTCTGTACTTCAGAGAGGTGGAATGGGACAGTTAGGACAAGGTACAAGCAGAGGTTGGGGTTTGGGCATTCCCTGGACCGAGGGACGTGAACACGGCGAGTATCAGGGGTACACTGATTAGTGGGGCTAAGTAAGCCTTGGCTGTGTCAAATTTTATTAAAATAAGTAACAATCTATAAGTAAACTCTCGCATTCTACTAAATATAGCATTGATACACAAATATCTGTTTCAGAAGTAATAATTATTAGCTACCCCCCTCCGGCCTTGTTGCAGTTTCACCAGGAATGTGTATTTTACAATTAAACAACCAAAGAGGATACCAAGTTCATTGTCTGCTTTATCTTCTCATTCTGACAACTGTGTTCTGGAAACATTTATACATTTGTAAAATATGGATAGTAATTTTAAAATGTACTTATTTGAAATAAATGCCTAAAAATGACTCAATGATATCAAAAAATGACTCAAACTAAGAAAATATGACCTAAAAATACAAAATGACAAAAAATTGTTACTTACAAACTATGTTACCACAACCAGAGGATTGAACAGAATGTATTTGCACATTGACATTGTCTGTGAAGCACACAAAAAAAAAGACATGTCATATAAATCGGCTCTGGTAATAACTTTTCACAATGATCTGAGTGAGTCAATAAATAATATTATATTTGTAATATTAGTGTTTTAACTCTTGCCGGTTAATAGAGCACCAAGTGAAACATGATGAGTCTCTGTTTATAGGAAATTGTCTTCTTTTTTTAGAAATAAAAATTGAAGGTGATCGTACATTTGTTTTGATCAACTTACAGAATGAAGGGTATGATCAAATGAATTGCCCTAGTTTACATAATTTGTACTATATGAGAATGGTGTCCGAACCAGACAGACCACATTAAATTCAATCTCACCCTTGCGATGGGGTTATAGATATTGAACGTATTTTTGGGCAATCAGTCCCGAAAAAGATTTGTTTAGCTTTCTCGACAATCCTTCTAGGATCCTCACTATGTTTCAAGCTTTTTATTTGTAAATCTCCATTAATTATACTTAGTTTTGTAAACTTTAATTCATATTAGTAATTAATCTAGTATTTTACATGAAAGTATGGGTGTAAGCTATAAATGATCTGCTATATCACTAAGGGTGTGTGGTGTGTGTGTGTGTGTGTGTGAGAGAGAGAGAGAGGAGAGAGAGAGAGGAGATATGAATGAAGCAACCGTATGCGTCGAGTTCTAAAGAGTCATTTTTCATTGATTCATTAAAAGTTAATATCCATTGAACGTCAAAACACCTAATTCGTAGAACTAAATCTTCATACGTTCATTAAAAATGAAAAAACCGGTCTACTTTTCTTCATTTTTTAATGGCCATTATTGAAACATGTAAACAAAATGAACGTATAAATTATTTATTGAATTAATTTTTCTTTTAATGAAAGCCATTTCTTAAAATAACTTCTAACCAGCACCCACTGTATTTCAACGTGATCTAACCCATCATCTACCGTTCTTCTTTTTACTACAGTGTATAGTAAATTTTATGGCTCGTGCGATGACTGCAATATATTTCACGAACCACAGCTTGCATTAACACTTTTTTACACGACAGCATTTCTAAAAATGAAAAGTTAGTAGATCAGACTCCACATGATCAATAAAATATGACAGACTCATGTGAAAAAAAAAATTCTTTTCCCTGTTTTTAATTTTCACAAAAAATGAATCATTGAAAATTATTTATTTTTAATGAAATTGAATATGAAAGTAATTGGTCTACATAATATGTCATTGGTCATGATGTGACGATCAACTACAGTTTCATTTATATAAATGGCGCCTGTAAGAAGTTAATGCGAGCTGTGGTTCTTAAATATGAGCGCGGTTAACATTAGAAAATATATTAAATAAAAAGAAGCATGGATGACCTGGTGGTCTAGGGGTAAGGTGTCAGACTTCTGTACTGGGGGTCCGGGGCTCAATCTCTGTCCCGACACAGATTTATCTGATTGCCAAACCCTTCCTTCACTCTGACAAGACGTGTATTAATCACAACTTGTGAATGTGTGGAATGTCAGGCCTCCACCGTGGTTCGGATTCCACGTTAAACTGTAGGTCCTCCATTTCATCTCACAATCACCTAATTAATTGAAGTGTATACAGGTATAAGGTCCGTCAAAGTTATACCAATAAAGGGTGAGTCGCAAGTCAAGGTCGCAGGAGGTCGCACTGATAATGTTGAGTTTAAATGAATCCTTACATTAAAATAAAAACGAATTCAATAATATTTTACAGTACATGTTCTTACTCTTCATTTTGCTCTCATTTCTCAATAATGATCATCAAAAAGAAGAAAAGTAGACCTCCTTTTCACTTTTAATGAAAGCGTTAATAGTGATTAAGTCTAATGAAATTAGTGTCCTGAAGTTCATTTTGTACTAATTTTTAATTAATCATTGAAAATAGACACGTGAGAACTCGCCTTTAGCTTTACCATATATTTTTCTAGAATCCTCAATATGAAACTATATTTACATGTTTAGTTTGTTTTGTTAAGACGAGGTAAACTTGTAAGTAAGCTATAGGGCCATAAAAATGTATCAAGTATATGTTAGAATTAATATGCCTGTATCATAGAGGCTTTTTGTCATGCAATAAATGAAAAATATTCTGTATTTGTAGTTTCCTTCCCCCTCACCTCTGTTTTGGTACTTCTTTGCCCCCCTCCATACCTCCATACGAGTAGAATCCCAGGGCATGGTTTCACTAAATGGTGCAAAATCTGCTCCAGATTAGCAGAGAAATGGCGCAACTTTGCGCCTAAGATGCTCTCCAAGATTCGCCTTATTTACTTGCTCCATTTCTCTGTTCACAAGGAACTGACGAGGAATTTATTTCCAAAGACAATGCAACTTTAATTAAAATCTATGATTAAAATGACAGAAAATACAGATATTACTAAACAAAGTACTCATATTTATCCATATTAATAGTTCGTTCATCAGCGCTGCTCTGCGGTGAATCAACCAAAATACGGTTTTCATCGTCCAAAACTGGACTGAGTTTTTACCCCACCTTTCATTCTGAGTCTAGGTTATCTTTCCTCTATGGCCCCAAACAGATAGGTTGTGATTTGGGGGGGGGGGGGGGTTTACGGGTCCAAAGTTTCACTTTTTTTTCTGTGTGGTGGGTGCATTTCATCTTACTATCCGTACGAAGCAATCCGCCAAATTTACTATCATTGATGTAAGAATAAAAAAGTTAGAACTCTAAACATATTTTCTTGAAGATATAGGGAATAAACATCTTGAAAAAAAAACACATTTTAATGGGCATCGAACCCTAATATCTCTGTGCCCAGAGATTCAGAATTGCAGGAGTGAAGTCTTGGGGACGGGGTACGGGTATTTACAATAGAGACTCAATTCCCAGGACAGGGGTGGTGGTGGTGGGGGGGGGGGTTTATTGGTGTATGAGGGGGTGAGGGGGATTTACCAAAAAAGGAATTTTTTGAGATTCCTTATCTCCAAAGCCAAAGGGGGTCCGCAAATGTTTGACATTTTGATGCTTTTTTAAGATAATTGGAGTCAGCGCCGCACTACCCAATTGGCAGACTAGGCACGTGCTTAGGGCTCGAGAGTTTTAGAGCGCAACATTAAAAATTAATGTTACAGCAGCTGCCTTTACGAGGTGCGACGTCACGGGATGTGAACCAGAAACCTTTGTCTTCAACATGAATGAACATAATTTTCACTAAAACAATACACATGTACTCCGGCTGTAGCTTGTTATAAACCGCTAGTGTATTGTTAGCGTTCTATTGTGGCCATGGGAGGGTGACCTGGTGGTCTAGGAGGTAAGGTGTCAGACTTCTGTACTTGGGGTCCGGGGCTCAATCCTCGGCCCCGGCACAGATTTATCTGATTGCCAAACCCTTCCTTCACCTCTGACAAGACGTGTATTAATCACAACTTGTGAATGTAAGCTTTGTCAGATATAGACGAGCAGGACCATTTTTCAGAGTGGTCATAAAAGTTATAGGGGATATACTGTAAATAGTAGCAATAAATAGGCCAACAACATTATTACTTGTGTTCATTAACAAATAACAGTATGATGTTTTGGTGGGAGCGGGTTGTGAGGGGGGGAAGGGGAGTGGCTCTTGCAGCTCATGTGTCATGTGTAAATGAGGCCCTGATTGGAGTAGTCCGCGCGTGGACATAATTGTGAAAGTTATAGGCCTAATCATATAGAAGATATTTGGAACTGTCCTTGCCCAGAAATATTTTGAAATTTGGATGTCTCTAGAATATACTTAGAACAGTCCTCACATTTTTTTTAAAACTTACATGCTTTTAGAAGCTACTTAAAATGATCCTTGCTGGAAATCTTTGGAAAATTAAATGCCTCTAGAAACTACTCGTATTGACAAGGAAAATTAATTCCAGGAGGGCAATGCCCCCAAACCCCCAAGTCTGTAGCCTATTGCAACAGCTACAACCACAAACAACAAAACTGCCCCAACACGAATTAAATGTTAAATCTATTTTTACCACACTCTTTCGGGGGGACTTCGCCACGAACCACCGTAGGTAGGACCTCCCCGTGGGGTGCTACCTACCTAACCCGATGTCCAAGTGTGTACTGGTCATGCGTGATTGGGCGTGGCTGTGACATCATACGATTAGTGATATGTGGCGTCCGTCGTGTTATCAGTTGATAACACACATACACACTCACACACTCACACATGATGGCAATGTTGCCACTTGGCTCGTCTAAACCACCAAGATTAGCTCTTAGGAACTGTGGAGGATGACAACACAGGCCTGTGGACTGATAGCCGATCTCTTGTTCCGATGACCCGCTCTTGCCACGGGAGTGTGAAGACAATGTATCAGAGTGTCATTGTTTGGGTGGAGGTGGTAGTATCGTGCGAATATCACTCGTGTCTAGCATGGTTTGGTGACAACAAGTGTCACATATGTCACTAGGAGTGACACCTATCGTGAGATGGACTCCTGGATCACAGTCATCGCAGAGCTAAATACTTGATAAAATTAGCCAAGGAAAGTTGGCAGTAAGGTAATAAACAACAGATCTCATAATCTCAAGAAGGTTCACTAGTTATTAACAACAGATCTCATAGTCTCAAGCAGGTTCACTAGTTATTAACAACAAATATCATAGTCTCAAGCAGGTTCACTAGTTATTAACAACAGATCTCATAGTCTCAAGCAGGTTCACTAGTTATTAACAACAAATATCATAGTCTCAAGCAGGTTCACTAGTTATTAACAACAGATCTCATAATCTCAAGCAGGTTCACTAGTTATTAACAACAAATATCATAGTCTCAAGCAGGTTCACTAGTTATTAACAACAGATCTAATAATCTCAAGCAGGTTCACTAGTTATTAACAACAAATATCATAGTCTCAAGCAGATTCACTAGTTATTAACAACAGATCTAATAATCTCAAGCAGGTTCACTAGTTATTAACAACAAATATCATAATCTCAAGCAGGTTCACTAGTTATTAACAACAGATATAATAATCTCAAGCAGGTTCACTAGTTATTAACAACAAATATCATAGTCTCAAGCAGGTTCACTAGTTATTAACAACAGATCTCATAATCTCAAGCAGGTTCACTAGTTATTAACAACAAATATCATAGTCTCAAGCAGATTCACTAGTTATTAACAACAGATCTAATAATCTCAAGCAGGTTCACTAGTTATTAACAACAAATATCATAGTCTCAAGCAGGTTCACTAGTTATTAACAACAGATCTAATAATCTCAAGCAGGTTCACTAGTTATTAACAACAGATCTCATAATCTCAAGCAGATTCACTAGTTATTAACAACAGATCTAATAATCTCAAGCAGGTTCACTAGTTATTAACAACAAATATCATAATCTCAAGCAGGTTCACTAGTTATTAACAACAGATATAATAATCTCAAGCAGGTTCACTAGTTATTAACAACAAATATCATAGTCTCAAGCAGGTTCACTAGTTATTAACAACATATCTCATAATCTCAAGCAGGTTCACTAGTTATTAACAACAGATCTAATAATCTCAAGCAGGTTCACTAGTTATTAACAACAGATCTCATCTCAAGCAGGTTCACTAGTTATTAACAACAGATCTCATCTCAAGCAGGTTCACTAGTTATTAACAACAGATCTCATAATCTCAAGCAGGTTCACTAGTTATTAAACAAAACAGAGATATAATCTCAAGAAGGTTCACTAGTTATTAAACAAAACAGAGATATAATCTCAAGAAGGTTCACTAGTTATTAAACAAAACAGAGATATAATCTCAAGAAGGTTCACTAGTTATTAAACAAAACAGAGATATAATCTCAAGAAGGTTCACTAGTTCATAACAACAAAATATCACACCCTTTCAGAATAAGTTCATTATGTATTTACAACAATTTCATCATTTCAGGTCAAATTTATTAGTTCTTTACAACAATACATTTCAGATTTCTAACATAGATCTAATAGTTCTTTAGAAACCAAATTATCTCATCATTTGAAGAGATTTTTACTAATTCCTTACAACAAAACATTTCATAATACCAGGGTAAATCCACTACTTATTTACAACAAAATCTCACATCTTTTCAGCTAGAAAATAGTTAAAGCTATTATTTAATCTAACAACTAACCTTTAAGAATTTAATTTTATTATAACAATTTTATAATCTACTAACACAGCCACTGACCAAAATGCAAAGATGTTTTCAACCTGGAGCTTACTCCGTTTACAGAAACAATACAGCACATGTTTGTGTGAAACTATTGTAAATCTCTAAGATTAAGGTGGGGATGTTGGGAACGGGAGTAAAGGTCAACATATTTTTTTGGTCAAAAGAAATCAAATATTGCTCCAGTAGAAATATAAAGGGTTTAATTTTCTTCACGTAGTGACCTCAACAGTTGTTGAATATCTGTTAAGGGTGCCCTGGAATTTAATGACAACTTTTTATCTTCATTTAAAAAGTATATCATCTAATGCCGCTATGATCATGACAGATATACAACAACTGTTGATGTGAAAATCCATACGTTTCTACTGGAGAAATATTTTATTTATTTTCAACAAAAAAAGTTTTTCTAAAAAACTTCAAAAGCGCTGCCCTTTTCTCGCGTTCCCTCCACCCGTCCACGCCCCTTAGGATATTAACTAAAAACCGAATTAATTATAATCATAGTTAAACAAACAAGTAGACTGAGATCAATCGTGTGACTTAATTTTTTTTTGTACATCCCAGACAATGCTCATGGGCACATAAATAAATTCTCTTCATGAGATCCTGGTTGTGAATTTTTTTTAAATAGGTATAGGTTTGGTAATCTTTTGTCATTTTGGATTTTTAGCTCATATATTCTTGGTTTGCCTCATTTTTAGGAATTTTGAGTCATTTTTAGGCATTATCCTAGAGTAAGTATATTTTAAATTACTATCGATATTTTATGAATGTATAAATACTTTTTAACATATTGTTTTCAATACACAGTTGTCAGAATGAGATGATAATGTAGGTCATGAACTTTGTATCCTCTTTGCTTGTTGGATTGTAAAATACACATTCCTGAGACTGTAACTAGACTGGAGAGGGTTGCGTTGGGAGGGGGTAGCTATTACTTCTGAAGCAGGTATTACACATTCCTGGTGAGACTGTAACTAGACTGGAGAGGTAGCTATTACTTCTGAAGCAGGTATTACACATTCTGGTGAGACTGTAACTAGACTGGAGAGGGTAGCTATTACTTCTGAAGCAGGCATTACACATTCCTGAGACTGTAACTAGGCTGGAGAGGGTTGTGTTGGGAGGGGTAGCTATTACTTCTGAAGGAGGTATTACACATTCCTGGTGAGACTGTAACTAGACTGGAGAGGGTTGTGTTGGGAGGTGGTAGCTATTACTTCTGAAGCAGGTATTACACATTCCTGAGACTGTAACTAGACTGGAGAGGGTTGTGTTGGGAGGTGGTAGCTATTACTTCTGAAGGAGGTATTACACATTCCTGGTGAGACTGTAACTAGACTTAGAGGGTTGTGTTGGGAGGGGTAGCTATTACTTCTGAAGGAGGTATTACACATTCCTGGTGAGACTGCAACTAGACTGGAGAGGGTAGCTATTACTTCTGAAGGAGGTATTACACATTCCTGGTGAGACTGTAACTAGACTTAGAGGGTTGTGTTGGGAGGGGTAGCTATTACTTCTGAAGGAGGTATTACACATTCCTGGTGTGACTGTAACTAGACTGGAGAGGGTTGTGTTGGGAGGGGGTAGCTATTACTTCTGAAGCAGGTATTACACATTCCTGGTGAGACTGTAACTAGACTGGAGAGGGTTGTGTTGGGAGGGGTAGCTATTACTTCTGAAGGAGGTATTACACATTCCTGGTGAGACTGTAACTAGACTTAGAGGGTTGTGTTGGGAGGGGGTATCTATTACTTCTGAAGCAGGTATTACACATCCCTGGTGAGACTGTAACTAGACTGGAGAGGGTTGTGTTGGGAGGTGGTATCTATTACTTCTGAAGCAGGTATTACACATTCCTGGTGAGACTGTAACTAGACTGGAGAGGGTTGTGTTGGGAGGGGGTAGCTATTACTTCTGAAGGAGGTATTACACATTCCTGGTGAGACTGTAACTAGACTTAGAGGGTTGTGTTGGGAGGGGGTAGCTATTACTACTGAAGGAGGTATTACACATTCCTGAGACTGTAACTAGACTGGAGGGGGTAGCTATTACTTCTGAAGCAGGTATTACACATTCCTGGTGAGACTGTAACTAGACTTAGAGGGTTGTGTTGGGAGGGGTAGCTATTACTTCTGAAGGAGGTATTACACATTCCTGGTGAGACTGTAACTAGACTTAGAGGGTTGTGTTGGGAGGGGGTAGCTATTACTTCTGAAGGAGGTATTACACATTCCTGGTGAGACTGCAACTAGACTGGAGAGGGTAGCTATTACTTCTGAAGGAGGTATTACACATTCCTGAGACTGTAACTAGACTGGAGAGGGTTGTGTTGGGAGGTGGTAGCTATTACTTCTGAAGGAGGTATTACACATTCCTGAGACTGTAACTAGACTGGAGGGGGTAGCTATTACTTCTGAAGCAGGTATTACACATTCCTGGTGAGACTGTAACTAGGCTGGAGAGGGTTGTGTTGGGAGGGAGTAGCTATTACTTCTGAAGAACATATTTAAATAAATTTAGCAGAATGTGAGAGTTTAGTTGGTAAAGGCTTTAGATAAATAAATGTTTTAGAATCTATTGATAAAGTGCTCCTTTTTTAAATTTAGTCGTATGCATTCTTTACGAGTTTTGGTTCATACTTTTATGTGATTAAAAAAAATACAATTCAATTTTTGACAATCTTTAGGTTATCAAAGTCCGGGCTTTGGTTATGTCTATACATATAAAGGAGAGTTTCCGTGACTTTGTAGTTCAATTTTCGTGGGAATGTCCTTATCTGACAGCTATAAAAGTCCTTCAATTATTTACACGTCAAATCATGTTATCTGCGTCTGTCACTTTTGATAGTTATTATCAATAGCTACAAAATAACACTATTAAAATAGTAAAATGTGTACAATTTTGACCGAAAACCATTATTATTATGTTTGTATTTTTACAAAAGGACCTTCCTATAAAAAAAATTCTACCATATGTTCGCTTATAGCTAGAGAATCACTGAATTGATTTGAATGAGTTTTCAAAAAATATTATTTAGCATTTTTTCTGAACAATTTTACATGTCTTTTAGGAGGCAGAGCAGTGATATTAGAACCAATAAAATCGATGGTTTTTTCGTAGATCGATCATCAAAATTAATCCAAGTTGAAATTAAAGGAGATATTTTACTAGTCACTACCTGTTCGGGTAACACACGTTTTTTTTATTAAAATACGCTAATATTGTAAGGATGAGAGAGGCAGAATTTAGAGTAAACGTACCAAAATTTGCGTGTAGGGGGGAGTGATAAACCATTTATGAAAGACCACCCTCATTATATCCTACAGGGATTCGAATCCCGATTTTCCCGCCATCGGCTGTCCAGTATATTGCGAGGATGACACTGGACCGAAGCAAGTTGAAGAGAAATTATAGCTTGGTTGGTTGTATTGTATTCATATTAGTAGTTTAATAATGTTCCTTTGGCAAATACAAATTACATAAATATAACGTTCCACGTCTTTATTTGATTGTATCTTCCTTTTACATTGACAATCTTGTATACAAACAAACAAACGACTTATCCCCCCCAAAAAGGCAGCTGAAACTCCTGAGCAGAGAAGTAAATAATCATACAAATAGAACAAAATACCGTAACATCGCGTGTAAACGCTGTAACTTCAAGAACAGGATAGTAGCTAGAGTAAACACAGTTGCGCTTGATTTACCAACATTCATGTTTGATGGCTAGGTACTGTTTCTTCAATCAGTTATTTAATTTGATCCTGGGTCACATGACTGCGTGATTGACTCTTGATCCTCAACTGGTCTGATTATGTTATAGGCACGTCAGATATTTCACCTACCCTTTCCTCCATCCGGTTTCTGGCATTTTCCATCAGGTCGTCTGTTGTTCCATGCTTTACTTCAGTTATCTGTACAACTGGCTTAGTTCGTGGATCTGTGATACGTGATCTGTTCATGAGCACCAACATTTTGACTCTATGTGAATATTATGAATGAAATGCTGATCAGAAACCGCCTCTACGCCAAACCAACGACCACACCATCAAGGGCGAAGAAAGATAATTTTTCTAGGGGAGGGGGGTCTGCTAGAATATTATATTATACCGGTACCTTTAGGTTATAAAAGTTTTTATACGTATATTATATGAACCTTCCTATGAGGGGTACATCAAATTTCAGGGGAGCCTGGAACCCCCCGATCCTATCCTTTCTGCACCCTTGCTATTCATAATGTAAAACACTCCTCTGATGTACATTTTAAAGAAAGTCGTAGGGCTATTTTTGAGTGACATACACGCTCACCTTTAGTCCAAAAAATGGTTAAGGATGACCATGACATGTGTTTCCCAATTATCTTTAAAATTACAACCTCACCCTACGTGCCCTAAGTTAAATTGGGCAAGGAAACAGGGAGATACAAATGGAGAAAGTCAATTTAAATTATTTAATTTAAAATAAAGTTTAAATAGGCCATGCAAGTTTATAACCAAGCCCGAAGATTATTTTCGTGAATATAACAAAGCAGAGAACTAATTTCTTGCGTCCATTGAATGGGACGATATAAGTGACAACATTCAAAACCAATAATATTAATTATTTTAGTCAAGCAATATGTGATTTAGTGACAATAATAAAGCTCTAAGAATATCCAAACCAATGGTTTCAAAATTATATAGGAATACTCAGAAGGGACTGCAATAGAAATAAGTATTCTTTGCCAGCAATGCACTTTGGTGAGGGAGAGCTCCTATTCAATTGAAAGGTTCATATAGGCCTACAGTTGGCACACCTTGGTAATTAAGTCTATTCTTAATGGCGATTGAGTAGCATAATTCAATTAGGAATGCCTCAACAATGCTTATTACGTAACAGCAATTAAATCCCATACTAGAGCATACAAAAGCCTAGAGGCCAAGAAAATACGGGAGTAACAAATTTACCTAGACCTAGTTTCTGCACTGAGAGTGCGAAAGAATAGACAGTTGGAACCAACTATCATCAATAGGTCTATAGGAGTTATCCCCACTGTCCAAAGTCATAATAGTGGTCAAATCCACTTACATTAATAATCGTAGAACCATTCTGCAACAAAACAAAGATACCTAAACCTCAACTGCTACTGGGGCTGGTTCAAGTAATTAAACTGAGTTTCCTAGCCAAATATAATACATTAGTACGTGGCACATCCCAGCAAACACGACACAATACCCTGAGTGAATAAGCTACTCCTAAACAAATAGCATTATTACATTATAAATTGACTTTAAATAATTTTACAGATGAAGTGCCTGCCATTCAACAGAACAAAATTTAAACCTTATTATAACAAGTCTAAGCAGACGTTGAGCAACTAAAACTTTCTCAGTAGGAGACTTTTAATTTCCAAAAGGAGGTTCTCCGCCTTGTCGGCGAGACCAACGATGTCATCCTCACAAACATTAGCTAAACGTTGAGCAGCAGGTGACTGCAATCAAACGTAGTTCCGGACGCCCTTGCACAACACTGCCATTAATTCAAGTTTCTGGATTGGTCATGTGTACCAACTTCCGCGGTATTCTTAATCAGAATAAATTTATAACGGTACCTAACAAAACTATTACTTACCTGGTATTGTTTCAGTTTATATTCATACAACGTCATGACATTATTTCCATTCCCATATAACAAAATAACATTAAATAAAACAAAACTGTATCAAATAGAACTAACTGTTGAATATTTCTCTAGATTCAAAGAGGTTTTGTATTCCTCTAAATTCAAAGATGTCTGGTAATTAAATATGGGGTTTAACCGTTTAAGAATATTTTAAAAACATATTTTTTAAGATTTATATAAATACTTTATTGGTCCAACGAAAGATTTAAACTAGTAACCTGTATAAGTACTCTAGAATGCATAATATTGTTGTTTAAATAGCACTCAGAACAATGCTACTTCTATTTTAATTGCTAGTTTACAAGAAAAATGTTATTGGTAAAATTTGTACTTTCTGTAAGTTTCATTATATTAAATAAAGTAGCATTGACTTTGGAAATAAATTCTTCACGAGAATTGTTTCGAAATATATTCAAATGATGATGTTTATGGTTGCGTCCCATTGTTTAGACATTTCTCCTTGGCGATCAAATTCAATAGAAAACAAATGAACACTAATTCAGCAACTTCTATGTTCACCTGATCTGCACATCTTTAGGCTCGCCTAGATACTTATGTCTAGGTTTAGCTTTCTAGGTTTCTTGGTTTCATAGCTCTTGCGTTAGTAGACACATTGTATGTTGTTTATATGATAAAGGATATTTACATCTTATTTATAACTAATGGTCCTCTCCGTGCATATGTTATTGTTTACGTATTGTTATATTAATGCATGTTTCAGTTGCTGACAAGATGTCCCACCCACACCTTCTTGGCCTGCTGTTTATATGCGCATGGCTACCACAGCTTCACACCTCGAGGAACACCAATGAAATCACTCTTAGTCAACATATTATCACTTCAAACGAGGCTTCGAAGGAGAAGTTTGGTCCAAACGCTCCTCCAGATGTACATACCACTCCTGAGTCAATAGCAACTAATCAAGCCATAGATCACAGAGGCACAAATTCCAGTAAAGTTTCATTAATAATTGATCCTACTCATTCCCACAAACCTAAAGATAACGAGGACAGTAAAACATTTATAGCATTGCAAAGTCACTAATGAAGAGCTTTGCCGTATATTCTATCTCTGAAACTTCAACTCAAAGAATTAACTCGAATAGTGAGTCTACATCAGAAAACACCAGTCAATCAACAAATCAGAGCAATGATCATGCCATCACATCATTTTATGACACAAGTAGTGAGATCTACATCAGAAAACACCCGTCAATCAACAAATCAGAGCAATGATCATGCCATCACATCACTTTATGACACAAGTAGTGAGTCTAAACCAGAACACACCAGTCAATCAACAAATAAGAGCAATAATCGTGCCATCACATCATTTTATGACACAAGTAGTGAGTCTAAACCAGAACACACCAGTCAATCAACAAATCAGAGAAATGATCACTCAACCACACCATCTTATGATGCAAGTAGCGAGTCTTCATCAGAATACACCAATCAGCCAACAGATCAGAGCACTGAATATACATCTACACCATCTTATGACACAAGTAGCAAGTCTTCATCAGAATACACCAATCAGCCAACAAATCAGAGCACTGAATATACATCTACACCATCTTATGACACAAGTAGCCAGTCTTCATCAGAGTACACCAATCAGCCAACAAATCAGAGCACTGAATATACATCTACACCATCTTATGACACAAGTAGCCAGTCTTCATCAGAGTACACCAATCAGCCAACAAATCAGAGCACTGAAGATGCATCTACACCATCTTATGACACAGGTAGCGAGTCTTCATCAGAATACACCAATCAGCCAACAAATCAGAGCACTGAAGATGCATCTACACCATCTTATGACACAAGTAGCGAGTCTTCATCAGAATACACCAATCAGCCAACAAATCAGAGCACTGAAGATGCATCTACACCATCTTATGACACAAGTAGCGAGTCTTCATCAAAATACACCAATCAGCCAACAAATCAGAGCACTGAAGATGCATCTACACCATCTTATGACACAAGTAGCGAGTCTTCATCAGAATACACCAATCAGCCAACAAATCAGAGCACTGAATATACATCTACACCATCTTATGACACAGGTAGCGAGTCTTCATCAGAATACACCAATCAGCCAACAAATCAGAGCACTGAAGATGCATCTACACCATCTCAATGTGCAGGTGAGTTTATCTTGCTGAATAATTTAATCATCATGATTAGCATTTGAACCTAATAAGTACTAAGGTTTTGTTACCTCTGCTCCAAAGGAGCAAAAATGGCACAATAATGTTGCCATAGCAATTTTGCATAATCTTATGAAGTTTAGGGTACTTCTCCACATATTTATGAATATTCATATACCATTATTTTGCCCCGAGAAGTTATTCTACGTGTGAAGGAAGGAGATGATTATTTTTCTGCATAAAAGCTGGGAAGAAACCAGCTCGCCATTTTAGAGGTGGGTAAAGAGTAAGCTCGCCTCACACGGGTATTGACACAGGCCCTCCGGTTAAGCTCGGTCCTTTTTAACTATTCAAAAGTTTAAAAGGAAAATGTTTTCTAGTTTTCTTAATGTTAAAAAATTATTAGAAAGACATGGCTTAAACTTAAGAAAAAAAAGGAAGAGATTAAACAAATGGTAGGAAGAGACAAAAAATATTCCTTAAGAAATAATCATATAAGCACCCAGAAGGTGACAATACAAATGATTAACTATCAAATTTATTAATCAAAAGAGGTTCTGTTCATTTGTTGTGCAGGGTATTTGAAGCCAGTTCATTCATGGCTACAAAGGTTGTGAAAGATATTGTCCAGGTGAGAAATATCATTAATTTAAAATACATACATCAGTGCCATACACGTCATGAGTAAGATATACTTACACGAGAGATCTTCAAAACTATCAATTGATAAAGTTAAATGTGATATTAACAATCTCTGTATATTTCCCCTGTAGTGCCAGATGAGTTTTAACAATCTCTGTATATTTGCTCTGTAGTGCCAGATGAGGTTTAACAATCTCTGTATATTTGCTCTGTAGTGCCAGATGAGGTTTAACAATCTCTGTATATTTCCCCTGTAGTGCTAGATGAGGTTTAACAATCTCTGTATATTTGCTCTGTAGTGCCAGATGAGGTTTAACAATCTCTGTATATTTCCCCTGTAGTGCTAGATGAGGTTTAACAATCTCTGTATATTTCCCCTGTAGTGCTAGATGAGGTTTAACAATCTCTGTATATTTCCCCTGTAGTGCTAGATGAGTTTTAACAATCTCTGTATATTTCCCCTGTAGTGCTAGATGAGTTTTAACAATCTCTGTATATTTGCTCTGTAGTGCCAGATGAGGTTTAACAATCTCTGTATATTTCCCCTGTAGTGCTAGATGAGGTTTAACAATCTCTGTATATTTCCCCTGTAGTGCTAGATGAGTTTTAACAATCTCTGTATATTTGCTCTGTAGTGCTAGATGAGGTTTAACAATCTCTGTATATTTCCCCTGTAGTGCCAGATGAGGTTTAACAATCTCTGTATATTTCCCCAGTAGTGCCAGATGAGGTTTAACAATCTTTGTATATTTGCTCTATAGTGCTAGATGAGGTTTAACAATCTCTGTATATTTCCCCTGTAGTGCTAGATGAGGTTTAACAATCTCTGTATATTTCCCCTGTAGTGCTAGATGAGGTTTAACAATCTCTGTATATTTCCCCTGTAGTGCCAGATGAGGTTTAACAATCTCTGTATATTTCCCCAGTAGTGCCAGATGAGGTTTAACAATCTTTGTATATTTGCTCTGTAATGCCAGATGAGTTTTAACAATCTCTGTATATTTCCCCTGTAGTGCTAGATGAGGTTTAACAATCTCTGTATATTTCCCCTGTAGTGCTAGATGAGGTTTAACAATCTGTGTATATTTGCTCTGTAGTGCTAGATGAGTTTTAACAATCTCTGTATATTTCCCCTGTAGTGCTAGATGAGGTTTAACAATCTGTGTATATTTGCTCTGTAGTGCCAGATGAGGTTTAACAATCTCTGTATATTTCCCCTGTAGTGCTAGATGAGGTTTAACAATCTCTGTATATTTCCCCTGTAGTGCTAGATGAGTTTTAACAATCTCTGTATATTTGCTCTGTAGTGCTAGATGAGGTTTAACAATCTCTGTATATTTCCCCTGTAGTGCCAGATGAGGTTTAACAATCTCTGTATATTTCCCCAGTAGTGCCAGATGAGGTTTAACAATCTTTGTATATTTGCTCTATAGTGCTAGATGAGGTTTAACAATCTCTGTATATTTCCCCTGTAGTGCTAGATGAGGTTTAACAATCTCTGTATATTTCCCCTGTAGTGCTAGATGAGTTTAACAATCTCTGTATATTTCCCCTGTAGTGCCAGATGAGGTTTAACAATCTCTGTATATTTCCCCAGTAGTGCCAGATGAGGTTTAACAATCTTTGTATATTTGCTCTGTAATGCCAGATGAGTTTTAACAATCTCTGTATATTTCCCCTGTAGTGCTAGATGAGGTTTAACAATCTCTGTATATTTCCCCTGTAGTGCTAGATGAGGTTTAACAATCTGTGTATATTTGCTCTGTAGTGCTAGATGAGTTTTAACAATCTCTGTATATTTCCCCTGTAGTGCTAGATGAGGTTTAACAATCTGTGTATATTTGCTCTGTAGTGCTAGATGAGTTTTAACAATCTCTGTATATTTCCCCTGTAGTGCTAGATGAGGTTTAACAATCTCTGTATATTTCCCCTGTAGTGCTAGATGAGGTTTAACAATTTCTGTATATTTCCCCTGTAGTGCCAGATGAGGTTTAACAATCTCTGTATATTTCCCCTGTAGTGCCAGATGAGGTTTAAACAATCTCTGTATATTTCCCCAGTAGTGCCAGATGAGGTTTAACAATCTTTGTATATTTCCCCTGTAGTGCTAGATGAGGTTTAACAATCTCTGTATATTTCCCCTGTAGTGCTAGATGAGGTTTAACAATCTCTGTATATTTCCCTGTAGTGCTAGATGAGGTTTAACAATCTCTGTATATTTGCTCTGTAGTGCTAGATGAGGTTTAACAATCTTTGTATATTTCCCCTGTAGTGCTAGATGAGGTTTAACAATCTTTGTATATTTCCCTGTAGTGCTAGATGAGGTTTAACAATCTCTGTATATTTCCCCTGTAGTGCTAGATGAGGTTTAACAATCTCTGTATATTTCCCCTGTAGTGCCAGATGAGGTTTAACAATCTCTGTATATTTCCCCTGTAGTGCTAGATGAGGTTTAACAATCTTTGTATATTTCCCCTGTAGTGCTAGATGAGGTTTAACAATCTCTGTATATTTCCCCTGTAGTGCTAGATGAGGTTTAACAATCTCTGTATATTTCCTCTGTAGTGCTAGATGAGGTTTAACAATCTCTGTATATTTCCCCTGTAGTGCTAGATGAGGTTTAACAATCTCTGTATATTTCCCCTGTAGTGCCAGATGAGGTTTAACAATCTCTGTATATTTCCCCAGTAGTGCCAGATGAGGTTTAACAATCTTTGTATATTTGCTCTGTAATGCCAGATGAGTTTTAACAATCTCTGTATATTTGCTCTGTAGTGCTAGATGAGGTTTAACAATCTCTGTATATTTCCCCTGTAGTGCTAGATGAGGTTTAACAATCTTTGTATATTTCCCCTGTAGTGCTAGATGAGGTTTAACAATCTTTGTATATTTCCCCTGTAGTGCTAGATGAGGTTTAACAATCTCTGTATATTTCCCCTGTAGTGCTAGATGAGGTTTAACAATCTCTGTATATTTGCTCTGTAGTGCTAGATGAGGTTTAACAATCTCTGTATATTTCCCCTGTAGTGCTAGATGAGGTTTAACAATCTCTGTATATTTCCCCTGTAGTGCTAGATGAGGTTTAACAATCTCTGTATATTTCCCCTGTAGTGCTAGATGAGGTTTAACAATCTCTGTATATTTGCTCTGTAATGCCAGATGAGTTTTAACAATCTCTGTATATTTCCCCTGTAGTGCTAGATGAGGTTTAACAATCTCTGTATATTTCCCCTGTAGTGCTAGATGAGGTTTAACAATCTCTGTATATTTGCTCTGTAGTGCTAGATGAGGTTTAACAATCTCTGTATATTTCCCCTGTAGTGCTAGATGAGGTTTAACAATCTCTGTATATTTCCCTGTAGTGCTAGATGAGGTTTAACAATCTCTGTATATTTTCTCTGTAATGCCAGATGAGTTTTAACAATCTCTGTATATTTCCCCAGTAGTGCTAGATGAGGTTTAACAATCTCTGTATATTTCCCCTGTAGTGCTAGATGAGGTTTAACAATCTCTGTATATTTGCTCTGTAGTGCTAGATGAGGTTTAACAATCTCTGTATATTTCCCCTGTAGTGCTAGATGAGGTTTAACAATCTCTGTATATTTCCCCTGTAGTGCTAGATGAGGTTTAACAATCTTTGTATATTTGCTCTGTAGTGCTAGATGAGGATTAACAATCTCTGTATATTTCCCCAGTAGTGCCAGATGAGGTTTAACAATCTTTGTATATTTGCTCTGTAATGCCAGATGAGTTTTAACAATCTCTGTATATTTCCCTGTAGTGCCAGATGAGGTTTAACAATCTTTGTATATTTGCTCTGTAATGCCAGATGAGGTTTAACAATCTCTGTATATTTCCCCTGTAGTGCTAGATGAGTTTTAACAATCTCTGTATATTTCCCCTGTAGTGCTAGATGAGGTTTAACAATCTCTGTATATTTCCCAGTAGTGCCAGATGAGGTTTAACAATCTCTGTATATTTGCTCTGTAGTGCTAGATGAGGTTTAACAATCTCTGTATATTTCCCTGTAGTGCTAGATGAGGTTTAACAATCTCTGTATATTTCCCCTGTAGTGCTAGATGAGGTTTAACAATCTTTGTATATTTGCTCTGTAGTGCTAGATGAGGATTAACAATCTCTGTATATTTCCCCTGTAGTGCTAGATGAGTTTTAACAATCTCTGTATATTTCCCCTGTAGTGCTAGATGAGGTTTAACAATCTCTGTATATTTCCCCTGTAGTGCTAGATGAGGTTTAACAATCTCTGTATATTTCCCCTGTAGTGCTAGATGAGTTTTAACAATCTCTGTATATTTCCCCTGTAGTGCTAGATGAGGTTTAACAATCTCTGTATATTTCCCCAGTAGTGCCAGATGAGGTTTAACAATCTTTGTATATTTGCTCTGTAATGCCAGATGAGTTTTAACAATCTCTGTATATTTCCCCTGTAGTGCAGATGAGGTTTAACAATCTTTGTATATTTGCTCTGTAATGCCAGATGAGGTTTAACAATCTTTGTATATTTCCCCTGTAGTGCCAGATGAGGTTTAACAATCTCTGTATATTTCCCCAGTAGTGCCAGATGAGGTTTAACAATCTTTGTATATTTGCTCTGTAATGCCAGATGAGTTTTAACAATCTCTGTATATTTGCTCTGTAGTGCCAGATGAGGTTTAACAATCTCTGTATATTTCCCAGTAGTGCCAGATGAGGTTTAAACAATCTTGTATATTTGCTCTGTAATGCCAGATGAGGTTTAACAATCTTTGTATATTTCCCCTGTAGTGCCAGATGAGGTTTAACAATCTCTGTATATTTGCTCTGTAATGCTAGATGAGGTTTAACAATCTCTGTATATTTCCCCTGTAGTGCCAGATGAGGTTTAACAATCTCTGTATATTTCCCCAGTAGTGCTAGATGAGGTTTAACAATCTTTGTATATTTGCTCTGTAATGCTAGATGAGGTTTAACAATCTTTGTATATTTCCCCAGTAGTGCCAGATGAGGTTTAACAATCTCTGTATATTTCCCCTGTAGTGCTAGATGAGTTTTAACAATCTCTGTATATTTCCCTGTAGTGCTAGATGAGGTTTAACAATCTCTGTATATTTCCCCTGTAGTGCCAGATGAGGTTTAACAATCTCTGTATATTTCCCTGTAGTGCTAGATGAGTTTAACAATCTCTGTATATTTCCCCTGTAGTGCTAGATGAGGTTTAACAATCTCTGTATATTTCCCCTGTAGTGCTAGATGAGGTTTAACAATCTCTGTATATTTCCCCTGTAGTGCTAGATGAGTTTTAACAATCTCTGTATATTTCCCCTGTAGTGCTAGATGAGTTTTAACAATCTCTGTATATTTGCTCTGTAGTGCCAGATGAGGTTTAACAATCTCTGTATATTTCCCCTGTAGTGCTAGATGAGGTTTAACAATCTCTGTATATTTCCCCTGTAGTGCTAGATGAGTTTTAACAATCTCTGTATATTTGCTCTGTAGTGCTAGATGAGGTTTAACAATCTCTGTATATTTCCCCTGTAGTGCCAGATGAGGTTTAACAATCTCTGTATATTTCCCCAGTAGTGCCAGATGAGGTTTAACAATCTTTGTATATTTGCTCTATAGTGCTAGATGAGGTTTAACAATCTCTGTATATTTCCCCTGTAGTGCTAGATGAGGTTTAACAATCTCTGTATATTTCCCTGTAGTGCTAGATGAGGTTTAACAATCTCTGTATATTTCCCCTGTAGTGCCAGATGAGGTTTAACAATCTCTGTATATTTCCCCAGTAGTGCCAGATGAGGTTTAACAATCTTTGTATATTTGCTCTGTAATTCCAGATGAGTTTTAACAATCTCTGTATATTTCCCCTGTAGTGCTAGATGAGGTTTAACAATCTCTGTATATTTCCCCTGTAGTGCTAGATGAGGTTTAACAATCTCTGTATATTTCCCTGTAGTGCAGATGAGTTTAACAATCTCTGTATATTTCCCCTGTAGTGCTAGATGAGGTTTAACAATCTGTGTATATTTGCTCTGTAGTGCTAGATGAGTTTTAACAATCTCTGTATATTTCCCCTGTAGTGCTAGATGAGGTTTAACAATCTGTGTATATTTGCTCTGTAGTGCTAGATGAGTTTTAACAATCTCTGTATATTTCCCCGTAGTGCTAGATGAGGTTTAACAATCTCTGTATATTTCCCCTGTAGTGCTAGATGAGGTTTAACAATCTCTGTATATTTCCCTGTAGTGCAGATGAGGTTTAACAATCTTGTATATTTCCCCTGTAGTGCCAGATGAGGTTTAACAATCTCTGTATATTTCCCCAGTAGTGCAGATGAGGTTTAACAATCTTTGTATATTTCCCCTGTAGTGCTAGATGAGGTTTAACAATCTCTGTATATTTCCTGTAGTGCTAGATGAGGTTTAACAATCTCTGTATATTTCCCCTGTAGTGCTAGATGAGGTTTAACAATCTTGTATATTTGCTCTGTAGTGCTAGATGAGGTTTAACAATCTTTGTATATTTCCCCTGTAGTGCTAGATGAGGTTTAACAATCTTTGTATATTTCCCCTGTAGTGCTAGATGAGGTTTAACAATCTCTGTATATTTCCCTGTAGTGCTAGATGAGGTTTAACAATCTTGTATATTTCCCCTGTAGTGCCAGATGAGGTTTAACAATCTCTGTATATTTCCCTGTAGTGCTAGATGAGGTTTAACAATCTTTGTATATTTGCTCTTAGTGCTAGATGAGGTTTAACAATCTCTGTATATTTCCCCTGTAGTGCTAGATGAGGTTTAACAATCTCTGTATATTTCCCCTGTAGTGCTAGATGAGGTTTAACAATCTCTGTATATTTCCCCTGTAGTTCTAGATGCGGGTTTAACAATCTCTGTATATTTCCTGTAGTGCAGATGAGGTTTAACAATCTCTGTATATTTCCCCAGTAGTGCCAGATGAGGTTTAACAATCTTTGTATATTTGCTCTGTAATGCCAGATGAGTTTTAACAATCTTGTATATTTGCTCTGTAGTGCTAGATGAGGTTTAACAATCTCTGTATATTTCCCTGTAGTGCTAGATGAGGTTTAACAATCTCTGTATATTTGCTCTGTAGTGCTAGATGAGGTTTAACAATCTCTGTATATTTCCCCTGTAGTGCTAGATGAGGTTTAACAATCTCTGTATATTTCCCTGTAGTGCTAGATGAGGTTTAACAATCTCTGTATATTTCCCCTGTAGTGCTAGATGAGGTTTAACAATCTCTGTATATTTGCTCTGTAATGCCAGATGAGTTTTAACAATCTCTGTATATTTCCCTGTAGTGCTAGATGAGGTTTAACAATCTCTGTATATTTCCCCTGTAGTGCTAGATGAGGTTTAACAATCTCTGTATATTTGCTCTGTAGTGCTAGATGAGGTTTAACAATCTCTGTATATTTCCCTGTAGTGCTAGATGAGGTTTAACAATCTCTGTATATTTCCCCTGTAGTGCTAGATGAGGTTTAACAATCTCTGTATATTTGCTCTGTAATGCCAGATGAGTTTTAACAATCTCTGTATATTTCCCCAGTAGTGCTAGATGAGGTTTAACAATCTCTGTATATTTCCCTGTAGTGCTAGATGAGGTTTAACAATCTCTGTATATTTGCTCTGTAGTGCTAGATGAGGTTTAACAATCTCTGTATATTTCCCCTGTAGTGCTAGATGAGGTTTAACAATCTCTGTATATTTCCCCTGTAGTGCTAGATGAGGTTTAACAATCTTTGTATATTTGCTCTGTAGTGCTAGATGAGGATTAACAATCTCTGTATATTTCCCAGTAGTGCTAGATGAGGTTTAACAATCTCTGTATATTTCCCCTGTAGTGCTAGATGAGGTTTAACAATCTCTGTATATTTCCCCTGTAGTGCTAGATGAGGTTTAACAATCTCTGTATATTTCCCCTGTAGTGCTAGATGAGGTTTAACAATCTCTGTATATTTCCCCTGTATGCTAGATGAGGTTTAACAATCTCTGTATATTTCCCTGTAGTGCTAGATGAGTTTAACAATCTCTGTATATTTCCCTGTAGTGCTAGATGAGGTTTAACAATCTCTGTATATTTCCCTGTAGTGCTAGATGAGGTTTAACAATCTCTGTATATTTCCCTGTAGTGCTAGATGAGTGTTTAACAATCTCTGTATATTTCCCCTGTAGTGCTAGATGAGGTTTAACAATCTCTGTATATTTCTCCTGTAAGTGCTAGATGAGGTTTAACAATCTCTGTATATTTCCCTGTAGTGCTAGATGAGGTTTAACAATCTTGTATATTTCCCCTGTAGTGCAGATGAGTTTAACAATCTCTGTATATTTCCCCTGTAGTGCTAGATGAGGTTTAACAATCTCTGTATATTTGCCTGTAATGCTAGATGAGGTTTAACAATCTCTGTATTTTCCCCTGTAGTGCTAGATGAGGTTTAACAATCTCTGTATATTTCCCCTGTAGTGCTAGATGAGGTTTAACAATCTCTGTATATTTCCCTGTAGTGCTAGATGAGGTTTAACAATCTCTGTATATTTCCCCTGTAGTGCTAGATGAGGTTTAACAATCTCTGTATATTTCCCCTGTAGTGCTAGATGAGGTTTAACAATCTCTGTATATTTCCCTGTAGTGCTAGATGAGGTTTAACAATCTCTGTATATTTTCCCCTGTAGTGCTAGATGAGGTTTAACAATCTCTGTATATTTCCCCTGTAGTGCTAGATGAGGTTTAACAGGTTATCTGTAATTCCTAGTGCAATGAGTTTAATCTGTATTCCCTGTATGCAGATGGTACAATCTGTTATTCTGCAATTAACAATCTTTTATTCTAGCAGATTACATCTTGATATCATGCAGAGGTACATTGTAATTTCCTGTTGCGATGAGGTTTAAATTGTTTTTCCGTGCGTGAGGTTTAACACGAATCCAGCATGAGTTACAATCTTATTCCGATCAAGTTAACAACTGATTCTGTATCAGAGTTACATCTGTATTCCTTAGAGATATTACAATTCTTATCCGTAGTAGATGGTTACAATCTTGTATCCTGATGAGAGGTTAAATTTTTCCTGTAGTCTAGGTTACATCTCTGTTTCTGTAGTGCAGTGAGTTCCTCTGTAATTTCCGTAGTAGATATTACATCTTGTATATCCTTTGCAGAGTTAATCTGATCCGTAGAGAGGTTAAACTCTATCGTGGTGAGTTACATGTATTCTGTAGTGCAGTGAGTACATCTTATTTTCCGGCAGAGAGGTTAACAATCTTGATTCCGTAGAGATGGGTTACTCTTGTATCGTTGCAGAGAGTACAACTTGATATTTCCGATGCGGTTAACTTGATCTTGCATGATTAACAATCTCTTATTTTCCTAGTGCAGAGTTTAAACTGTATTCTGTATGCAGTGAGTTAATTCTGTATTCTATGCAAGAGTAACACTCTAATCCTTAGGCAGAGGTTACATTGTTTTGTATGCCGAGTTAATCTGTTTCCTGAGTGCTATAGTTTAACAATTGTATTCCGAGCAGAGGTTAACATCTTAATTTCCTGTATGTGAGAGGTACATCTGAATTTCCTTATGAGAGTTAACATGTATTCCGTATGCAATGGTTAACTTATTATCAGAAGTTCACTTTAATTTCCGTAGCGAGAGTTAACATGTTATTTCTGATCAGATGGTTAAATTGTATCCGTGTGCAAGTTTAACATTGATCTGTATGCAGTATTACACTGTTTTCCGTGGCATGTACAATTCTGTAATTTCCTGTCAGATGAGTTTACAATCTTGATTTCTTGCTGGTTAACATTTATATTCCGTGCCATGAGGTTACAATTGTATTCCTATGAATGTACACTGTATTCTTTGCAGAGGTTAACATCTTATTCCTATGCGATGGGTTAACAATCTGTAATTTCTGATCAGAAGGTTAACAATTCTGTATAAATTCTCTGTATTTGCCTGAGAGAGGTTTAACAATCTCTGTATATTTCCCCTGTAGTGAGATGATTTTAACAATCTCTGTATATTTCCCCTGTAGTGCTAGTGAGGTTTAACAATCTTTGTATATTTGCTCTGTAATGCCAGATGAGGTTTAACAATCTCTGTATATTTCCCCAGTAGTGCCAGATGAGGTTTAACAATCTCTGTATATTTCCCCTGTAGTGCTAGATGAGGTTTAACAATCTCTGTATATTTCCCTGTAGTGCCAGATGAGGTTTAACATCTTTGTATATTTGCTCTGTAATGCCAGATGAGGTTTAACAATCTCTGTATATTTCCCCTGTAGTGCCAGATGAGGTTTAACAATCTCTGTATATTTCCCCTGTAGTGCAGATGAGGTTTAACAATCTTGTTAGTATATTTCTCTGTATTGCCGAGCAGATGAGGTTTAAAAATCTTGTATATTTCCCCTGTAGTGCTAGATGAGGTTTAACAATCTTTGTATATTTCCCTGTAGTGCTAGATGAGGTTTAACAATCTCTGTATATTTCCCCTGTAGTGCCAGATGAGGTTTAACAATCTCTGTATATTTCCCCGTAGTGCAGATGAGGTTTAACAATCTTGTATATTTCTATAGTTGAGGTTACATCTGTAATTGCCGTATAGATGAGGTTTAACAATCTCTGTATATTTCCCCTGTAGTGCTAGATGAGGTTTAACAATCTTTGTATATTTCCCCTGTAGTGCCAGATGAGTTTTAACAATCTCTGTATATTTCCCCTGTAGTGCTAGATGAGGTTTAACAATCTCTGTATAATTTCCCTGTAGTGCCAGATGAGTTTAACAATCTCTGTATATTTCCCCTGTAGTGCTAGATGAGGTTTAACAATCTCTGTATATTTCCCCTGTAGTGCTAGATGAGGTTTAACAATCTCTGTATATTTCCCCTGTAGTGCAGATGAGTTTAACAATCTCTGTATATTTGCTCTGTAGTGCTAGATGAGGTTTAACAATCTCTGTATATTTCCCCTGTAGTGCTAGATGAGTTTAACAATCTCTGTATATTTGCTCTGTAGTGCTAGATGAGGTTTAACAATCTCTGATATTTCTCTGTAGTGCAGATGAGGTTTAACAATCTCTGTATATTTGCTCTGTAGTGCCAGATGAGGTTTAACAATCTGTGTATATTTGCTCTGTAGTGCCAGATGAGGTTTAACAATCTCTGTATATTTCCCCATGTAGTGCTAGATGAGGTTTAACAATCTCTGTATATTTCCCCTGTAGTGCTAGATGAGGATTAACAATCTCTGTATATTTGCTCCTGTAGTGCCAGATGAGGTTTAACAATTCTCTGTATATTTGCTCTGTAGTGCTAGATGAGGTTTAACAACTCTGTATATTTGCTCCGTAGTGCCAGATGAGGTTTAACAATCTCTTGTATATTTCCCCTGTAGTTCTAGATAGTGTTTAACAATCTCTGTATATTTGCTCTGTAGTGCAGATGAGGTTTAACAATCTCTGTATATTTCCCCAGTAGTGCCAGATGAGGTTTAACAATCTCTGTATATTCCCCTGTAGTGCCAGATGAGGTTTAACAATCTCTGTATATTTGCCTCTGTAGTGCCAGATGAGGTTTAACAATCTCTGTTATATTTCCCCTGTAGTGCTAGATGAGGATTAACAATCTCTGTATATTTGCTCTGTAGTGCCAGATGAGGTTTAACAATCTCTGTATATTTGCTCTGTAGTGCCAGATGAGGTTTAACAATCTTGTATATTTGCTCCTGTAGTGCCAGATGAGGTTTAACAATCTTTGTATATTTGCTCTATAGTGCAGATGAGTTTAACAATCTCTGTATATTTCCCCTGTAGTGCTAGATGAGGTTTAACAATCTCTGTATATTTCCCCTGTAGTGCCAGATGAGGTTTAACAATCTCTGTATATTTGCTGTAGTGCCAGATGAGGTTTAACAATCTCTGTATAATTTCCCAGTAGTGCCAGATGAGTTTAACAATCTTTGTATATTTGCTCTGTAGTGCCAGATGAGGTTTAACAATCTGTGTATATTTGCTCTGTAGTGCCAGATGAGGTTTAACAATCTCTGTATATTTCCCTGTAGTGCTAGATGAGGTTTAACAATCTCTGTATATTTCCCCTGTAGTGCTAGATGAGGATTAACAATCTCTGTATATTTCCCTGTAGTGCTAGATGAGGTTTAACAATCTCTGTAATTTGCTCTGTAATGCCAGATGAGGTTTAACAATCTCTGTATATTTCCCCTGTAGTGCTAGATGAGGATTAACAATCTCTGTATATTTGCTCTGTAGTGCCAGATGAGGTTTAACAATCTCTGTATATTTCCCCTGTAGTGCCAGATGAGTTTTAACAATCTTTGTATATTTGCTCTATAGTTCCAGATGATGTTACCAACCTGAATGTAAAAGATATACCTGAAGATTTTTCTTTGAGTATATCTTGGGAGCCTCCTTACAACAGTTATTGTGTGATGAACTACTCCGTTTGTTGGAACTCAGCCACCGAGCACAATTGTTCCACTGTGGTAGATACATCCCTGGTTATCAGTCAGTTGTTGGCCTGCACTGAATACACAATTACAGTAACCAGTGTTGGACGAGTGGGGAATTCTTTGGGAGTCTCCACCATCCAGAGTTCCAAGAACGTCGGTGAGTGTCGCACTTAAACTCTGAAAGATTAAAAAATAATGCAGGTCAGCTCCAGCGCAAGTATATAAATAGCAAGACTTTACGCCAAAGATGCGCCTCTTTTATTTGCTCCATTTATATATTTTACTCGACAAGGAGCGAAATCGTGGCAAAAACTATGGTGGCGCCACCATAACGTCATCACGTACTTTTTTTTTTTACCAATCTTTGTGAATAATTTACTTCCAAATGTAATGCTACTTTATTTAAAATTTTTAATGAAAATAGCATAAAATGCAAATATTACCAAACATGTTTATTATAAGCTAGAAATTGAATTAAACTTGGCAAATTTCTGGGTGATTTTTCAAAATTATTATTCATTACCAAGTAGTTTTCTATATTATTAAAAAAAAGTTTTTGTTATACTAGTAAAAGAATTATATAACATTTAAAACATGTTTTAAAAATATACCTGGATTCACTAAACAGCGCAGGCGAAGTTTGAGAACGAGTTTGTGCCGTTTATTTACGAGCATTCAAGAGTAGGTGCCACTATTAGATCATGTAACTTCAATACATTAAAATGACGGTATAAAATCGTAGCGCCTCAGAATATAATTAATGCTAAAGGTATTAAAATAACGTCTTGCAAGCACATTTTGTGTAACCATTGTAGACAAGGCCGGGATTAGCCTTTGTTTACGCAGTACTGCACACAGCAAATTTGTATACACTCGTTTTTTTTATCCCTCTCCCACTGTCGGCATATTCCCTTTGTCGCAGGACTGAGCTTTCACAGATCGACATTCAATTTTTGTCATTCCACACTAGAGATGGGCGATATTTCACTGACGGTGATTTTTTCACCGTTACTCCCAGTGACTGGATCTCAAAAGTATCAGTGATTGAGATATCGGTGATCGGTGTTTAGCGATACTCTCACCAGACGGCGACACCTGAGCATTCCAGTATGAAAGATACGACCGTGACTGACAGAATATAGGTTGGCGTCTGGCGATGTGGTGACCCAAAGGTGCGGGTATTAGCGGTTTATGTCCTTAATTCTCATGTTTCAATAACCATTCTTTGAAAAAGACCCTCCACTTAATTACTTTGTGGAGGTAGACTCTATCTCCTTAAACTTCCCAATACAATATCATGTTTGATGTTTCTCAAATTTACTTTTCTAACCCAAACATAATAATTATAATACTATACAGCAGGTATTGTTGAGATTAATAAACATAATAGTGTACATTTTATAAAGCAATATTGAAGGGTAATATTTCTCAAAGTTAGTCTTTGTTCTTAGTCCGTTGATTCCCAACGTGAATTTATTTCAGTTTAACAAAAATAAGTCTGTTATTTATTAATCTCTAGAGACTGGAAAGTTGGCTAACCTGTGTTTATATTTAAGGTCCAACACATCACTTTGTTAGAGTAAAGAGCGATAACTGGCGCAAATGATTGGTACAGCAACAAACTGCGACCGTGAAAAAATATCAGTCGACAAAACACTGTGACTTTGTCACCGTGCATAATCACTGGTACAAATCACCGATATTTTACAACCACGGTCACGATAATCACCGATATCAAGAAATCATGGTTTAGCCCATCCCTAGTCCACAGTTCACACCCCTTTAATGCCTCAGACAACGACTGGGAGGAGCATAGAACAATAGGGCGTGAGACTACATTTCCCTACCAGTTCCCATTTAACTTGACTTGTTCCATCTCCAGGGCCTACTAGTATACTCCCATATAACTTGACATGTTCCATCTCCAGGGCCTACTAGTATACTCCCATATATCTTGACATGTTCCAGTTCCCGGGTCTACTAGTATACTCCCATATAACTTGACATGTTCCATCTCCAGGGCCTACTAGTATACTCCCATATAACTTGACATGTTCCAGTTCCCGGGCCTACTAGTATACTCCCATATAACTTGACATGTTCCATCTCCAGGGCCTACTAGTATACTCCCATATAACTTGACATGTTCCAGTTCCCGGGTCTACTAGTATACTCCCATATAACTTGACATGTTCCATCTTCAGGGCCTACTAGTATACTCCCATATAACTTGACATGTTCCATCTCCAGGGCCTACTAGTATACTCCCATATAAACTTGACATGTTCCAGTTCCCGGGCCTACTAGTATACTCCCATATATCTTGACATGTTCCATCTCCAGGGCCTACTAGTTATACTCCCATATAACTTGACATGTTCCAGTTCCGGGCCTACTAGTATACTCCCATATAACTTGACATGTTCCATCTCCAGGGCCTACTAGTATACTCCCATATAACTTGACATGTTCCAGTTCCCGGGTCTACTAGTATACTCCCATATAACTTGACATGTTCCAGTTCCGGGCCTACTAGTATACTCCCATTATAACTTGACATGTTCCATCTCCAGGGCCTACTAGTATACTCCCATATAACTTGACATGTTCCAGTTCCCGGGTCTACTAGTATACTCCCATATAACTTGACATGTTCCATCTTCAGGGCCTACTAGTATACTCCCATATAACTTGACATGTTCCATCTTCAGGGCCTACTAGTATACTCCCATATAACTTGACATGTTCCAGTTCCCGGGCCTACTAGTATACTCCCATATATAACTTGACATGTTCCATCTCCAGGGCCTACTAGTATACTCCCATATAACTTGACATGTTCCAGTTCCCGGGCCTACTAGTATACTCCCTTTATAACTTGACATGTTCCATCTTCAGGGCCTACTAGTATACTCCCATATAACTTGACATGTTCAGTTCCCGGGTCTACTAGTTATACTCCCATATAACTTGACATGTTCCATCTTCAGGGCCTACTAGTATACTCCCATATAACTTGACATGTTCCATCTCCAGGGCCTACTAGTATACTCCCATTTAACTTGACATGTTCCAGTTCCCGGGTCTTATATTTAGGTCCAACCATATACTTGTTAGAGTGTGCATACTCCAAAGGGCTACTAGATACCAATAACTGTGACTGTTCAAAATTCCGGTCATGTACCATATAACTGTGACTGTGTCCATCCGGCATAATACTGTACAAATACTGATATGTTACAATCCAGGTCACATAATACCCATATAACTTGATCATGTTTACCATAGTCCACGGGTTCAACTTATATATCCCATAAAACTTGGAACATGTTCAATCTAGGGCGAGCTAATTCCTACAGTTACCCTTTATAACTTGACTTGTTCCATCTCTCAGGGCCTACTAGTATACTCCCATATAACTTGACATGTTCCATTCCAGGGCCTACTAGTATACTCCCATATAACTTGACATGTTCCATTCCGGGTCTACTAGTATACTCCCATATAACTTGACATGTTCCAGTTCCGGGCCTACTAGTATACTCCCATATAACTTGACATGTTCCATTCAGGGCCTACTAGTATACTCCCATATAACTTGACATGTTCCATCTCCAGGGCCTATCTAGTATACTCCCATATAACTTGACATGTTCCAGTCGTTACACGGGACATGCTATTAGGTATATAACTCCCATATATCTTGACATGTTCCATCTCCAGGGCCTACTAGTATACTCCCATATAACTTGACATGTTCCAGTTCCCGGGCCTACTAGTATACTCCCATATAACTTGACATGTTCCATCTCCAGGGCCTACTAGTATACTCCCATATAACTTGACATGTTCCAGTTCCGGGTCTACTAGTATACTCCCATATAACTTGACATGTTCCATTCCCGGGCCTACTAGTATACTCCCATATAACTTGACATGTTCCAGTTCCGGGTCTACTAGTATACTCCCATATAACTTGACATGTTCCAGTTCCCGGGCCTACTAGTATACTCCCATATAACTTGACATGTTCCATCTCCAGGGCCTACTAGTATACTCCCATATAACTTGACATGTTCCAGTTCCCGGGTCTACTAGTATACTCCCATATAACTTGACATGTTCCATCTTCAGGGCCTACTAGTATACTCCCATATAACTTGACATGTTCCATCTCAGGGCCTACTAGTATACTCCCATATAACTTGACATGTTCCAGTTCCCGGGCCTACTAGTATACTCCCATATAACTTGACATGTTCCATCTCCAGGGCCTACTAGTATACTCCCATATAACTTGACATGTTCCAGTTCCCGGGTCTACTAGTATACTCCCATATAACTTGACATGTTCCATCTTCAGGGCCTACTAGTATACTCCCATATAACTTGACATGTTCCAGTTCCGGGTCTACTAGTATACTCCCATATAACTTGACATGTTCCATCTTCCGGGCCTACTAGTATACTCCCATATAACTTGACATGTTCCATCTCCAGGGCCTACTAGTATACTCCCATATAACTTGACATGTTCCAGTTCCCGGGTCTACTAGTATACTCCCATATAACTTGACATGTTCCATCTCCAGGGCCTACTAGTATACTCCCATATAACTTGACATGTTCCAGTTCCCGGGTCTACTAGTATACTCCCATATAACTTGACATGTTCCATTCCGGGCCTACTAGTATACTCCCATATAACTTGACATGTTCCATCTCCGGGCCTACTAGTATACTCCCATATAACTTGACATGTTCCAGTTCCCGGGTCTACTAGTATACTCCCATATAACTTGACATGTTCCATCTTCGGGCCTACTAGTATACTCCCATATAACTTGACATGTTCCAGTTTCAGGGCTACTAGTATACTCCCATATAACTTGACATGTTCCAGTTCCCGGGCCTACTAGTATACTCCCATATAACTTGACATGTTCCATCTCCAGGGCCTACTAGTATACTCCCATATAACTTGACATGTTCCAGTTCCCGGGTCCTACTATTTATACTCCCATATAACTTGACATGTTCCATCTTCAGGGCCTACTAGTATACTCCCATATAATTGACATGTTCCATCTCCGGGCCTACTAGTATACTCCCATATAATCTTGACATGTTCCAGTTCCCGGGCCTACTAGTATACTCCCATATATCTTGACATCATTGTTTATCTCCAGTTCTTCCGGGTCTACTAGTATACTCCCATATATACTTGACATGTTCCATTCCAGGACCTACTAGTATACTCCCATATATCTTGACATGTTCCATCTCCCGGGTCTACTAGTATACTCCCATATAACTTGACATGTTCCAGTTCCCGGGCCTACTAGTATACTCCCATATAACTTGACATGTTCCATCTCCAGGGCCTACTAGTATACTCCCATATAACTTGACATGTTCCAGTTCCCGGGTCTACTAGTATACTCCCATATAACTTGACATGTTCCATCTTCAGGGCCTACTAGTATACTCCCATATAACTTGACATGTTCCATCTTCAGGGCTACTAGTATACTCCCATATAACTTGACATGTTCCAGTTCCCGGGCCTACTAGTATACTCCATATAACTTGACATGTTCCATCTCCAGGGCCTACTAGTATACTCCCATATAACTTGACATGTTCCAGTTCCCGGGCCTACTAGTATACTCCCATATAACTTGACATGTTCCATCTTCAGGGCCTACTAGTATACTCCCATATAACTTGACATGTTCCAGTTCCCGGGTCTACTAGTATACTCCCATATAACTTGACATGTTCCATCTTCAGGGCCTACTAGTATACTCCCATATAACTTGACATGTTCCATCTCCAGGGCCTACTAGTATACTCCCATATAACTTGACATGTTCCAGTTCCCGGGTCTACTAGTATACTCCCATATAACTTGACATGTTCCATCTCCAGGGCCTACTAGTATACTCCCATATAACTTGACATGTTCCAGTTCCCGGGCCTACTAGTATACTCCCATATAACTTGACATGTTCCATCTCCAGGGCCTACTAGTATACTCCCATATAACTTGACATGTTCCAGTTCCCGGGTCTACTAGTATACTCCCATATAACTTGACATGTTCCATCTCCAGGGCCTACTAGTATACTCCCATATAACTTGACATGTTCCAGTTCCCGGGCCTACTAGTATACTCCCATATAACTTGACATGTTCCAGTTCCCGGGTCTACTAGTATACTCCATATAACTTGACATGTTCCAGTTCCCGGCCTACTAGTATACTCCCATATATCTTGACATGTTCCAGTTCCCGGGTCTACTAGTATACTCCCATATAACTTGACATGTTCCAGTTCCGGGCCTACTAGTATACTCCCATATATCTTGACATGTTCCATCTCCAGGGCCTACTAGTATACTCCCATATATCTTGACATGTTCCAGTTCCCGGGCCTACTAGTATACTCCCATATAACTTGACATGTTCCGTCTCCAGGGCCTACTAGTATACTCCCATATATCTTGACATGTTCCAGTTCCCGGGCCTACTAGTATACTCCCATATATCTTGACATGTTCCAGTTCCCGGGCCTACTAGTATACTCCCATATATCTTGACATGTTCCAGTTCCCGGGCCAGCTGTCAACTTGTCCCTACTCAGTAGAAGTGCCCACTCTCTGACTGTCAACTGGACTGAGCCTGTTGCTAACCCTCAGTGTGTTACAAACTACACCCTGTGTCTGAACAACACCATCTCGTGTTGGACTAACATTAGACAGACGGTCCTCATGATACAGGATTCTGTTCAACCCTGCACAGACTACAATGTGACTGTGTTCGCGCTAGGACAGGCTGGAGTCTCAGCTGGGAGCATTATCTTTGGCAGGACATTGGCCAACAGTGAGTATCAGACAACATTTCTTACAGGACATTGTCCAACAGTGAGTATCAGACAACATTTCTTACAGGACATTGTCCAACAGTGAGTATCAGACAACATTTCTTACAGGACATTGTCCAACAGTGAGTATTATACAACATTTCTTACAGGACATTGTCCAACAGTGAGTATCAGACAACATTTCTTACAGGACATTGTCCAACAGTGAGTATCAGACAACATTTCTTACAGGACATTATTTAAACAATGAATATCAGACACTTTCTGGTATGTGTGTGTGCTGGTGTTACTTAAAAATAATTTTTGCCAATTTCTTTAACTTTTTTTTACTGCATTTCTATGCCATGTTATATTCTGTATTTATTTCTAGTTCTATGGAACGTATGCCCATAGGAGCACAGTTTACTAGGGTGTGTATAGCAGGGGATGCCCCCCTGAAGTAAGGGGGCCCTAAGGCCATACATAGTGGAGACTAAATTATTGCAATTAACTGAATTACTCAATTCTTGTTGAATGTACAACATCATGAGTAGGTCGAGGTGTAGCCGGGTTGGTCATTGTATTTCTGTGTTGGTTTTTTACATGTTCCGAAAAAACCAATGGCTCCAAGTAATTCTCGTTTACCCTGTAAATTAGCAAGCATACCTGGTATTATTCCACTATGGTACAACTTATAAGATAAAGTCATGGTGTAATACATCAAGGTGAGACTGCTAACTTTCACGGGAAACGGAGTGTATGGAGTGGCGGCGCCTGGTTGGGGTTGAAAGCTCATGGCTATGAGTCGATCTCATCCTCGTGGCGGTTGCTCTTACCCGGACGGGACAAGAGGCTTCCCCTCTCTGCCTAGGAGATGTTCCTCGTCTGGAAATCCTAGGAGAGTGCCTACTCGTGGCGGCCCCAGGCAACGTCCGGAGGGTTTAACCTGAAGGGTGACTAAATCTCTGTCAAGGTCTCTGTGTGGGAGTGAATAGGGGGAGGAGGGGAGGTGATCTGCCTCCTACACACACACACACACACACACTGGTTGATAGCTAGTACCTTCCGAGAAAGCTGGTCAGGCCACCTAGACGAGGTCGCCTTTGTGAAATACAGTTTGAAAAAGCATCGGAGGGTTTCCTGAAGCTAGGCGCCTGACCTTCGAGGGGTTAACGCCCCTATGTGAGAGTCCAGCACTCACAGAAGGAGGAGACAGCCCTCTCCCTCCTCTCCGGCCACTGTCCCAGTTATCTGGTGATGACAGGGTTGACGGCAGGCATGGGTGCCTAAATTTGCGCATGTAAAATGCGTGGCTACGCTCGAAAGACACAGCCATGATGGGTCTTGTAACATGTTTCCCTGACACGACCGGTGAATTTACACCTTGAAGAGTTTCTGACTTACATAACGTGTCAGTCTAGTGATGTATGGATTCCTTTATCTACATAAATCAGTGGCATCGCGACAGGGCAAGTAAGGTAGGCACTGTTGCCTTGGAATGAAGATAGGTAATTATTTTATTTAATGTTTGCAAACTTTTTTTTGCCTGCTAATCATTTAAATGTAAATCAAGCATCAGTGGGTTTGAAGAAAAAAAATCCCATACATGGCAGACCGTAAAATGCATGCAAGACGTGCACTAGTCCATCTAATGGTGGTTGAAAGTCGGTATTTGCCCGACTTTCATCCCATTGCTCTAGCTAGTGTGGTTCTTATTAGTGACGTCATAGATTTCAGAGGGGAGAGAAGGGGAAGAGCTGTGTATGTCAAGTAAAAACGCAAGCAGCTAAGTTATGACTTCTCTTACCCGAAAGGTGACGACTAGAACAAAAGTCACTACCCTTCTCTTCCCCTTTCAAAACATAGGGGATGGTATGGCATAAAAGGGGAAATAAATATTGTCAAGGTACTGACCCCGTGCCTACACATCTTTAAGCCCGGTACACACGACACAACTTCTTGTACATAAAGTTGTACAAGAAGTTGCAGCCTGAAGATGGCATCGTGTTAACACCTAAACTTGTACAAGATATTCTTTGCACAACTTATTGTATACAATTTCAGGAAATAGAACGCGTCCTATATCAGCCATTTTTCTTGTACAACTTTTGAGTTGTAAGCACGAAAACTTCGTCTGCTAGACAGTTACTTTTAAAAAAAAATTACTGTAAGAAAAACAGCTAAATGCTTGAAAACAAACAAATGTATTATAATTGAAGGAGGTTAGGCCCCAAATATAAAGGTTTTCAACTGTATTAGAAATATATTTTAAAAATTGGAAAAAAATATATATATTTTCATAATATTTAGGAATGACAAAGAAATTATTTACATTAAATACCAATATTTTCCCAATCATTCAATCATTATTTTTCCATAAAAAGGGCAAAAACGCCTTTAAAAAAAATATTGTATGCAATCACAAATGCCGTCTGAACAGTCACTGGCTAAAATTTGTATGCAATCCATGTGACCAAGATATTGTACAATTTCTTGCGCAACTTTTTGTACAAGAAGTTGTGTCGTGTGTACCGAGATTTAGAATTTTATGGAGTTTATTGTAGCAGGTGATGTGTGTATCAGTGAAAGCAAACAAACGAAAGTTTATAAGTACCTATATGTCTATAATAAGTAATAACACAATAATGTAAATCACAGAACAGAAGGACGCCCAAGGTATTGTAGTAGCTGTGTGTGATATTGTGTCTGTGGTGACCAACAGTTCTCTGTTCCAGCTCCAGGCAAAGTGAAGGCTGTGCTCTTGAACAAAACCAGTGGCGTGTCAATGGATGTATCATGGGAGACGCCTGAAGTTAACTCCACCTGCATCACAGGGTATAGGATAAACTGGGGGGACAACAGCAGTGCCGCCACTACCAACAACACGCTCCATTACCGTATAGATGATCTAGAGGCGTGTACAGAGTACAGCGTCTCGGTGGTAGCTGTGGCTGAGCAGACGGGGATAGACACTCTCTTCTCAACAAGTGTCAGCAATGAAATCACAACAGATGTCGCCAGTGAGTTTGCTTTATCAACAGTGAGTAGACACTGAGAAAAGTCAGTATTGGCTAATAGTGTCCCAAGCTAGTAGAGAGTGCCACAAGCTAGTAGACAGTGTCACAAGCTAGTAGACAACGCCACAAGCTAGTAGAGAGTACCACAAGCTAGTAGAGAGTGTCACAAGCTAATAGACAATGCCACAAGCTAATGGACAATGCCACAAGCTATTAGAGAATGCCACAAGCAAGTAGACAATGCCACGAGATAGCAGAAATACCTCAAGCTAGCAAACAATGCCCCAAGCTAGCAGACAATGCCTCAAGCTAGCAGACAATGCCTCAAGCTATGAGACAATGCCACAAGCTAGCAGACAATGCCACAATATAGTAGACAATGCCACAAGATAGCAGACAATTCCTCAAGATAGTAGACGGAGACTAATCAAGGTAATGATCATGAGTGCACTTTTTATAAGTTATCACTTTCCTAAGTGTCGAGTTTGTTTTAGTTCATTTCAAAGAGGGTTGATGTGAAATAGCATTGAAGTGTGATATTAATACTATCACACCTGTTATTGTTGTTCCCAGCCCCTGGAAAGGTAGGCAATCTGACCACGCGAGAGGTGACAGCTACCTCCCTGAATATATCATGGCTACCAACCACCCATCAGGCTTGCATCACAGGTTATACTGTCTGCTGGGATAGCAAGTGTACCAACATCAGGGATCAACACTACCTAATACAAGCCTTACTTCCCTGCACTGAGTATAGTGTCTGGGTGGCAGCAGTGGCGGACACATCTAGCTCAGACAGCGTGGACATCAAGAACACCACTTCCGTGGCAGGTGAGTCCACACACGGGATTAGGACTAGGACGTAATATGTATAGTAGGACAGGGATAGTTTATGGATAGTAAGACAGGGATAGTTTATGGATAGTAAGACAGGGATAGTTTAGGGATAGTAGGACAGGGATAGCTTATGGATAGTAGGACAGGGATATAGTATCTGGCTGGTAGGACAAGGATAGTATATGGGTAGTAGGATAGGGATATAGTATCTGGTTAGTAGGACAGGGATAGTAGATATATAATAGGACAGGTGGATAGTATCTGGCTAGTAGGACAGGGATAGTTTATGTATAGTAAGACAGGAATAGTTTATGGATAGTAAGACAGGGATAGTTTATGTATAGTAAGACAGGGATAGTTTATGGATAGTAAGACAGGGATAGTTTATGGATTGTAGTACAGGGATAGTATATGGATAGTAGGACAGGGATATTATGACAAGGATATTCTCTGGATATTAACACACAGATATGATAGAAGAAGGAGGGCAAATGTATTGTGGGAGGGGCTAGGGGGGACGGAACAAGTTATTTCCATGGTGATCAATTTCCTCCCTCCAGTTCCACTATCTCTAGAGAGTGGCCATTGTTGCAGTGCCAGGGCCTGTGATTGACCTGCAGGCAACCAACACAACCTCCCAGACTGTCAACATGATGTGGACACAGCCCAGGACTAACTGGACCTGTGTGAAGGAGTACAAGGTTTGCTGGAAGGATGGTAACACTGCACAAACATGCACAATTACCGACAACACGAGTTACACCATCACACATCTGATGGCTGCCACAAACTACTCTGTGCAAGTGGGGGCACTGAATGCTATCGGCGAGCTCTCAACACTTTCCGACATCTCTATCTTCACCAGCACTTTGCCCCTTGGTGAGTCTGTTTTATACCAGCCACCACTTGGAGGGTCGTTACTAAGCTGACCAAGTACTTGCAATAAAAGCTTTACTGGAGCTACAAAATAAAGTGTAACAAGAGGCCACGATATTTTGGTGTTTTCAAGACACAAACAAAAGATCTATTCCAAAGAAGTCATCTGCACACTATAAACAAACAAATGAAGTAACAAGCAGCCGTGTTGAGGTTTATCGCGACATTATTGGCTGGCAAGATGAAGGGGTACAATTCAATTAACGTCACAACAATGCAGCGTGATGGCTTCACTTTAAAACATGAGAACATTTATGTTACTTTATATTATTATTTTTTTATCACTGTGTCTTACTACCCATTCGGGTTATAGGCCTACGTACTAACTACGGTAATAGATTAAGGATGAGGAAGGTTGACTTTAGAGGAAGTTTACCCGCATTTACGTGAAGAGTGTAAAATCATTTAGGAAAGAAAAAAAAACACGCTCAGTACATACAACTAGGATCGAACCACAATCTCCCTGTCATCGGCGGTCTAGTATATTGCGAGAATAGCGCCTTAGACCATGCGGCCACCGAAGGGCTTACATGAATGTTAAATTGATCTCCAGTTTTAATATCACTAACTAGGTACTATTCTAGTACTATGTGTGTGACTCGACTCAGCCATTGTTCTCGACTATGTATCACTGTATTGTAATTGTGTACTAATATGTTGATTCTAGCGCCACACACGCCAGTGACTCCTGTTATTATTGCAGTGATAGTGATTCTCACGGCAGGTATCAGCGCAACAGTGCTATACATGCACTGTAAGGGAATATTACTGTGGTAAGTCTGAATGATATACCGGTATTTTCTTTATAACACCTCACCTTAGGGTATACGCATGTCTACTAGTTACACTGATGTGTTAGGTATGAGGAAGGTTTATATTAGAGGGAGTGTATCGATATTTGCATAGAGGGAGAGTGGAAAACCACTTGGGGATAAAACACCCTCATTACACCCATTCGGGATTCGAACCCGGATCTCATCATCTGCCGGCTGGTCTATTGCAAGGATGATGTCTTGGACCAGCGTTTTTCAAACTGCTTCTGGGAATCCATGGTTGAAAGGGTGTTATACTCGTATCTGACAGCTAGCAGGCTCTTGATTGCAAACGTTTTCTAATGTCAACCTGTTCGGAAATTATATTTACTTAGAAACACTATTGTATCAATAAAAAGTGTTATCGAACGAGTCTAATAATACTTCCTCAAGGATTAGTGTATAAATTACATTTTCGTAACTTGTTGAAAGAACAAAGTAAATTAATAAAACTATTATGTTTTATGCTTTGCGATTGTGGCAAAGAGGTCCAACGTGGAAAGAGGTGGAGGACACATTAAAGAGAATGAAACAAGGAAAAGCACCGGTGTGGACAAACTGACCGTGGAAATGAAAGAGAACAAGGTACCGGAAGCCTGGGAGAAGGGAGTTATAATATTTATTTTCAAGAAAGGAGACAGGAAGAGATGTATAAATGATGGGGGATAGCGCTGATGTGCCATTGTACCAATATATATGACAATATACTGGAGAAGAGAATAATAAATAAAATGAAAGGAAGGTGGAGAGAGCAACAACACAAATTTTGCTGATGGAAGAAGGTATGAATTTGGTAAAGGGCTTGGTAATAGTACAGTAGGCCTATTTATGGATGTGGAGAAGGCATATGATAGCGTGGATAGAAATAGAATTTGGAAAGCGATGGAGGAGGATGAAGTGAAAGAAGAGTTGTAATGAAAGTGAAAAGAATGTTTAGAGATAACAGGAGTTGTATTAAGACAGAGAGTGGGAGGACGGAATGGTTCGAAACAAAATAAATGTAGTGAAGCAGGGGAGTGCCCTCTCACCACTATTTGTAATGGTAATGGAAATGGTCATGAACAAAGTGGCAATGAAACCTCGGGGGAGGAAAGAATGAAAGACATGATGTTTGCTGATGACTTGATAGTATGGAGGGAGAAGGAAGAGGAAATACAGGAACAGCTACAGGAATGGAACGAGGTAGTCAAAGAGTGAAGAGTAAAATTTAGCATGCAACAGTGTGAAGAGATGATGATGACAAGGAAGAGGATAAAGCCTTTTAAAGGTATAAAGTTGGATGTAGAAGAGCTGAGAAAAGTACAGAACGTAAAATATCTTGAAAGGGTGATTGTGTAGACATGTGGAAGTAGAAAGGATCTATTGTGAAGAGGACAACAGGGAGAGTTGTTCTATAGGTGTGTAAGAGACGAGCTATGAAGAATAGAAGTGTCCTTGAAGTGTAAAGAAGTGTTGTACAGGGCATACTTTGGACCCATTGTCACATATACAGCAGAAACATGGACAGTGAATGTAAGAGAGACTAGGAAAGTGGAGGCCATGGGAGTGAAGTTTGTGAGGAGCATGTTAGCTGTCATGAGGAGAAACAAGATTAGGAATGAAGCTATCCAGGAAAGAGTGGGGGTACATGTGATAGTAGAGGAAGTAAGAGGATGGAGAAGGAGAGGATGCCAAAAGAAAATTATGGAGATAAAGTATGTAGATAAAAGACCGCAAGGGAGGCTAAGAAAGAGCTGGGAGGAGCAGATAACAGGCCACCAGGCGATGCAATGTACTGTCTAGGCCTACTAAAAGTTTAATACCAGTTGCTTGACTGATTGATGGCAAGTTTTCTATACCCTTTACTAGTGTTAATAAATACTTTTATTTCCAATTTGAATTATTCCAAAAGATTGCTAAAAGATTTAAGCTAGTAACAAATTAAGGTTTTCAAATACATTATTGAGTTGTAACTTGTAAGAGTTATCAGGTTTTCTCCTCACTATGTTAGATATTAAATTGTTAGGTTGAAGGTCGACTAGAGATAAGCCCGTTTCATGACATCCACACTGTATTCGCTGTTTCTTATGAATCAGTACTTGCTCAGCACACAGAGGGACCCCCTTCTTATCTCGCAACCACCACACAATAGATATAATCATGCTGACATGCTTTGGTTACAGATAAAGTGTTAGTTGTGTTGTTTGATTTTAATAACTATGGTAAGTATTTCGAAAGAGGAAAGTTTTGCCCAGGCACAGATAAGTTTTGTTAATATTTTAAAGGACCAGTGGTGCACCCAGAAATTTTCTTTGGGAGGGACATACAATGTGTTGAAGCTTCTATTCTAGTATCTTTTGGCGATGGAAATTTTAGAAATACTTTTGATATGCGTAATGGGATAGGTACCTTTAATTCAAAGATATTACTGGTCTTAAATTTAGTTTATGCATTCAACACATTTGTAGCTTATTACTTTACTGAATACATGTTAATATTTTATTAATATTATTTTCAATTGATGACGAATGATTAGAAATGATATAAAATCCATTTATTGCTCACAACAAAAACAAATTAATCGAGTCACTATAAGGCGTAATTATGTGTGTTATAAATAAATCCATACCATAAGTTTACAAGTGCTCAACAAATAGCGGCTGCCAGAAAATAATCATCCTTGGTTCATGTTTGTATTTGGTTTATTTTTGTTTGTTATTATCACTACTTTGAGAATATAAGCTCAACAAATATTTAAGTGTATAACCCAAATGGGTAGTAAGACACAGTGTCAAAAAAACTTCACTCAAATGGTTATTTTTAGCAGCAAATTCTAGGACCGGTTTCATTATTGGTCAGAGTTCATGACTGTCAACAAAATAATCTCTTCCCCCCTCAACATTTAATTTTTATGACCCCCTGCATCCCCCTCAACATTTAATTTTTATGACCCCCTGCATCCCCCTCAACATTTAATTTTTATGACCCCCTGCACCCCCCTCAACATTTAATTTTTATGACCCCCTGCGTCCCCCTCAACATTTAATTTTTATGACCCCCTGCGGCCCCCTCAACATTTAATTTTTATGACCCCCTGCATCCCCCTCAACATTTAATTTTTATGACCCCCTGCAACCCCCTCAACATTTAATTTTTATGACTCCCTGCGTCCCCCTCAACATTTAATTTTTATGACCCCCTGCATCCCCCTCAACAATAACCCTGAAAACTCAAAAACTAATTCAATATATTTCTCTCTTATTACTGGGCGAATGGTCACAGCAGACATACACTGTAGACTGCATACAAGTTCTTGTAGTTCAGATGAGAATCAATGTTTACAGTAAAATCTAATGTATGGAAAAGTCAAACATAAAATAATGTTATGTCAAAGCATGTTCCTTTGTCTAATAATCGAGAGGCCCTGGTTTTGATCTCCATGTTCCATGTTCCATTAATAAGATTGTTGAGGATGTTTGCTGCAGGCCTCCCAACAAACACTTGGACCCCGGAGTCCGCCCTCCGCCAATCCCTCTCAAAACCTTCGACGGGCAGTGTCGCCAACTGTTGGACACGCCGTCTCGCCTGAGTAACGAGTATCAACTGTTGGCCACCCTGTGCTCAGACATCTCGACCACCCAGCCCAGCCTGGTGGGACAACAAATAGACAACAGGAAGAAGAACAGATATGTGAACATTATTCCATGTGAGTGCCATATCATGTACTCTGACCTACCCCTGCACCTACTAGTGGTTGCTGTAACAGGTCACTGACCTACCCCTGCACCTACTAGTAGTTGCTGTAACAAGTCACTGACCTACCCTTGCACCTACTAGTGGTTGTTGTAACAGGTCACTGACCTACCCTTGCACCTACTAGTGGTTGCTGTAACAAGTCACTGACCTACCCCTGCACCTACTAGTGGTTGCTGTAACAGGTCACTGACCTACCCCTGCACCTACTAGTAGTTGTTGTAACAGGTCACTGACCTACCCTTGCACCTACTAGTGGTTGCTGTAACAAGTCACTGACCTACCCTGCACCTACTAGTGGTTGCTGTAACAGGTCACTGACCTACCCCTGCACCTACTAGTAGTTGTTGTAACAGGTCACTGACCTACCTTGCACCTACTAGTGGTTGTTGTAACAAGTCACTGACCTACCCCTGCACTACTAGTGGTTGCTGTAACAAGTCACTGACCTACCCCTGCACCTACTAGTAGTTGTTGTAACAGGTCATTGACCTACCCTTGCACCTACTAGTGGTTGTTGTAACAAGTCACTGACCTACCCCTGCACCTACTAGTGGTTGTTGTAACAGGTCATTGACCTACCCTTGCACCTACTAGTGGTTGCTGTAACAGGTCACTGACCTACCCCTGCACCTACTAGTAGTTGCTGTAACAGGTCATTGACCTACCCTTGCACCTACTAGTGGTTGCTGTAACAGGTCACTGACCTACCCCTGCACCTACTAGTAGTTGTTGTAACAGGTCATTGACCTACCATTGCACCTACTAGTGGTTGTTGCAACAGGTCATTGACCTACCATTGCACCTACTAGTGGTTGCTGTAACAGGTCATTGACCTACCATTGCACCTACTAGTGGTTGTTGCAACAGGTCATTGACCTACCATTGCACCTACTAGTGGTTGCTGTAACAGGTCATTGACCTACCCCTGAACAGGGACAGAGAGAAACAGACAGTCAATGAGAGAGAAAGAGTGAGTAAAGATAAAGGAGAGAGTAATAGTAAAAGAGAGAGTGAACATAAGAGTAAGATAGAGTAGAGAGAGTAGAAAGTAAAAGAAAGAGTGAGAGTAATAGTAAGAGACAGGGAATAATAGAAATAGTAAGAGAGTAACTTTCATAGTCTGTATTTCCTCTCCAAAGGTGTTTGCAAGGCCGCCGCTAGGCAGCACTGGCATAGATTTAAGCAGTTGCGCTGTTTCCCCGGTGGTGGGACACACTCACATACTGGGAGACCACCCACCGAGATGGACGCTAAGTTGTTCAATAGTCATATTGTGCCGAGAGTTTATAATAAATCTGGGAAACAATAATGAAGCTATTGTTTAGTCTGTTAGTAGACATAATACCGGCTCCTTAAGTGGAACTCAAATCCGTGGAATCGACACAGCAAAGTTTAATGGGCTCAGCATGACCTCAGGAGAGTCGCAACAAGAGGTACAGTCGTTACAACGCAGAAGGAATATATGAGGAGTTGAGATACAGAGAGAATGTCTTAAGCCCATTACTATAGAAAGGGAATCTAGGATGAAATCAATCTTCCTCACCACTGAAGATAAAACAAGGAAAATTTGTTAATAACAAACAAGTATGACTACCACAAGACCATTTTTAATTTGGACGGAAGATATTAATTCATGTCTGCTGTGTATACTGGCCTTTGAATGGCTAGAGCCTCTCCTAACATTCTCATGGCTGATACATCTCAAGTCCAAGGTCCGTCTATGCTCATCTCCATAGATACCGCATACAAAGTTGAAGTTAAACAAAGTGTGTGCATTGGTACTATAGACTTCGTATCGATTGTGAAGGCTATAAATGGAAAATAATGTGTTTCAACTTTTTGCGCATTACGCGCTATGCATTAATTGCTATTAGCTATACGTTATAAAGCCATCCAAAGCTGTCACACCTAATATCAAGATGTGATGCTACAAGTCTGTGCAAGTGTTGATTTTATTTCCAGACGATGCAACTCGAGTGAAACTTGATATCATTGGCGGAGACTACGCCACAGACTACATCAACGCTTCTTTTATCAAGGTGAGTTAATGTTGTTAGACTGACCCAGCCTTGAAAACCCTCTTTAAAGAAAACGTATGGTTAGCAATGCAGAAATAAGCTAAGCTTGTATAATATTCAAGAGTGCCAATGTGGGTTTTCATAATGGGGGGCGGATTGGAGTTCCATCTGCCGGAGGATGGCAACCCCCCTTCCCCGAAAGAAAATGTCAGGGTTTTAACCTTGTGGGAGGAAATTTTAGAGCATCTGAACATAATTCTGAGCTATGAGTTTCATTAGTCAAATTTGCAACAGCAAAAAAGTTTCTGAAAAATTAACAAAAAATAGAAAGGAGTTTTAGCTAAACTAGTTTTGTTTCAGGGTTACAGCAGTGAAGAGGAGTACATAGCAACTCAGGGACCCAAGGAGGAGACATGTAGAGATCATGATGCTAGGTTTGTTTCAGGGTTACAGCAGTGAAGAGGAGTACATAGCAACTCAGGGACCCAAGGAGGAGACATGTAGAGATCATGATGCTAGGTTTGTTTCAGGGTTACAGCAGTGAAGAGGAGTACATAGCAACTCAGGGACCCAAGGAGGAGACATGTAGAGATCATGATGCTAGTTTGTTTCAGGGTTACAGTGGTGAAAAGGAGTACATAGCAACTCAGGGACCCAAGGAGGAGACATGTAGAGATCATGATGCTAGTTTGTTTCAGGGTTACAGCGGTGAAGAGGAGTACATAGCAACTCAGGGACCCAAGGAGGAGACATGTAGAGATCATGATGCTAGATTTGTTTCAGGGTTACAGCAGTGAAGAGGAGTACATAGCAACTCAGGGACCCAAGGAGGAGACATGTAGAGATCATGATGCTAGATTTGTTTCAGGGTTACAGCAGTGAAGAGGAGTACATAGCAACTCAAGAACCCAAGGAGGAGACATGTAGAGATCATGATGCTAGATTTGTTTCAGGGTTACAGCAGTGAAGAGGAGTACATAGCAACTCAAGAACCCAAGGAGGAGACATGTAGAGATCATGATGCTAGATTTGTTTCAGGGTTACAGCGGTGAAGAGGAGTACATAGCAACTCAGGGACCCAAGGAGGAGACATGTAGAGATCATGATGCTAGATTGTTTCAGGGTTACAGTGGTGAAGAGGAGTACATAGCAACTCAGGGACCCAAGGAGGAGACATGTAGAGATCATGATGCTAGATTTGTTTCAGGGTTACAGCAGTGAAGAGGAGTACATAGCAACTCAAGAACCCAAGGAGGAGACATGTAGAGATCATGATGCTAGATTTGTTTCAGGGTTACAGCGGTGAAGAGGAGTACATAGCAACTCAGGGACCCAAGGAGGAGACATGTAGAGATCATGATGCTAGATTTGTTTCAGGGTTACAGCAGTGAAGAGGAGTACATAGCAACTCAAGAACCCAAGGAGGAGACATGTAGAGATCATGATGCTAGTTTGTTTCAGGGTTACAGTGGTGAAGAGGAGTACATAGCAACTCAGGGACCCAAGGAGGAGACATGTAGAGATCATGATGCTAGATTTGTTTCAGGGTTACAGTGGTGAAGAGGAGTACATAGCAACTCAGGGACCCAAGGAGGAGACATGTATAGATCATGATGCTAGATTTGTTTCAGGGTTACAGCGGTGAAGAGGAGTACATAGCAACTCAGGGACCCAAGGCGGAGACATGTAGAGATCATGATGCTAGATTTGTTTCAGGGTTACAGCGGTGAAGAGGAGTACATAGCAACTCAGGGACCCAAGGAGGAGACATGTGCAGACTTCTGGCGAATGGTGTATCAACATAATGTGAAGCTTATTGTCATGTTGACCCAGTTTGAAGAACAGAACAAGGTACAGTTATGTAACCCCTGCTGTTTGGGACCCAGGGCACGACACTGAGAAATAGCGACACAAACACATCCAACTGGGGATGGATTTGAAACAATTCCTTTGAAAATAACTTAATTTAATTACTTAAGGCAGTAAGGTCCAACTGGCAGCTCATGGGCCAAATGCGGCCCTCACAGTATCCTGGAGGAAAATTAAAGGGAAATCCTCGGTGGCAGATGTGAAACAGCTGATGATTCCAATGTAAATATTTATTTAAAAAGTCCAGATTGCATTTTATAATGTATTTATTTGATTAATAAAAATATATACCTATAATGGTAAGCTGTTTTGCGAACATTTGTGTGTGTGTGCATTTTTCATTATACATTTTTGGAATATCAATTAACATTTTTGAAAATAAAATTTTAAAGATTCTACCAACCAAAAATACAATTTATTACATGTAATGAAAGTACCTAGGTGTTTAATAGTTGTTGATTATAGGCCTATATTAAGTTGACAGTATTACTAAATATATTTTTGGCCAGCGATGCTAGCTGATAATCAAATTTGACCTTTGGGATGAAAAACATTTGACCACCCCGACTTAAAGAATCCTAGAAAATAATCTGAAATTGACCAAGATTAAGTAATGAAAATAATAATTTTTACAACATTCCAAAAATCCGACACATTAGCTCGGTTGGTAGAGTGTCGGCCTACTGAGTTAATGGTCCTGGGTTAGATTCCTGACATGGCCGGTAAATGTATCGTTATTGGAATTGGGCTTCTCCTTTCACGGTGATGAATTAATGACGGGGTAGCTGAGTGTTGTGTTGGTTATAAATTTAAATTAGTTTATAAATCGTGTGTTGAAATAATCACTTGGTTCTGAAATTGCACCTTAAAATTCCTCAGATAAAAAAACATAACATAAAAAATCCAAAAGTATATTATGATAGGAAATAACTACTGACCCACCCACCATAATATTTATTAGCTTATGTTCTAGGTGAAGTGTCACCGCTACTTTCCGCCGCTAAGGGAGAACCTGGTCATTGGAGACTTTGTTGTCCGCTGCACCACAGAGTTGTCCTTTCCCATATACACAGACCGTACCTTGGTCATCCACAAGGTGAGTGTCAGAGTCGATGTCTATTGGTTGATTGGTCTTCTAGGAAATATAGCTTGCTGTGATAAGTGGTATTAACTATACGAGGAATCATAGTGTAGATTGCATTGTAGATTGTATTATATTATCATTAGTAAATACTTTCAAACAAAATAGTAATTCAACCCACTTCGGTGGACACATAGTCTAAGGTGTCACTCTCACAATAGACTGGACTGCCGATGATAGGTAGATCGTGGTTCAATCCAGGTCGGGTGTACTGAGGGTAGTTTTTACTAAATGATTTTACACTTTCTCTACACATAAATGCAGGTACACTTTCTCTAAATTCAACCTTCCTCATCCCAAAACCTTTAGCGTAATGAATACATAAGTATATAACCCTAGTGGGTAGTATGACGCAGTGCTGACAAAAAAAAAGCCAGTGACAATAGCTTACCTTTACTTTTGATAATTCAATAATCAATAGTAATAAACAAATACTATTAATGTTATCAATAAATTTTAAAACAAATCTTGGATTTACTATTTACAAATTATAAGTTTTCCCCCTCACCATTCTACAGAAACATTTTAAGGGTAAGGATCTATGAGTGAACCTACAAAGACAGATAAGCACGCACATACAACACACTCGAGTCGATGTTTTCCAACAGAGCTGTGACTTTTGCTCCAGAATGGCCGAAAGAAGTCCGTGAAACATCTTCACTTCCAAGAGTGGCCGGACTTTGGTTGTCCAGAGAATACTCACTTTATGCTTCAGTTCTGTTCCACCATGAGGCAGCACATAGAGGATGACGCGGGGCTCACAGTGGTACACTGCAGGTAACACACTCTTGGTGTAAGGGGCAGAACCACACCCCCAATTCTGTCCCCCTCCAATATTATCAAGTACCAGGCTAATATATGGTTTTTTTAATCATGTCTTATTACCTGTTCTTGTTATACACATATTTAATAACTACTCTGATGGGTAGAGATGAGGAAAGAAGCATTTTATAGGTAATATACCTGCATTTGCGTGGAAGGCGAGTGGGAAACCATTTAAGAAAAACCACCCTCAGTATACCTGACGAGGATTCGAACCCCCTCTCACCGCCATCAGCGGTCCTGTTTAACACGAATGTGACACCTTAGACCATTCGTCCACTGAAGCGGGTCTAAAAGATGGTCTTACATCAAACTCCAAATAACTTCTAGGAACAACTGATTTTCAAACACTTGTCAGGAGCCCAAGCTCCTAAAAACCTTTCTTGTTGCTAGTCTCCCCCCCACCCACAAGCTGATGATAAGGTTACAGCACCACTGTACTTACTGATAGCCAGGGCCTGGATTTTGATGACATGTCTTTTTTTTTGTTCAGAAATAATTTTTTTTTTTCATTTTGGAATTCAGTCTAATATTTTCTTGATTTGTATCATTTTTTTTGGCATTGTTAGGCATTTTAAGGCAGTCGTGTTGAATAAGAATATTTTTTAAATACTATCAATATTTTACAAATGCATAAATACTCAAACATAAATGTTTACACCACCACACAGTTGTCTGAATTTATAAGATAATGTAGGCCATGAACTTTGTATTACAGTTGTCTGAATGAGAAGATAATGTAGGCCATGAACTTTGTATCACAGTTGTCTGAATGAGAAGATAATGTAGGCCATGAACTTTATATCAAAGTTGTCTGAATGAGAATATAATGTAGGCCATGACCTTTATATCAAAGTTGTCTGAATGAGAAGATAATGTAGGCCATGAACTTTATATCAAAGTTGTCTGAATGAGAAGATAATGTAGGCCATGAACTTTATATCAAAGTTGTCTGAATGAGAAGATAATGTAGGCCATGACCTTTATATCAAAGTTGTCTGAATGAGAAGATAATGTAGGCCATGAACTTTGTATTACAGTTGTCTGAATGAGAAGATAATGTAGGCCATGAACTTTGTATTACAGTTGTCTGAATGAGAAGATAATGTAGGCCATGACCTTTATATCAAAGTTGTCTGAATGAGAAGATAATGTAGGCCATGACCTTTATATCAAAGTTGTCTGAATGAGAAGATAATGTAGGCCATGAACTTTGTATTACAGTTGTCTGAATGAGAAGATAATGTAGACCATGAACTTTGTATCACAGTTGTTTGAATGAGAAGATAATGTAGCCCATGACCTTTGTATCACAGTTGTCTGAATGAGAAGATAATGTAGACCATGACCTTTATATCAAAGTTGTCTGAATGAGAAGATAATGTAGGCCATGAACTTTGTATTACAGTTGTCTGAATGAGAAGATAATGTAGACCATGAACTTTGTATCACAGTTGTTTGAATGAGAAGATAATGTAGGCCATGAACTTTATATAACAGTTGTCTGGAACTTTATATCATGTTTGCTTGTCTGGTTTGTAAATTTAGTTGGTAAAGCTTGTCATTAGATATATCAATGTTTTGGTTTATCTTGGTAAAGTGCCTATTTTTTATTTTTGTTAATATTGTTAGGTCATCACAATCCAAGCCTTGCTGATAACCATGGTCCTGGTGTAGTTTTCCAGGCTTTATATTGTTTGTGTTGACCTAGTGCAGGCGTTGGAAGGACAGGGACGCTGATAGCCATTGACATACTCCTGCAGCATATCAAGGAAAACAAGAAGATTGACATCTTCAACACAGTGTACCAACTGCGGCAACAAAGGACCAACATGGTACAAACAGAGGTACCAACAACACTAATAAAAATATCGCTAGTTTACAATTAGTCACACCCGTCGGTAAATGATGTGTTTCTTTACTGCTTAACAACATTGCCTGCTTGGGGAACTCAAAAAGTTATTTTGCGAACCGGGTTGATGCACTTGAGCACACTATAAGCACTATCACACTTATACGCCAATGTACAAAATAGAAATAGAGGGGATAAAATGAGCATTTTACCCTGAAAGTCCTCTTGTTTATCTTCTGATAGCACTTAACCTCTTCCAGTCACTCTATGTCTGGACAGCATTGACTTTCATTTCCAAATAATATTTTTCTTTGTTTCCTATTCTAGATAAACATTTGTTTCCACAAACTTTTTGAATCTACATCCTGACAGGAAGATTCCTATTGGACATTTTCGTGGATAAACCAAATAGCCTGAGTTGTAAACGATTTGAGGGGGGTGGGGTGGGGAGTTTACAAGAAACTTGAGATCAACAAAATAATTTTGTGGCAATGTAAGACTATTTTTTGAGTTATTTCCCCACAAGATAATATGAACTATAACCAATATTTTCAGCTGCAGTACAAGTACATTTACCAGTGTCTCCTGGAAGCCTTACAAGATGCAGCGTTCATTCATCCAGGTAAGGACATTTTGAAACATTCATCCAAAAAGATGTGTTATCTATAATTCATTCAAAGACAATAATTGTGATAACATTAGATTACGTGATACAAACAATATATCTCTAGTGTGACATGCCTGGTCCTGTGATATAAACAATATATCTCTAGTGTGACATGCCTGGTCCTGTGATATAAACAATATTTCATGCCAGTGTTTGTTACAGGCAAGTTGTCATCCCCCGCGCAGTCTCCTGAGCCTATCTATGAGAACATGCTTGGTCACTCCCCCTACGAGAAGCTAGTCAAGGTGAGAGAGAGAGAGAGAGAGAGAGAGAGAGAGAGAGAGAGAGAGAGAGAGAGGTCTGTATACCGTCACAACAGAGTTACCACCAGTTTACAACATTAACTCAACCTCTTGTTCTCTTTCAGGGGGACACGAGGGGAAAATACAGCTTCAACACAAACTCTTCTATTCTGTGAGACCACCAAGGTTGCAGTGCTGCCTCCTGGGTTTCTGATGTCGCCAAGACTATTATAGTGATGCCACCTTGCTTTCGGTGCTGCCAAGACTATTATAGTGTTGCCACCTTGCTTTCGGCGCTTCCAAGACTATTATAGTGATGCCACCTTGCTTTCGGTGTTGCTAAGAATATGATAGTGATGCCACCAGTCTTTCGGTGTTGCCAAGAATATGATAGTGGCCACCAGTCTTTCGGTGTTGCCAAGAATATGATAGTGATGCCACCAGACTTTCGGTGTTGCCAAGAATATGATAGTGATGCAACCAGACTTTCGGTGTTGCCAAGAATATGATAGTGATGCAACCAGACTTTCGGTGTTGCCAAGAATATGATAGTGATGCAATCAGACTTTCGGTGTTGCCAAGAATATGATAGTGATGCCACCAGACTTTCGGTGTTGCCAAGAATATGATAGTGATGCCAGCAGTTTTTTGGTGTTGCCAAGAATATGATAGTGATGCTACCAGACTTTAGGTGTTGCCACGAATATGATAGTGATGCCACCAGACTTTAGGTGTTGCCACGAATATGATAGGTGATGCCCACCAGACTTTAGGTGTTGCCACAAATATGATAGTGATGCCACCAGACTTTAGGTGTTGCCACGAATATGATAGTGATGCAACCAGACTTTCGGTGTTGCCAAGAATATGATAGTGATGCCACCAGACTTTCGGTGTTGCCAAGAATATGATAGTGATGCCAGCAGTTTTTTGGTGTTGCCAAGAATATGATAGTGATGCTACCAGACTTTAGGTGTTACCACGAATATGATAGTGATGCCACCAGACTTTAGGTGTTGCCACGAATATGATAGTGATGCAACCAGACTTTCGGTGTTGCCAAGAATATGATAGTGATGCAACCAGACTTTCGGTGTTGCCAAGAATATGATAGTGATGCAATCAGACTTTCGGTGTTGCCAAGAATATGATAGTGATGCCACCAGTTTTTCGGTGTTGCCAAGAATATGAGTGATGCCACCAGTCTTTCAGTGTTGCCAAGATTATGATAGTGATGCCACCAGTCTTTCGGTGTTGCCAAGAATATGATAGTGATGCCACCAGTCTTTCGGTGTTGCCAAGAATATGATAGTGATGCCACCAGTCTTTCGGTGTTGCCAAGAATATGATAGTGATGACACCAGTCTTTAGGTGTTGCCAAGATTATGATAGTGATGCCACCAGTCTTTAGGTGTTGCCAAGAATATGATAGTGATGCCACCAGTCTTTAGGTGTTGCCAAGATTATGATAGTGATGCCACTTGGCTTTCAGTTACATCAAGGATGTCTTGATTTAGCACAATAATATTTTAATCTAATACCAAATTAGGCCCACAAAAAAAATTAATATTTTGACAATAAAAAGTCATTGAATTTTTTAACTGGTCTGTGCAAATTAAACAAAAAAAGTTTTTATGCTAAAAATTGTGATTGAAAAACAAAAAGTGTCTCATAAATATAAACCATTGTACCTTATTTGCTTCATCCTGACTTCAATTCAACCTAGGCTAGTTATAAAATATTAAAAAGATCATTGAGTGGGTTATAAAAAGCAAATTGTTAGGGTGTTGTGACATAACATAAAAAAAAAGGAAAACATCACAGTTTTGCTAATATAAACCTCCCCGAGTTTGGTTCCCAGTGGCGGATTTATATTTTTGCCGCCTAGGGGCTAAACAGATCTTGCTCCTCTCCCCTCAGTCTAGAAAACCCCACCCTCAGACCCTTGTCTTATATGTATGATAGTGATAAGGGACTCACCGTATAATATAGCCCCGCATGTTGCCTATCCATATCCTTGATTGACTGTAATATCATTAAAAAACCTAATTTTTATTTTTGGCTACTTTTCAGCGCCTGGATTTTATTTTAATAATTTTTTTATTTAAATTTTGTTTGTAGAGTAGCAAAGAGATGGAAAATTATGTTATCTTTTCAATAGCAATATCAGGGTGGCTACAAAACATATTTTACAAAATTCCCTGACTTTTCCAGGTTTTCCAGGCAACATTTTTCAATTTTCCCTGACTACTTTTTTCCAGTTTTAATGGTGGATGATGGCTTGTTTTATTTATTATTGATCACATATTAAAAAAAGTTTGTATCTACTAAACATAAACCGTTTTATCAATTAGTTAAAAAATTAAAATGTTATTTTATTTAGGTATTATTAACTTTTGTTTTAGTGTATCTTTGCGAAATTAATGGGATATTTTTAGACATATTTTTAATTCCCAGACTTTTCCTTATTTTTAAATTCCCTGTTTTCCCTGTCATCTAAAAATTCCCTGACTTTTCCAGGTTTTCCCTGTTTTCCCTGTCTGTAGCCACCATGAATACATATCTAGTTTTACAAAATGTGCTAGCCTCAACTATAGCCCCTGAATCCTGTTCCCTCCAACATCACACAAGGTCACAATGGTTCTCTTTATCTTGCCAAGACGACGACGACAATCAGCCGTTCATGTTTTGTCTTCCTAGTGTTTTTACATGAATTTACATCACAATTTTGTTGAACAAAATAAAACAGAAATGTGTGATTTTAGAAAGATTTGAGAAAGCTGAGATATTAATAAAATTAGCTACAGAATATTATGTGAGAGTACCATTTTGTACATAAAGCAAATTGTTGCAAAGATATACAGGCCTGTGTTTCAAAGTTATTAATAAAACACATAAGAATCAATTAACAAATAATAATATTACAATAAATTAGTCCAAATCCTTTGATAAGTCGAACATCCTTGCAACTTGAGGTTCGGGTTAGCGAGACCGTGCTGTACTCGAAAAAATACAATTCGGTGTCGATTTGAAGTTTTAATCTCAGTTTGGGTTGATGGTAAACATAATCATTTTATTTACCTTTAAAAGCTTCATGGCTCATTATATGTAAACATTTCATGATACAGTTGGAATAAATTAACATAAAAAGACATTTAAAAATTCTTATAAATCCAAAATTAAATATTGAAATAAATAAATTAAAACATTCAATAAAAGAGACATTAAACACTAGAAGAAAACAAGTCTAAAACTAATGTTTGTTTACAAATCACAAAGAGGTAGGTTCATGGTGGTGATACTCCACATATAACTTTTATTAATACCACACTAGTGTTGTATGTGCTCTATTGGGAGACTTGTATTATTGTTTTGTACCAGGGATGCCAGAGTGCCTCGTATTTTGACAATAGTGAATCTCAAGATAGTCTTAATTTGGACCACTACTAATCACAATATAGACTAAAATGCAGATATTTATATAATACAACTATAAACACCGGTTTAAAACCTTGTAATAATGTTACCAATGACCAAACACACCTCCCAAAGGACCTGTTTAACGTTAAAATGTCACAGAGCGTTTATTGGGACTGCCATAACCTAGATCTGAGGGAACCTCTGCAGTCAAACGTTTACCTACCAACAAGCTGGCCTTTGATAGGGCTGCGCAAGGTCAGCTGGCCTCCGACAGGGCTGCGCAAGGTCAGCTGGCCTCCGACAGGGCTGCGCAAGGTCAGCTGGCCTCCGACAGGGCTGCGTAAGGTCAGCTGGCCTCCGACAGGGCTGCGCAAGGTCAGCTGGCCTCCGACAGGGCTGCGCAAGGTCAGCTGGCCTCCGACAGGGCTGCGCAAGGTCAGCTGGCCTCCGACAGGGCTGCGCAAGGTCAGCTGCTGCGTGCCGTCCGGTACAGGGCTGCCCAAGGTCAGCTGGCCTCCGACAGGGCTGCCCAAGGTCAGCTGGCCTCCGACAGGGCTGCGCAAGGTCAGCTGGCCTTCGACAGGGCTGCGTAAGGTCATCTGGCCTCCGACAGGGCTGCGCAAGGTCAGCTGGCCTCGACAGGGCTGCGCAAGGTCAGCTGGCCTCTGACAGGGGTGCCCAAGGTCAGCTGGCCTCTGACAGGGGTGCCAAAGGTCAGCTGGCCTCTGACAGGGCTGCGCAAGGTCAGCTGGCCTCTGACAGGGCTGCGCAAGGTCAGCTGGTCTCCAAGAGGGCTGCGCAAGATAAACTAAGCTATAATAAGAGTACATATGGAACCAAGAACCAAACAAAGAGGGTAGTATTTATACATCTGACTTTGAAATGTTGCAAAGGTCAACAACTGAACAAACTGATTGTGGAATAGAGAATAGGACACAAAGATAAAGGTATAGAAAGGCATCTTTTATTAGGTTAGTGTAGCACACAGCATTTTGCGAGTCTGTATCTAGTACATTGTGCAAAAATGTGCTTTGAGCATTTAAAAAAAATTGTTTTCAACACTATTTTCCTTGGCTTTTTAAAATTGTTTTTAAGAATTATTAAATTAAATCATACTTAACTATAAAGTTATAAATTATTACAAATTTATTGATAAATTAATGTTATTAATTATTTTTATTCAAATTATTAGGTTAAACAAAACCAAGTATTTTAATTTTAAAAATATGTTATTTTAATTGCAAGATATTTTAAACAGTTGTCATTTTAAAGATATATTTTCTAAAATCTAAACCTTAGTTTTATTTACCTAGTCAAGTTTTTAATATTGTATAACTGATAAGCTCTTTCAGGCTAAACTCGAACTCACAGACACACAGATAAAACCCAATGGGTCCCCACTATACAATTCTCATTGACATTGCATCAATTGGTCCGATCCTAATGACCCTCTCGACTGGTCCACACACATCTCCATCTTATGGGGAGATTACAACAATATGGATGAAAGTTCGAATATTTTTTGTTAATCGTTTTTTAAGCTTGAAAAAAAAGTTATTCATATAACCTTTTCACTAAAATAATTTGAAAAAATGTTTTATTGATAATTAGTTTTGTAATATTTCCCCTTAATCTGATAAACCAAGTTATTATCACAACATGTGGTTATATTACATCAGTTTTTTATATGAACATAAATTTGTATTCTATATAAAAGCTCAGAATGGCAATAAGTGAACATAAATTAAGTATTTTAGCTGTCAATATTTTTAATGGCTTCGTAGTTGCCAAAACCAGATTTTTTTTTCTGAAGCAAAGTCAAAGCTAACATCTTTTTTATTGCCTAACCAAGTCAAATTTATTTCATCCAATCATTGTTGTGAACCAGTAAACCGTAGCACAAAGAGTTGAGATGACACAGGGTGTCCTTGGATACATGTGTCACGAGATAAGACCTCTTTGGGGGCGTTCATAGGACAAAGAGAAACCATCTTGAGTGATTTTTTTCCCCAAAAAAAATTTAAATATTGTATTCTAAATAAAAGTGTTGAGTTTGTTTTTTAAGTGAGCATATCTTGCACATATAAGGTTTGAATTGTTATCCTGTCTCCCTGAGCTCTGGTTTGTTCCTGACAGGGTACACCGGAAACAATATCTAGTCTCGGAGCTTCAATCATTAACGTTTTTGACTGCAAAGTCCTCTTCATAACCAAAACCAAATTTACGTAAATAGACAATAACTTCTACCACATTAACAACAAATGTATTAGTAACAACAGTAATAATAATAATCTGTAATAGTAGCCTCTATCGAGTTAACAACAGGGCCAGCTGCCATCACAATGCCGTCAACCTTGGCGCAGGTCTGAGCCAAAGGGCACTAAGTTAAGACATTTTCAACCAATTGTGTGTGCACAGTGTTTATTTCTCCAGTACAAGGTATCTTTCAGACAAGGAATGTGCGAGCTGGTTCACAAGAGCTGATACGTCGAGCTTGAGCTTGTACAAAAACACAGCTTGACAGTGTACTACAATGCTTGAACCACAAGAAAAAGACATCAATTTAACGCTTTAAGCTCAAATTAAAAAGAAAAAAAAACTAATTAGAAAATTGTGGGTGCACCTTATAATAATTTCAAAGATGGAAAATGGCTGTTTCTATACACCGTTTCATTAACTTAGAGAAGAAAATATAAATTTATTTTTTAAATGATTTCTGTATGTCAGTATCATCTTTCGATTAGCTGTATAATATTTTAAAATGTTAGCTCCAGAAGAGAAACACTAACATTTTTAACCATCCTAAAGTTTTTTTTCCCCCCATTCGATTATTATATTCATAGCAGCTGGTTGTCCCACAATGTTAGCCGTAATCTAATTTCTTCAATTTATTGTTCTGCAAAGACTACTACATTTTCCTTTAGACAGAGTATTCCTGTACTGAGCTATAGCTCACACCCGCTCGTCTGAAAGGAGCCTTACTGTCTGATGACTCACAACATTAATGTCTCTGAAAAATATAACTAAATGCAAACCTATTAGGAATTGTGCCACTGGGATTGTTATAACGGCTGATCCAGTCACTACACTCGGCGCGATCATCAATCCGTTGTACTTTCGACACCTGCAGGTGTGGAACTTAGGTTGTATTAGCTTGCAATTAAGCAGGTCATTCAGGTGGCCTCTTCGGTGTCACTCTCGTGATAGACTAGATTCCCAATGATGGCGAGATTGGGGTTTGAATACCGGTCAGGTGTGCTGAGGGTGGATTTACCCTAGTTGGTTTTCCATTCTCCCTCTACACAAATGTGAGTACACTTCCTTTAAATTCAACCTATCTCATCCTAACCTATTAGTGTAATTAATACATATTTTATAGATAACATGAACAGGTAGTAAGTACAGTAAAAAAAACCATTCAGAGAAGAACATTCTAAGATATCTGATAGCGAGATAGACCTAGTAGAAATAGCTGCCCCTAGTAACTATACTAACACAATTTGAAACACTTGAGGTATCAGCTAAGAGTAAGAGTATCTTCAGTGCAAGACAAATCATTTTACTTATTAAATAAATACTAAATTTGAGTTTTAAATTAAAAATATATAGGAAATACAAAAGTGAGATATTTTAAAGTAATTTGAACATGTTAAGATTACCCAAGCAAAAATAAAAAATCTTATGTACTGGTAATTCATAGGGACATGCGAGACTCGAAAATTCAAGGAAAAAATAATCTCGATCTTGTCTCAAAAGTTAAAAAATGAATCTCGAGAATTCTAAGGAAAAAAAGAAGCAAATAATGGCCATAAGAAATTAAAAAAACCAAACCGGGTATGTATTATTTCCAATAATACCATAATAACTTAAAAATAGGCTGCATACCTCCCCAAAAAACAGCCTTATTAAGAAATGTTTTGGTTATAAATATTGTTTTTCAATATCAAACTTTGACAATATAAGCTACTGTTACACTACAAAATTAAATTATAAATGTTGTTAATTGTAACTACCTAGCACTATTTTATTAATTGCATTTAAAATGTGTATGAGCTATATCTTCGAGTGATTTGAATGAAATATATATATATGACAATCTAAAGCAAGCACCAGCTCCAATGTAAAAAAGGAACTTTATAAACTATATATTTACTTTAATAAAAATAATTTACATATTTTTACTTTCAAAAGACGTCATGTCGCGATACTTTATATTCTCATCTCAAATTGAAAATTGGTTCTCGCACATCCCTAGTAATTCATATTAAATTTTAATATATTTAAGCCTGTGGGAATCAAAGATTTTCAATTTTGAATAAAATATTTCAAAGTGAAAATAGTCCATAACAAGTATTTAAAGTAAAATAAAAATTAAGGATGGGCCCTCGAATCCTTAAGGATATTCGAGAAATTTTTGGATTCAAGCACCATATCCTTGAATTTAAAAAAAATATTTTTTTTTAATTTTTCAAGTGAAATTAAAAAATTTTTTTTTAATTTCCAAGTGTAATTTGTTTTAAAGCTTTAATACTGCTTATTGGTGGTTCAGAACCAATCATAACTATAGGATGAACTTGACAACTAAGCCCCAGACCAGTAATTTAACACTTAAGTGAATGTTAAAATTTATGGGATTATAAGAGAGAATGTTAACATTTAGATTTAGATTTAGATTTTAGATCTCTATAAGGAAAACCTCTTTTCACTTTATGAGGTAATTGTATTATATTTGTAAGAAGATACAGGAAAGGTGGATAGAAACATATAAAAGGGACAAACACAATATGGCTTTTACAATGGAAAGAAGAACACAGTTCTCAGTTTACATTGCTGCCACTGTACACTGTGTTCTTCTTTTCATTGTATTATTATTATTATTATTAGCACCGCGTCTTACTACCCATTCGGGTTATACGCACTTACGCTAATGTGTAATGGTAGGTGATTGTGAGATGAAATGGAGGACCTACAATTTAACGTGGGATCCGAACCACGGTGGAGACCTGGCATTCCTCACATTCACAAGTAGTGATTAATACACGTCTTGTCAGAGGTGAAGGAAGGGTTTGGCAATCAGATAAATCTGTGCCGGGACCGAGGATTGAACCCCGGACCCTCAGCACAGAAGTCTGACACCTTACCCCTAGACCGCCAGGTCACCTTTTTATTGTAAAAAGCATTTTGTGTTCGTCCCTTTTATGTTTCTATCCACCTTTCCTGTACCTTCTTACAAATATTTGTAGTTTATATTATTCTATTATATTTATATTTACTCTGCAAATAACTTGAATGGGTAGTAAGACGCGGTGCTATAATAATAATAATAATAATAATAATAATAATAATAATAATAATAATATATTTCCATTTGTATTTATAATTTTATCCAAAAATAGTGGATTCGACCCAACTATAGTTAGAATCTAATGTTTTGAATCAAATATTTTATAATGAAATGTTATATATCAAATCCAAATTGAATAGTAAACTAAATTACATACATATTTAGTTGTATCCAATTAGAACTTAAGGTAACAAACAAATTATAAAATAATTATATTTTAAAAACTATGATATTAACAAGTTTACATTATCAGGTCAAATAGTTGATCTATGAGCCAACTTCTTTAAAAAATTAGACTACTCAAACATTTACTTTTAGATTAAAATTAAATTCCATCGAATCTGAATCCGAGATGTATTAATTTTTGAAATTTTGAAGCTTAGAACAAGCTTAAATATATTATAAATTTACCTCATCTTGAATTAACCTCCACAATATATCAGATATTTTTTGTTAATTTATAAATGTTTTTGATTGAGGCCCAAATGACCCTGTTTGTGACTTGTAGAACATGTTAACAACTATCTAAGTCTCTTTTGGGAGGCTGCCCTCATATAACACAACCCTACACTACCATTGCTAGACAACACAAAAACAAGTTAAAAAATTATTTATAGTTAGTAATTTTATAGTTGAAAATGAATCAGTCCTTGGCAATATTTGCATTCTTAATTAGATACTAGCAACTAAGTATAAGACCGCGGGTTGGCTCAGGCAATCTCTACGACATATAATTATGTTCCTCTTGTTCACTTCATAGCAGCTCAGGGAAACTTTTCACTTCTGACACAATTAGAGGAGTGAAAACTGTTTGTATCTGCCACAATGAGCTGTGGAAAAGGTCCATATCATTCACAATATGAGTTGTGGAAACTATTTGTATCTGCCACAATATGAGTTGTGGAAATTGTTTGTATCTGCCACAATCTGAGCTGTGAAAACTGTTCATATCTGCCATAATTAGCTGTAAAAACTGTTTGTATTTGCCACAATGAGCTGTGAAAAATAATCTGTATTCTACCACAATATGAGTTGTGAAAACTGTTCCATCTGCCACAATCTAGCTGTGAAAATGTTCCTATCTGCCACAATCTGATCTGTGAAAACTGTTCATACCTGCCACAATGAGCTGTGAAAATGTCCATATCTGTCACACAGGCGCTATGGGAAATGTTTATATGCCACAATCTGAGCTGTGGGGAAGGTTTATATCTGCCACAATCTTAGCTATGGGGAAGGTTTATATCTGCCACAATCTGAGCTGTGGTAAAGGTTTATATCTGCCACAATCTTAGCTGTGGTAAAGGTTTATATCTGCCACAATCTTAGCTGTGGGAAGGTTTATATCTGCCACAATCTTAGCTGTGGGGAAGGTTTATTCTGCCACAATCTTAGCTGTGGGAAAGTTTATATCTGCCACAATCTTAGCTGTGGGGAATGTTTATATCTGCCACAATCTTAGCTGTGGGAAGGTTTATATCTGCCACAATCTTAGCTGTGGGGAAAGTTTATATCTGCCACAATCTTAGCTGTGGGGAAAGTTTATATCTGCCACAATATTAGCTGTGGGGAAGTTTATATCTGCCACAATCTTAGCTGTGGGGAAAGTTTATACCTGCCACAGTATGAACTGTCAAACTATCCATATCTGGGTCGCAGAAACTGTCATTCTCTATCGTAATCTGAGCTGTGAAGACTTCCCACCACATCACTGTCCACCACTCATTGTTCATAGTGATGCTATCAAACATGAAGCAGATAGTGACTAGGTAGACAAGAATCTACATATCACTATCCACTACACATTGTTTGTAGTGATGGTATCATAAATGGAGTAGATTGTGACCAGTTAGACATAATTCTACATGTCACTGTTTCTAGTGATGCTCTCAGACATGGAGCGGATAGTGACCAGGTAGTCAACAGTCTACACATCACTGTCCGGGTCTGTTTCACTGTGTGGGGGCTGTCCAAAGTTCCTAGTGATGCTTTCAGACATGGAGCGAATGTTGGCCAGGTTGACATCAGTATCAGTCGTGACAGCGGCAAAGTAGTCGATCCTGTCCAGGTCCGGACATACCACCGCGTCTGCTGCCGCGTTCAGATCGTCATCGGTGCGGTAGCAGTTGTCATACTCAGAGTCGTAGAGCACAGACAAGGAGTCGAGGCTCATGACAGCGTCCGAGTCAAAGATACGAGAGGAAGCTCGAGATGAGAGGCTGGTGTTATCATCAAGGTCACATCCCTCGGCACAGCCATCGTTGAACAGTGAGTTTACATCACTCAGTGCCCCTGAAACAACCCCTCGGTATTACATTATGTTAGTTTGGAGGTTGTGACAAACTAAGTGACCCTGAAACAACCCCTCGGTATTACAATAGGTTAGTTTGGAGGTTGTGACCAAACTAAGTGCCCCTGAAACAACCCCTCGGTATTACATTATGCTGGTTTGGAGGTTGTGACCAAACTAAGTGCCCCTGAAACAACCCCTTGATATTACATTATGTTAGTTTGGAGGTTGTGACAAACTAAGTGACCCTGAAACAACCCCTCGATATTACATTATGCTGGTTTGGAGGTTGTGACCAAACTAAGTGCCCCTGAAACAACCCCTCGATATTACATTATGTTAGTTTGGAGGTTATGACCAAACTAAGTGCCCCTGAAACAACCCCTCGGTATTACATTATGTTAGTTTGGAGGTTGTGACAAACTAAGTGACCCTGAAACAACCCCTCGGTATTACATTATGCTGGTTTGGAGGTTGTGACCAAACTAAGTGCCCCTGAAACAACCCCTCGATATTACATTATGTTAGTTTGGAGGTTATGACCAAACTAAGTGCCATTGAAACAGCCCCTATCAAAAGGTTTACTCCACCCCTCCGAATATGCACCAAGAGAAGTTTGAGCCTTGGTACCTCTCGCAACATTAATCCTCCTGTCCAGTTAGCGCGAGCACAGGAACATTAGGATTTAGAGACTTTACTCTCGTTGGGATCCTGAATACCTGAAATCGCCACTGTTCTTAAACTGCTGGGGTATGAGGTTAGATAATATTCTTAAATCAAATAAAATAACAATTTAAAAAAACTATACATAAACATCATTATCTGTATATTTATAGTAAAATCCCGCAAATGAAAGCAAACCACTAACATGAAATACCCTTTTAGGCCATGAGAAAAATAAACAATGTAGTATTTACACAGCATTCAGGCACTCATTGTTCAAGGAGACTTTGATATACAGCAAGTAATGATAGTCATGCACTTAGGCCCGCCTAACTTCCTTACCTTCAGCGTCCGTGAGCCCGGTCTCATTGAGCATAGAGATGTTCTCAAGCGCTGGATCATCTGTGGTGTAACCCGTCGACTCCCTGTCGGCCAATAGCGGCTCAGACGCTGCTCCCTCCTCTTCTTCGCTCCACTCTGATTGACTCGTCTCCCCGAAGATGTTGATGGCTCCGTGTGAAGTTTCCTGAGTGCAACAACAAACACAATTCCAGGAGTGATATTTCCCATACGGTTTGTTTTATTGATTGTGTATTAGTATTCATTTGGGGCACACACATTTTTACTAGCACCGTCTTACTACTTCTCCGGGTTATACTTAGATGTACTAATGAGGCTAGTGTGTTAAGGATGTAGATGGTTGCATTTATTTAGATCTAGTGTACCCCCATTTGTGTGGAGGGAGAATAGAAAATTATTTAGTAAAAACTAGGGCTGGGCCGATGCCGATTATTAATCCGATCATCGGCCGATTATCACATAACCGGCGATTCCGATGATCGGTGTTTGAATCTCCGATTATTTATGCCGATTATTCAAAATGTGTGGGTATATTTAAGTCCTAAAAAAAATTATATTTTATCTTTGCTCTCTCGTATGCGATCTTGGAATAATTAGCTTGTTCTTAGCGACTTAGGTTTGAAATAAACAGCACATCCAACATTCCAAACAAAATATATCAAAATAAATATATTTACCAGAGGTCTTTTTCCAATTTATGCATGTTATTAGAAATAAAAATACTCACAAGTAACAAATATAATAATCATAAAATAAAATATTAGCAGATTGGTGTTGTTTTATTTTGATTTGTTAAAGATGCCCAAAACATGAAACATCGGACGTAATAATCTCGCACATCAGCACATTTTGTTTTAAATGGAAACTGTTTTTCTTTTAATGAAAGTACAAAACTTTCCACTGGCAGGGAATTTGTTTCGTTCATATTTCAATATGAATTGAATTAATATATATTAATATTTAAATTTTACATTTTCTTTAATAGTTAGAGTCAATTAAAATAATTTTTAAAGTATTTCTTTAAAAAAAAACATGAAAAATAACTTTCGTTGCACATTGTATTATTTATTATTTATTTTATCATATTTAAGTAGAGATGGGCATCGTTCTTTTAAATGAACGATTCATTGTATCTGGTTCAGTTCAATGATCCGTTCATTTTGACCCGTACACCATTCATTCGATTTTCTAAAGGTACTTTTTATTTAAATGTAGTTAAAACAATGTTATTTTTCGCTAAGATTATTTAAATTGTTAATAAAAAGATCGGATTACTGTTTAAAAATGGTGATGCCTTTTTTTTTTAAGAAACAACTTATTTCTATACGATATTAATATTTAGTAGTTAAATTATGATGGAATGCTTTGTAGAATCACAAAAACCTATGTTATGATGTATCTAAATCACAATTCACAAAAATATTACAATTGTTAAAAAAAAATTTAATATTGAAGCCATATTTTAATAGACATTGGATGTAAAAATTCTATTTCATCTAAAATCAAAATCGATGTAGGCCTATTCTTCTTGTGTGCAAAAATATGTGTGCCTTGATTATTTCTAATCATTAAAATTAAATTTAAATTTGCTGATTATGATTTGTCTTTTACTAATGAAAGGGTCAGTAGGCCAATTTATCATAAATGTGAAATCATATTTTAATTATCTAACATGTACCGATATATTGGCTATTTATTAATGTGATTTGTTTTTGTTAAATGACAGGTTCACTTGTCCTAACAATAACAATATAAAATAATAATTAAACAACATTTACATTTTAAATTTTCTATTTAAATGCTACTAAAACAAAACTATATTGGACATTATAAAACTAGTAAAAGAAACTTTTTTTTTTGCTTTAAGGGTCATTTTACTTTATACACTTATTAAAATTTAAAACAAAAATAATCGGCATCGGTGATCGGCCTAATCGGCAACAAATGATCGGCATCGGACTAATCGGCAAAATAGATGATCGGCCCAGCTCTAGTAAAAACCACCATTATAACTACCTGACAGAGATTCGGGCTTCGTCGTCGGCAGTACAGTCTATTACAAGAGTGACGGTTTAGACAATTCGAAACACCGAAGAGGGTCCTCCAAGAGTCTATTGGCTAACAAAGTTTCTAGGTTGTCCTATGCAATACAAACTAAGTTTTGTGGATTTAAACATAAAATAAATGTCAAATCAGCTCTCCCTATTGGTGAGGGGCAATTAAGTGCAAGTAAGCTAAAAGGTGAGAAGTTATATATTGCATGGGAAAATAGTCTGTCATCATGAGACTAACAGAAAAGTAAAACTATAGACAGATACTTTCACCAAGTATTAGAACAATTATTTGTTAAATAAATGGGTTTTTGAAAAGTATCAATGAAAATTCTTCTCTGCTGATACTTGTATAATGGAATCAAGGAAAGATGGTGAGAATAATGGTGTAGCCAAACAATTTAATCTTTAAATAAAGGATTTGTAACAAATTTCAATTGGTTTGGTGGTGTATAAAAGTAACCACACCATTCAGGAAATTATATTTTATGAACCATTGAAAAAATATTCCCAAGTTAAAATTGTATTAGGTTAAGCTACGTTGACACGTTCAGAGTACGCTCGGACCAAGCTCACTCGGAAGCTGCATGCGCATTTCACTCGTACTGTGTATACACCCAATCCGACTACACTCTGACGACGTCATTCGATGTGACCAACTTATCGAGCTTACTCGGAATGAGTAGCATTTCAAATGTGACGGAAAGTGGAGGCACACGTAAAAGACCAAGAGAGTGGAGTGAATTAGAAACAATTAAATTTGTTGAGCTCTACGAGACTGGGGAAGTTTTGTTGAATGTAGGATTGAAAGAGTATAAAACTAAAGATGCCCCAATTCCTTCAAGCACAAGATCCTCCATTTTAATACAGTCAGAATTGTTAAAATTGGTCTGAGTGCACTCATAGCAAGGAAACACACTTGTAAAATTGGTCTGAGTGCACTCGTAGCAAGGAAATACACTTGTAAACTTCGTCCAAGTGCACTCGATCCAAGCGTATGCTGACCATGTCAACCTAGCTTTAACGTACAAACTTATGGAACAGTTGAATTTACTCAAACAAAACAAACAAACATTTGATAGTTCCTCTGTTTAATGTGATATTTAGATCCCGCGACAGTAGCAGTCACGAGGAGAAACAGGATCAGGAATAAAAAGTGTTTGGGCAAAAGGTGGAGTACATGAGATAGTAGAGGAAGCAAGGCTGAGAAGATATGGTCATGTAATAGGGATGGGAAAGAAGAGGATCCATAGGAGAATGATGGTGATAAAGTATGTGGGGAAAATAAAGCAAGGAATATCAATTAAGAGATGGGAAGAACAAGAGTGTGACTGAGAAGAGAAGAATGGTGGAAGAGATGAGGACGATGGAGGCATTTTAATTATTTTACTAAACTGACCCAGCCACAGACTGGAAATAGTAACTCGATGATGAATCGACAATCTGTCCTCCGGACATGGTTTCCCCGGTTACAAGGTAAAGATTCAATGGAAGTGACATGTATTCAGCAGTAAGTGATCCAACCAAGGTTTGGTTTTTAGCTCGAGTACTACCTGTTTGCTAGCCTGCTCCTGGTGGATCTTCTCGCAAGTGTTTACTTCCTTACGCTCCACATCCTTCACACATTCCATGGCTACATTCCTATAACACACAAACAGTTACTTAGCGCTTGTTTACACTTTGAATCAGAAGATGTTCTACAGGTGTGTAACAGACCTTCTATACTTTGTGCCCAACATTACATATGAAGTAGAAACATGGACATTAGTTGCTATTATGACCATTCGATGCAAAGTTAGTTGCTACCGCTAGTTTGCTTCACTCTCGAGGAAAAGACAGCGTTTGAGTTATTATGAACACGACGCTTTGTATCGTCCGCAAGTTTTAGCTTCGACTTTGCTTCTAGCGTCAACGCACAGAATAAAATCAGTGTGCGTCAACAGTTGGCAGCACTTTTCCAAAGAATATTACCTTTTAAGAAGTTAAAGGCTAGAAATTAGGTAAATTTATTTCAAGAATGCTGGTATTCATGACTGAACATTATTCATGTATTTTTATTTTCCCAAACAGCTGATCACAAGTCACATTATTTGCAAGAAAGATTTAACCTAGCTTAATTTATATTAAATCTCTTGCATCATTTTGTTTGCCTATGGTGTGAGATGAAAAAAATACTAGGCCTACATTATTCACTACACAAAATATATTTTAGTTAACAAATCATAATGTGAAACATACATTCATATAGTAATGTCACACAGGGAAATGAATTAGTATGAGACGGTTGCCAATAAAGAAACAATGTTTTTTGTAATATGTCTGCTTTATGACCCAATGCTTTACTCTTTATATAATTATTTGTGTTGATACTTGAACAAGTGTAATATGTTGTGTGAACACCTTAGAAAATAATAAAACTAGTTATTTAAAGTTGATGAAAAGCGTTCAATAACTACCAAAAATGGTGTTTACACTGAATATTTTCGACAACTTAATGTCAAAACAATGGGCATTTATACCCAATCGGCCTACCAAGTTAACAATTTAAAGTGAACGAGAGGGTGATTTGGATGGTTAAAAATAATAAAATGTATCTTTTGTTTAAAGGGAATTCTTGAAACTTTAGTTAAGTGATCAAGAATATAAGGATATTATATTTCTTTATAATGAGTTGTTTGCAATTTATTCACTTCAGGATAACTAGGTCTAACTACTAACTATCGGTTTCAGATAAATTTAGTAAACCTTTTATGATTAAAAAACTTAGGCCTAAACCAAACCGCATGCAAACATTAAGCTAGAGCCTATTTTGGTTACTTCCAGTCTTGGCTGCAATATTTCATAGGCCTACAACTCACATTAATGTGGATTATAGGTAATTACTACTGTATGTACGATGCAGTTTAAATAGGATTACATTATTAAACTTTGTTGAGGCATCTTAAACAGATTAGGCCTACATTTTATTGTTTTATAGAATAAAGTATTCGAATTTGTGTAGAGGGGAGTGGGAAAATCTTATTAAGAATAAAACCACTCATCACACCCAGCTAGGATTCAAATCCCAACCTCCCCACCATTGGAAAATTAGACCAAAGAGACTAACGTCTTGGTCATTGTTTCCCCATGAGGTGGGTCAACATATTACTAACATCCCAAATATGATGAAGCCTAACTAACCTCCACCTACTATAAAACCTAAAATCAATTAATCTTAATAATGGAATGTCCCAATTATCCGTGTATTGATGGTAAATAATAATGCATTTTAATAGTGTTATATTTCAAAGAAAATATTCTTTTGACATTCAGTGTAAGCGTACTATCCCCACTCTTGGCCTACATTATGATATAGACCGATTTAAAGTTAAATTATGTGTAACACACACATAAAAACATTTTGAAATTATTATAGTGGGCTAATGAGATGGCAAGTTTAAATCAGGTAACACAAAATACCTAATTTATTACAAAACCTAGCAAACATAACCTCATAACGCAAACCAAAGGACAAGTAAAATGTCTGCTCAACTTAGCGTCACTCTACTAGGAAAATATTTGCGCTCGCAAAGTGGTTAGCCATAATAACTTTTGACGCAAAGTCTAGCGTCTCTCTGCTAACGGTCGCAAATTCGTTTTGCGTCGAAGTCATAGTAGCCCTGCAGGAAAGTGGAGGCCACGTAGATCTCACCTGTGCAGAGATCCTGTTTCGGCCATACTGTGTACGGAGCCTGTTTCGGCCAAGTCAAGTAGCTTATTCTCGGCCCCAAGGTTGCTTTCTGTATCCTGTTGTAACAAGAAATTGTTGAGTTGATCCTGTTGCTTCCTGGCCAACTCCTGAATGGCTGCTAGTCCCACCTGCTGAGTTGATGCTGTCGTGTTGTTATTCAACACGTGGTTGCTCCTGCCAGCCACATACCTGCAGGACACACACACTTGTCAATATACCATAAATACACTCACGGCTAGAACCTGAGTGTGTGAAAACCCCTCCTCACCTCCCAAGCACCACTTGGTTAACATTCCTCAACTCCTCCATTGAAATTATCTCCTTGTTTTGGTGAGTCTTGTCATTCTTCGGGGGAATATTCTTCAGCAGGTTCTGATCATCCAATAGTTTCTGTATCTCACGCTCAAACTTGGGGAGTTTGTTGAGGGCCTGCTTCGTCGGCCCGGGGACAAGGGGTCCCTCGATCGATCCATGGTGTCTGATGGAAATAAATATTATTACAAAACATAAAGAATGGTTTATATAAGGCAGAGGATGAATACAGGAAGGAAAGGAGAGATAAAACATCTATAGTTATTAGGAATGAGACCCTCAAATCCTTAAGAACATTCGAGATTCGAACATTTCAAATTTTTTTCGGATTTGAAGACTTAAATCCTTAATTTAAAAAAAAAAAAATTTCAATTCTATTACTAAATATTAACTAATACTAGTTTTGTAGATTAACATATTAAGACAAGTTTTAAATACCTTATGTTCGAGAACACTCAATAAGTATTCTCAATGTTGAATTTGTAATTGAACTGAAATTATAATTTAAGAAAGGGACTATGTAAAAATAGTAAAAATAATGATTATTCAAGTATTTAGTGATGTGTTTAGCTATTTTTATTTTCATTACCTTGTCATGACAATGCAACTTCAAGTATAATTCAAAATGGACAAAAATATTGAATTAGTCTACTTGTCGGTAGTAGTTTTAAAACTCTACTATGTTATTAATGTGAAATTTTATATTAATTTTAACAATTTGTTGAGTTACTAAATGGTTTATAAGTAAAACTCCCGATATATTCTAAATCAAATAGCCTATACTTACCATTGTGTTTTAAAAAATTACTTGTGCGTACGTTAAGAGGTAAATCGACAATGACAAGCCTACAAAACTTTCAAACTCAATCCTGAGCTATGATGATGAGCACGGCTCGAGGCTCGAAACCTGAGTACTCGCAGAGCCCTATATAGTTTCAAATATTCAAGAACAAGCATAGGAAGAGGCGACACTGGTCTGTCAATGTGCAGCAATGTATGGAAGGATTCTTGGAGGGAGGAGTGAGGAAACATATGAAGGGAAGGTGGAGTGAGGAAACGTATGAAGGGAAGGTGGAGTGAGGAAACGTATGAAGGGAAGGTGGAGTGAGGAAACGTATGAAGGAAAGGTGGAGTGAGGAAACGTATGAAGGGAAGGTGGAGTGAGGAAACGTATGAAGGGAAGGTGGAGTGAGGAAACATATGAAGGGAAGGTGGAGTGAGGAAACATATGAAGGGAAGGTGGAGTGAGGAAACATATGAAGGGAAGGTGGAGTGAGGAAACGTATGAAGGGAAGGTGGAGTGAGGAAACGTATGAAGGGAAGGTGGAGTGAGGAAACGTATGAAGGGAAGGTGGAGTGAGGAAACGTATGAAGGGAAGGTGGAGTGAGGAAACGTATGAAGGGAAGGTGGTGTGAGGAAACGTATGAAGGGAAGGTGGTGTGAGGAAACGTATGAAGGAAAGGTGGAGTGAGGAAACATATGAAGGGAAGGTGGAGTGAGGAAACATATGAAGGGAAGGTGGAGTGAGGAAACATATGAAGGAAGGTGGAGTGAGGAAACATATGATAGGAAGTGTGAGTGAGGAAACATATGAAGGGAAGGTGGAGTGAGGAAACATATGAAGGGAAGGTGGAGTGAGGAAACGTATGAAGGGAAGGTGGAGTGAGAAACATATGAAGGGAAGGTGGAGTGAGGAAACATAGAAGGGAAGGTGGAGTGAGGAAACGTATGAAGGAGGAGGTGGAGTGAGGAAACATATGAAGGGAAGGTGGAGTGAGGAAACATATGAAGGGAAGGTGGAGTGAGGAAACATATGAAGGGAAGGTGGAGTGAGGAAACATATGAAGGGAAGGTGGAGTGAGGAAACATATGAAGGGAAGGTGGAGTGAGGAAACATATGAAGGGAAGGTGGAGTGAGGAAACATATGAAGGGAAGGTGGAGTGAGGAAACATATGAAGGGAAGGTGGAGTGAGGAAACATATGAAGGGAAGGTGGAGTGATGTCAGCAATTGTTTAATATCTGCTATTATACAACTGATGGAGAAGATATATGAATATGGAAAAGACATGGTAGTGTGGATAGATGGAAAGTGGCAGAGGAAGCTAGAGTGGAAAGAAGAGTAATAGTGATAATTTTTTTTTTCCAAACTCATAGATTTGTCACACTTGAACCCTAGTTTCTATTTAAAACTTGTGTTTGACTTGAGAACATTCAATTTGAATAGTCGCCAAATTCCTGGTCAAAGTAGATCTTGTAGCTTTTCTAGAAGTCAGATAAAGCCCTTTTTAGGAAAATAATACTTTATATTTACATTAGTGTAAAAAGAATTATTAATTTGACTCGTTAGAGTTGAGAGGTTTGGTAAATGTACTTTCTAAAAGAGGAAATCAAAAAACACAAAAGGAATGGAAAGGAGATTGGTAAAGAATGATATGACACTTAGATAGGAACATCATAATAAACGACCTGTGATGATGATGATGCCTCCTCTCAGGCTGACTAGAGCAGTTCCTGTCAACATGGCCCCTTGCCTCTCTGTTATCCTCCGGAGAAACTGTCATCTTGAGCCTCCTCTCGAGATGATGTACCGGGGACCTGGCCGCCCGCTGGTGTTGTCTGACACAAACAAGATGTTAGTTTAGTCTGAACACTACAAACAGAAATACCTAAAATACAATCCTGAAACAATATTATTAAGCCAGTACAAAAACAAATAGAGTATTTTATCGTTACAACATTCAAAATATAATATTATGTAATGAAAAGTTAACCAATACAAATTGAAAATCAGGCTAAATCATATGGATGTTCGAAAGCTTTGAAAACATCAACTTCTCTTCAAATAGTTGTTTGCTTGACTTCAATTCGAAAGTTAAAACACACATTTATGATTAATTATTCTTACTTTCTGCTGTTTTTTACATCACAACTTAATGCTTGCATTTTTTTAAAGACAAAATACAGTAATTACGTTTGAAATTTAACATTTTGTAAATTTTATTTAATACTTCGATTTACAAAGTTATGCAAAATAGGCCTATAGTATTTTTATCAAACTTAAATATTTTTTTAAATATATGAACTATGATTCGATATGCAAGATAGCTCATACTATTTGAATCAACTTTTCTTAAAATTTTAATGATGTATAAATGGCCCAAAGCTCTTATTGAACACAAGCCAGACAACTACGTGTTCATGTTTAACCCTTTTAGTGCCGTGCCTATAAAAGATTCGTTAGCGAAGATTACCAGGTTTGTTTCAGGTTTTCTGGGCTAAACTTGCCACAGCTATTTCATCATTTTTGTAAGGTTGTACGAGAAAAATCACAAAACTGATCATTATAATAAGATTTTTCAGATTGTTCTATCATTTTTATCTAACAGTATTGTTCTATAAAAGAGAATTGTTCTCATTCTTATAACATACTTGAGTCCTTTCCTATCCATCATGTAGCGCCAATCTCGACAGTCGATCAAATCAGCACATGACAATAAAAAGGTTAACAAACCAATCTTTCAAAATGACAACATCACTAATACACTACATCTGATGTACCTGTCCTTGCTGATGTATTCGAAGCTGCCACAACTGTCCCCCTTGTAAGATTCATGGCCGCCCGCTGCAGGGGGACTACAGCAAGCAGACTCTATAGTACTCGCTGTGGCTGCAAGATTGAGCAGCGCTGCGGGAGGAAGTGTGTCGTGGTTGGACCGGCGTGACTCTGCCTTGTGTCGCGCGGGAGACAAACTCCAGTCCCTCCGCCTCCCAGAGTGGTTGCGCCGGCTGGATGGCGAGAAGGAGCGAGAAGAAGACAGGCTGGTTACGGTGGCGGTTGCAATGGCGTTACCAACATTGTTGTTGTGGTTGGTATCCCGAGACGGAGCTCGCGGGGAGTTCTCTGGAGATGAGACTGGATCCACCTGCACCTCAGATGAAAATAACCATTGGCGCGCGGACCCTGGGGCTTCTATCGATTCTCGCGGGGGAGGAGACGGTGAGGGTGAGGCATCCGTGGTACGACTATAGCTCTCGTCGGACGAGCTTACACTTGGCGAGTGGTTGAGCGAGCTGATTTCATCAGCTGACGAGTGGACCCTGTGGGGGGCTGCAGCAGAGCATGTGTAGCGCAGTCCAGGGAGACTCTCATCCGAAAAGTGCCGCTGGAGTGCAGGAGGTGTCCCTCGGTGGGGCGGAGGTGCTGGTACACTGCGCTGGGAACGGTAGTGCCTGCCTCGCGAGGCCCCTGTTGGGGCTGGGAGCTTTGGGAGAGGTTTGAGGTAGGGCTTGGTGTCAATGTTAACTGGACAGTTCTGGTTGTTGCGATGCTGCGAGTTATTGGCGCTGCTTTGCAAATTGTTGTTGTGATTAATGTTTGTGGCATGCTTGAGGGCCGGCAAGCGGAAGTCGGTAGTCACCTCACAGAAGGCAGACCGAGGAGGCCAAGGGGGCGTGTATTTCCCCGCGTCATTCAATTTCTTACCGCAGTAGTGGGGTGGAAGGGGGGGCGGGGGAAGGTCTGGAGGAGTCCCCTGTCTCGGTATTTTTTTTCCGCTAGATACCAACCGAGGCAAGTTAGTCCCTGGAGGTAGTAGTGGCTCACACTCACTGTGCACACTGGTCTCCCGAAGCGGGGGAAGCCTGGGTGCACTGCGCACACAAGCGGCAGTGGGACCTCCCCCTTGGGGTGTTCTGCTGGGGCCTGGGCCAGACTGCTGTTGAAGCTGGTGCAGGAAGGCAAGAGGAGTCACCACACCCCCGTACATGTTTCCTAGGGGAACACAGCTCAATATCACACATGTCCACATGGCCGGTAAGGAAGTGTTGTACAGGATGTACTTTGTACCCATTGTCACACATGCAGCAGAAACATGGACAATGAATGTAAGAGAGACAAGGAGAGCATGCTAGCTGTCACAGGAGAAACAGGAGTACATGAGATAGTAGAGGAAGCAAGGTTGACATGGTATGGGCGTGTAGTGAGAATGGAAAAGGAAAGAATGCCAAGAAGAGAGGGGCTCCGGAAGCTATTTGGAAGTGGGGGGTAGAAAGGGTTGCTTCAATTGGGAAGGTGATTCGGGGGGTTCTTACTCAGTAAAATGGTAAACCCTGTATGATTCTTAAAGCTATTTGATGGAGGTTTATTTTTCATGGATAGTATTTTATTATGTCTTTGTTTCTTGAATTGTATATTAAAAACACGGAAGTAAGGGCGGATTAAACAAAACAAACTTTTTTTTTTTTTTTTTTTTTGTGAATTTGGATGCCTTTATGAGGTGTTTAGGGAATCAAATAAGACACCTCTAAGTTTTTTAAGTGGTTTTCCCTGACAAATATTTGAAATTTCAAAACCTCTGGAAGCTATTTATTAGTAGTTTACTTGACCTAAATTCTTTTTTGAAAATTATGTCTCTAAAAGCTAATGAAGTAAGCCTAAAACAGAAATTTTTGAAAATTGGATGCCCTTAAGAGAAGTGGGTTTCTTCCAGCAAATTTTTGAAAATTAGATGCCTTTCTAAGCTATTTAAAGTCGTTATAGCTTGGAATATTTTGAATGTTTCTCACTTGGAATATCTTTACAAGTGGGTTTTGAATATACGCAGGAAATATTGGGGGTGGGGAGAAAGGGGGAGGCTCAATAAAGTCGCAAGCAACAAACAAAGGAGCTTGAGAACTCCCAGCCCTAGAAGAAGAATCGTGGAAACAATAGATGTAGGAGACCAAGGAAGAAATAAAGAGCAAGTGTGCGAGTAAGGCAGGAGAGAGAAAGATGGAGACTGTTTACAAAATTGATCCAGCCACTGGAAACAGTGTATGATGATGATATGTCCCATTAGAGATCATCAAGGCATCTACTCACCGCAGTGAGGCCCAGACCTCATGTTGTGCAGATCCTCGACACGCATCGTACCCGGTTGTTTGCGGTCTGTCAAGAAGTACGTGGTCATATCACCCTTCCCTTTCACCTTCACCTTCCCTCGACACTGGAACTCAAATGGGTGATCGTGCAGCACTTGGTACACCTCCTCTGTTACCTGGAACACAAACACTACAGGGTTGCCACTATTTTATTGATACAAAATTCCCTTTGTTTTATTTTCATTGAATTTATTTAAGGCGTGTTTTCATAGGTGATCTAATATTGATGATTATGATTGTTTGTGACAGACTATACCAGACCTCGGATTGGTTACATTTTTCTTGACCAGACTGAATAGTCTGGTATCAACCAATGAGGTGAGAATTGTGTGCCAATTTCAAAACCGTATGACTCCTTAGGTTAGATTTAAACAAGTATAACTTCTTAGTCAATGGATTTTAAGTTACATGTAAATTATAATAGACAGCAACACTAGCTAGAATAATTGCTTTGTTTTTGTTATTTTATTATTATTATTATTAGCACCGCGTCTTACTACCCGTTCGGGTTGTACACTACGCTATTGTGTAATGGTAGGGTGATTGTGAGATGAAATGGAGGACCTACAGTTTAATGTGGGATCCGAACCACGGTGGAGGCCTGGCATTCCACACATTCACAAGTTGGGATTAATACACATCTTGTCAGAGGTGAAGGAAGGGTTTGGCGATCAGATAAATCTGTGTCGTGACCAAGGATTTAACCCCGGACTTCCAGCACAGAAGTACACCTTACCCCTAGACCACCAGGTCACCAATTACTAGCTAGAAATGCATGACAGTAAGTAGGTACTTAAAAACCACTTAGTTAAGGATAAAAGAAAGAGTACTATTGGATCCACACCTACTTACTCTTACATACGTACTTTGGTTTTTTTGTAGTTTATTTTTGCGAAGATATATTTAGCTTGATATATTGTGTAAATAGTCCAAATAAGCACCAATCTAACTAAGAATATAATTTAATAGTGCATTTTACATCAATTAGCAGTACATATAGGTTTACATAAATTAACCTACATGCTGTTATATCTACTCTACACCAAACACCATTTTTGTTTAGGAAAAACAACTCACCAAAGTCATTTTCACACTCCACCTTGGTCAGAACCAATTGGTCAAAAAGACTCAATACCAAGACGTAGCAAAGTCAATTGTCAAAACTCACCTATTGTGAAGTCCTGACATTAATTGGTGTTTAAAAAAGGATGTATTTTACCTTGATGGGTAGATTTATGCAGGTGTCCCAAAACCCAATACTTCAAGAAGAAATAAAGTAGGATGGTGATTAAGACATATGTTTGACTCAGGAGACTTATTTATTCAGTTTGTGTTATTCTATGCAAAGGTCTGGTATTTAGATTGTGTGGTTGAATGTCCTAAATTCACAACTATTTCAGTATTCCTTTAGTTTATTGTAAAATGTATTTTTTTTCAACCAAAAAGCTTTCCCTGTGTTTTTCCATCCAGGTGGGTGGGAGCCCTGCGCTCTCTTTGGGGAGGAGTCATCATCATATTCATCAACATCAACTGTTTCCAGCCTGTGACCAGGTCAGTTTAGTAAAATGCCTCCATCTTCCTCCATACTTCCACCATTCTTCCTCCTTTAATTTCTTCCATTCTTCTTCTCTCATTTGAAAACTCTCTGTTATCTGTTCCTCTCATCTTTTTCTTTGCCTCCCCTGCAATCTTTTTCCAACATTTTCTTAGGCATCCTCTCTTTTTCCATCCTCATTACATGACCATACCATCTCAGCCTTGCTTCCTCTACTATCTCATGTACTCCAACATCCTCATTACATGACTATACCATCTCACCCTTGCTTCCTCTACTATCTCATGTACTCCCTGTACCCCCACTCTTTCCTGGGTAACTTCATTCCTAATCTTGACAGCTAACATGCTCCTCACAAACTTCATGCCCATGGCCTCTACTTTTCTGGTTTCTCATATGTTCGTGTTTCTGCTGCATATGTGACTGGGTACAGAATACACTCTATATAGCAAGCACTTCCTATACTTCAAGGGCTTCTTCTATTCTCCATAGCGGGTATCTTACACACCTATAGAACAACTCTCCATGTCAGGTCTCTTACACACCTATAGAACAACTCTCCATGTCAGGTCTCTTACACACCTATAGAACAACTCTCCATAGCAGGTCTCTTACATACCTATAAAACAACTCTCCATAGAATGTCTCTTACACACCTATAGAACAACTCTCCATAGCAGGTCTCTTACATACCTATAGAACAACTCTCCATAGCAGGTCTCTTACATACCTATAAAACAACTCTCCATAGCAGGTCTCTTACACACCTATAGAACAACTCTCTATAGAATGTCTCTTACACACCTATAGAATAAATCTCCATAGCAGGTCTCTTACACACCTATAGAACAACTCTCCATAGCAGGTCTCTTACACACCTGTAGAACAACTCTCCACAGCAGGTATCTTACACACCTTTAGAACAACTCTCCATAGCAGGTCTCTTACACACCTATAGAACAACTCTCCATATAATGTATCTTACACACCTATAGAACAACTCTCCATAGCAGGTCTCTTACACACCTATAGAACAACTCTCTATAGAATGTCTCTTACACACCTATAGAATAAATCTCCATAGCAGGTCTCTTACACACCTATAGAACAACTCTCCATAGAATGTCTCTTACACACCTATAGAACAACTCTCCATAGAATGTCTCTTACACACCTATAGAACAATTCTCCATAGCAGGTCTCTTACACACCTATATAACAACTCTCCATAGCAGGTCTCTTACACACCTATAGAACAACTTTCCATAGCAGGTCTCTTACACACCTATAGAACAGCTCTCCATATAATGTCTCTTACACACCTATATAACAACTCTCCATAGCAGGTCTCTTACACACCTATAGAACAACTCTCCATATAATGTCTCTTACACACCTATAGAACAACTCTCCATAGCAGGTCTCTTACACACCTATAGAACAACTCTCCATAGAATGTCTCTTACACACCTATAGAACAATTCTCCATAGCAGGTCTCTTACACACCTATATAACAACTCTCCATAGCAGGTCTCTTACACACCTATAGAACAACTTTCCATAGCAGGTCTCTTACACACCTATAGAACAGCTCTCCATATAATGTCTCTTACACACCTATATAACAACTCTCCATAGCAGGTCTCTTACACACCTATAGAACAACTTTCCATAGCAGGTCTCTTACACACCTATAGAACAACTCTCCATATAATGTCTCTTACACACCTATAGAACAACTCTCCATAGCAGGTCTCTTACACACCTATAGAACAACTCTCCATAGCAGGTCTCTTACACACCTATAGAACAACTCTCCCTGTTGTCCTCTTCTCATTAGATCTTCTCTACTTCCTTCTTTCTCCTCAATCACGCTTCCAAGATATTTTACATTCTGTTCTTTTCTCAGCTCTACTACATCCAACTTTATATCTTTATTAGGCTTTACCCTCTTACTTGTCATTACCATCACTTCACACTTGCCATCCTAAATTTCATTCCACACTCTTTCCCTTCCTCATTCTATTCCTGTTCCTGTACTTCCTCTTCCTTCTCCCCTCATACCATCAAGTCACCAGAAAACATCATGCACTTTCTTTAGGGGTGAGCAATGCTTCCAAAATTTCAACTTCCCTTTGAAGGTAAAATTCCAGGTTCAACAATTACAAAGCCTCACCAATAAAAACATTTTGAGTTAAAATACACATCAATGGTCAATATTTTGTACTTCTTTTTACTGGTATGCACATCATAAATTAATATTCCTATAGGAAAATCTGAAACAATTGAATTTCTTGTTGTGATCTTAACTTAATTTATCAGATTAGAATGAAATATAGCAAACAATTGTGTATCAAAACCTTTTTTCGGCGATAAGCACAATATATAATAATTTTTTATACATAAAACAATTAACACAAAATATATTCGCACTTTTGATTCAGCTTCAAGAATATTTTGTGTATTCAATTCAGGTTTGTTCTGAACTGAAAAAATGGGTTTCACACGCCTCTAGCTTTATGATTAGTCCGCAAGCCATGTCCGGACTGTCCGCGGCTCACAATGTTCCCGATCATACCTGTGTGTGGTTAGGTAGTCCTGTGGAGTCCATGCGACTAGCGACATTCACTGTGTTGCCCCAAATGTCGTACTGGGGCTTACGAGCTCCGATCACACCTGCCACCACTGGCCCAATGTTGATACCTGCGTAAGTTAGACATACCCACAACAGTTACTATTAATATAACTTTCAGGGCAGTCGGGTGCGAGACCAACATTTAGGATCAGGATATAACTAGGGATGGATGGGAATTACTTTTTTAATTCGGAACGGGATGGGATATTAGTCAAAATATCAGGATTCGAGACGGGAACAGAAAATTTTAAAATTACTTTTTAGAATGATCTTAGATTTAAAATATATTGATTTCTAAACTAATATGATAAGACTTGTTAAAGCTATAATATTTAAACACGCTTCGATGGCTGCATGGTCTAAGGCATCACTCTCACAATAGACTAGATTGCCGATGACTGGGATACTTGGTTTGATCCAGGCCAGGTGTACTAAAGGTGGTTTTTTCCTAAATGGTTACTTACTCTATCCATGCAAATGCGGGTACACCTCTAAATTCAATCTTCTACATTCCTAACATACTAGAGTAATTAGTACATAGGCATATGACTGGACGCGTTGCTAAAAAAACATTGCTAAAACAAACTACAAAACAATAAAAAATAACACAATAAAATAAAGAGAAGTGTGCTAGTATTTTTTTATCAAATCAAATTAAAAAAATTGAATTAATATCAAATAATATAAATTAATCAAATAGTTAATTTTATAACATTTTGATGGGAATTAATTTTATTATTTAATTTCTTTTGAAAATGGTGTTTTATATTTAATTATTTGCATAGGGAAAAAAATATTACAAAACATAATGTTTGGCAACTTTTCAATTTGCTCGAAGTATGAAACTGCAAAATATTATCTGGGTTTGAAACCTCTTAAAAGTTACTTTTCTTAGTTGTTCTCTCTAACTTTGACACCCCTTAGACTTTACTCCCCGGCTGGCTTGTCAACAACAGACACGCTGAACTCTTAATAAATGATTGACCTTGGCAAGCTACTTCCTTTACCCCTTTCCACCCATTTCCGCACCCCAAAAAAGAGAAGAATATATCTGTCCTTCTCTAAATCTTTCAAGCTCTTTCACTTGCTGAACCCAACAAATAGCTGTTGATAGACGGAGCACAGTGGGTCACGCCTCCCAACTTGTCTCTACAAGCCATGGCTAAATAACCCCCTCCCCATCCCTGCCACCAAGTTTGCTAAATAACAAACAAGAAGACTGTCTACCAAAGAGAATTAACATTGATGAGTAAGCAGTAACTGCTAGAACATGAGCGCCGCCCTTTGTTTTGTTTCTTGGAGCATTATGTTTTGTTTCTTGGAGCATTATGTTTTGTTTCTTGGAGCATTATGTTTTGTTTCTTGGAGCATTATGTTTTGTTTCTTGGAGCATTATGTTTTGTTTCTTGGAGCATTATGTTTTGTTTCTTGGAGCATTATGTTTTGTTTCTTGGAGCATTATGTTTTGTTTCTTGGAGCATTATGTTTGTTTCTTGGAGCATTATGTTTTGTTTCTTTGAGCATTAGTTTTGTTTCTGGAGCATTATGTTTTGTTTCTTGGAGCTTAGTTTTGTTTCTTGGAGCATTATGTTTTGTTTCTTGGAGCATTATGTTTTGTTTCTTGGAACATTAGTTTTGTTTCTTGAGCATTATGTTTTGTTTCTTGGAGCATTATGTTTGTTCTTGGAGTATATGTTTGTTTCTTGAGCATTATGTTTTGTTTCTTGGAGCATTATGTTTTGTTTCTTGGAGCATTATGTTTTGTTTCTTGGAGCATTATGTTTTGTTTCTTGGAGCATTATGTTTTGTTTCTTGGAGCATTATGTTTTGTTTCTTGGAGCATTATGTTTTGTTTCTTGGAGCATTATGTTTTGTTTCTTGGAGCATTATGTTTTGTTTCTTGGAGCATTATGTTTTGTTTCTTGGAGCATTATGTTTTGTTTCTTGGAGCATTATGTTTTGTTTCTTGGAGCATTATGTTTTGTTTCTTGGAGTATTATGTTTTGTTTCTTGGAGCATTATGTTTTGTTTCTTGGAGCATTATGTTTTGTTTCTTGGAGCATTATGTTTTGTTTCTTGGAGCATTATGTTTTTTTTCTTGGAGCATTATGTTTTGTTTCCCGCCCCAATTTTTTCGGGAAAGGGTCAATCCCGCCCGAACAACAGGAATAGCTAAATTCCCAACTTTTTCCCGAGGGTTCGGATCCCGTCCACCCCTAGAGATAATCTATGACTAAGGGAGCGATAGGAATCAGGAAATAATTTAATATTTAAAATTTAAGACTGACACTTTGTTGTTTGAAGAAACTACAGCATTTGGATAAAATGTTTGTAAAAATATGTAAAATAAACAAGAATCTTTTCCAAACTTCCCCAAAATTCCAGAGATTAAAGTACATCTGAGAAGAGAAAGTTTGTAAAGGGAAGATATTCATAGTTTGATCCAGGTGAACTCACCCACTCTGAGCATGAAGTTGTTGTAAGAATTCTCGTTGATGTTGAGCAACTTGTCCCTCATGGCAAACACAAACTCTACCAATGTGCTGAGGTAGAGTCCAGCTGTACTGTCATCGTCATTGTCCGAGATGCGCTGCTCAGGGATCAACCCCACAGCTGCCATGTATGTGGATCCCACCGTCTTGATCTTGTCAATGGCTTTGAAGCGATCCTCGCCCAGCAGCTGTGGAAACAATATTGTGTTAAATATGTCTGAAGCCCTATATCGTCTAAGGGCCTTATATTGTCTAAGGACCCCATATCTTCTAAGGACCCTATATAATCTAAATGTCTATATCATCTAAAGACCCTTTATCTCTACGAGCCTTATATTATCTAAGGACCTATATCTTCTAAGGACCCTATATCATCTAAGGACCCTATATCATCTAAGGACCCTATATCATCTAAGGACCCTATATCTTCTAAGGATCCTATATCTTCTAAGGACCCTATATCTTCTAAGGACCCTATATCTTCTAAGGACCCTATATCTTCTAAGGACCCTATATCATCTAAGGACCCTATATCATCTAAGGACCCTATATCTTCTAAGGACCCTATATCTTCTAAGGATCCTATATCTTCTAAGGACCCTATATCTTCTAAGGACCCTATATCATCTAAGGACCCTATATCATCTAAGGACCCTATATCTTCTAAGGACCCTATATCATCTAAGGACCCTATATCATCTAAGGACCCTATATCTTCTAAGGACCCTATATCTTCTAAGGATCCTATATCTTCTAAGGACCCTATATCTTCTAAGGACCCTATATCATCTAAGGACCCTATATCATCTAAGGACCCTATATCATCTAAGGACCCTATATTATCTAAGGACCCTATATCATCTAAGGACCCTATATCTTCTAAGGACCTTATATCATCTAACGACCTTATATCATCTAAAAACAGTGTGAGAACCTGGACTGACCTCGTCAAAGTCTGCAATAATCTCATTGAGGAGTCTCAAGCACTCCACCCCTTGATTGTTCCCGTCCAGCTCCGTGTAGAACTCGTGGTAGTTGGTGATGGAGGCAAACACCACACCCACCCTGGAGTAGCTCTGATGGTACAGTTCCTGTGACAAGGTGTTCTGTGGACAAACAAGGCACAGTAAGACCTAGTGTCGCATTGCACCAACAACACCACACCCACCCTGGAGTAGCTCTGATGGTACAGTTCCTGTGACAAGGTGTTCTGTGGACAAACAAGGCACAGTAAGACCTAGTGTCGCATTGCACCAACAACACCACACCCACCCTGGAGTAGCTCTGATGGTACAGTTCCTGTGACAAGGTGTTCTGTGAACAAACAAGGCACAGTAAGACCTAGTGTCGCATTGCACCAACAACACCACACCCACCCTGGAGTAGCTCTGATGGTACAGTTCCTGTGACAAGGTGTTCTGTGGACAAACAAGGCACAGTAAGACCTAGTGTCGCATTGCACCAACAACACCACACCCACCCTGGAGGAGCTCTGATGGTACAGTTCCTGTGACAAGGCACAGTAAGACCTAGTGTCGCATTGCACCAACAACACCACACCCACCCTGGAGTAACTCTGATGGTACAGTTCCTGTGACAAGGTGTTCTGTGGACAAACAAGGCACAGTAAGACCTAGTGTTGCATTGCACCAACAACACCACACCCACCCTGGAGTAGCTCTGATGGTACAGTTCCTGTGACAAGGCACAGTAAGACCTAGTGTCGCATTGCGCCAACAGCACCACACCCACCCTGGAGTAGCTCTGATGGTACAGTTCCTGTGACAAGGTGTTCTGTGGACAAACAAGGCACAGTAAGACCTAGTGTTGCATTGCGCCAACCACACCACACCCACCCTGGAGTAGCTCTGATGGTACAGTTCCTGTGACAAGGTGTTCTGTGGACAAACAAGGCACAGTAAGACCTAGTGTTGCATTGCGCCAACAGCACCATGGTGTATTTGTACAGTTGTGCTGAGCGGGAAGTGAATGTAAAAGACACTGTTCAGGGTTGACACTATTTTAATAATATCATTCCATTTTTTCCAGAAGGAATTCCCTATTTTTTTCAAACAATTTATAGATTAGCATAGAGAAATGAAATTTCATTTTTACTTTCTTATATAGAGACAAAGTATTGTAATCGTGAAATTTTCAACCTCAAGATAATGAAGAATCTTTACTTTTTATGTGTCCTCCAACAAAACAAAGTGGATTTTACCGTTCTTTCTGTCTCTGGGCCTAGATTTGAAACAATTTGCTGGATTTTGTTCAAACTTGATATTTAGATGTTATATGTTGGGAGCAAATTCTTAGGCAGTAAAAAAGTTTAAAGTAGGCAAGCAAATAGGCATTAAAAATAGAAGAGACGCTTAAGGAAAAAGGAGCACACAATATCCAATGTAAAATGGATTTTATTACCTACAGCCAGTTCACATGGCTGGTTTTTTTTAGCACCGCATCTCACAACTCTAACAGGTTGTACACATAAGTTGTACTAATTACGCTAATATGTTAGGGGTTTGGAAGATGGAATTTAGAAGAATGCATTTGTACTTGCATGAAGGGAGAGTAAAAAACCATTTCCTAAAAAACACCTTAAATACACAAGACCAAGATTCAAACCTAAATCTCCTCTTCATCTGCAGTCCGGACTACTGTGAGAGTGACACCTTAAACCATATTACCATTGAAGTGAGTCACATGATATTAATCACTAGATACTTTTCTAGAATCTAAGTAAAGAAATGGTTTATATTTTAAGATAGAATGTTTTTTTATAATCTGCCAAGCCGAGTTCTATTTCACACAATGTCAAGGGAAAAAATTTCAAATTTGCCGTTTTCGAATAAGTTGTACTTTTCTCCTGCAACAGTGTTAATAACCTTACCTTAACAATGGAGCATGAAAAGTGTGAACTAGCCATTTTAATCCCTTATAACTCGTGAACTGTTATAATTTGAAATCATCAATAACATTTTGATGGTCAAAGGGTACTTTACTGGTGAGTAATTTATATAAACGCCAAATATTTTGAAAATGGCTCTGATGATTTTGTTTAAAATGTATATCTGGGGAATTTTTGACATGACAAATAAAAATGTATACTTGTTTTTGGGGCAAAATTTGTTCAATGACTGATTATTTTTTACAAATTTTAAATATTCTAAAAATAGATCTTAGCAATTTGATTCAAAATTGGTACCTAGGGACTATTTTACATGAAAAATAAGAATGTATTTTAATCTTTACCTAAATGTGAGTGTGATAATGCTCACCATGTTGTTCCTGAACTGGTTGTCCAAGAAGTGAGTAGCCACATGAGCCGGTAGCAAATTGAACAAAATACGTTTATTGCTGGTCTGCAACGCTTCCATCTCCCGACGCTCTTCGTTAGCCTGTCATTAACACAAACATATAGTTACATTCCTTCTTATCAAGTTTATAATTAGCATGTCATTAGCACACATAGATGCATTTCACAGTTCAATTTTCATTGGAGGGGTATTTGAGAAACTACAAACCGAGCTTGGAATAGCTAAATGATGCAGACATTGTGAGTAAAGTGTGTGAACAAGATGAGCAGAGTAAGGAGGAAGCAGTGGATGAATCTCGTCAGTCACACGGAAGCAGTGGAGGAATCTCGTCAGTCACACAGAAGCAGTGGATGAATCTTGTCAGTCACGCAGAAGCAGTGGAGGAATCTCGTCAGTCACATGGAAGCAGTGGATGAATCTCATCAGTCACAAGGAAGCAGTGGAGGAATCTCATTGGTCACACGGAAGCAGTGGATGAATCTTGTCAGTCACACGGAAGCAGTGGATGAATCTCATCAGTCACACGGAAGCAGTGGATGAATCTCGTCAGTCACATGGAGGCAGTGGAGGAATCTCGTCAGTCACATGGAAGCAGTGGAGGAATCTTTAGTCATCAAAGTATAAAGATATATTGTTAGACTGTGCAGTGTAAAACAGTTTTCAATTCACGGATGTTCTGACATTGTGAAAAATGAGAATTGTTATAAGAAAGAACGTTATTCTGAGTGACAGCATTATATACCGGTACTTATATATATTATGTAATAACAGTGCTCTATTTATGATTTATACTGTCTATATATATTTTTTGGAGTAACTACTAACTTTGGTGCGATGACGACAAGATCTAGTGACAAAATATATAAGCTTTCAAATGTATCATTTTTTTTTATATAGCTATGTGAACACTACTTTGTTTTTGCTGTGGCAGGTAAGCCTATCTCTGTATGAAAAACTCTTTTCATTTGCTAATTATTTGTGCACACTAAGCCCCCATATTGTGTGAGTGAGTTTCCAGTTAACTACAGTAGCCCCATGGCTTCTTTGGTGCTGACTGACAGTTCACAGCTGACTTCTGACAGTCAACATTTAGGTATATACCTAAATTTTGACTGTCAGAAGTGACAGCTGCTAAACACATGTTTTTTGCAGATCATATGGTTCGGCGTAGGGATACATAATTTGGTCTGGTAGCTTTTCAAAGCCGTCAGCTGTCAGTCAGCACCAAAGAAGCCATGGGGCTACTGTATGTCTCTGGCACAATGGATCTTGTTTCCTATTCATTATTTACTTTTGTTGAAACATTTCCTCCCCCTCCCTCCAGGAGAAAGAGACTTGGAGCACACAAATAATTAGCGAATGAAAACAATGTTTGACACAAAGATAGTCTTACAACAAAAACAGAGTATACAATTGAAAGGTTCTATATTTCACCACTAGATCACACCACCATCCAGTAACTGGGCCAAAGTTTGTAAAAGAACCCAACACTTAGTAAAGAAAAATACCATTCTTCCACAAAATAGATAGATAGTGAACAATATTAATAAAGCACAGTTCTTACATAAAAATATATATATATATTTGTATGTATGTATTTATGTATAGAAAACACTATATTATGCTGACCTCAACATAATATTAACAAATAACAATACATTAAAGCAGAAAAGAATAAATACACAACTACTTGTCAAACAATTGGAGGAGGAAGTAATACCAAACAGGCTGCACTGTATTTTTATACATATCTCTGTAAAGATGTTTTATATCAAATCAACGACTATTCATGTTATAAATACAATTCTTACATTAACAATGAGGATGATGTGTATTTGTTGATCCGTGTATTCTCCTGTATGGATTAACATGGATAATAAGGAGTTTGCCATATTATTGTCATTTTATAGATCTTGATAATATCTATCAAAAGTGGCGGCTTCAGATCACATGGCTTGACATATGACTACGTGAATGTAGATCTAGTAACTTGCTGTTAGCTGTTAGATAAGGTTCTTCTGATGAAAAGTGCAGCACAGCGTGCCTGTAACACAACATTCAGCTGTCCCTCCCATTACTCGACTTCATCGTTGCATGGGAGACAGCGCTCATTAGAGATATAGAGCGAAGCATGCATTGTTTTCCCCGCGAGGCACAAACTTAAACTAGTCCTGGAGGAGGATGGACAGACTTGTTCCTGCTGTTATAGATAATTGTCTTTAGATACGAGCACAGTTTAGAAACTTGCATTCCGATATCAAATCACTAGACCCGACCCACCAAAGAGGACAATGGATATAATCTACAATAGTGTGAGATCCACCACTAGGGTCAGAACACCCATCATTTTAAAAGATGGATGGTTTGCGATTCAGAGGCAAGCAATGCTACAGCATCGATAAGTGTCTTATGTGGAGAATAGTTGCTATCACTGCTTGAAAACATTTAGCAAACATAATGAAAAAACCTTATTATTAACTGAAAATAGAAAGTCTTAAAAAGAGAACGGTCAAAATAATGAGTCCTTAAACTTCAGTCTCCGCCACACACTGATGAGATGAGATCCTTGTCCTTCTCTCGGCCTGAAGCGCTCTCTTATCTCAGTTCCCATCACAATGTTCCATGCTCAACTACTCACCTGAATCTGCCAGAGGAAGTCTAGACGCGCTGTCCACTCTACTTGTCTGCCGTGGATCACAATCGCAAGAAGGAACATGAGAATATGAACCACTCCTAGAGCGTGTTGGGGCACCACAGAGCTGTAAGAAGGAACATGAGGAAATGAACCACTCCTAGAGCGTGTTGGGGCACCACAGAGTTGTAAGAAGGAACATGAGAATATGAACCACTCCTAGAGCGTGTTGGGGCACCACAGAGCTGTAAGAAGGAACATGAGAATATGAACCATTCCTAGAGCGTGTTGGGGCACCACAGAGCTGTAAGAAGGAACATGAGGAAATGAACCACTCCTAGAGCATGTTGGGGCACCACAGAGCTGTAAGAAGGAACATGAGGAAATGAACCACTCCTAGAGCGTGTTGGGGCACCACAGAGCTGTAAGAAGGAACATGAGAATATGAACCATTCCTAGAGCGTGTTGGGGCACCACAGAGCTGTTAAGAAGGAATATGAGGAAATGAACCACTCCTAGAGCATGTTGGGGCACCACAGAGCTGTAAGAAGGAACATGAGGAAATGAACCACTCCTAGAGCATGTTGGGGCACCACAGAGCTGTAAGAAGGAACATGAGGAAATGAACCACTCTAATAAACGTACCGAACCCTGGTGTCGTAGCACAGGAACAGCCCCACGTGTGACACAAGAATTAGCAGGATGTAGACGGTCGCCATGACGAGCAAGAGGATCCCCTTGATGATGATGGGCAGTCTGAGGAACACGGCAACCACCAGGAACCCCAGACAGCATGACATGACAACATACTGAGGCAGGGGACAGGCACGATGATCACCTTCCAAGGTGACATTACTCGGGTTCGCAGGGGAGCAGCCGTCCGCACGACATGTGAACTGAAACACATCGTGTCATTGGCACCTGGGACTTGTAGTGAAACCATGTTGACCTGTGTGACGGTGAACACTCACCATGTTGACCTGTGTGACGGTGTAGACCAGCACGATGGTGAACACGGTGATAGCCAGTCGCAGTACAAAGCTTTGTGAGATGTCCCAAATGATCCAGCGCAGTCTGACGGCCAACAGAAGCATGAGGACAACAGAGATCCACACAAAGGCTGTAAGGAACAGCAGAAGCAGGATGAGGGTGCGAGGCAACACCACCACCTGGAGGGCCCCCATCAGCACCAGGAGCACTAGGGAGCATGCCAACGAGCTGCCAAAACCCAAGTCCAGGTCATCGTGGTACTAAAACAAAAACAAATACTGGGTAACTAACGGGACCTCCTGACTCTAGTCCCCAGTCAGCCAGTATCTCAACAGTAATACCCTGGAGACTAGACTAGCACCTGGGACCTCCTGACTCTAGTCCCCAGTCAGCCAGTATCCCAACAGTAATACCCTGGAGACTAGACTAGCACCTGGGACCTCCTGACTCTAGTCCCCAGTCAGCCAGTATCCCAACAGTAATACCCTGGAGACTATACTAGCACCTGGGACCTCCTGACTCTAGTCCCCAGTCAGCCAGTATCCCAACAGTAATACCCTGGAGACTAGACTAGCACCTGGGACCTCCTGACTCTAGTCCCCAGTCAGCCAGTATCCCAACAGTAATACCCTGGAGACTATATTAGCACCTGGGACCTCCTGACTAGTCCCCAGTCAGCCAGTATCCCAACAGTAATACCTTGGAGACCATACTAGCACCTGGGACCTCCTGACTAGTCCCCAGTTAATAAGAATCTCCAATACTCTCAGTAGTAGTAGCCAGTTCTCTGGTCTAATTTATTAGCGCTCTGTACCCCAACAGGACCCCCTTGAGCGACTAGAGCCCGATACCTAGCCCCTTGTAGCCCTCAAACACTAACCTTGTTCTCTTTGGCGCGATCCTTAAAGCACAGCGTCAATTGGTTGACGTGCGTTGACTTTTCCCTGTCCACACTGCGGGCATCAATAGCCTGTGCTAGATACTTGTTGACACGGTTTGACGGTTGGTGATAGACACTCGAGTGACGCTTCTTGAACGGTCTCTTGACTTTCTCCGTCAGTTTGTTCTGAGAATAATCACATCTTTATATCAATTTCTTATAGGTTTGCCACTACTACATATGTCTGGATGTTGATTTGAGCAGCCGTTATTGGAGAATATAAAGAACTTGTCAAAATAGTGGTGAGAAAGTATTTCAAATATAAACAACACTAAACTGCTGATAAACATTAAGAAACTAGTGAGCGGCATTGACTAGCTGTGACGTAGCGGCAATTCAAGATAGGATTCTCCATGTTAATGCATTTAGGTTTTATTTAGAAAGTTTTAAAGATACAACATTGAAACAAAAAACATTGAGGACGGATTAAATAGCCAAGCTATTATATTTGTTAGTTGCAGTTATAGCCGCATCTAAATATCATCTTCTTGACGATTTCCGCACGTCCCTCACAGACTTAGCCTTAAAATATGAATGAAGAATTATCCTAGGCGTGGGACGATTCCTAGATAGCTCGGTGGTTAGAGCATTTTGTACTAAGCCAAAGGTCCTGGGTTTGATTCCCATGTTCAAATGACATTTTTCAATTTAAAGAATGTGATATTTAGATGTGGCTATAACCATAATTATCAAATATAATAGCTTGTCTATTTAATCTACCATGATATGTGTGTTCACACAGTTATAATTGTACTATTGGCATCATAAGCCCCTCTTGAGTCAAAGGTGGCTGCGTTATCTGATAGCTCATGATCTTAATTGACATTTCCACATGTCCATCACAGACTCTGCTTTAAAATATGAGTGAAGAATGACCCCAAGCACAGGATGACTCCTAGATAGCTCAGTGGTTAGATAATTGGCGTACTAAGCCAAAGATACTAGGTTCGATTCCCATTTCCAGATGTCAAGTTTTAATCTAAGGAATAAAAAGACCTTAAATTCTTAAGTATGTCTAAAAATAGTTGTACATTGCCACAAAATTGATTGTTTTGGTTTTGAAGTAGTTTTTATTACAAACTGTTTTTTTGGTTTGTTTTAAACTCAGACTATTTGATTTAATACCAAGAAAATGTCCTGTAGGAGTCTTCCTGCCAGGAGGTAGATTAAAAAAAGTCTGTGGAAGCAAATGTCTATCTAGAATAGGAAACAAGAAAGAATGTATTTTTAAATGCAAATTAATATTGTCCAGGTGAGTATAATAGAGAGAGTGTGTGTACTCGTCAACAGAAGAGTGGATGTGTTATCAGCAAATTCCTTCTCTTTCTATCTCATACATTAGCGTCATGTGTGATAGTGCTTAGGCTTCGTAAAATAGCCTCAAATTCACAAACTAGGCCATGTCGTTAACAGGCAATCATAGAAAGTTATATATATATATATATATATAATTTATCTGAGGTATTTAACGTACACTTTTTGAACCAACTGATTATATTAGCACACAAGAATTTCTATGAGCAAGAGAGAAAGGACCTATCAATTTTGCTGGGAAAGGTATTTTCGCATACCTTCTGGGGTTCTTTACACGCCACAATTGACAAGGGACCAACAGCTTTACTTCCTCTCCGAAGGAAGTTGTGCTACAGATTTTTATTGCTCAAGAAAAATCCATCGGCCCTGGCTGGGTTTGAACCCATGAACATCAGATCCTGAGGCGAGCACTTTACCCCAAGACCACCAAAACCAACTATTATAATATATTAATAATGAATCAATGTAAATATCTATAAAAATCTAAATTATTCATAAAAATTAGCGTGGTAAATAAAAAATTATTATATATTCAAAAAACTTTTAAAAAAAACACGTTTTTAAAATGAACATATGATTCATTTATTTAAAGAAAATTACATTATATCTTTAAAATGAACAATATGATCAATTGTTTTACAATGAAGAACACTTTAAATTGTTTTATAAAAAATAAAAAATAAAAATTGTAATGTGAACTAATATAAATAATAAGATAAATTTTAAATTAAACTTGTGATTGTTAGCAACAGAAAAATTAATTATGCTTCAATGTAATATTCCGATAACACAATTTTAAAACTACCTATATTCATGAAAATAAGGTTGGTATGAGTGTTAGATTACAAATAACCATTTCCAACCCACCTAAAGCAGTTGTTTACGTGGTGCTGACCTAGGACTATCAAAGAGATAAAATATCTGCCTACTAACAAAGAATAATGTTAAAACAGTAATTAATGTTAAAGATGCAAATAGTACTTGTACTTGAAACAATCTTGCACTAATCTATTAGTGTTATACCAGCCCTGTAGAAAGATGCTTGTATATCTCTGTCTTCTACCCTCCTTCATTAATGTAACAGTTTGTTCACAGGCTGAACATTCCAATGGCTGGATGTCTGCACACTTCCTCCTACACTTTTATACAAACTGTACAATTCACAACCAACATCCAGACAAGAAGAGAGGAGAGTAGACAACCAGACATAATACATCCAACATCCAGACAAGAAGAGAGGAGAGTAGACAACCAGACACACAATACAACCAACATCCAGACAAGAGAGGAGATTAAACAACCAGACACACAATACAACCAACATCCAGACAAGAAGAGAGGAGAGTAGACAACCAGACACACAATACAACCAACATCTAGACAAGAAGAGAGGAGATTAAACAACCAGACACAATACAACCAACATCCAGACAAGAAGAAAGGAGAGTAGACAACCAGACATACAATACAACCAACATCCAGACTAGAAGAAAGAAGATTAAACAACCAGACACAATACAACCAACATCCAGACAAGAAGAGAGGAGATTAAACAACCAGACAATACAACCAACATCCAGACATGAAGAGAGGAGATTAAACAACCAGACATACAATACAACCAACATCCAGACAAGAAGAAAGGAGAGTAGACAACCAGACATACAATACAACCAACATCCAGACTAGAAGAAAGAAGATTAAACAACCAGACACAATACAACCAACATCCAGACAAGAAGAGAGGAGATTAAACAACCAGACAATACAACCAACATCCAGACATGAAGAGAGGAGATTAAACAACCAGACATACAATACAACCAACATCCAGACAAGAAGAGAGGAGATTTAACAACCAGACACAATACAACCAACATCCAGACAAGAAGAGAAGAGATTAAACAACCAGACATACAATACAACCAACATCCAGACTAGAAGAGAGGAGAGTAAACAACCAGACACACAATACAACCAACATCCAGACAAGAGGGAGATTAAACAACCAGACACACAATACAACCAACATCCAGACAAGAAGAGAGGAGAGTAAACAACCAGACACACAATACAACCAACATCCAGACAAGAGGGGAGATTAAACAACCAGACACACAATACAACCAACATCCAGACAAGAAGAGAGGAGAGTAAACAACCAGACACACAATACAACCAACATCCAGACAAGAAGAGAGGAGAGTAGACAACCAGACACACAATACAACCAACATCCAGACAAGAAGAGAGGAGATTAAACAACCAGACACAATACAACCAACATCCAGACAAGAAGAAAGGAGAGTAGACAACCAGACATACAATACAACCAACATCCAGACTAGAAGAAAGAAGATTAAACAACCAGACACAATACAACCAACATCCAGACAAGAAGAGAGGAGATTAAACAACCAGACAATACAACCAACATCCAGACATGAAGAGAGGAGATTAAACAACCAGACATACAATACAACCAACATCCAGACAAGAAGAGAGGAGATTAAACAACCAGACACAATACAACCAACATCCAGACAAGAAGAGAAGAGATTAAACAACCAGACATACAATACAACCAACATCCAGACTAGAAGAGAGGAGATTAAACAACCAGACACAATACAACCAACATCCAGACAAGAAGAGAGGAGATTAAACAACCAGACACACAATACAACCAACATCCAGACAAGAAGAGAGGAGATTAAACAACCAGACACACAATACAACCAACATCCAGACAAGAGGGGAGATTAAACAACCAGACACACAATACAACCAACATCCAGACAAGAAGAGAGGAGAGTAAACAACCAGACACACAATACAACCAACATCCAGACAAGAGAGGAGATTAAACAACCAGACACACAATACAACCAACATCCAGACAAAAAGAGAGAGTAGACAACCAGACACACAATACAACCAACATCCAGACAAGAAGAGAGGAGATTAAACAACCAGACATACAATACAACCAACATCCAGACAAGAAGAGAGGAGATTAAACAACCAGACATACAATACAACCAACATCCAGACAAGAGGGGAGATTAAACAACCAGACACACAATACAACCAACATCCAGACAAGAAGAGAGGAGATTAAACAACCAGACACAATACAACCAACATCCAGACAAGAAGAGAGGAGATTAAACAACCAGACATACAATACAACCAACATCCAGACAAGAAGAGAGAGTAAACAACCAGACATACAATACAACCAACATCCAGACAAGAAGAGAGGAGATTAAACAACCAGACATACAATACAACCAACATCCAGACAAGAGGGGAGATTAAACAACCAGACACACAATACAACCAACATCCAGACAAGAAGAGAGGAGATTAAACAACCAGACACAATACAACCAACATCCAGACAAGAAGAGAGGAGATTAAACAACCAGACATACAATACAACCAACATCCAGACAAGAAGAGAGAGTAGACAACCAGACACACAATACAACCAACATCCAGACAAGAAGAGAGGAGAGTAAACAACCAGACACACAATACAACCAACATCCAGACAAGAGGGAGATTAAACAACCAGACACACAATACAACCAACATCCAGACAAGAAGAGAGGAGAGTAAACAACCAGACACACAATACAACCAACATCCAGACAAGAGGGGAGATTAAACAACCAGACACACAATACAACCAACATCCAGACAAGAAGAGAGGAGAGTAAACAACCAGACACACAATACAACCAACATCCAGACAAGAGGGGAGATTAAACAACCAGACACACAATACAACCAACATCCAGACAAGAAGAGAGGAGAGTAAACAACCAGACACACAATACAACCAACATCCAGACAAGAGAGGAGAGTAGACAACCAGACACACAATACAACCAACATCCAGACAAGAAGAGAGGAGAGTAAACAACCAGACACACAATACAACCAACATCCAGAAAAGAAGAGAGGAGAGTAGACAACCAGACACACAATACAACCAACATCCAGACAAGAGAGGAGATTAAACAACCAGACACACTATACAACCAACATCCAGACAAGAAGAGAGAAGATTAAACAACCAGACACACTATACAACCAACATCCAGACAAGAAGAGAGAAGATTAAACAACCAGACACTCTATAGAAGACAAAGAAATAATCTTACAAAAGAAACTTGAAACTACTAAGCCTATACATGTGTTGAGCTCTATCTGGAGTATCTAACAAAAGCTCGTCTTGAAAGTTTGTATACTAGTAGATCTGTAAACTAACCTTGGTGGCCAGGTCTCGGAGGTTCAAAGTGGGCGCATCTCCTGCCCCCGGCTCAGCATGAAGTACCCTCTGCAGGTCCAGTACCTACAAGACACAATAAACTACCTCTACCAAAACCACAGTAACTAGCACATTACAATAAGACTAGCGCATCACACAGTAACTAATACATTAAATGGGTAACTAATTCACATCACACTACAAGGTAGTTAGCATATTACACGATAACACACCTGGTAATTAACTAACTATCATATAATCGGTTTACTTGCACATTAAATGATAACTAGCAGCTAGCACAATACACAGCAGCAAGCACATCACTTGGTAGCTAGAACCCTTCTTTACTTACTAAATTACCTCCCGTAATTATTACCACATTAACTACTGTATTTATTGCACATTATCTCTTGAGAACAAAACTCTGCAATTACACCCAAAAAAAAAACCTGAAAATTATATTTGGTTTCAAACATGCTGGTAAGAAATATCAATTCAACCAATAAAAAGTTGTACTTTACAAATACAGTCTAGTTGTAGCATATCAAAACAAATGTACAGTAATGCAAAGGACCCACAATCATTATCAAATAAATAAATTTGAATGATCAGCAGATATTCATAATGTTATGACAAGCAAATAGTGACGTGCAAGATCCCCTTTCATCACCCAAATTTTTTAAAAAAAAGTACTCAAAACAATCAAAATTAAAAAGTGAACAAAATTTATGTGTAACCAAAACCAAAAGATATACATTTAGGTGCTATAGTAGCACAATATTCTTCAAACAATTTAATTTGCTTTTAAACTAAATTAAATTGAGTAAATTATTATTATATTATTATATTATTATTATTATTATTATTATTATTATTATTATTATATTATTATTATTATTATTATTATTATTATACTACTATTATTATTATTATTATTTTATTATTTTTATTATAATAAAAAAATAATCCCTTCTGATGAAATTATCATTGGGCCTCCTAAATTTTTTAACACCTTATTTGAACCCATACAAATTGATACCTTTCTGGTCAAACTGCCATAAGTTTCTAATTTTATCATCAAATTATTTTTTAATTTATATTATTGTAATGAATGGGAAAGCGTAGTTTGTACTAAAATTATAAAACTATAAATCTGAAAAATAAATACTAGCCTAAAGTGGAAAAGTGTTTTTAAAATGTGTCCTGGTCCAATGGGAACTTATTTTCTGCCCCAAAATTTCCGGAAGTTGAAATGTCATTCCCGCACAGGCCTAATAACTTAAGGTATAAATATTTTCTATGAAAACCTGTGCTGTGTTGGAAAGTGGTACAGGAAAGATGTATAGAGGCTTTCCTTAAAGAGATGTTTTATGACAACATATATTGGTCAAATTTCTGTTCATTACGTGAAATTGGCTTCTTCACTTGACCATCTCACAAACTGGGCAAAAATTGCATTGGCTCTTGCCCATCTAATGAACTGGAAATTAATGTACTATCAAACTTTCTATTCTTAAAACGATTGAAAGATAAATTGACTTATAAAGACCGAACCTGTTCCTCGTTTGTCCATTTCACGGACCGATAAAAAGCTCGCCCAGTTCATGACTTGGGTAAAACAGGAAGAGAGGCTAGGTCACGGAATGTGCAGGAATTCGTTAACTGGGAAAATTCACAAATGGGTTGTAACATACATACCAGCACAAAATGACAAAAATATGTAGTTTATCTTAAAATATATTTATTGGCAAAGATTTGCAGTTGTCAAATCAAAGTCGAAGCTAATGAATATTCAAAGTGAAGTCTCGGAAGCTTGGTACACCCCTAGCGATGATAAATGACCCTCGGTGACAGAGAGTGAAACAAATGTATCTTATCTAATAGCACATTGTAGCGTTCGAGGACCCTCACATCCCGCTAGGTTGGACTAGTTGGTAAAATGAGGCTATGTGGTCACCTTGCGAGCGGCATGGGCCTTGGGGTCCCCCGTGGGCAAGGCCATGTTGGAGAAGGGCACCTCCATGGAATATTTGATGGAGTGCAACAGCTGCACGACCACACTCGTCACGTTCTTGAAGGACAGTTTTCTGCGCTGAGCGGCTCCAAACGCAGAGCGCACCTGGCAACCCGACCACACTTCTGATAAAAATATTTCACTCACTCTAATTATATATTGATACTAGAACGTAGCTGGTGACACTGTTGTCACACCTAGAGGAGCTATGAAGTAGCTGGTGACACTGTTGTCACACATAGAGGAACTATAAAGTAGCTGGTGACACTGTTGTCACACATAGAGGATGGGGTATTACCTTCCTGCGCCTTGCTGAGGAACTATGAAACAACTGGTGACACTATTGTCACACCTAAAGGAACTATAAAGTAGCTGGTAACACTGTTGTCACACCCAGAGGGTAAGGTATTACCTTCCTGCGCCTCGCTGGAGGAACTATGAAGTAACTGGTGACACTGTTGTCACACCTAGAGGAGCTATGAGTAACTGGTAACACTGTTGTCACACCTAGAGGAGCTATGAAGTAACTGGTAACACTGTTGTCACACCCAGAGGGTGGGGTATTACCTTCCTGCGCCTCGCTGGAGGAACTATGAAGTAACTGGTGACACTGTTGTCACACCTAGAGGAGCTATGAAGTAACTGGTAACACTGTTGTCACACCTAGAGGAGCTATGAAGTAACTGGTAACACTGTTGTCACACCCAGAGGGTGGGTATTACCTTCCTGCGCCTCGCTGGAGGAACTATGAAGTAACTGGTGACACTGTTGTCACACTAGAGGAGCTATGAAGTAACTGGTAACACTGTTGTCACACCTAGAGGAGCTATGAAGTAACTGGTAACACTGTTGTCACACCCAGAGGGTGGGTATTACCTTCCTGCGCCTCGCTGGAGGAACTATGAAGTAACTGGTGACACTGTTGTCACACCTAGAGGAGCTATGAAGTAACTGGTAACACTGTTGTCACACCCAGAGGGTGGGGTATTACCTTCCTGCGCCTCGCTGGAGGAACTATGAAGTAACTGGTGACACTGTTGTCACACCTAGAGGAGCTATGAAGTAACTGGTAACACTGTTGTCACACCCAGAGGGTGGGGTATTACCTTCCTGCGCCTCGCTGGAGGAACTATGAAGTAACTGGTGACACTGTTGTCACACCTAGAGGAGCTATGAAGTAACTGGTAACACTGTTGTCACACCTAGAGGAGCTATGAAGTAACTGGTAACACTGTTGTCACACCCAGAGGGTGGGGTATTACCTTCCTGCGCCTCGCTGGAGGAACTATGAAGTAACTGGTGACACTGTTGTCACACCTAGAGGAGCTATGAAGTAACTGGTAACACTGTTGTCACACCCAGAGGGTGGGGTATTACCTTCCTGCGCCTCGCTGGAGGAACTATAAAGTAACTGGTGACACTGTTGTCTCGCAGGTACTGGTTCCTGGTGGACCCATGGCCTGCTTCTACCTCGTATTCTCCTCCAAGGTAGTCTAAGGTGGCTTGCGTGATGTGCACACGTCTACCAACACAACACATTACACTCAACAAGAGTAGCACGCTCACGCTCTTCACCCAATAAAGCTGGCTGTATGATCCCATCAATAAATAACAATCTGGCTGTCACAAGCCAAGCCACAGTGAGATTCCTGTATTCACTAGAACAATAACTAACATATTTACAAGCACATTTCCGCTTTGATGCTCAAATGGTCTAAGGTGTCACTCTCGCAATAGTTTGGGACTAGCGATGATGGGGAAATTGAGGTTCGAGTCCCGGTCAGGTATACTGAGAGTGGTATTTCCTAAATGGTTTTGCATATAATCCAAATCTCAAATCCGAATCTCCAATTAACCTTCAAATCTCGAATCTTGAATCCGAATCTTGGAAAATCTAATCAACAAAAGAGGTCATATAAATATCATAGAATACCATATTGGCCCCAATATAATGCGATGTTTTTCTCCTAAAAATGTCCTTTTGAAAAGTGTGGTTATGTGCAGCCCATTTACCTTTTAATCTTCATGTAGAGCACTTTCAAAATTTTAAGTCGTATTTTGTGCAAGGCCGTACTATATTAGGGCTAGTATGGTAAAATAAAATACAAATAGTAATTAATGTTAATATTCTCTTCATAATCCATTAAAGATAACATACATATATATTCAGTAAGTGTTAAATTACCGCTCTGGGGCCTGGGTGTTAAGTTCATCCTATAATTATAATTGGTTCTGAATCACCAATAATCAGTATTAAGCTCTAAAACAAATTTTACTTCAAACTTGAAAAAAAAAACTTTTTTTTAAGGATTTGAGTCTTGAATCTTCGAATCTCAAATATCCTTAAGGATTTGAGGGCCCATCTCTAGTTTCTACATTTTAGTTCCCCTTCTACACTCCTTCCAAGCACCATCAGTTTCCATCTTACAAAATTAGAAATGTAATGGTGCTACTCACCCCGGCTCGCCACCAGCCTCCATGTTGTTAGCGAGTGTCACATCGTTGGACCAGACATCGTACTGCCACTTGCGCAGACCAAGGACGCCACAAAGTACCCGACCAGAGTGGATGCCCACCCTCATATTGAGCTGCACATCGGTTGCTTCAACCACCAAGCTATGGCCCAACATATATCAATGTCACACAAGTTTGGAACTAGATCACTTCCTGATTAATTAAAGTCATTAAAATATGATATCTCAATCTTGTCATGAACAAAGGTAACATTTCGTTAACAATAGTATTTTGGTGTAATACTCCCATTTAGAATTTTTTTTCAAACAATTTTAACACTGCTTCCTTGAGGACACTTAATTTGTTGTTGTCTTTCTGGCAGTCACCTCTGATTACTTGTACTGGCCAGTCAACCCTTGTCTACAATTGCCCTGGCATCACCCTGATCTACTTGTATGGCCAGTCACCCCTGATCTACTGTATGGCCAGTCAACCCTGTTCTACAAATGCCCTGGCCATCACCCTGATCTACTTGTACTGACCAGTCAACCCTGTTCTACAATTGCCCTGGCCAGTCACCCCTGATCTACTTGTACTGGCCAGTCAACCCTGTTCTACAATTACCCTGGCCAGTCACCCCTGTTCTACTAAAACTAACGATCATATCCTGAGTTAGAACATACGCGATGGCGTCTATCATGTCGAGTCCCATCTCGATGGCGCAGTGAGCATGGTCCGAGCGAGGTTCTGGGAGCCCGGAGACACAGTAGTAGCAGTCCCCAAGTATCTTGATGCGCAGACAGTGGTTGTCCTAGAAACAAACACGGTACAAGTTAACACCAGTCTTTCTCGTGTTACTTAGTTAATATCGTTAACAGCTCGGTTGAGTATTATTATCATAGCTAGGAGTCGAGTTGTTTGTCGACTTGGCGTCTCTCCATCAGTGGGACTTGAACCAAACTGTGGAGTCTCTCTTGGTGTGCGGTGAGATGGTGCTGTTTCTTTAGATGACTTAAGGGCAGAGGACTCTTGGTTCACCTCGGGTCTGAGCAGTAGAGGGCAATACGAGGCCTTGTGTTACGTATTCTATTCTGGTGTGGGGAATATGCTCGTTGTTTTGGAACACGTGTCGACAGAGATGAGAGACTGGTTCCGTGGTGAGCGACGCGCCAGTTGTCACGCACACAATGGTACGGGCAGGTCTGCTTATTATTATTGTTTATACACTGGTGTGAGTAGGCCTACTTGGAAAAAAATGAGAGATGGTTATCTAAGGTTGAGACTAGGGGGGATGCCTAGATTTGGTTATATATTGATGAGCAAGTTCCCACCACCTACAAAGCTGGGAAGCATTGCAACCATTGGAGAGAATACGTATAACTCTAGTACTATATCTCTATAAAAAAAACTTTTTTGCTTTATGAGGTAATTGTTTGGTATATTAGAAGATGGTACAGTTCGTCCCTTTTATGTTTCTATCCACCTTTCCTGTACCTTCGTCCAAATCTACTATTATATCGTGAGTCAAAATATGAATTAATGCGTTTGAGCATGAAGTGCAACCGGTTTGTCAGGATTGTTATGATTGGTATCAAACCGGTGACCATTCGCTTATTGTCTTAGTGTTCCTGTGGTGATGCCAATGTATTCAGCAACGCAGTAGTTGCATTGTAACTGGTTTACATGGTTTTTTGTGGAGCAGTAATGAGGTATTACATTTGTGTGAATCTGCTGTTGACTGAGGTGGGAGGTTGGTGAATTTTGAATGTACAGCATCTCGGTTTGTTGCAAGGGTCCCTTTGGCCTGATGTTGTTTGTGGCTGGGTCGGGCAATTTAGGATGAACCAGAATATTGCGGGAGCAGGGGGTGGGGGTGTGGGGGAGGGGGGGGTTGAGGTTTGAATTTGATTCTTTGACCACTGTTGAGAAGATTTTGTGTGAGAGGTGATGAGGTTAAGGTATTGTAGCCTGTGTTTGGTATAAATCTGAGTTTGTCTTGACCTTCATAATACTGGGTGGTGAGCGATATATCATCGGAAGGTTGTTTCTTGATATGCTCTTGATTAGATAAAAGCTCTATGTTGACATTGGTGTTAAGGTCTTCTCCGCAGAATGATATGTTTGGCTCTGGTAGCTAGGCTATAGGGTGGAGAGTGCTTTACACGAAGAGGATGGTTGCTTTAGAAATGGATGTTGATGGTTGGTGGCTTTGATGTAGACTGTGGTGTTTATGTTCAGTTCCAGAACCAAGAATATGACATGGTGTTGTGAAATGTTCCAAGTGAATGGTTATCTAACCTGTTGAGAACTGTACTAAATTAGTCCACAGTCCACACAAGTTACTAACTCTAAATTATAAGGTAGGGTTGATTTTTTACTACCAAATAAAATATTTTTTAAACGGCTACTTCTGTCAACCCTTCAATCTTACAAACAAACAAAAAAGTAAAATCAATACAAAACAAAGAAAGTTTTCCAAATTTATATAATTATTTCCAATTTCACAGAAACCATCAACATTTGTGTGTGACCAATTATTTAAAATTTCACGGCCATAAATGGGTTTATTTTTAAATGTTGAAAATATTTTTAGAGAGTCTTAGTCTAAAGTTCAGTTTTTGACATTTTTCAATTGTGGTGGATGCAAGAGGTCAATAATTGATCATTGTTATTTGAGAGGAGATGGATGTGTTAATTAGCTGGATCCTGTTAAAACTGTCAATAAAGTTTATTGTGACAAAACTCACACTGGCAAGCTGGTCGAAACGTCCAAACAGCTCGTTGAGCAGCCTAACAAGTTCCTGAGCTGTACACTGAGATGCCAGAACAGTGAACCCCACAATGTCCGCAAATAAGATACTGTGAACATAGCAAGGTAGCATTTGAATGAACAGTATCACAAGGTACATTTGACTGTCAGGTATCACAGGGAAACATTTGACTGTACGGTATCACAAGGAACATTTGACTGTACGGTATCACAGGGGAACATTTACTGTACGGTATCACAAGGAAATTTGACTGTAGGTGTCACAAGGAAACATTTGACTGTAGGGTGTCACAAGGGAACATTTGACTGTAGTATCTCACAAGGGAACATTTGACTGTAGTATTCACAAGGAACATTTGACTGTAGGTATCACAGGGAGCATTTGACTGTAGGGTATCACAAGGGAACATTTGACTGTAGGGTGTCACAAGGGAGCATTTGACTGTAGATTATCACAAGGAAACATTTGACTGTAGTATCTCACAGGGGAGCATTTGACTGTAGATTATCACAAGGAACATTGACTGTAGTATCTCACAGGGGCATTTGACTGTAGGGTGTCACAAGGGAACATTTTACTGTACGGTATCACAAGGGAACATTTGACTGTAGGGTGTCACAAGGGAACATTTGACTGTAGGGTGTCACAAGGACATTTGACTGTAGATTATCACAAGGAAACATTTGACTGTAGATCTCACAGGGGAGCATTTGACTGTAGGGTGTCACAAGGGAACATTTGACTGTAGGTTCACAAGGGAACATTTGACTGTAGTATCTCACAAGGGAACATTTGACTGTAGTATCTCACAAGGGAACATTTGACTGTCAGTATCACAGGGAAATTTGACTGTACGTATCCGCAAGGGAACATTTGACTGTACGTATCACAGGGGAACATTTTACTGTACGGTATCAAGGGAACATTTGACTGTAGGTGTCACAAGGGAACATTTGACTGTAGGTGTCACAAGGGAACATTTGACTGTAGTATCTCACAAGGGAACATTTGACTGTAGTATCTCACAAGGGAACATTTGACTGTAGGGTATCACAGGGGAGCATTTGACTGTAGGGTATCACAAGGGAACATTTGACTGTAGGGTGTCACAGGGAGCATTTGACTGTAGGTGTCACAAGGGAGCATTTGACTGTAGGGTGTCACAAGGAGCATTTGACTGTAGGTATCACAGGAAACATTGACTGTAGGGTATCACAGGGAACATTTGACTGTAGGTATCACAAGGGAACATTTGACTGTAGTATCTCATAGGGAGCATTTGACTGTAGGATCACAAGGAACATTTGACTGTAGTATCTCACGGGGAACATTTGACTGTAGTATCTCACGGGGAACATTTGACTGTAGTGTCTCACAGGGATATTGACTGTTCGTCTCACAGGGGAACATTTGACCGTTCATCTCACAAGGGAAGTAGGCAAAGTAGGCAACTATCCCTACCTGACATTCTCGTGTCGCTGAATGTAGATCTTGTGGAACTGTGTCTCCACAGGGGAGATTATATCAGCCTTCATCTCCATGGCAACATGCTGAGGCAACACGGACAACAACAACCGCTCCTGTCATCAACAATATTCACATGTGTACAACATTATATTAAATGTGACATAATAGTTTGTCTTGTTGCCTGTCACATGATTCATCGCTCCACTTTTTATAGCGTTTAGTGTCATTAAGAAGATACACCAACAATATCTAATAAATGGGTAAATTATATACTTGCTATCCAAAAGTTATATTGTGTTGTAAATTTAGTTGTCTCAGAGTAAAAGTGGCTGAAAGATCTGGTCTGAGAGACAAAGTGAAGGCCAAACACAATTGTGCTCCGTCTCTAGTCTGTGATAGTTGGAATCCTGTCTCACGTATTGGTAGTTGCACTACCAACTGTGTGATTAATATGACGAATAAAGCAACGGAACATTCTTCACAAAACTTTCTTAGATCTAAGCTTGTAACTAAACCATGATCCAAGTCTTCACACAAAATAGAAGATGTGATGTATCTAAATGAACAGGATAGAGCAATCTCTCTGTAGTTCACTACTCTGAGAACACACACACTGTTTTAAAGGTAGTTTTGATTGTGTGTCTGGCATGTGACAACCATAATGGAATGAACTTCAAACCGTCAACATGCTCTCACTTGTGGGATCGCCACATTCTAGTGAGTGAGTTGTTTTGTGAATAAATAAAATTAAAATATTCTGAATGGTCCTACAGAGAGCTCAGCAATGAATAGAAATACTATCCACCTTTAGATACATTTTAGAGTTTCATAAGTGTAAGTGTTATTATGTGGATATTGAGGTGTATGACCATGTGTTTGTAGATGTGTATGAGTGATCAAGTAAGTGTGGATGTGTATGATCATGTAAGTGTGGATGTGTGTGATCATGTAAGTTTGGATGTGTTTGATCATGTAAGTTTGGATGTGTTTGATCAAGTAAGTGTGGATGTGTATGATCATGTAAGTTTGGATGTGTTTGATCATGTAAGTGTGGATGTGTGTGATCATGTAAGTGTGGATGTGTGTGATCGTGTAAGTGTGTATGCATGTGATCATGTAAGTGTGGATGTGTGTGATCATGTAAGTTTGGATGTGTTTGATCATGTAAGTGTGGATGTGTGTGATCATGTAAGTTTGGATGTGTTTGATCAAGTAAGTGTGGATGTGTGTGATCATGTAAGTGTGGATGTGTGTGATCATGTAAGTTTGGATGTGTTTGATCATGTAAGTTTGGATGTGTTTGATCAAGTAAGTGTGGATGTGTATGATCATGTAAGTGTGGATGTGTGTGATCATGTAAGTTTGGATGTGTTTGATCATGTAAGTTTGGATGTGTTTGATCAAGTAAGTGTGGATGTGTGTGATCATGTAAGTGTGGATGTGTGTGATCATGTAAGTGTGGATGTGTGTGATCATGTAAGTGTTTATGCATGTGATCATGTAAGTGTGGATGTGTGTGATCGTGTAAGTGTGGATGTGTGTGATCATGTAAGTGTGGATGTGTGTGATCATGTAAGTGTGGATGTGTGTGATCATGTAAGTGTTTATGCATGTGATCATGTAAGTGTGGATGTGTGTGATCGTGTAAGTGTGGATGTGTGTGATCATGTAAGTGTGGATGTGTGTGATCGTGTAAGTGTGTATGCATGTGATCATGTAAGTTGTGGATGTGTGTGATCATGTAAGTGTGGATGTGTGTGATCGTGTGAGTGTGGATGTAGGTTACCAGTTTCTCGTTCTCGTCCTCCATCTCGAGTCTGGCCGCAATGCAGTTCCTTGTGTCCAGGAATGCCTTCCTCTGAGCATGCTCCATGAGGTTGTGCATGAACATGCCGACCATGTTGATGCACACCAAGATGATCACATTCGCTACCAACTGAGAAACAACAAACACTACTTTTGGAGAACAAGATTAACAATAATTGAGATTTATGAAAGACATTTTGTATGCATTTATTCAATGAAATAAGTAAATAGTTCTTCACAAAATACAAGCGTTCATGGTCAGATATTACAGAAGTAAATGTGAATAAACCGACTGAATGTTGCTGATTAAAGTTCTAATATCTAGCGTTTGCGCCTAACAAACTACTGAGAAAGCTTTTAGCAATGGAGCAGAGAGAACTATTAGTACAATAGTAATTTAAGTTTGATTACCGTTATCCTGGTAGCATTTAATTGTATTTTAAGTCTTAGATTGTCACTGTCTTACTTCCGATTGTCAGTACTGTCCACAGCAGTGGTGAGTGTACCTGTCCACAGCAGTGGTGAGTGTACCTGTCAGTACTGTCCACAGCAGTGGTGAGTGTACCTGTCAGTACTGTCCACAACAGTGGTGAGTGTACCTGTCAGTACTGTCCACAGCAGTGGTGAGTGCACCTGTCAGTACTGTCCACAGCAGTGGTGAGTGTACCTGTCCACAGCAGTGGTGAGTGTACCTATCAGTACTGTCCACAGCAGTGGTGAGTGTACCTGTCCTCAGCAGTGGTGAGTGTACCTGTCAGTACTGTCCACAGCAGTGATGAGTGTACCTGTCAGTACTGTCCACAGCAGTGGTGAGTGTACCTGTCAGTACTGTCCACAGCAGTGGTGAGTGCACCTGTCAGTACTGTCCACAGCAGTGGTGAGTGTACCTGTCCAAAGCAGTGGTGAGTGTACCTATCAGTACTGTCCACAGCAGTGGTGAGTGTACCTGTCAGTACTGTCCACAGCAGTGGTGAGTGTACCTGTCAGTACTGTCCACAGCAGTGGTGAGTGTACCTGTCAACACTGTCCACAGCAGTGGTGAGTGTACCTGTCCACAGCAGTTGTGAGTGTACCTGTCCACAGCAGTGGTGAGTGTACCTGTCAACACTGTCCACAGCAGTGGTGAGTGTACCTGTCCACAGCAGTGGTGAGTGTACCTGTCCACAGCAGTGGTGAGTGTACATGTCAGTACTGTCCACAGCAGTGGTGAGTGTACCTGTCCACAGAAGTGGTGAGTGTACCTGTCAGTACTGTCCACAGCAGTGGTGAGTGTACCTGTCAGTACTGTCCACAGCAGTGGTGAAAGTACCTGTCAGTACTGTCCACAACAGTGGTGAGTGTACCTGTCAGTACTGTCCACAGCAGTGGTGAGTGTACCTGTCAGTACTGTCCACAGCAGTGGTGAGTGTACCTGTCCACAGCAGTGGTGAGTGTACCTGTCCACAGCAGTGGTGAGTGTACCTGTCCACAGCAGTGGTGAGTGTACCTGTCAGTACTGTCCACAGCAGTGGTGAGTGTACATGTCAGTACTGTCCACAGCAGTGGTGAGTGTACCTGTCCAAAGCAGTGGTGAGTGTACCTATCAGTACTGTCCACAGCAGTGGTGAGTGTACCTGTCAGTACTGTCCACAGCAGTGGTGAGTGTACCTGTCCACAGCAGTGGTGAGTGTACCTGTCAGTACTGTCCACAGCAGTGGTGAGTGTACCTGTCAGTACTGTCCACAGCAGTGGTGAGTGTACCTGTCCAAAGCAGTGGTGAGTGTACCTATCAGTACTGTCCACAGCAGTGGTGAGTGTACCTGTCAGTACTGTCCACAACAGTGGTGAGTGTACCTGTCAATACTGTCCACAGCAGTGGTGAGTGTACCTGTCAGTACTGTCCACAGCAGTGGTGAGTGTACCTGTCAGTACTGTTCACAGCAGTGGTGAGTGTACCTGTCAGTACTGTCCACAGCAGTGGTGAGTGTACCTGTCAATACTGTCCACAGCAGTGGTGAGTGTACCTGTCCACAGCAGTGGTGAGTGTACCTGTCAGCACTGTCCACAGCAGTGGTGAGTGTACCTGTCAGTACTGTTCACAGCAGTGGTGAGTGTACCTGTCAATACTGTCCACAGCAGTGGTGAGTGTACCTGTCCACAGCAGTGGTGAGTGTACCTGTCAGTACTGTCCACAGCAGTGGTGAGTGTACCTGTCAGTACTGTTCACAGCAGTGGTGAGTGTACCTGTCAGTACTGTTCACAGCAGTGGTGAGTGTACCTGTCAGTACTGTCCACAGCAGTGGTGAGTGTACCTGTCAATACTGTCCACAGCAGTGGTGAGTGTACCTGTCCACAGCAGTGGTGAGTGTACCTGCTGCCAGTGAAGGTGAGGAAAGTCGTGAGCAAACACCACAGCCACGGTCACATGGATGATAGGCAGCCCAACACCAAACATCACGGCCACCCACATCTTGAGTGGCATCATGGAGTACGCTAGGAACACCACAAACACAATCTCCCAGATCCCCTCTGCAGAAACTCTCCTAGTCTCCAGAAGCAATCCCGTGGCTCCTAGAGGCAAAGCTAGAGCACAGAACAGCCCACACATGGCCAGGATACAGTAGCAGACCCACAACAAGTAGCTGTCGTGCATGAGGCGTGTGTTGAGGAAGGCCAATAGCAACACAAACACCAGACAGTGAACCGTGTGGTACACATTCTGGGCAGTGGGCGCTTGGGCGTACACCAGGCTCAGATTCACCAGCACACCGGTGAGTACCACAAACAGGGCCACCACGCTCACCACCGACGAGTGCTGCAGCTTGAAGATGTACCGCTGGTACAGGAACTCAAGCTCGTCATTCTCGAATCGGTGGCAGTTTAGAAGACGAGCCAGCGCCAGCTTGCGGTGGGAGTTCATGGCCTTCACGCTGTGATCCATGTTGGGGTATCACCGGGGACACATCCTGGAACAGGGACTTGTCAGTGACAGGGCGTTCAGCCAAGAGAGGTTTAATTCCTCTCATGAGCGGAGTGCTGCCTGCCATCAAATGAAAATGTCAAAAGTTTGACAAACATCAATGTAAATTAATCTTCAGAACTTGAAACCAAAAATGACTTTTAGAAGCTGGAATCACTTAAAATTTGTGATGCTATAAAGAACTGATGTTCCGATTTCCAAAACTCTTGTTCATATGAATTAAATATTAAGAATAAAAAGATAATTTAGAAAGGTAGAGAGATTCGACCTCTGTGATTTTGGGGTAAAGTGTTTGCCCCAGGACCCAATGTTCGTGGGTTCAAGCCAAGCCGGGGTCGACGAATTTTTCTTGGGCAGTAAAAATTGTAGCACAACTTCCTTTGGAGGGGAAGTAAAACTGTTGGTCCCATGTCGATTGTGGCTTGTTAAAGAAACGCTAAAGGTATGTGAAAATACCTTCCCCAGCAAAATGATACGCACTCTAGCGCTCGCTCATAGAAATACTTGTGCGCTGATATAATCCAGTCAGTTCAGATAGTGCACGTTTAATACTTCAAATAAATATATATAAAGGTTGACTATTGAATGAGAATAGTGTTTAAATCGAAACAAGAAATGTGTGATGCCTCTTCACCAGCCTAGACTAGCTCCTGTGTTGGTAACGAGTCGTCCTCACAGTGACCAGCGCAAGTTTCAAGTTTGTAACATCACATGAAGATACAGAGAGAGGGATATGATGAATATTTTATCAGTGATGGGGTTATTCCATGGTAAGAAACAATAGCTTTGTTTGCACCAATTTTTTGGAACAGCTACGCCCTTTGTAAAGTAACAGTTTGGTGAGTATTAATGGAAAATCCTGTTCTTTTCAAGGTGAGGCAAAATTATTTCTACTCCTTTAAAGGTTCTGTTTTTAAAGATGGTGAGCGTAAAATGATGATAGGCATCGGTGGATAGAGGTGCACGATAATCCGCAGCATATGCTCAACTTTTTTTTTCATTTCATTTACTAGAGGTATTTAACATGTACTCTCTGAGCCGAACCGATTATATCAGCACATGAGACATTCTATGAGTGAGAGTGAAAGAGCCTGCCAATTTTTGCGGGGAAAGGTATTTTCACATACCTTCCAGTGTTCTTTTAGATGCCATAATTGACATAGGACTGACAGCGTGTTGTTACTTCCCCTCAGAAGCAAGTTGTGCCACATATTTTTCTCGCTCAAGAAAAATCCGTCAAACACGGCTGGGCTTGAACCTATGAACATCGGTCTCCTGAGGTGAGCCCTTTTCCCCTAGATCACCGAGGTCGACTGTGCACAATTTAACAAGTATTTTTAACCACAGATGCATATAAATAAGGTTTTTGGTTAGGTTTCCCCGAACAATTTCAGGTACAGTTTTAGTTTTTTCTTAAAGTTTATTTTTAGTTTGATTCTAAAGACCAGTTTGTAGTTTCATCTAGTTAATTCAAATGTTTAATTTTTAACTATAAAATATGTTCTTGTTTGTGCCCAAAAGCGATAACTTTAGATTATTAAGTTAAACTTTGGTGTCATCATTTGTTAAGATGAGATATGTGAAAATTGTTTATTATATATATGGCGTAAATTCCTAAAAATAAAGCTCAATTTATTCAAATCTCATTTAAAAATCAAAACACAAGGTTTTTGCAATTTTTTTCTCTCTCTTAAGTTTCAAACTGTCCCATCCCTCTCATTTGAGAGATGGAGCAGAAAGTATCGGTACTCACAGAACTGTTTGGAACAAGCAGCTTCGAATACAATTATCGATATACTCAAGAGGTAAAAAGGCAAAACCATTTATTTATTATGACAGCCTTTGAGGACAAGTGCTCAGAGTTCCTGGCTTTGGATCAAGAGGTCTTGGGTTCGATCCCTGGTGCTTTCAGATTTTATCAGACTCAGCCTCGAGAGGACAAATGAGATACTTGAATAAAGAAGTAGCAGCCCCGGTCTAGAAAACTGAGATTAACGAATGGAGGTATCGTTTTGCTGACCACATGACACCCTCCATCCAGAGAAATTAGTACTATCTTCGCCAGCAGACGACGGCTGCTCTGTCAGTACAGCTTGATTTCGGGCTGATATCACGGAGTTTTATTTTTTAATAAGTTAATGTAATTAATATATTTGTGTCAGTAGTTTGTATACTTTTAAATTTCATGCTCTTCGTTATTTTAGATTCTGTAAGTTATTATTAATTTCTTTTTGGCTGCTATTACATCAAATTATTGAAGGCCCATTTCTTCTACCATAGACTGTAACACAACTTCACAGGTCGAATTTCCAACATTCCCTGAGAATGAGCATTTCCTGTACCCTTCAACAGATTGGTGAGCGATGGAATTCACTGCTCACTTTTTCGAATGATGTCTTACTATTCCCTGACGTTGAATAACAATCAACATCTAACAGTGACGCTCATTGGTGATATGACGACATATAATTACCTAACTTAAATAGATATCTGCATCAGGCGTGCTAAACTCATTCAAGCAAAAGGGCTACAATGAGAATTAAAAATACTAAAAGGGTCGTATTTTCCCAAATTCAATAATGTCATCCCCTTAAGTAAAAAAAAAAAAATCAATTGTGTAAAACTTAGCTCCATTCGTTTCCTTAAATATAAAACCTTTATTTTCAGCAAGGGTACGAGTGTTGGGCTTTAAATCTTGTTTTGAAAGTCACTTTCATAATCGATGACAAATGCCTGCCAATAAGCGGTGATCTCTCGCGTGTTTGTTCCTTTCCATGAGCGTACACAACCATTCACACACTCATGTTCTGACAAACATTGCACATATTTGGAGAGCAATTTCTGCTGAATAAGAAGTGTAAATTTGGTACAATCATCTCACTTAATATATTTTCCGCAAATAATTCCCAGTTTCCAACGGTCGTAGTGCCAAATTGCGGGCCCTGTGTGGCGGCACTATTTGCACACCCCTAAGGGCGACCCTGTGTGTTTCTTTAAGGTTTATTAAAAAAGATTAATCAGCCAGTATTGTAAGTCAGTCCATCAAGATATCTGCGGGCCGTACGGGTCACAAGGTTGGTATGTCTGATTTACGCGATATCACTAGTCATCATTTGATGGTGCATCACTAATGAGATAAGTCAATTAGTGATGCCGTGTTCATAAGGATTTAGAGCAGGGGTCTCCAACCTTTTTATGCCCGAGGGCCAAATTTTCTGTCTCTGCTCGCAATACTGTACCCACAATATTAGGATTGAACATTTAATAATTATATTCTTTTATACTTCCCAGCTGTATGAGTGAACGCAAACATTCTCGACTATGTCCAAATACTCCCAAAATAGTACTCTCTTCCTTGTCTACTAGACTAGTCATTTGTCGGTTCAAGGTAAATTTGTACAAAAACTTAATATTTTTCTTCGCGTATATAGCAAAAATATTTTAACAAAATATCTTGATATGTGCATTTATTTTATTATTCAATTATTTAAAATATATATTGTATTTGTCATTTTTTTGCTCTTAAATAATTTTATATTTTCCATGAGCAGTGGCCCGCTGGCCGTGGGTTGAAGACCTTTGCTTTAGAGAGTAATTAAAAACAAACCTCAAATTATTAAATTAAATTGTGAATGTGTGTTTTAATTTTAAGACTAAAGGTTTAGAAAGTGTCAGTGAAGTAAGCAAACAAAGTAGTCCATTCTCCTGTTGAGAAACAATAGTTCTATTTATTTTGTATCACTGTGTCTAACTACCTGTTCAGGTTAAGTTATATGCATATATGTACTTTCACTAATGAGTTAGGAATGAGGAAGGTCGAATTTAGATGAAGTGTACTCAGATTTCATGGAGAAAGAGTGGAAAACCATTTTGGAAAAACCACCCTCAGTACACCCGACCAGGATTTGAACCCTGTTCCCCTGTCATTGGCAGTCTAGTCTAAAATAATAGTGCACCTTAGAAACCGACGCAGGTTTCCATTTTGTTAAAAAGTGTTGTTTTCATTGCAAATAAAATATTGTCATCAATGAGCAAAACAAACATTTAAAAAAATACTTTTGAGACAAAAATGTTCCAATCCAATTACAATGAAACAGTTCTACATCAGTGATTGCGTGTGTTGATAGAATAAAAGATGTGTGGACTGTCTCACATACACAGAGAAGTGGCGTGTGTTGGTAAGCTAACCATGAGCCACAGGTGTACACCTTGCACAGAGCAACAAGGACACAAGTATCCTAGTAACCGTGTGATGGCAGCTCAAGTTGTGGTTTATAAAATATCTCTTAGTTCAGGCTGTGGAACAAATTAAATATACTCCATTCACGGTAGGAATTTATCTCTGAAAGGTCTTTTTTCCTACCAATATCCTGCTATATAATAGATTTCTGGTAGGGAAAAAGGTCTTTCAGAAAACAATTCCTACCCTGAACAGACTTTAGTTTATGAAATGGATGTCGCCGAGTTTCACTAAGACCTTTTCTCATCATTTAAAAAGTTTCTTCTCAAATGCTAATACACTCAAGACAGATATTAAAGAGCTGTTGAGATCACCCCAATTAAAATAAACAGCAATTAAAATAAGTATCTAGAGGACATATATTTTATTTATACTGTCCAAAATGTGCAACAGTAAATGGCCTTAGCGTACATCTCCTTCAACCTCATGTTAGCTTTCTAACAACGAATGTTGTCTGTGATTGAAACTAGTTACTCGAGTAGAGCTACAAACAGTTTTTTAAGCACCGCGTCTTACTACCTGTTCCAGTTAATTGTGTATTACAGCAGGTATTAATTACCCTGATGAGTTAGGGATGAGGAAGGTTGAATTCATAGAAAGTATAACCGCATTTGCGTAGACGAAAAGTAGAAAACCACTTGGAAAACCCAGCCTCAGTACACCCGACCAAGATTCGAACCCCATACACCCTGTTATTGGCAGTCCTAGTCCAACATGAGAGTAACGTCTTAGACCATGCGGCCACCGAAGCAGGTAAACTGTTTTGTAAAATAATTGTTTCAGACAAGTTTTGGCTTCAGAGTGTGAAAAGAAACTATCAATTTGTTCAAAAGATAATTTCTCCGTGTTTGACTGTGTAGGAGAGTTATACCGCTGTTGCTCCAAGCTGATGACATCAAACAGTTCAAGTTGCTGGAGTGCATGATGTGCCTCTCGCCCAGCTCCAGGTCTTATTATAGCACAGGACCCCGATATCTAGCTCGCTACAGACGAGAGGTCAGTTTATATTGACCAAAGGTAACTCCATCATGGTGCTAGAACAGTCGAGCAGAAATTCAAAACTGCCAGAAACCTGTGGGTTTATAAAGTTGACCCGCAGTAAAGTAGTGGTGGATCCAGGCAGAATGAGGGGGGAGGGAGGAAGATTGGGGCAATCGCCACTCTACCCCCTCCCTTCCTCCCTCTGCAAAGAAAATTATCTAAAACAATCAAACCAATACCTTAATTTTGTTAAGAGTGTCTGACTCCTCTATGCAGCTTCATCTATCTCGCCTTATCTATAACATGACCTAGCATCTACTTTGCCCTATCTCCTACATGACCTAGCATCTACTTTGCCCTATCTCCTACATGACCTAGCATCTACTTTGCCCTATCTCCTACATGACCTAGCATCTACTTTGCCCTATCTCCTACATGACCTAGCATCTACTTTGCCCTATCTCCTACATGACCTAGCATCTACTTTGCCCTATCTCCTACATGACCTAGCATCTACTTTGCCCTATCTCCTACATGACCTAGCATCTACTTTGCCCTATCTCCTACATGACCTAGCATCTACTTTGCCCTATCTCCTACATGACCTAGCATCTACTTTGCCCTATCTCCTACATGACCTAGCATCTACTTTGCCCTATCTCCTACATGACCTAGCATCTACTTTGCCCTATCTCCTACATGACCTAGCATCTACTTTGCCCTATCTCCTACATGACCTATATCGAGCCCTATTTTTAATGACTTATAATTATTATCATTATCTCTATAACTAGTAATCTTATCAAATAAATGTTAATTAAAATTATTAAATTTATACTTGAAGGAGCCTTACTTTCAAAAACCAGTCCCTCCCCCCCCCCCCAACCTCACCCCCTTCGATAGCTGACTGTGGACACCCCTTGCAGTTACTTTCTTGATAGGGTTATTTTTGTGAAAATATATTTTTCGATAGTAAATTGTTTGTGTATTTGAGCCAAACTGGATGTGTATTCTCTTCACACATATCAAAGTCACCGTTTCATTTCCCCAGCTTCCAGCCTCCCCAAGCAGGTGCTAGTAGCTAGGGGACAGAGACTCAAGTGATGGCCTTACACCATGACCAACAGAGCGAAATATTTACTAATGCCGAGGTCCCACGAGCGTGTTAACCTTGGTCACACAGAATGTTAGTAAACGGTGAAACTTGAACAAAGGAAATGGTGGGTGCCAAGGGCAGGGAGTCCAGACCCCTCTGGAATTTTATGATCCCCCTCCCCCTAGAGGGGCTCAAGGTAAAGTTGTACCTTTTCTAATTTTCTAGCAGACACTAGAACAATTAGCTCTGCCACATCCTTGGTGGGTTCACCTCATAATAGGGAAATACTAATGTATGGATCATTTTATATATTATATCAGCGGTATTCAACCTGGGATATGCTTACTCCTGGGGGAACGTAGAGACATCTTAGGGGGTAGTCAAATTTAAATTATTTATATATTTCTAGTTTAAAACTTATTATTTATACTTTATTTTGGATCATGTTATTTATTTTAGATGTAGATGATAGAATATGTAAAACACCTACAACATTGGATAAAAGTTGAATAAATATTATATCTGGAGGTATGTGAACAAAAAAGGTTGAATATCGCTGCATCTTCAATGTGATAAGAGTTCTTTAAGGCACAAGAATAGTCGAGAAAAAACTCCTAGAAATGCCAGAAACCAAGTGGGTTTATAATGTTATGGGGCCGAGTTGTTTGGCAGTAGGAGAACAAATGTGGGAGGAGGAAAATACAAATGGTAATAAAATCGTGTGGTGTTGTGTTGTGACCCCCCCTATTAAATTACATCATTCAATTCCCAAAGATCTATTCTTCGCTCCTTTTCCAGTTACCTTTTGTTTCCTGGGCATTTAGCTCTTAGTGATGAAACAACATTTGTGAGTTTTTGGACTTTTCAAGAGTGGGAAATTTGAACCTCCACACTATGCTTGCATGTCTATGGATAGGGTCATATTCAATAATTTTGTGTTCATTTTAGTAAATACCAAACTCGTGTACTGTTAAAGGTTTTGTCAATACAAAGGGATTCATCTACCACAGGCTGAGACACATTACAGATGTCCAGAAATACTGCATTTTTTTTTTAAATGTTTGTTATTTTAAAATATGGATCATGCCAAAAATAAAATAAACATGAAACAATAAAATTAACAAATTTTCAAGGATGTGTCATGTGAAATGTACAGTCTGAGATTAAAGTAAATGTTTAGAAACATAGATCCAGCCTTACTCTAACGTATTAAGACACTTTTGACAGGGTCACAAACGGATATTCTGAAATAGGCCTCTAATCAACAATTGTTTTAGTCGTTTAAGCTTCGGATGGAACCGCTATGTCCATAAGAAATACCTTGCAGTGTGAAGATTCTTCCCTCTAAGCAAGCATCACCCTTCAATTCACTTACTACCCCCGTCTGAAGGCCAGTGATACAAACTAAGAGGACTAATATGTTCGATAAAGTTTCAACAGTCTACCTCAGATATTACTCTTTAGTTAAATTTCTGACACAATACAACACAATAATACACACACAAAAATATTTTTTCTAGGCAACACGTCTTACTACCTGTTTGGGTTATACGTATATTAATATGTAGCCTACTAATTACACTGAATTAATGTGTTAAGAATTAGGAAAGTTAAATTTAGAGTGAGTGTATTCGCATTTGCATGTTGGGACTGGAAAACCATTTAGGAAAAACACTCCTGGTACACCTGACCGGATAAACCTCGATCTCATTGTCTTATGCAGTCTAGCCAATGCTAGAGTAGCGCCTTAGACCATGCGGCCACCGAAGCAGTTATTGATGTAGACAAAACTTCTAATGTATTGCCATAAAGCGTATGCCTACACTTTGTACGTTTAACTTGATAAGTATCTAAAGCAAAAATTGTCAATCTGTCTCAAATGGATAAAACTGGCAACTGCACTCTCCGTAAGACCTGTAGGTACTTCAGTTTAAGAAGCGGAACGATTTGAAAGTCAGATTTAGCGTCACCAGCTTTTTTATATATTATTTGGTCAATTTTTGTATAACTTATTAGATAAATATGTTTCGGCATATTTTATGTGAGACCCTTAAGGTTGTTTTAATATTTCATTTGATTTATTTGAGGTATTTAACATGCACTATCTGAACCGAATGATTATTTATATCAGCACACAAGAATTTCTACTAGCAAGCACTAAAGGGCCTAATAATTTTGCCGGGAAAGAGATTTTCACACACCTTCCAGGACTAAGGCTCAATCAAGGAACCAATGGTCTTGTTCCCATCCAAAGGAAGTTGTGCTAAGGATTTTTATAGCTCAAGAAAAGTCTGTCGACCTTGGCTGGGTTCGAAACCCACAAACATCGGGTCATGAGTAGAGCAGTTTACCTCTATTCCACCGAGGTCAAAATACTTTAAAGTTACCCCTTTTGTTTTTTTGTTTATCTATTCAGAGTAGACCTTAAGTATGTTTAGTAAAATACCCTTTTGGAAATTTGTCAGGACAGTCAAAAATTGAGACTTAATTTCTTGTCTTGTAGTAAGACTGATCTTACTGCTATTGTGGTTAAACTGTGTACTACCAGTACCCCAGAGCATTTGGGCCCCAATGCCCACTCTATGTTGCCAACTTTGATTTAAAATAGATTGTCTTTAGCTTTTATGCTTGCTTCTTTATGTTGATAATGTAATTAATGTTGCTTATTTACTTTGAATTTAAAAATGACACCTGCACATAGGAATCGAACCCGGGACCTTTGGCTTAGTATACCAATACTCTAACAACTGAGCTATTGAGGAATTGTCCTGTGCTCAAGGCTATTCTTTACTTATATTTAAAGCAGAGTCTGTGATGGACATGTTGAGCGCTCATATGTATCCTACAATTTCCACATGTCCATCACAGACTCTGCCTTAAAATATAAACTCCGCCAGCATTCTTTAAGGTTGTGCCTCATTTCTTACGTGAATTGAGTGTCTAAACAATAAAAGTCAGTCTACCCAATTCACACTCATAACTGATTAACAAACCACGGCTGCGATTATAATTCCGGATAGCCGTGTCTGGATAGTCAGGCTTCTACAGTAATAGCTTTGTTAGGCCTACCACTATTGTCTATATATATTGAAACAAATTGTGTGCCCGCAAGATGCATGATATCTTAACTATTTTATATTTAATTGAAGCATAGTTAACTAGGCCTAAGAGTAGAACCGCTTCGGTGGCTCGCGTGATCCTATTAACTACTCCCACAATACACTAGACTGCTGGAGACAGGGAGATCGAGGTTCGATCCTGGTCAGGTGGGATTTTTTTCTAAAATGGTTTTCCACTCTCCCTCAATGCAAATGTAGGTACACTTCCTTCTCAATTCAACCTTCCTAATCCTTAACACATCAGTATAGTACAGGTGTACAACCCGAACGTGTAGTAAGACAAAACAAAAGTTATCCTGAGGCATATTATGATAAGGTAATATGCTTCCATTTTAATTTATAGACATGATATGATTCAAAAGCTCTGGAGTGGTTGCAAATAAATGGCGCAGATTTGTTCTCAAACTGAACCTGTTTATTTTAATTCTCCCAGTGTTATTCCTAGAAAATGTTGCCAGCCGGCTGGCATTATGAAATAGCTGGTTTGGGGAAGCAGTGCTAGAGAATTGGTTACATTCTACCTGGGCGTATATAGGGCCTACTCATTTGATATGTCCTAGGGAGGGCATTGTTCCCTTAAGTTAATCCAATAGCCTAATCCAGAAATAATAATGTCCTTTTTAATTTACAAGATGCTAACACCAAAATTGGAATAAATAAATATGAGTGAAGAATGACCCTAAGCACGGCCCGACAACTTATGATAACTCGGTGGTAAGAGCATTCATTGCCATACTTAACCAGAGGTCTCGGGTTTGATTCCAGTGTCCAAATGTCATTTTTTCAATTTAAACCTGTTTTTGGTTGTGTTTTTTTAAGGGCATTCTGTATCTTTTATTTAAATATGTTTTACTGTAACTGTTTTATTTAAGTATATTTTTTAACTAGTGACTTTTTTCTGGGTTTTTTTTATCACCACGTCCTACTATCTTATCAGGTTGTACACATATGTACTAATTACGCTGAATGAGTTGGGGTGATGAAGGTTTGAATTTAAAGAAAGTGTACCCACATTTGTGTGGAGGAAGAGTGGAAAATAATTTTAGAAAAACCACTGCAGTACACCCGACCAGGATTCGAGCTCCCATCTCCCCATCATCGGCAGTCTAGTTTAACATGAGATTAGATCATGTGGCCACTGAAGCAGGAAGTGACTCTTGTTTTGAGTATTTTTTTCAGGTTTTAGTTCGACTCTTGTTTGCTTGTTTGTGAGTAATTTGTGATGTCCTATCTTTGATTTAAATAGGGCCTACATTTTGCTTGATATTTGTGAAAGTTTAAAGGAATATGGCGGAATGATATCCCTTGAAATAGGTGAGTCAAGCTTTAATCTAATGTAATTGTAGGCCCTATCTACCTACTAGTAGTGTAAATATTTTGACATCAGAATTTTTATGTGCTTAGTATTATTTATAAGATTGAAAACTCCTAAAATTGGGTGGACGTGTTCTAAACCCATTATTAATTGCAAAGGTTGTCAATTGTCAGTCTTGGGTCTAGAGTTGAGATTTATATTAGTGAGAAATATAAATAGAGAATAAAAAATTGCCTGGAATACTTGCATGAATTAATTAGGCCTACCAAACTTTGAGAATATGGAAGTACTGTAGGTAGAGTTTAAAAAAAAGAAGTTTTTTAGTTGAATTTTCACTTTTTCCCCTTTCTGAAACACAAAGCAATTCAATGCCACAGTAATGTGTCATGTTTGTGTGAAAAGAGTCACAACCAGCGACAACAAACTGTTATATGTGTCCCAATTTAATTCCTCCTTATATCGATTGAATATTATTTCTCTTCGATCAACAATGGTTTTAAAAAGTAAATGGTCCAATTCATTTGCGTGTGCTAACAATGTAAGCTTGTATAGATATAATAATGAAAGATAGCTAATATATTATATCAACTTACCTTTTCAATTAAACGTCCACCCAGAACTTTTAGCCATATTCAGTTCATTAATTTGTGAAACTGCTGCTCAGTCAAATACGAAAACTAAGATAAAATGTCAATTCACTTACGTTTATAAATAACTAAATCAATCAATAGCTCTAAAATAAATACACTTTAACTTTTTTTTTTTAAATTGCTAGAAACATAATAATGTTCTACTAGTCGTGTTTTGAAAAAAAAAGGGAATAAAAAGTAAAGAACCACAAAGCAGACGTTTGCGCAGGAAAGATGTATTTTTAAATCTTTGAACGTATGGAGAAAAAAAATTCTATTTGCATCAATGAATACATCAAAAATATTTGCTCCTGTTTGGTCCGCCCACAAGAAATAAGAATAACATTAGAAGATGTGATGTGATGTATGTTCGGTAGATGTCATCACGTACCGACCTCTCTTAGAGTTACCTGGATAATAATGAGTATTAGCAGCATGCCATTGTGGGGTTTGACACTTGGTTAAAGTTTTCTTCTGGAGAATTTTGTTTGAAACATTCATTAGGCTGTGTTTATATTCATAAATAAAGCATGCATAAGTAATAAAGAATAGTGTTTAGCACGTAGAGTGCAATAGATTGGAATACATTATTTTCATTGGTTGCTTTTTTTTATCGAGACATTATGAGTAGTGTACAATGCAAAAAGTTAATTTAATTTTAACTTCTTATACGTTATGCATGAAATGTGGTATAGAAAATCATTGTACTTGAGACGTATCAGCCAATGAAAATGTGAGGAGAGGATATAGCCAATAAAATGCTAGTTTACGAACATACCAAAATAATTTGCTTCTGTATTCATCCTCGCGTTTATAAATGCCTTGTAGTTACCATACGTGTTTGTTATTCACATTTTTGTTTTGTTTTAGTGTCAGTTATTATAATTGTCTATATGAGTGAAAAAAGAAGATTTTTTCATTTTGTTATTGAGAAGTAGGGCTATTCAAATATTAATGATAATAATCAAATTGGAACAAATAAAATGTCTAGTTTTATTTAATATTACAGACAAAACTTACATACATACGATACCTAATTACGCCGGATAGACATATTAAGTCTGTGGTCGAAATTTTCGAGCTTTCATCTGCATATTATTATGTAAGAGAAAAGAAAACTTTTGAGTATTTCTTTCTCTTACACACAAAAGGCGTAGGGCATTTCGACATGTTTGCTAATTTGATTGACTATGGGAGATAGCCAAATGTGGGATTAATTAAATTGAATAAATATGTTAATAAAGGGTTTGAAGAACATTACAAAGTTCAAAACTCGTGACTTGCTTCTTTAATTAAGTTTATGTAGACTAATCTATTAATACTTCCTGCAAAACTTTAACCAAAATGATCATTTGAGCGTAAGACTTCTACACAAATTTGGTTATTCGAACATATGTAATTAAGCTTTAAGTTACTGTATTTCATTGTAGTTATCGAACTTTCAATATTCTATGAGTTCTGAAACTATTTACAAGTTAATAGCCATGCAACTTCAAAATACATTGTAAAATAGTAAAAATTCATACAATCATATAGTCTAAATGATCGTTTGACAAGACTTCTACACAAATTATGTCGTTCAAACAAATATAATAAAGCTTTTAGCTACCTTGTTTCTTTATAGTTACCGAACTTTCAATCTAATATGGTTTCTGAAAGCAATATACAAGCCAACGTTAAATACTGTGTTTTATAAAAATACTCATGGGCGTCGATAGTGTCAATAATTCAATAGTTTAATCCAATAATTTACCTTACATAAGAAATTTTAGTTAGTTTAACTGTAATAATGAAATAAAGTAACTTAAACGTTACAAAGAGAAAATTCAATTCATAGCCGACTCGACTTGATAGCTAACCAATAATAGGATTTACAACAATCCGTGAAATACTACATTTTGTTTTCAAATGTGAAGCATCTTGTTCGGTGGCTGCTGCTGGTTTTACCTAGCTCGTTTTGTGAGGCAGAGAAAAGTTTCATCTCTCTCAGACCGCTGAAAACATATTTGCTTTCTACAAAAAATCAAAAGAGACTGAACCGCGTTGCCCTCTATCATGTTCACAATTACAGCTGGAACTCAATCGATACTAGGAAAGTTTGCTGCAACACTTATCTCCAGGTCAGAATTAAGGATAAGGACTTTTGGACAAGTTTTATCCTAATGTTAATATTTTGAGTTATTTTTTATTTGTTTTCCTTGTTCTTGAATTGAATTTTTGGTGTATTAGGGACATCGTTATGGACTTATGTGATGTAAACCTGCAACATTTGTATCATGGCTCTAAATTAAGAAAAAAGAATTTTGAACCATTTCCATTCTAATGACAATGTTAATTACTTTGTTATTGTTTATTTCTTATCAAATAGGTTTATAATTTTTTTGGGGGGAGGGGGTTTGACTTAATTTCTTTTTTACAATTAGATTTAGCGTGCATGACGTATTTTAGTATGACGATTTACCAAAACAAAGTAACACTAAAATTAGTTTTCAATGAAAAATTATTTGTCCCCCCCCCCCCCAAAAAATTTATAGTTAACGACGCTTATGAAAATACTTTCTACGAGCCTATAAACCAAATAAATGTTTGACAACTAGACTACACGAAGTTTGTCATTCAAACAAATGTAATCAAGTTTAAGATATCTTATTTCATTATAGTTATCAAACTTTCAATATAATATGGTTTCTGAAACTAATATACAATCTAATAGCCAACTTTAATTATATTGTAGTCTTGGTAGAATGTAAACACATGGATGATATATACATATTTAAATATATTAAAGATTGGATTCGTATTTGTACAATATTACCTGTAAAACTGAATTGTACATATTTTAATGCAAATGTTTCTACAGCCAAGTGTGTTATAATACTCAACTATTTTCAAACAATAATATTTTATTCATCAGATATATGTTTTTGCATAAGAACATTTTAAGAAACTATTCAATCTGTCCCTTAATAATCATACGACATACTTTAGCGTCATGCTTTGGTCCTTTGCAAGGAGTGTATTTATGTTAATCCATTATAGTATAGAGATCACTGGTTTTATAAAGTTGATATCTTTTGTACATGTAAATCTAAAATCAACGGTCAACTTTCAATCTCAATAATGTATTACTTTATCACTGTAATCTGTAATTGCTGTTTAATCTATGAACATAGTTAATGATGAACTACATATTACTATTATTAATAACTTAAATTTAACTAGTTCTTTATTTCTAAAAACTTTCCTGGATTTGAAGCATGATATTTCTTAAATATTTTTTATGCTTCAGACTATGTTACTCATAGTCCACTGTTCAAGTGACTTTCCTGCACAAGGTCATTCAACGTATAGAGTTGACAAGAAAATACGTCTGAGATTCATTAAATAAATTGGTAACAACAATATGTAAAGCAATAATATAAGCATTTGTTAGTAAATACATTATAGAAATCAAATGCTTAGAGAGCCTTAAAAACTACATAAAACATTATTCATAAATATACCTATTGCATATGAAGCATTATTATAATTTTTTTAGTAGTTTCTTTGAATCAATTTCTTATATTCATTTATACATAAATATTTTAATGTACCTCACCACGTCAGGAGGTTTTACTTCCATTTCTATCTATAATGCATTATTATTTCTAAATTCATTGAATCAGTCAAAAATTACAGCTATAGATTAATAGGTCTTCTTTGACTCACTTTTTAACATGTTTTAATTTTTTCCTTGCTTTTGAAGAGCTTATATTTCTCTCTAAAAAGATATCAAAGAGATACTCCATCAAAACGCTACCAAGGAAACCACCCATGAGAGATCCCATGATGCCATATATACAGAAACCAGGTGATGATATGATGTCACAAATCATCCTGCCGATGCCTCGCCCAAACAAAGCGTCGATATAATCCACAACCCATACGTCCTTCATACAGTATAGCCAGGCCTTAACATCTCCACTACTCCAGTTCTTCTCAACCCAAATACCAACAATGTACCCCACATAGCTCCCGGTCCACCCACCAGCCACAGACAGCACCATCTTGCCTGTTCTCCTCCCCAGCTGACCATTTTTCTCAAGGTCCTGAGATGCCTCCACCGTGATCGTGTAGGCGTCGTATGCAGCAAAAATGACGTCCACTAACACCCTAGAGTTAAGAGCGGTCGTTGTATTGTGAAGGTGGTTGGCTGTGGCTAAACCTTTCAGCATCCGACCTAGTCTTCTTCCTGGAGTCCACCACCTCTCGCATTTTTGGCGTGGCATTAGCTGCATACCACTCCACTAGGCGCACTATGGGGTTTGATTATAACCTACAAGATTACATTAACACAAAATAATACTTTGGTAAAATAATTATATTAAAATACTGTTTTTTAATCAACGAGAATTAAATGTATTTCTCATTGTTTGAATACAGTACTGTTGAAAGAGAATTTTTATTTTAAAATGTTCCTCAAACTAATGAGATTTTTGTGTTTTTGAACTTTCTGAAATATTAACGTTTATCGCATATCATTATTAATACTGTTCAGTATAAAATAAAATTACTAAATAATCATAAATTACGAGTAATATTCATTAAGAATCAAAAGGAAGATACGTAAATGTACCTAACCTAATAATACATACCTACCTTAATGAATTATTCAAGCCACAATTTTTTATTTATTTTTTGTTGAAGAATATTAAAGTTATACTAAGATCAGTAGGGTTCATGTACAAAAAGTTATTAGTCAAGACACGTTCACGTAAAATGCTCACATTTCCTGATAAGTTGCTTTCGTACTCACCGATTCATACTTGAAACTTAACATAATATGTCTGCCCAATCATAAATGTCACCGGCAAACTTCTATCGCAGAAAATAATTAACCTGTACAAGCGTATTGTCCTTTTAATTTAAATATTAAAACCTTATAATTAAAATTAATCACATTAATACCTATTATTAAGCTTGATTAAAATAAATGTAATAGAGACATTAAAAATACACGAGAGCAGGTTAAAAAAACAAAGCGTATTAAAATAAATGTAAACTAGATAGGCACCTTTTAATTGCTTGAAATGATCTGTTTTCCTGTAGAAATAATTAAGATTAGTTATAAAATACTTTCAGAATATATTAAATCGTTTGAATGTGGTGATAGGTGGAATTGATCTGCGTATAGATGTCTCCAAAAGTAAGTTGATAGTTTTTGATAAGAGCGGATCAGGAAATGATTGTCAGTTTAATATAAATAGAAAACTTTTAGAACAATTGAATTATGCGTGTGTATCTGGGCAGAATGTTCTGTAGAAATGAAAATATAGGTGGCGAAAACGTCAGAGGGGTCAATATTATCCAGGAAAATAGTTGAATTTATGTGGACTACTTCAAAGAATGGTAAAGCGTGGGTTTTTCAGGAGAAACACAAGAGCAAGGTGAATACCATTTTAATAAAATATCTAAAAAATATTTGTGAAAAAAATTGTTGGAATAAAGTCAGTAATTGATGGGTGCTGGAGGATTGTAGTTTTAAAGATAATTAAATAGGTCAGTATGAAAGAAGCTCCTTACGTTTGTTTGGGCATGTAGAGAGGATGAGTGTGGATTGAGTGCCGAAGCAAATATATGAAGGTAGAATGTGTGGATAAAAGGAAGGGTTAGGCCATGTAAGACATGGCTAAAGGTTGTAAACGAATGTGTAAAAAAATGAAACATTGAGCGTTTTAAGAACAAAAGAACACGTATGACTCGATGTATGAATGTTGTTGAAGCGAAGGGAGTTCGCAAGGATATGGAAGTGGGGAGAGAGTTAGTGAGGATAGATTAAATACTAATTTTTTTTAGCTCTATTCACAATTTATTGCCTACCCCGTAAAGGATCGGCGTGATTAGGTATGTTTGTATGCATAAAATATAATCATTATGTAGTAACGTGTTAAGCAGCTGCTACGATACACATGGCTCATCAATAATCGAGTATGATCTGTCACTTAGTTAGTTATTTGTTCGGAACTTGTTCATAAAACGATCCAAAATTGGCTCGTATACATACAAACACCCTAATGTAGGCGTGGTTCATTCACTAACTTGTTACATACATTTAGTAAAGTGAGATATATTACAGGGTATAAATTATTTGTCCTCACCCGGCCACATTATTTTAGATGCAATTACCCCAATGATAGTAAAATTACAAATAAACATAATAGTATACAAAAATCTTTACAAAAAACAAAACAACAATAAGTACGGTATACATACGCATTCTGCTCCAATTATCTCATCCATTGCTATAAAATTACAGATACCTTTTCACTCACATATCACCTGGTCAAAATTATTTTCCAGAATGTACCTCTTAACTTCCTTTTTAAAAAGATTAAGTTTCTTCATCTTTATTGAAAAATTTTAGTCCTTTAATCTTTATTGAGTAAAGTCCAAAAGTATTGGTGTTTACTCTGTTCTGGAAATAATTATTCAAACTTCTTCTAGAGTAGTTTTCCCTTTTGTGTTCCCCAATTTTTAGGTTACTAATAGTTAGGTTGTTTTCAAGTTTATATGCCATTACAACCGTATCAAAAAAAATAGCTTCTGTTAATCTCAAAATACCCTACCTTTTTAGCTTAATGTCGTCGTCCTCACCGCTGGGCAGCCGAAAAATATTTTTAGTGCTGTGTTATGTAGTCTTATTAGTAGTATTACATTACTTTTAAAAGTATTATTACGTTCTTAAGCATTCGTCTTAAGACATTAATATAATATCCTAATTTGATCTGCTGATATATGAGTACGAGAAAGTAGAGCTAGTAACTTTTCTAAGTGACAGACTTTCACTTTCACTGATATGGATTAATTATTGTTAACTAAAAGAGGTTGAATATATAATGATCAAATATATTTTTAATACTTCCTATTGAAAAATAAACTAAAATAAAATAAAATTTAACGTATCGTTTAGAAATATCTATAAAAACGTTAGCTCAGTTAGAATAATAATTATTTTCATCAAAAATTTTATATTGTATTAAGACTTTACTTTTACAGTATGCCTACGTTGTACTTTTATAAATCTACTTTTTCATGTCTAGATAAATAAGCCGTCGCTTAAGTATCTACCGGTATAATTTCAAGTAGGGATTGTTGGAAGAGCGCAGACAACATTCTAATTTGAACTAGAGAAATTTAATTTAAAATGTTCAGATTATTTTCAAATATTTTTTAATTTTCCTCTTGTATAGTTTCGTTAATTTATTTTTACTCTACTCTGTTTCAGTTAATCGAAATTTCTCTACTTTTACCTAGTGCGTATTGTCGTTAGTATTTAACTCCTAACTAACAAGGTTAAAAAGGAATTTTTAAATTTAGTTATTTCTTTTGTCAAAAAAACCTCACAAGGACACTTTAACGTTAGACCCGGTTAAATTAGAAAATGACTAATCTTGGTGAGAATAATTTGGTAAGAAATAATTGCATTTTATTTAATATTATGTATTAAGACTGGAATTTCATTTATAAGAGCTGCAGCATTCCCCACCATATTACATAGATTTTTGCTGTAGCAGTAGTTACTATTAGCTAGTACCTATTAAGTCTTGAAATGATTTTAATTCAAACAAATTCAAGGTTAAAGAGTGCATATACCTGCTTTAAAAAAAAAAATATATAACAAAAACACCCCCATACAACTTCAATTATCACTAAACACTTGGCGTATAAATATTACAATTGGTTATTGAATTAGACATTCCCTTCAATTAGATAGCAAGCCTGCTTCGCTGGCCCATAGTCTAAGGCGTCAATTTCGTGTTATACTGAATTGGCGTGCCATCGGTCATGAACATTTAAGCACTGTTTCCTATTTCAGTGAAATACTATTTATAACTAAATTAAAATAAATTTAAATATTTATAAAATCCCAAACAATATATTTTGGCAGCATATTTATTTAAGCTTTTTACTTTTCAAGTGTTTCTGTGGGGTTGTCCTCTCCACGAAGCCCACAGTAGCGGGATAGCTTACTAAAAGCAATCTCAACTGTGCCTCTATGGCCCTTGAATGGCATGAGGGTTGCAAGGGAGGGAAAGAGGCTAAGATGCATGCACATCCTATAGGTCCCCAGTACGATCAGTAGAGGTAGAATAACAGCAGAGTTTAAACTGCCTCTTGCTACTGTGGAATGAAAGAATATCCACCTAGTGCTCATTGTCAATGTTGGAGCATGCGCAAAGTCAGTTATATGTTAGTTTTGTTTGCAGGCGGGTTTCATACGCGTCATAATTGGTGTTATTAAGTGTTAGTTTTTATATTTTATTTATCATATTATTTAATTTAATTTAATATAAATTTATATTTTCATTATGTGTGTGGGTAACGAGGAATGTGTAGTTAGTAAATTATTAGTGAAATATTTTTCAACTTTTCAAGAATTTGCTTTTAAATGTGAGACTATTATAACTGGTAGACAACACCTTATCTTCCGCAACTTACTTTCAGTAATTTTTATACTAAGTCTTAATTCATAGATTTAAGTTTAAGTTTAAGATTTATGAAATCATATATTTTTTGCTTTACCCCCAAAATAGTCATCTTAAAATTGGTTAGTTATTTATAATTTATTTTGACTTAAATTATGATCCCAAGAATTTAATGCAATTAAATAAAATTTATTCAAGGCTGCTTGCCCAGCTCTCGAGCCCGCGAATCGTCACTGTGAATTGCTGATTACAGGGAGATTGAGTTCGGATCCTGGTCGGATTTACTAAGGAGGGTTTTTCCAAATTGGTTTTCCATGTTTTCTTCGTGCAAAATGTGGGTACACTGCTGCTCAAATTCAACCTTACCTCATTTATAACACATTAGCATAGGACCAAGTACATGTGTATAACCTGAACAGGTAGTAAGACGCGGTGATAAAATAAAAAGTTTAACCTTTAGGTAAAGTTATGTCTGGTTACCTTTTAATTCATAACATGAACAAGTATATTAAAAATAATATAAGCTCTAAAAATACCCATCCCCTAGCTAACTTACTAGATATGTTTTGTTTTCTAACCAGAATAAAATAACAGAATGAACAAAATATTAGGGTGATTCAATACCATAAAAAAAAATTTAAAATAAAATACAACAAACTAACTCGCCAAATGATGGGATATTGGCTGGCTATATTGTCTCCCAAACTAAATTCATTGTTTTATAAAGAGACCAAAGCTGTCTAAAATGGCTATAATTATCACTTTGGCTTTTTAGCAAACCCATCTCTTGCAAATGTATAACTATTGATATTTTATCTTGTCTTAAAAACCCTGAAAATCTTTTAATGAAATAACACAAAGTAAACTATCACACCTATGGATCTAAACTGGGAAATGGGAGTGAACTTCACAAAGAAATACTTTAAAATGGCTTAGTTGCTACTTTGGTGGGGAAAAGGTAATTTTAGCGGCATTAATTCAAATTTTTACGGTTCTTAGGACCTGTCAAACCTAAGCTAACCTTTCTTGGGAAAATAAATTAAAATTTTGAATAATATTGATCATTAAAGCAATTTAATTCTGAATGTAGAAAACAACGATGTCATACTCAAAATACGATCAATGATTAATTGTTGTTGTTTCACTTGTCTGCAGTGAGTGACTGGTATTGAAGCCACAGTACATTCTTGTTCCTGCTTGTAGACCTGCTCTGCATTGAGATGCCCACCAACTACTGGGTAACTAGTACTTTACATTCTTTGCTAGTAGCATATAGTGTAGCTTGCAAGTTTACCGTAATAATGTTATTAGCATACCAAAATAGTGTAGGTTTAAGAAGTAGGATAATTTAATACCGCATATTCTGGTAGCTTATCTTTCTTGCCAGTATTATTTACTACCCTGCTTAAATTACAGCTGTCAGTTTTAAACTACCGGCTTGTATAAGCATTAGTATTCAAACCAAGAAGCTTGTATATATTACCTGCTACCAGCTTGTGTAAGGACTGGTATTCGAAACAAGGAGCTTGTATATATTACCTGCTACCAGCTTCTGTAAAGACTGGTATTCGAACCAAGGAGCTTGTATATATTACCTGCTACCAGCTTGTGTAAGGACTGGTATTCGAACCAAGGAGCTTGTATATATTACCTGCTACCAGCTTGTGTAAAGACTGGTATTCAAACCAAGGAGCTTGTGTAAGGACTTGTATTCAAACCAAGGAGCTTGTATATATTACCTGCTACCAGCTTGTGTAAGGACTAGTATTTAAACCAAGGAGCTTGTGTAAGGACTTGTATTCAAACCAAGGAGCTTGTATATATTACCTGCTACCAGCTTGTGTAAGGACTTGTATTCAAACCAAGGAGCTTGTATATATAACCTGCTACCAGCTTGTGTAAGGACTTGTATTCAAACCAAGGAGCTTGTATATATTACCTGCTACCAGCTTGTGTAAAGACTGGTATTCAAACCAAGGAGCTTGTATATATTACCTGCTACCAGATTGTGTAAGGACTAGTATTTAAACCAAGGAGCTTGTGTAAGGACTTGTATTCAAACCAAGGAGCTTGTATATATTACCTGCTACCAGCTTGTGTAAGGACTTGTATTCAAACCAAGGAGCTTGTATATATTACCTGCTACCAGCTTGTGTAAGGACTTGTATTCAAACCAAGGAGCTTGTATATATTACCTGCTACCAGCTTGTGTAAGGACTTGTATTCAAACCAAGGAGCTTGTATATATTACCTGCTACCAGCTTGTGTAAAGACTGGTATTCAAACCAAGGAGCTTGTATATATTACCTGCTACCAGCTTGTGTAAAGACTGGTATTCAAACCAAGGAGCTTGTGTAAGGACTTGTATTCAAACCAAGGAGCTTGTATATATTACCTGCTACCAGCTTGTGTAAGGACTAGTATTTAAAACAAGGAGCTTGTGTAAGGACTTGTATTCAAACCAAGGAGCTTGTATATATTACCTGCTACCAGCTTGTGTAAGGACTAGTATTTAAACCAAGGAGCTTGTGTAAGGACTGGTATTCAAACCAAGGAGCTTGTATATATTACCTGCTACCAGCTTGTGTAAAGACTGGTATTCAAACCAAGGAGATTGTATATATTACCTGCTACCAGCTTGTGTAAGGACTAGTATTTAAAACAAGGAGCTTGTGTAAGGACTTGTATTCAAACAAAGGAGCTTGTATATATTACCTGCTACCAGCTTGTGTAAGGACTAGTATTTAAAACAAGGAGCTTGTGTAAGGACTTGTATTCAAACCAAGGAGCTTGTATATATTACCTGCTACCAGCTTGTGTAAGGACTAGTATTTAAACCAAGGAGCTTGTGTAAGGACTTGTATTCAAACCAAGGAGCTTGTATATATTACCTGCTACCAGCTTGTGTAAAGACTGGTATTCAAACCAAGGAGCTTGTATATATTACCTGCTACCAGATTGTGTAAGGACTAGTATTTAAACCAAGGAGCTTGTGTAAGGACTTGTATTCAAACCAAGGAGCTTGTATATATTACCTGCTACCAGCTTGTGTAAAGACTGGTATTCAAACCAAGGAGCTTGTATATTTACCTGCTACCAGCTTGTGTAAGGACTGGTATTCGAACCAAGGAGCTTGTATATATTACCTGCTACCAGCTTGTGTAAAGACTGGTATTCAAACCAAGGAGCTTGTGTAAGGACTTGTATTCAAACCAAGGAGCTTGTATATATTACCTGCTACCAGCTTGTGTAAGGACTAGTATTTAAACCAAGGAGCTTGTGTAAGGACTTGTATTCAAACCAAGGAGCTTGTATATATTACCTGCTACCAGCTTGTGTAAGGACTTGTATTCAAACCAAGGAGCTTGTATATATTACCTGCTACCAGCTTGTGTAAGGACTTGTATTCAAACCAAGGAGCTTGTATATATTACCTGCTACCAGCTTGTGTAAAGACTGGTATTCAAACCAAGGAGCTTGTATATATTACCTGCTACCAGATTTTGTAAGGACTAGTATTTAAACCAAGGAGCTTGTGTAAGGACTTGTATTCAAACCAAGGAGCTTGTATATATTACCTGCTACCAGCTTGTGTAAAGACTGGTATTCAAACCAAGGAGCTTGTATATATTACCTGCTACCAGCTTGTGTAAGGACTGGTATTCGAACCAAGGAGCTTGTATATATTACCTGCTACCAGCTTGTGTAAAGACTGGTATTCAAACCAAGGAGCTTGTGTAAGGACTTGTATTCAAACCAAGGAGCTTGTATATATTACCTGCTACCAGCTTGTGTAAGGACTAGTATTTAAACCAAGGAGCTTGTGTAAGGACTTGTATTCAAACCAAGGAGCTTGTATATATTACCTGCTACCAGCTTGTGTAAGGACTTGTATTCAAACCAAGGAGCTTGTATATATAACCTGCTACCAGCTTGTGTAAGGACTTGTATTCAAACCAAGGAGCTTGTATATATTACCTGCTACCAGCTTGTGTAAAGACTGGTATTCAAACCAAGGAGCTTGTATATATTACCTGCTACCAGATTGTGTAAGGACTAGTATTTAAACCAAGGAGCTTGTGTAAGGACTTGTATTCAAACCAAGGAGCTTGTATATATTACCTGCTACCAGCTTGTGTAAGGACTTGTATTCAAACCAAGGAGCTTGTATATATTACCTGCTACCAGCTTGTGTAAAGACTTGTATTCAAACCAAGGAGCTTGTATATATTACCTGCTACCAGCTTGTGTAAGGACTTGTATTCAAACCAAGGAGCTTGTATATATTACCTGCTACCAGCTTGTGTAAAGACTGGTATTCAAACCAAGGAGCTTGTATATATTACCTGCTACCAGCTTGTGTAAGGACTAGTATTTAAAACAAGGAGCTTGTGTAAGGACTTGTATTCAAACCAAGGAGCTTGTATATATTACCTGCTACCAGCTTGTGTAAGGACTAGTATTTAAACCAAGGAGCTTGTGTAAGGACTTGTATTCAAACCAAGGAGCTTGTATATATTACCTGCTACCAGCTTGTGTAAAGACTGGTATTCAAACCAAGGAGCTTGTATATATTACCTGCTACCAGATTGTGTAAGGACTAGTATTTAAACCAAGGAGCTTGTGTAAGGACTGGTATTCAAACCAAGGAGCTTGTATATATTACCTGCTACCAGCTTGTGTAAGGACTTGTATTCAAACCAAGGAGCTTGTATATATTACCTGCTACCAGCTTGTGTAAGGACTTGTATTCAAACCAAGGAGCTTGTATATATTACCTGCTACCAGCTTGTGTAAGGACTTGTATTCAAAACCAAGGAGCTTGTATATATTACCTGCTACCAGCTTGTGTAAGGACTTGTATTCAAACCAAGGAGCTTGTATATATTACCTGCTACCAGCTTGTGTAAGGACTTGTATTCAAACCAAGGAGCTTTATATATTACCTGCTACCAGCTTGTGTAAGGACTTGTATTCAAACAAGGAGCTTGTATATATTACCTGCTACCAGCTTGTGTAAAGACTGGTATTCAACCAAGGAGCTTGTATATATTACCTGCTACCAGCTTGTATAAGGACTGGTATTCAAACCAAGGAGCTTGTATATATTACCTGCTACCAGCTTGTGTAAAGACTGGTATTCGAACCAAGGAGCTTGTATATATTACCTGCTACCAGCTTGTGTAAGGACTGGTATTCGAACCAAGGAGCTTGTATATATTACCTGCTACCAGCTTGTGTAAGGACTGGTATTCAAACCAAGGAGCTTGTATATATTACCTGCTACCAGCTTGTATAAGGACTGGTATTCAAACCAAGAAGCTTGTATATATTACCTGCTACCAGCTTGTGTAAAGACTGGTATTCAAACTAAGGAGCTTGTATATATTACCTGTTACCAGCTTGTGTAAGGACTAGTATTCAACCAAGGAGCTTGTATATATTACCTGCTACCAGCTTGTGTAAGGACTGGTATTCGAACCAAGGAGCTTTTATATATTACATGCTACCAGATTGTGTAAGGACTAGTATTTAAACCAAGGAGCTTGTGTAAGGACTTGTATTCAAACCAAGGAGCTTGTATATATTACCTGCTACCAGCTTGTGTAAGGACTTGTATTGAAACCAGGGAGCTTGTATATATTACCTGCTACCAGCTTGTGTAAGGACTTGTATTCAAACCAAGGAGCTTGTATATATTACTTGCTACCAGCTTGTGTAAGGACTTGGTATTCAAACCAAGGAGCTTGTTATATATTACCTGCTACCAGCTTGTGTAAGGACTTGTATTCAAACCAAGGAGCTTGTATATATTACCTGCTACCAGCTTGTGTAAGGACTTGTATTGAAACCAAGGAGCTTGTGTATACTGTAGGCCCACATTGTCAGCTTGTTTCTGTCCCAATGTTGGAATCATTAGAAGGTCAACCAGTCCTGGTTATCTCTCACACATTCACTATAGCTTTCTCTCTCTTTTCTCTCAATGTTATCTGTAGAAGACGTCATGCACTCAGATAGATGAGTAGTGACCTAGTCATTGTGGCAGTTCATCATGTCAGGCCAAGATGTGCAGGTAACAATGGTGTGTACTACCGTTTAGGTCTATACTTCAGGACTTTGTTACTATCTCTAACATTTTATAGATCAGCATTACTCAAACCTTTTATAAACTTGTGGCATTGCCATTTATAGTATGACTTTCATATCATTTAAACAAGAATATATTCTATTGCAAGAACACGTTATATAATTTAAACAAGGATATATTTTATTTAAAAAAAAAGTTTGGTAACTTAAAACTAGGAAATGTCTTGGGCTAACAATAAAAAGCCTATATAAAAATAGGAAATAAAGGTTGGTGTGGCCTTTTTTTTTTTAAGATGCCGTTTGAGGTCAGCGTGATTTACCAGTTGGTAGAGTTAGTATCGCACACTATCCCCCATCCCCCCGCCCCACTTGTCCCTATTGTTGAGTAGGTATGAGCAGTCTTCACTTGAGGTTCAAGTGGGTGAAGTTGTAAACGCAGTGTACACGATCGCCGGTCACGGAGGTTGGCCGTTTTTACTAGTCAGTGGGATTAAGTTTTGATGCGAGTGGTTTGTTTCAGTGCGAGTTTATCGGGTGTTGTGTCCTGTGTATTGTTAGTATGTACGTTCTTGTCCAGACTTTGATTTATTGAATTCTACCTAAAGAAAACGTGACATCCGCTGAGCCAGTCAATCTCACAATACTAAGGTTTCCTTGTAACCTTCTTGGGGCAGGTAAGTCGCTCCTGGTCTAAGTAGAGCTATGGCTTTTTCTGATTCCTGGACCACGTCCTTTCCAAACACCCCGGCACTGTTTACGAGTTAAGCGGATTTGAGCGCCAAGATGAGTTGTTGTTTTTCATATTGATTCATAATGAATCAAATTATAAACAATTATTTTTAAAATATGTTTACATTATCATAAAAGTAAACATTTTGCAATAAATTTCCTCTGTAAAGAGACTTGATGTAGGTCCACACCCCATACCCAGTGAAAAGATAAGGTGGTTTACCTGATTGCAACAATCCAATAAGTACCAGGAAAAAGGAGGGATGGCTGGAAGTGGAATGTTTTCTTTTTATTTGTATTTGTTGAAGCTTTAGGTGGATACGGTAAGTCTTTCATAATGGTTATCTTCATACTGATACAACTTAGCTCAGTTTGTCAAGGAGAGACTTTGCACAGCTCAGTTTGTCAGGCAGAGATTCTAAACAGCTCATTTTGTCAGGCAGAGACTATAAACAGCTCAGTTTGTCAGGCAGAGACTATAAACAGCTCAGTTTGTCAGGCAGAGACTATAAACAGCTCAGTTTGTCAGACAGACTATAAACAGTTCAGTTTGTCAGACAGAGACGATAAACAGCTCAGTTTGTCAGACAGAGACGATAAACAGCTCAGTTTGTCAGACAGAGACTATAAACAGCTCAGTTTGTCAGGCAGAGACTATAAACAGCTCAGTTTGTCAGGCAGAGACGATAAACAGCTCATTTTGTCAGGCAGAGATTCTAAACAGCTCAGTTTGTCAGGTAGAGACTTTACACAGCTCACTTTCTCAGACAGAGACTATTAACAGCTCAGTTTGTCAGGCAGAGACTATAAACAGCTCAGTTTGTATGGAGGTCAATATTCAGGTAAAAATGTTGTCGTGTTTCAGGCCCTGCCAGTGCTGGTAGGCCTGGGTGTAGTTGCCACTACGGCACTTCTCGCCAAGTATTACTTCTCGAGGAAGCGGAGTAAGATCGGGGTGGTGACACTGCAGGACCCCACAGTGAAATATGCTCTACCTTTGGTAGAAAAGGAGGAACTCAGCCACGATTCACGCAGGTTTCGTTTCGGACTACCTTCGGACAACCATATTCTAGGTCAGTGTACCAACATAACAAACTGGAAATGTCATAGCTAATACAAACAAAAGAAGATAATTTGTTCATAACATTATTTTCTTTTTAGGGTTATATTTCTACTCATGTTTGTTTAGAAAGTGTTACTTGGTGTAACACCACTAACATCGTTTGACCGAGATCCTTGTTTTACATTATTATTTATGTTAACTGATATATTATTACCATCAACACACAATTTTGTTGCAAATAAAATATTTTGAGACAAAGTTGCATTTAATTTCATTCTTAAAATTTGAGTCAAAAATTAAATCTGAGCTAAATAATTATAGCATCAAATACTAAACATTGAAATTTGGAATTCAAGATCAACATATATTTATAAGTTACACATTAACAGCTTGCATTTATTTTCTATCGAAATTTGTATGTAAAAATAAACACTTTGATCAAGAAATTTAAAGGTATATAATATTGTTGTATATTCTACTAATAGTATTTCTTTGAATAATATCAATCCTCGGTCCCGGCACAGATTTATCTGATTGCCAAACCCTTCCTTCACCTCTGACAAGACGTGTATTAATCACAACTTGTGAATGTGAGGAATGCCAGGCCTCCACCGTGGTTCGGATACCACGTTAAACTGTAGGTCCTCCATTTCATCTCACAATCACCCTACCATCACACATTAGCGTAAGTGCGTACAACCTGAACGGGTAGTAAGATGCGGTGCAAATAATAATAATAATAAATAATTTAAATAGTAGACCATGGTCACTCCATTTTATTATTAACTACAGTCGTAAGATTTCCCTTTGGATTTAAAGTTGAAATATTTCCTATAATTTCTCCTTAGATTTTACGTTTATATTTTCCCCTAGTGATCAAGTTATACAGAAAACAAATGAATATTTTAATCAATTATATTCATAGAGAATAACTGCTGTTAATAGGGTTTGGGACGTCACTTTAGCAATATAATATGTCAAACAAAATGTAAGAAAAATAAGCCTTGCTACTTTATCGATTGGTTAGAATTTTAAATTAAAATCACCTAAAAAATGAACTATCAAACGAAACCCCTTCCAAGCAGCCACCATATTGAAACAAATAATCCGATCAAAAAAGTATGTACATAATTATATTGTTCCACCTCAGTTCAAAGAATGTCCTTGCAAAATTATGTACATACATTGTGCTACCTAGGTTCAAAGAATCTACACGTGCCAAATTGTGTTAAAATTGGTCCACCCATTTGGCAGTTATTGCGGAACAAACATCTGGCAGACGAAATGCCAAATGATCAAGTGTAGATTCTATATTTTTTACACCGAATCCAGTTTAATTGTAGAAAGCGTTTATTTATTCTATGGTATCCCCTAAAATGTAAAACAATTTAAATCTGGCTTTGTGTTAAAAGCTTGAGAGAATTGTCTGACATTTATGGTATTGATGGAACTGTATGTATTGTAATGTCCGTAGGATTACCTGTTGGTCAACACATCCACTTGTCAGCTAAGATAGATGACCAGATAGTAATCCGTTCCTACACTCCTGTCACCAGTGACGACCACAAAGGGTATATGGACCTTGTTGTCAAGGTAAGACTCTGTGCATCAGCTCTCTTGTAGTCTTTTGAACAAGTGGAGACCACGGGAATAGATAGAACTAGGAAATGAAGACGTGCAGTCAAGAGTTGAGGTACATGAGATAGTAGAGTAAACAAGGATGAGATGGTATGGACACTTGATGATGAAATAGGAAAGGACTCCAAGGAGATTAATGGATATGAAGTATGTAGGGAAGAGATGAGAGGAGCAGATATCAAATGCGCAAGGGAGAGGAGGAGAGTGGAAGGGAGTGTGGGAGGAAGAATGGAGGCATAAAACAAGGAACGGCTGCTGACCAGGAACAATAAGTCCTAAATTCAACTGAAATACTCTATAGGCTCTAATTTAGGGCAGTCACACGTTTCATGAATAAAATGGAGGTATGATTATTTTTAGGTGTATTTCAAAAATGTGCACCCCAAGTTCCCCGAGGGTGGTAAGATGAGCCAGTACCTTGAGAACATGAAGCTTGGGGAGACCATCGATGTGAGAGGGCCCTCGGGCAGACTTATCTACTTGGGGGGAGGCAAGTTCTCCATTAAGACACTGCGCAAGGACCCCGCTCATACTGTGTCTGTCAAAAAGGTGGCCATGATAGCAGGTAACTGTCAGCAATAATTATAACAGAACTATCAGAATCACTCATGTTATAGAGTGCTAGTGATAGTGGTGATATTTTCCAGGTGGCACTGGTATCACTCCCATGCTACAGTACTAGTAATAGTGGTAATATTGTCCAAATGGTACTGGTATCACTCCCATGCTACAGTACTAGTGATAGTGGTGATATTTTCCAGGTGGCACTGGTATCACTCCCATGCTACAGTTGATCCGCCACATCACCAAGGAGGCAGACGACCACACTGAAATGAGTTTGCTGTTTGCGAATCAATCAGAAGATGATATCTTGTTGAAACAAGAGCTGGAGGATGTGGCCGAGAGTTTTCCAGATCAGTTCAAGCTGTGGTACACCGTGGACCGACCAACTGAAGGTAGGTCACTGTGTCCTTTGTCACATCACTGGGGAGATTAGTCTGGAGGTCCCAGGTGCTAGTCTAGTCTCCAGGGTACTACTGGCTGACTGAGGACTAGAGTCAGGAGGTGCTAGTATAGTCTCCAGGGTACTACTGCTGACTGGGGACTAGAGTAGGAGGTGCTAGTCTAGTCTCCAGGGTATTACTGGCTGACTGGAGCTAGAGTCAGGAGGTGTAGTTAGTCTCAGGTATTACTGGCTGATGGATAGAGTCAGAGGTGCTAGTCTGTCTCAGGGTATTACTTGGCTGACTGGAGACTAGAGTCTGGAGGTGCTAGTATAGTCTCCAGGGTACTACTGGCTACTGAGGACTAGAGTCAAGAGTGCTAATCTAGTCTCCAGGGTATTACTGGCTGACTGGGGACTAGAGTCAGGAGGTAGTCACTAGTCTCCAGGGTACTACTGGCTGACTGGAGACTAAAGTCAGGAGGTGCTAGTCTTGTCTCCAGGGTATTACTGGCTGACTGCAGACTAAAGCCAGGAGCTCTCAGGTTCTAAACAAGACCCATGATCCACTAGAACTAGGAGGTCCCACACACTAGTAACCCGGTTCTTGTGTCCCACAGCTTGGAAGTACAGCACAGGGTTTGTCTCGGCCGAGATGATCCAGGAGCATCTGTTCCCGCCATCCCCGGACACTCTGGTCCTGATGTGTGGCCCACCCCCCATGATAAACTACGCTTGTATTCCCAACCTGGACAAACTCAACTACGATGCCAAGCTTAGGTTCGCCTACTGATGCCGTTGTATCGTCTGTCATGATAGGAGAATGTCGGTGCAATATTACAAATTTGTTCAACTTGCTTTCCAGTCACACAAAAATCAATTCACTTTGAAAAATTGTTTGTGTTGTTTTTTTTGCACAGACATTTTCTTTCTGTAGTGGTTTGTTGTCTGTCATGGCGAGGACCTAGTATTTTGTCGATGTTACTTGTCACTGTAGTGAGATGATTAGCGAGGGACTCGTCAACCTCTAGCTGGTGTTCTTAGCTCGACGTGCAATACAGGTTAACAATCACAACTTTACTATACAAATAACTTAACTGAATTAATAAAAATATAATTGTTTGGCCATTGTTGATAGTATATTTGTTTGTATGAAACCGTTCAAACTTGTCTGTGGTAACTTAACCTAGAACCTCGTCTGCCAGCGGTATCTAGCGAGAGATGCACTTATTGTTAGCAAACATGTAATACTGCTGTTAAATCGATATTATAGTAATGAGTTCAAATAGTTATTGACATTTTATCTAGTTAAGGGACCCTCAAGTCCTTTGAATCCCTAAGGAGATTATAGATTCGAGGATTTGAAAAATTTCAGATTGCAAACTCAAATCCTTCTATTAAAAAAAAAATCAATTTATTAAGTGAAATTTGTTTTAGAGCTTTAATACTGCTTGTTGGTGGTTCAGAACCAAAATTATAACTATACGACAAACTTAACAACCAGGCCCCAGACCAGTAATTTAACACTTAACTGAATGTATGAATGTTATAATGAATGGATTATAAGAAAAAATGTTACCATTTGGTTATTATTTGTATTTCCTTTTATTCTACTACACGGTAGCATAGATACCTGACTCCAAGATGACCCCCAGTTTTTCGGTGGTTCTCGATAGATTTTTTTTGTAAGTGTTATTTAATTTTATCATTAATGAAGAAAATAATAATTATGGTAGACTTATGTTGTAATGTTGAAAAACTGTTTTTTATTTACAAAACAAAACACCTATGTTGACTTAAAATCCAATTAGGGCTGCAGAATTGCTAAGAAATTTATTTTTTGTCACAAATATTGCTTTTGCATAAGAAGGTTAACTTTGAAAAAGTTTCATAAAAATAATTAGAAGTTAATTTTTACAATGACATGATAATCTTGAGTGAAAATCCAAGTCTTTAACCCATTTGAGAAGTTAACCATGTTGAATACTAAAGAGTGGTATCGAGATTTTTAGCTTTTAGTATCGATTATTGTGATATCAGTTGATACTATGGTTATAAAGTATCATATCAGGCCACAACTAGGTAGTTATTTTTAACTATAACCTAAAAATCCGTGAAAATAGCCAAATCTCCTGTGATCAGTGTTATACCTTTAAAATCAGTGAAAATGGATAAAATCTCTTAAAAAAAAAAAAGACAGCCTTGCACTATCGTATTAATATCAAATAAAGATGTAAAATGTTACCTTTAGCTGTAGGCCTAACCCATTCCTTAGTCTGTGATTTTAAGACTACCCCTAGATTTTGAAGCTACAAATTTGAGAAAAAACTCTTCTTAGATTCAGATAAACAGTATTTAAATTTCCTTTCAACCCAGCTCTAATTTTATCCTAGACAAGATATGAACATTTATAGCTCTGTAGCAAAGTATTGGTACCTACAGTGAAAGATCCAGGGTTTGATTCTCATTTCGTCTTATTATTCTTGTAGCAGGGATTTACGTGAATCTAACAATCACAAGTTATTGATATAATGGGGGTGTGAGCAGATTATAAACTTAGACTTGGCTTTGAAAAAAAATTCTGCTTCAAAAGTTATGAAGCGTCTGCCAAGTTTTGTCGTTCTGAGTTGTTCCAAATTGATAATCTGAAAAAATCTGAAGTAATTAACTTGTTTGTTGTGATAATAATTCGATTTAACAGATTAGAATGAAATATTACAAAATTAATCAATAAAAAATATCCCGCTTCAGTGACCAAATGGTTTGAGGTGTCAGTCACTGATGTTATTCTGACCTGCTGATGACGGGGATATCAGGGTTCGAATCTCGGCCGAGTCTACAGAGGGTGACTTTTCCTAAATGGTTTCCCACTTCCCTTCCACGCAAATGTGGGAAGAATATCTCTAAAATGCTTCCTTCCTAATCCCTACCACATTAAGAGTAATTATATATACATATAAACTGAACTAATTGTAAAATGCAGTCATTAAAAAAAAGTTGTAAATTCTTGCAAGTATGAGACTGTGTCATGTAGAACTTTGAGGAAGTGGGAGAACAGGGCGAAACCAGAGTACACCCGGCCACAATCAAAAGCAACATCGCTGGTTATTCAGTTAACTTAAGAAGTGTTACAGGAGTGACAACACTTAATAGAATGAGAAATGGGAGAAATAGCCAGTGCAGGGCAAGATAGAGAAGTTGTAACTAAGGTGGTACTGACGGCCATTCGAGGGTAATGGCAGAGGAGGTGATGTTGGATATTGAAGTGGGGTGCAGGCGGCCAAGAGGAAGACCAAGGGACAGGTGGAGATATGTGCGTAATGTATGCATGACTACATCTCAAGAGTTGGTAACACTATTGCGCCGTGGGTTTAGGACATACCCTCAACATTTTTTTTATAGTTTTTTTGTTTAAAAAAAAAGGATGCTAATTAAAAATTTAATTTTATTTACTCATATAAAAGTGTATAAACATTGTTTGGAATGTGAGGTATACAGAAATGACAACAACATAACTATGACAATACAGGCTACAGTACAAGAGCATTGCTACTTTGGACGGAACATTTCATAACTGATACACCTTTAGACCATTGCCACTTTGGACGGAGCATAACAAGGCACTGGTCCATTACAGTACTAAAATATGGAAGTCAACAAACACAATTTGGATCTTACAGGACGGGAAGAATTCACTTGACTTCATCAAGAAATGGATGCTTGGAAAAAAATACTAAAAAAGATTGAACTCTTAAACAAACAAAAAAAAAGGGATAGTAACAAACACAAAATGGCTTTTCCAAAGTCACAGATAATAAAACTTAGTTGTATAATGGCTAGCATTAGCTTTGTCACTCAAGGTATTGAGGGCTAAAACACTTTAAAAAATGTTCAATTACAGCCATGCTAAGTTATATACATTACAAATTAATATTCATTTGGAAAAAACCCTGACTTTTAAGTTTTGATAAGTTAATGTATCATATTAAAACCAGTGAGGGGGTTGGGGCAAAAACATGATAACGCTCATTTGACGACAAAATATGTTAGCAGACCACTTGAACTACAAGTTGTTTTTATAGTCTGTCAAGACCTTGAGGAAAGCTATTATCCATGAATATTTTACTTTATTTTTCAGAGCAAGATTTAAGGATTTTATTGATGTTTAAATAGTGAAAATATCCCATCAACATCAATTAGGGTTATTACTTTTTGCCCTGACCCCCTCAATTGTGCAATAAAACAATTATTCAAATAATTTTAGTGCATAAAGCTATAGGCCTTATATAAATAACAATATAATATTTTTTTCAATCAACTTTCGATTCGGCTTCAAGAATATATTATATTAAAGTTCACTTTGAATTAAAAAAGTGGTCCATGTAGACCCCTAATGAATTATGTTTTTGAACTTTTCTTTCCTGTACCTCAGAAAGCTCTCAGCCCTGCTTTCAATGTCAACATTCTTCGAGGTCAGAGAACCTAAATTTATGTTTATCTAAAACACATTTTGAACTATACAGTAACACATTATATAACAATCCAAATGGCCCCATCCCATGAACGTTACAATGTGATACATCCTCTGGAAATAAACATAATAAAAATTATTTTTTAATAAAGGTGTGCGAATATCCAAACTTGAATATGAACTATCAAACTATTTGTATTTAGATCCAAATATTTAATAAATATATGCACAATTTAACTAAAAATGTTAAAAATTATATAAAATGAAATGAAATTTTGTTTTACAAATTAGAAAAGGAGTGTTACACTTAGATTAATTTGCTTGAGAAACGTTTCATGTCAATGAGTAGTAATTAATTTATTTATTTATTAACACATTTATTACTTGATCGAGGAAAAAAAGGACACTAAGTGAATTCATCCTTTTTATAGCATTTTGTGACTTGGATCTTTTAATGTACTATATAAATTAAACTAAAATGTGTTTATCCCATTTACACAAGTTTATGAAATACGCTCTACTGATCGTATCAAAGTGTGATGACAAGTTTAAAAAGATTATTATGGTTCATTTTTTTGCGATTGTTCAAAATTTTTCCAATAGTCTATTTACATTTAGTATTTACTTATAATATGATCAACATAAAGTACAAACATTTTCTGTCCCCTCCCGATTTAGGGAAAACTATAATTGTATGCCTTTTATCACTAAACCTTTCTTTTTTTCTTAAATAATCCAGGCTTCACTCAAAATTCAAATTTGTAAATGTTTAGATTAAAAAAATTATTCGCACACACCTGTTTTCTAACCAATAAAATCGTCATATTCTAAAAATATTACTAAAAGTAGACTTGAATGTACTACACAGCGTTCTCCTTCGGAATGTTTTAAGACTGTTGGAATGTCTGCGGTCAAGGCCATTGTCTCACCGAGATGAGTATAAAGAATGTTGGTTTGTAACAGGCACAAGACAAGATCAAATATAACAACAACCCAGTTGTTACTACAAACTCTACAAACTAAAGATCTTGTATGTGGTCAAGTAAGACAAGTTGTACAATATTAATACTAGTTCAATTTACCCGAGTATCGCTCCCACACGGAGGGAAACTTCGGGGAACACCTGCGGGAATAGATTCAAGAGGGGGCCCTCTCATTGATCGGATTAGTTTATAAAAGAAATAAAATAGAAACATGATCACAGCAGAGTCATTGCGTAAAAGACACACAGTGCCAGCAGGCCAACGGAACTGGCGATGGGGGTTGCATTGTTGCACCTGTTGTCGAAGTAGCAGAAACACCACGTGGTCTCATCGTAATAGTCTCTAAATAAATAAAAAAATATATGAAATTAATAGAATTCCATTATAGTAAGGACCTTGTATAGACAAACAGTCTTAAAAGTAATTAGACTCACCTCCGGATGTCCAGTTCCTTGATCGTGTTGTTGACGTAGTGAGCGAGGCGCACATCTTTAGCCGCAGGCCTGCAGCCCTCGTAGTGGTCGGCCGGGATGTCAGTACGAACGCTTCGTACAGAGCTGAGACACTCTCGTGTGATCATAGTCTCCGCTGAAACAACACCAACATTCCAGGAATGTGACAGAATATACACAGCACAGTGAGTTTAAATGGATAGTATGTTACTCGACACGTAGAATGGTTTAACAAAACTTCTTAAATTTGTCTAATAATATATTGTGGCAATCGTAGGTGATATTAACTCATTTCAACGTTCCTGAACCGATCGCTTGGAAACGGAAACCAGATTAATTTACAGTGAGTGTGTATATAGTCACAAAGACGCAACTGGTTCTGTATCTCATAGCAACAAGTTTAGAAGCAACCAAAGTTCAGACATTAAATGTATGCCACAATGTTTATTCATTTGAAATGGTAATTTTCACCATTGTTGAGAATGAAAAGAAAAGCTACTTTCAGCCAGGGTTTGGTTACCGATTTATCGTATCTCAGTTTTGTTAACTGGGCTTATCTTGGCAATTATCTGCTACATGAATGTTGGGTTACATAATGACGTGTTAATAAAGTATTAATTAGCACTTGTGGTAAATCATCCGGGGAGGGGGAGTGACTGGCACTTATGTAGCCATGATTTTTAGATCCTTTGCTTGGCCCTATCCAGCTTCCTCTTTACTACGCTAATGATATACCATAAGTTTCCAGCAGGAACCGCTTGCTTGCAAGCTATTGCCAGGCGTAAACTTAACAAAAGTTGCAAAACTAAGTGCAATTAGCTGTGATTTTGCAGATAAAATAGAGAGGATTGAATACACTCAACAAATGAAAAAGGAAAAAAAAAAGCGAGAGAAATGAAAGTGATGAAGCACAACGTTGTCCACAAATTTACTAACTAAAAACATGGACTGTTGTTAATTAATTGGCTGTGTTAAATCCACAAGAATGGAATGTTTTGTTTAATATCTTGCTCAAATATAGCCACATTGTAGAAAATAAAAGAACCAATGCTACCACAATTCACCAAAAAAAAAAGCCTCTAATTCACCGTTATGACCAGTGTTGTGAGGGTTAAGATTGAGTTTAAAAGGTAATTTTTTTTTTCAAACCAACACCGGGTGTCTACCGAATTATGTAAACCAAATTTCATGATTTTTTCATGACTTACACATAAATATTCATAACTAAAATAAAAAGCTATGTGATTAAATTAAGTTAAAATTATTATTTCTTCATAAATAGCAGACAATATTAGGACAAAAGACAGTCACAGAAAGTTGACAGTAGGAAAACTAGTCCTAGTTGTAAATTTAACCCAATTTTGATCCAAGTTGGCATAGAAAAAATACTACTCTTACCTGAACAATTAACTTAGCTCACAAAAATTCATGAACTGGAAGATAATTTCATGACATTTTCATGACTTTCATTAAGCGTAGACACCCTAAAGATACTTGTTAACTGACAATGTAATACAATGTCCTTAAAGTCACAAATGAATTATGTTAAAATATTACAATAACCAATTCAAGTTCAGCACTGATCGTGTTCAAAGGTTGTATCTTCACTCAATTACTTGAGAGGTTTAAAACAATTTATGTAGTTCCTTTGGTTACTTGTAATGTAATGCTGGACTGAGCAAGCTCGAGATAGGTGGAGTAATTTTGTAAGTGCGGCAATGAACTTTCGAGTTCCTAATGCCATAGACAAAGTATTTAGTTACTTGTATATTTTACCAAATAAATACGGCGACTACTCAAGCCACAGTCAAGACTCGTGAGCAAAGTATTGCCAGCTGGGTATGCGCGGATAGATGCGGTTGACCAGTTGTGTTCCTCCACGGATTTCCCAATTTATTACCCAAGATGCAACGTGAATACCTGGCTTAGAAAGCGAAGTATGGTTAATCATTACCGTTTTGTACTTTGGGCATGGACAACTAAGTCTATAGACAGGGTGGCCTCGTTAAGGCTCTGACTGGCACTTAAGTGATCCTATCCCTCTGAAATATGATTCCGTTCCAAAACTAACCTCCCTTCCTTTCTATGATCTTGACACATTTGTCATCAGCTTCGGGACAGATCTCACCCCAGTACCAGAGCCAGTTGAAGGGCGTGGCACAGCCTGGGTGTGTCGACACGCAGCGGTAACAATACAGCTTCAGAGGGTTCCAGCCACCAGATACTGTAACATACAGAACATACGTTACGATGCGTCAATTTGACAGTAGTAATAAGTAGGAATGAGGAAAGTTGAATTTTGTGGTGGTTTACCGGTGTTTGAGCGGAGGGAGAGTGGAAAACCATTTAGGGAAAAACACTCTTAAGTAAGCTAACACACGATTGGGATTCAACCCCTCATCTCCCCAATCTTCAGCAGTCTCGTATAATGTGAGTGATACCTCGGACCATACAACCATCGAATCAACTTTACAAAATGTTAATATTAGTTTTACCTTTCATAATTCCTTATAGTTAACACAATATCACATTATTAAGGGTGCAGTGTGTGTGTGTGTGTGTGAACAAAATTAAATAATCATGAGCACTAGAAGGATACAGAGTGTAGATGATGAGTGTGCCTGTGGCGATACAAACATAATTTCCACAAACTATGAACCTACAGATACTTCGGACAATAAAAAATATTCTAAAGAAAATCGTCCACAGCAAGGAGCGACTGCCAAGCAGTCAGCTGTTAATAAAATAAGACTAAAACAACTTTTTTGCGAATACAACCAGAATATACTTGAAATTTAGGTTAAATTCAATCACGGAACTAGTGATCCTTTTGCTGACATTGGTGTTTTTATTTTGATGCGCGCACACATATTTACTTTACTGTGTTTGATAGACCATATAAACAAGTCCTTAGAAAGTTGACCAACTTCTACAGAGTAAGTGCAAGGATCCAGATCAGGACTTTATAAAAAGAGCAATCTTGACAATATGCCATCGATTTCTTTCGAAGGACCACAAGCTTACCGATACGGAGTCGGTAGATGGGGCTTAGTACTAATAAAAATTTACATGTTTAGTAATTTTCTGAAAATGCAATACTATCATTAGTCTTCCACTAGTAGGCCTACTATACTTTCAGGATTAGCCACCAAATATCCACATGTTTGCTAACAATTTGTTAGTGTTCTATTTAACACAAATTTAATGTCGAATGCTTGAATTAATTAATAAAACGTTTAAGAATCATCACTTTATTTTTAATTCCATGATATAAGGGGCCACACCCCAATAATAATAAGCTTACTACTGAAAACTTAATATCAATTTAATTATTCTTACCACTTGAGAGAAGCAGAACAAAGCACGTAAAAAATATGGGAACGTTACTCATTTTTAATTAGTATATTTTTCTTCATTAAATTAAATACTTTGAAACCCAACATTAAGCGTCATAATCGGAACACAAACAATCACTTCTCCATTTTTAACACGAAGCTACAACGTTTTATAAAGCTTCCTCTATTTCTACGGACTGGTTTCATGGACAAAATAAAGAGGCGCTGTAGTCATGATAAAAAATAATACTAATTATTAAACTTAATTCAGGTCTTTATATTCATTTTATGTATACAAAACTGCATTAAAGTACTATATAAATATGAATGTTTTAACTTATTTAGTTAAAATAATTTAACCTTGTGATGATCATGAAAGTAGTCACTATTTTTATTAACTGAAATCTAGATCATTTTGTAGTTATTTATTATTTCCTAAATTTTGTACAAGTTTTATTTTATTCCAATAAAACTATCATTCGCAGTGTTGTTTGCTTATAATATCAAGTTGTATTTGCATTGAATTAATACAATGTAAATTATATATTTTATTTTTGAACTTTTTGATTCACACGACGCTAGATTATGACGTGCTAGCTAGCACACTGGATTTCAAGTACGAGCTAGTGTCGTGTGATACGGGCTCTAGGACCTTGTCAATGCATATGTTTATGTCCATCCAGTATAATATAGAGATCACTGATTGAACTAAAAGGTGTAGTTCGCGATCTATTTACTGCATTGATCTCTGATTTACTGAGATAAATTGATGAATTACTAATTTCAGTAATTAGGCAGAGCAGCTCAAAATGATTCAGTTCACTGAAATAACCCTTTCATGAAACAAGTTCTGTGGTTCATGAATAATAATTATAGTTCAATTTGAACTTGCTCACATCTATGAGGAAATTTAGGTAGACTTCTAGTTCAGCCGTAGGAGCAGTTCAATTTAACTATTAGTTCGCAAACTACACATATCCAATTCGTTTTAATCATCTATGGTTTTGATACGTACTAACTGCTAAATGATATTCATTTTCGAATTTAAAAAAAAAATCTAGCAAGTAGCAATAGCACAGAATCTTCTTTATTTAGCAAATGGCACAAACTCCATAAATAATAATTAATTGCTCATTTAGAATCTATAATGTTTGTTCCACTCTTTACTAGCCGAGCATTACTGTTAGTGTTTATTTCTTCAGGTGTATTATCGGTAAGAATTGGCATAATAATTATAAGTAAAAGTATCTGTTTTTGTTTTACCCACTCCTTAGAATCTTAGCTTATTGGAGTCTTATAAATTTCATAAGCCTTACAGCCCCAATAATATTCATAAAAAAAACACTTTAAATTAATTCATGGAGTTTATAGGTTAAGCCATAAAGTTTTAAAACTTGGGTTAAGAACGTTTAAGCTTTATTTTAAAAGAGGTAAAACTTAGCACACAATCATTTCTATCGGAGAGATTGAAAGGGCCAGTCTCATAGTCAGATTTAGTACGTGCGGCGCTATACTAAATACAAGACGTCATCTCCCTGAAATTGAATGGAATGGGCTAGTTTCATATGCGAAACTGGCCCATTCCATTTTGGTCTAGGTAGGTGTCGTCCTGTATTTAGTATAGCGCCGCACTAGAGTCATACTAAATCTGACTATGAAATTGGCCCTAAGGGCCTACCAATTTTTCTGGGAAAAGTATTTTCACAAATCTTCTAGGGCTATTTTACATACAACAGTCAACATCGGGCTGACGGCTTTACTTCACCTCCGAAGGAATGTGCTACGGATGTTTATATTTAAAAAAAATATCAGTTGAACCAACAAACATTGGCTCCCGAATTACCACAAGTTAAAAAATTGTACCCACTTCGGTGACCATGTGGTCTAATGCACTAATCTCGTGTTGGACTAGACTGCCGAAGACGGGGAGATCAGGGTTCGATCTCGGTTGGGTGCACTGAGTGTGGTATTTTCTAAATGGTTATCCACTCTCCACGCAAATTCAGGTGCATTTTCCTCAATTAAACCTTCCTAATCCTTAAAACCATTAGTGTAATTAGTACATAGGTGTATAACCTGAACAGGTAGTAAGACGCGGTGATATATAAACATGTATGTAAAGACATGTTGGTTTAAATGTAAGTCTTAGAGTATCTGATAACCAATGTAGAGGAGTCTCGTCCATGTGTCATGATTGGTCAATATATTGTGTGTATTGTGTTAAATATCAGTACCAGCTGGAGACAGACCATGGTGGATTATTGACCATTTCATTACGGCACGCTCTGGGCCAGGAACCGTTCATAGATCGAGGACGTATCACCATCCAGAGCATTAATTCTCAGTCTGTGGCGCTACAGCAGAGTGCTCTGTCTAACGCTGACAGGGAAAAGCTGAAGGTATGCTGGTGGTAACATTGTATATCGCTGACAGTAACAAGCTGGAGGTATGTTGGTAGTAACATTGTATATTGCTGACAGGAACAAGCTGGAGGTATGCTGGTGGTAACATTGTATATCACTGACAGGAACAAGCTGGAGGTATGTTGGTAGTAACATTGTATATCACTGACAGGAACAAGCTAGAGGTATGTTGGTAGTAACATTGTATATCACTGACAGGAACAAGCTGGAGGTATGTTGGTAGTAACATTGTATATCACTGACAGGAACAAGCTGGAGGTATGTTGGTAGTAACATTGTATATCGCTGACAGGAACAAGCTGGAGATATGCTGGTAGCAACATTGTATATCGCTGACAGGAACAAGCTGGAGGTATGTTGGTAGTAACATCGCTGACAGCTCTTATAGGACAAGTCACCATTTGATATGCTCAGTGTCCTTTCACCAGACATTGCTGCATTGCAACTTTATAAAATAGGAAACCAAATCACACAAAAGGGAGGAAAAGAAAAGATTTTAAAGAATGAAAAGACACTTAGCTAGGAACATGGAAAAAAAAAAACATACACAAGAGGAAATGGGCATTGGATGTGAATATATTATATATCTTTAAGGAAAACATCTTTTAGCTTTCATTAAGTCTTCTGTCCAGTAGCAACAGTGTAAAGTGTGGAATGTGTTCTTTTCATTGTAAAAGCCATAATGTGCTTGTTCCTTTTATTTGTTTCTACCCACCTTTCCTCTATCGTCTTCCATACATAACAGAACATACCTCATAATGGGAAAAGAGGTTTTCCTTAAGTAGATGACTTATGAAATAATAATAATAACGTGCAATTCATGTTTGAAAACACTCCCCAACTTGTAAACAAGTGTTGAATGTTTACAGGCCCTGTCTGAAGAAGATGGACTGTATAGACTCGAGGCAGTAGTTCGGACGCACGATAGCAAGGAAACTTTGTTCCTCACGTTCATCAAGGCGGTAAGCACAGACTAATTCACTTAACTATTTATTACACCCCCTACACGCCTAGTCATTTGCTTGCCATGCTCTCGCCCGCCCATCTAAGACCAACCATCACCTTCACCATCCTGCTGTCATCCTCCAACGCGCAACTTGGCCTAGAGCCAAACCTTCCAAAACTACCCAGCAGCGGAGATATAAAAAGTTATGATTGGCTAAGAATATCGGTGGGTACTTCAGCTTTGCGCTGGCAACATCCTCTTCCGGGAAATAAACGAGTGCATATCACACTTGTGTTTACTTTCACGACCCCTCTCCAGTATTCCCTCTCAACGTTCACCTTCTCTCGCTCACCACAGCTTCACACCTCCTTCCACTCTCCAATAAATTCTCCCTCTCCTTGCATTACATCTCGTTGGGTTGTAACCGACCTGCTTCCAGCCGAGAAGGCCCCTGGAGTGATCCAGAAGCTGACATATCTGTCGTCATCCTGCAATCAATAACTCACCTGCACATTCACTAAATATATATTTAGCACCGCGTCTTACTACCTGTTTGGGTTATACGCTTAAGTACTAATTAGTCTTTAATAAGTTAGGAATTGGGAAGGTTGAATAGCTTATAGAGGAAGTGAACCAGCATTTGTGTGGGGAGAGAGTGGAAAACCATTTAGGGGAAACCACCCCCTGTTCACCCGAGTGATAGTCGAACCTCAATCTCCCCGTCCTCGGCAGTCTAGCTCCACATGAAACTTGTGCGTTAGCTCCCTACGCCACCAAGGCGGGTCATTCACTAAATGAATGGTCACACAACTAGCGGTGATGACGACGTATTTTATCACAAATTTGTGTTAAATTTACTTCCTTTTTTTAATTTGCTATTAAGGCTGGATTTTATATTCATCCATATTGCATAACTGATAATTAATTAATAACACAAAATAAAGCTGAAAAATATTAATGAAATATCAACACATCATCACAGTATTGGTACTTGTGAATCTGTTGTAGTGCGCGCTGGTGGAGTCCCAGATGTCGGATGTAGTTACGCTGTCTCTCTCCCAAGACAACAACATCATCGCAGTGTCCTTGTCCACACAACCAATCTCTGGCTGCGGGTCTCTGGTTGACCAACATCAACTCAAAACGTTCAACACAACGGTGGTGTTTCGCCACATGGAGACCGGACCAGTGTGAGTCACTGTTTAAAGGTTTCAGAGGTCATGTTTTGAGTTTGTTCCATACTACGAATTGTGGACTGTAACTTGCTGCACAGCCTATTGCTGTCTTGTTATTATTAATATTACCAGGTGTTCTGTCTTTTGACAGTTCCTTGCCTTGTCAGAATAGAGTCCTCTCAAGCATGTCCTATCAGTCGCATTCGTGGTCTTCCTAGTGCCCTTCACTCTTCCACTTTATCTTCCATGGAATCAGTCAATAAACCAATTCTTCTCATAATATGATCCATCCAGTTGGCCTTTCTTCATAGACTCACCTGCATAATAGTTCTTTTTTATGTACTGTACTCTTCTTAGATCTACTTCATTAATCACCTGATCTGTCCACTTTATCCTTTATATTCTCATGCAACACCACATCTCAAAGCTTTTAAAATATTGTTTCTCCTTTTACCATGTCTCGGCTCCATACAAAGTGATTCTCTATGTGTTGCACTACACCAGTTTCTTCCACGTACAGTTTACTAGTCAATAAATTGCTATTTTTGACTTTATACTCTTGTGTATACTGCACATCTGTCGCAATTAAATTTCACAAATAATAAGAAATACCCCCATTCTCCAGCTGATTGTTTCCCATTACAGTATTCAAGGGTTCTTCTCACCACCGGGATATCCTCCGACTTCTCGGTGTTAGTTTCCATTCCATGCTCCCAGTTCCAACTGGTTTGTTCATCGTGGTTTGAAGTAGTTATTCTTCCTTCGCCAGTCCTGCATAGTTCACTGTAATTATCACACGTCCTCCAGATATTTCCTAAGCTTCCTTAGCTTTACGTCCCTCCCCAACAAGTGTCCCATATTGCTGCACTGGTATGTATTGCTGTTTCCAGACCTGACACGGCCACGTACGTCCAGAAGCTGGAACGTGAGCGCGAAGCTCGGGAGCGCGGTGACACCAAAGATAACCGGTCATTCCTCGCCAAATATGTAAGTTACCTGCAAAGGTTTGTGTCCTGGCTCAAGGACACTTGACAACTCGGCTACTCTAGTTAGGACTTGATGTTTAGGTTAGATAAAATGAAGCACAAACAAAAGTAAAAACACTAAAACATATTTACAAACACTTTGATGCTTTCAAGGCATCTTCCTCAGAAAGCCTTATATCGAAATTTAACTTTTATTTGTTTATTCAGTGGCCGAACAGTCTGAGGCGTCACTCTCGTGTTGGACTGACCTGAAGACAGGGAGATCGGGGTTTGAATCCCCATCAGGGGTTTTCCCCTAACTGGTTTACCACTCACCTTACTTAAAAATGTCGGTAGATTACCTCTAAAGATGCTTCCTTTCTCATCCCTACCTCATTAGAGTAATTAGCATATGTGCATATAATCTAAACAGGTAGTAAGATGTGCTGATTTCCGATGACAGGGAGATTATGTTTCAAATCCAGGTGGGGTATACTGAGGGGGCTTTTTCCAAAACGGTTTTACCCAATACTTCCACACAAATGTAGGTACACTTATTCTAAATGCAACCTTTCTCAACCTTAATTCATTAGCGTAATTAGTATATAATATGTGTATAGCCTGGACATGAAATAAGAGCGATACTAAAAAAGATGCGGTGATTAAAGAAATATATAATGTATAAATATATTTAATAAAATGCAATAATTCTATTTAGCCCAAACCACAGGGTACCTTACAATGGTGTGGTTTATAAGATTGGACCATAGTGTAATCGGTCAAGGTAAGACTTGTAAACAAAGTGATACTGAGCAGACTGTACCTTTCTAATGACACATTGTATGTTGCAGTGGATGTACATTGTACCTGTGCTGATATTTGTTCTGCTCTCTGGGGCAGCGAATCCTGAAGGAGCGGCCGGGGGTGGCGCGAGATAGTAGCATCTTCACTCGTCACGTCAACACTTCACCGTGTTCCAGCAACGGCTGGAGCATTATCTTTACTAGGGCCGTGCCAAGCTTCGACATTTTGAATCATCATATGTATCTTTAAGGAAAAACCTCTTTTTGCTTTTTGAGGTACATTTTGTTATATTTGTAAGAAGTAGGGATGGGACCCTCGAATCCTTAAGTATGTCCGGGATTAGAAGATTCGAGAAAATTTCGAATCCAAAACCAAAATTCATTAAAAAAAAGTAAAATAAAAAACAATTTTTTTAAGTGAAACTTATTTTATAGCTTTACTACTGCTTATTGGTGGTTTAGAATCAATTATAAATATAGCACGAACTTAACAACCAGGCCCCAGACCAGTGATTTAACACTTAACTGAATGTATGAATGTTATAATGAATGGATTATAAGAAATCATGTTAACATTCAGTTAGGCGTGTGCGAAGGTCACTTTTTAAATGTGAAGTGAAGATTTAAATAGGCTAAGAAAAGTTGAAGTTGAAGATAGGATTTTTGTTGAAAGACTTATATATCAAAAATGCACTTACAAATTTGTCATAGTTTAAATTATGAGGGATAGCCAGCACTCTTACCTTGGTGATACTGGAGTAGAAATTGTTTAGATAGAACACTTGTGTTTTTAGTGTATTATCCAAACAATTTCTACTCCAGTATTACCAAGGTAAGTGTGCTGGCTATCCCTCCTAATCCAAACCATGATCTAGCTTAGTGCTCTATTCCAAATTTGTCATAGAAAATTCAAAAGAGATAGACAATCAAGGATCAAATATTGGTGGTAAGCAATGACTATAGGACAACTACAAGGTTTGTATATCATATTATACCATGGTGCTACAACTTGGCGGGTATTATTTTTACAAAATAATGTTGGTGACACTGACTATAAGATATTTTCATCCCTACCAGCGATTTATCCACACTTATGTTATGGCTGTTGTTATTTAATTACCAGTCCATGTTAAAAACTGTTTGGTAAGAGTTCTTAAATTACCATATCTTGAAATATGTAGTATTTAGTGAGATATATCAAATCAGTTAACAGTTTATCAAAGTTTATACTTCCTTCAAAAATGTTTGAAGTTGCGAAGGTCATGGTTGGTGTCAAAGCAAAGGAGAATTGACCTTCGACATTTCGAAGTTTCACACATGCCTAATTTCGGTTACTTTTTGTATTTTCTGTTATTCTGTTGTATTTATATTTCCTCCTATGTTCATAACCTTTTCCAAGATTTGCATTCAGATTAGAGATTTGAAGGTAAATTGTAGATTTGGATTTGGCCCAACTCAAGAAAGACGGTATACAAAAGTTGGATATAAACTAAGGAGTCTGAGTTCACCAATTTATTTCATTCTAGTCGATTTCGAGTGAGCTTTTCATGAAGCTCTCGAATGTCAAATATAGCTTGGTTTTTATTGAAAATATGGGTCGAGTATTTTAAAGAAAAGTAATGTTTTATAATCTAAAATAAATTGTTTTTAAATCATGAAAAACAATCAAGTCATAATAATAATAAATAAATTATTTTATCCGCCTCGATGGTGTAGTTAGCTAACGCGCTAGTTTTGTGTTGAGCTTTACTGCCAAGTACAGGGAGATCGAGGTTCGAATCTCGGTCGGGTGAACTGGGGGTGGTTTTTCCTAAATGGTTTTCCATTCTCCCTCCACGCAAATGTGGGTCGTTTCCTCTATGTTCAACCTTCCCAATTCCTAACCTATTAGAGTAATTAGTACTAAAGCGTATAACCCGAATGGCTAGCAAGACACGGTGCTAAGTATTAAAATAAATTATAGAATTAATTTTTAAATATACTGTGTTTGGAATCTTAAAATTGATTATATTTCATTTTAATCTGTACAACCCTCTTTGTTGGGTTCTTCCTCCCTCCCCCCTCACTTCACAGACCACATCCAAACAAGCAAAGAGAGTCATTCATCAACAGACACACAGCACGGGTAGTAAGACAAGGTGCTGAAAACACAATGAAAAGAGATAATCTTTCCTTTTGTCAGGCTCTTGAAATTTCAAGTCTGAGCTTGAGCTTGGGTATTTATTTAAAGTTTGGCTCGAAGCTAAAAATACAGTACTAGGGAACAAACGCAATAGTGGTATGTTTTTATCTATCTTCTTTGTATAGCAATATAATATAGTGGAAAGCAAAAAGGGGGTTTCCTTAAATAGAAATATATAGAGGCATAATATGTCCATTTCATGTGTTTGTCCTTTATTTTATTCTTTTTACATGTTCCTATCTTTGTGTCCTATCATTCTTTCCCTTTGTCTGTATTTTGGTCTCCTCTTTTAAGAAGTCGCGTTGCACGGTTCACAATCCTCCCTGATGAGTTCTGATAAAATGAAACATAGGTTGGGATCGATTTTCTTGCATTACCTCTTAGTCCAGTGGCAGCAGTGTAAAGTATGAACTGTGTTCTTATTTTCATCGTAAAAGCCATATTGTGTTTGAATACTGGTATTTTAAAGATAAATATCAAACTCGAAATTTTTAATCCAAACAGAATCCCAGATTCATATTTGATGAAAAGTCAAACATTTGAATAATTTAACTTTTTAACAAAGTTCTCATGAATCCTTTATTTGACTAGACCATAGAAACTTTCATATTTATTAATATGTAAAATCTAGTCACTATTTAGATGTTTATTGATCTTATTTGTTTATTGAACTCGATCAAAAACTAAGTATAATTTAGCTTGATATTTCATTTTAAAATATTTGATTCGAATTAGTGAGCAAAGATTCAGATTCAATTCGAAATTAAAAATCTTGGACTAGAGTGGAGCTTAATCTTAATCTAATTTCAAGTTTTATAAACTAGACTCTTTGGGTTCTACATTTATTGATAAAAGTGTCCATGGGACTAGTTTGAATACGTCACCTGTTGGAATACATCCACTTTATCATCTGTTGAGCGAAGAACTGAAGGAATGGTTCGTCTCAAGATAGCACTAAGGAACTATACCAAGAGTCAACATTTCCTCTCATGTGTTGTAGCCAAAGGTAAATATTTTCGCTGATCTATGTTCTATTTCATGTTAAGTTAAGCCTTATGCTACTTGGTGCAGTTTCTGGACAAATCAAAGTGTTTATTATTTATGGGAGTTCTGGGGTGGTAATAATGTAAACATGTATTTTATTCTGAAAGTATAAATACATTTTATTTCACAAACACGACTAGAATACAACAAAGTGTTCATCCCACCTCCACATACTAGTTCACAAGAAGTTGCTTATGACTGCTTCCTCCCTCTCCCCCAGGTTTAAAACGAATCACAAGATATTCTCGTGTTTTATTTGAGATTAACATTATCAGTCATGATTCATATTTTAACTACTGTGATATGATTCTTAAAATATATCGGGTTCAATAAATAGATTCTTCAACTTTGGCCCTTAAAAGTGAGCCTGTTTGGTTCAAACAAGGTAGCTCGAGTTCTCTATTGATACCCGTAATTATCGAGTATGACATTCCTAGTATCAAAACATTTTTAACACGCACGATTTCCACTCTGCCTCCTCTTGTAAACGGGGTCAGATTAAAACTAAACCAAAAAGGGTTTTGGGGAAGTTTAAGTTGATTTTAATAAACCTAACTAGACCAGAGAAGTTTGAAAGTCATTGATGGCAGCCCTGTTTGATGGCTTCATCTATGGGAGAATATCAACTACACATAGGTACTAGTCATCAGCAATGTTCCTCCTAAACATGGCATTAGATTTATTATTGCATGATGACCTGTAAAAGAAACCATTTTAAAATATATATATTTGCCAGATAGATTTTACTGAGCATATTTATGTGATAGTTGAAATAAAAAAATATGTAGTACATGATAATTATTTAAAACGATCACAATTATTATTTATACACTTAATAATGTGTCTATGCTCTCAAATAACATAAATAAAATAATTCAGAAATTGCATTTTGGTTGAAATATATTTTTGTGCGCTCTTTACAATTATTAATATGTAAATAATATTTTCATACATGCACAATTCACAAGAAAATACAACCAAAATAGAACATATTTAATAGAGGTGTGTGAAGCTTCTAAACTTTGACTTGGCTTCGATATACTCTCTTTATACTACATTTATAATAAGAGCTGTCACAAATTGATTATCATATGAAAACATCCGAAGTAATTGAATTGCATACCATGTTAATAATTTGATTTATCATATTAGAATGAAAGACTACAAAAAAATTGTGCCGTAACAATTTTCTTAAGTAATTTTTGTCTATAAAGCTATAAAATTAAGTACAAAATATTTTTTTCAAGCTTAAAAAAATTAGCAAATTTATTCAAACTTTGATTTGGCTTGGAGAATAATTCATATATTCGATTGGAGTTCATTTCTTAGTTAAATTTCACTTCACACACCCTAATATTTAATATCTCTGAGACAATGAGATATTAATAATGAGGAGTTGTCGACGGAAACTCCGAGGTTTTAGTTCATTCAGACAAACAACCTTTGAAAAATAAAGCACTGATGGGCTTAGCTACGGCCTCAGCGCGAGAGAATGTTGCAGTTTCATGAAAGCTCGTAGTACTGGAAGTTGATGTCATTAGCGAAGATGGCATCAGCATCTTCAATGTTGAGCCCCAGCGAGACCGGGTTGAGATCTGTGATGATGTAGGGGGCCCCGAGATGGTCTGCATTCATGGACAGTCCTGACTCTTCCACCACTACCTCCTTGGATACTGGGTTCAGGAAGTCTGGCAACATGGCAAAAACACTGGTCACACTCGCTAGTTCATTGCGGCCTGATTCATCTTATTATTTATTTATGATAGGGTGTACAAAGCTTCAGAAACTACAACCTCAATGTGAAGTCTCGCCAAATAAAATATTTTAAGTTAAAAACACATTTATGTTTATTTTTTCATTTTCTGCATTTATTTTCATCACAAATTTGTGTTATCATAAAAAATTCTAAAATAATTAAATTAAATTTTGTGATAACTTAATTTATCATTTTAAGACGAAATCTATTAATTACATTTGAAATATTGCATTTTGTAAATTATATTTAATAATCAAACTTCGATTTGGCTACAAGAATATCTCATATTATTCAAATTGAAAAAGTGGACTTTTTCAAGCCCTTATTGTTAGTTAATGTTTTATAAATTAACCATTTAGAATGATGACATTTAGAAATTTGTCATTATTTTGAGAAAAATTTCGCTTGACTCACCATAGATTGATTCCAAAATATTGTTAAATTTGCAAACCAAATGTGTGTAATGTTTGGTACCAAACAATTGTGTGAATGGTTGCTTTCTCTAATGAAAAGGAACAAAATCTGAGGCTTACAGACACCCATTTGTCAACAATTATGAAAATTACTTCACCACAAGATTTAAAGCCTAACACACTTTCTAGAAAAAATAGATAGTAAGTTTAACAATTTTATTTGATCCTAAGTTTATTTTTGTAATGATAGGGATATGTAATAAAAACTTTTAAAGTTGATGACAATATTACATATTTTAAAATGGAGAATTCTTGGTATTTCCAATTTAGTTCCTATAGATAGAATTTGACACGCCTGCAGTAGAGAATGTGAGGACACTGGGTGATGTTACCTGGGTCAGGGTTGGGGTAGCAGGGATCCATAGGGTATAGGGTCAGGGTTTCAACAGTGCAGTCCTCACCAGTCGCGTCCCTGGAGGGTACCAGATACTGCACCTCCACATCCTTCTTGACTCCGTTCAGGATCTCCTCTGCAGAGCGCTCCAAACTAATGTCCTGAAACAACAAGGTGTCTATAGTGAGGCTTGGAACAACAAGGCATCTAGAGTCAGGCTTTGAACAACAAGGATCTAGATCAGCTTGACTCAAGGCATCAGTCAAGCTTTGAACAACAAGGTGTCTAGAGTCAAGCTTTGAACAACAAGGCGTCTAGAGTCAAGCTTTGAACAACAAGGTGTCTAGAGTCAAGCTTTGAACAACAAGGTTCAAGTAAACTTTGAAACAGGGATCTAGAGTCAAGCTTTGAACAACAAGGTGTCTAGAGTCAGGCTTTGAACAACAAGGCGTCTAGAGTCAAGCTTTGAACAACAAGGTGCTAAGTCAGCTTTGAACAACAAGGTCTAGAGTCAAGCTTTGAACAACAAGCATCTAAGTCAAGCTTGAACAACAAGGTGTCTAGAGTCAGGATTTGAACAAGGCGTCTAGAGTCAGGATTTGAACAACAAGGCGTCTATAGTGAGGCTTGTAAATATGAGCAGCACAATTACCTGTGATGAGTTGAGCAGCAAATGCTCATAACCAGAGTCTTCCTTCTCTATGTCCATGCTTTCCTTTACCTCAATGCTGGCGGTGGCCAGCTGGACCTCATCCAACACTGGAGCTGTATTTGCCAGATAGGAGGTCATTCGCTGGCGCTTTTGCTGCACAAACAAACCACAGCAGTAAGTTTAATGACTGCCAGCTACTGTTCTTCTTAAAATCAGCTTATAGATACTATTATATGAATCAACCTACCAAACCCGCTACGATGGTCAAATAATCCAAGGCGTCATTCTCGCAATAGACTGAATTGCCGAGGAAGGGGAGATCGGGATTCGACTCCCTGACCGTTGGGTTTTCTCTAAATTATTTCCCATGCAAATTCATGTACACTTTCTCATCCTTAACACGTCAGTGTAATTAGTACATAAGAGTATTACCTGAATGAGTAACTAGAGACAGTCATTAATAAAGAATTGACAAACCATGGCAACATAGGAGTTCTCATCCTTTTTGGCCACTCTCCACAAGTGGCCTGCTCCCTGGGCCACTTTTCCCCCTTTCCGGAAGTACGGATTGATGGACAAATTGTGACGCACCGAGTTCTTCCAGCGGTCGTCCGTTGCCTTGTAGTAAGGGAAGTGCTGGCTGCAACATTGGATGGAAATAAATCTTGTGTGTGATCTTATCAAGCAGATTTATGGTTGTTGTGTGTTTTGTGACTCCCCTTCATGATAGCCTCAGTCGGGTACAATAATTCCACACCAAGTTTGGCTGTGATAACGTTCTACTCACATTCTCTGTGGACCCAGAACAGTGTTTTCCAACTTGGGGGTCGCAATGCTTGCTGAGGTTTTAGCTTTATACTTACTTTTTTAAGTGATCATAATATTTATTGGAAGGGGTAGAATACAAATATAAATGAAATGATAAAAACTGTAAGGTTAGCCTTAGGTTGCTTTTGATTATTAAACTCTGACATTTGCTTGCTGTAGCATTCTCATGTTTGGGCGCATGGTGAAGTTATAACTTCAAAAAAACACCACCGAGCTTATTAATTCTCTTTTGTAAATCTTAGTATTGTTCATATAGTCACTAAATAAACAATTTGTAATAACTAAAACATCGGTGGGCAGTTAGCTTAATGTCATCTCGTCTGGATTGTCTTTGAGAGGGAGGTCAGGATTAAAATCCCGGCTGAGTTTATTGAGGGGGGTTTTATCTAAGCGGTTTTCCGGTGGACCCCGTAGAAGCTTGGAAACCACTGGTCTAAAGGCTGTGCTTAGAATCAAGATTTGTAAGAAATGAACTAACTTCACAGGAACATATTTTGTATTAGTTCAAAATGGTAATTTATCTGTATTATTTCTTGCAACTTTCTTAAAGATCTATAATAATATTAATTAAACATTACTAAAGACCCGAGTTTATGGTTGAATGGTCAAAGCAGTCGCTCTCGCAATAGATGGAGAGATTGAGATTTGAATCCTGGTCAGGTCTACCGAGGGTGTTTTTTCCTAAATGACTCTCCACGCAAATGGAGGTATACTTCCTCTAAATTCAATCTGTACAGATAATAAGACATGGTGACAAAAAAAAAATTGTATTAATGTCCAACGTTCTCAAGCTGTATATTATTATTTTGTAGTAATTTTTTGGGACATAAAAGACAAATTTAGTGATCATGAAACTTTGTTTTAAATATTGCTCCTGTTGATTCTATTGATGTATGAAACTAATTTTTATAGTACTGTCATACGATAAGCCCGCCTTGGAACTGAACAGATAAATGAAATGGAGCAGGAGAAAAAAAAACTTATCCATCTTAAGTGGTAAATTTTTGTCTTCTAAAGAATAATGAACAAATTTAAATAAGGTATAGGGCTGAAACTTGGTTGTTAAATGTATAAACTAATTTTAACTAACATTATTGCTGATGTTGATGTGCCACTGTACAAAAATATGTGAGAATATACCGGGAAAGAGAATAAGAAGGAAAATGAAAGGAAAGTGGAGAGAGGAACAGCACGGACTTAGGGAACAGAAGTCTACAATAAACTTAATCTTTGCCATACGACAGCTGATGGTAAGAAGGTATGAATATGGGAAAGACTTGGTAATGATATTTATGGATGTGGAGAAGGCATTTGATAGCGGATAGAAACAAAGTTTGGAAAGCGATGGAGGAGGAAGAAGTGGAAAGAAGAGTGGTAATAAAAGTAAAGGGTATGTATGAGGATAATAAGAGTTGAGTTACGACATAGAGTGGGAGGATGGAGTGGTTCCAAATATAATATGGAGTGAAGCAGGGAGTTCCCTCTCACCACTATTTATAATGGTAATGGAAATGGTCATGAATAGAGTGGCAATGTAACCTCGGGGGAGGAAAGAATGAAAGACATGATGTTTGCTGATGACTTGATTGCATGGAGGGAGAAGGAAGAGGAAATACAGGAACAACCACAAGAATGGAATGAGGAGGGGAAAGAGTGTGGAATGAAATTTAGGATGGCAAGTGTGAAGTGATGGTAATGACAAGGAAGAGGATAAAGCCTCATTAAGATATAAAGTTGGATGTAGTAGAGCTGAGAAAGGTACAGAGTGTAAATACCTGGAAAGCATGACTAAGGTGAAGGGGGAAGTAGAGAGGATCTAATGTGAAGAGGACAGCAGGAGAGTTGTTCTTTAGGTGTGTAAGAGACCTGCCATGGAGAGTTGTTCTATAGGTGTGTAAGAGACCTTACATGGAGAGTTGTTCTATAGGTGTGTAAGAGACCTGCTATGGAGAGTTTTATATATAGGTGTGTAAGAGACCTGCTATGGAGAGTTGTTATATAGGTGTGTAAGATACCTGCTATGGAGAGTTTGTTCTATAGGTGTGTAAGAGACCTGCTATGGAGAGTTGTTCTACAGGTGTGTAAGAGACCTGATATGGAGAGTTGTTCTATAGGTGTGTAAGAGACATTCTATGGAGAGTTGTTATATAGTGTGTAAGATACCTGCTATGGAGAGTTGTTCTATAGGTGTGTAAGAGACCTGCTATGGAGAGTTGTTCTACAGGTGTGTAAGAGACCTGATATGGAGAGTTGTTATATAGGTGTGTAAGAGACCTGCTATGGAGAGTTATATAGGTGCGTAAGAGACCTGCTATGGAGAGTTGTTCTATAGGTGCATAAGACACCTGCTATGGAGAGTTGTTCTATAGGTGTGTAAGAGACATTCTATGGAGAGTTGTTCTATAGGTGTGTAAGAGACCTGCTATGGAGAGTTGTTCTATAGCTGTGTAAGAGACCTGCTATGGAGAGTTGTTATATAGGTGTGTAAGAGACCTGCTATGGAGAGTTGTTATATAGGTGTGTAAGAGACCTGCTATGGAGAGTTGTTATATAGGTGTGTAAGAGACCTGCTATGGAGAGTTGTTCTATAGGTGTGTAAGAGACCTGCTATGGAGAGTTGTTCTATAGGTGTGTAAGAGACCTGCTATGGAGAGTTGTTCTATAGGTGTGTAAGAGACCTGCTATGGAGAGTTGTTCTATAGCTGTGTAAGAGACCTGCTATGGAGAGTTGTTCTATAGGTGTGTAAGATACCCGCTATGGAGAGTTGTTCTATAGGTGTGTAAGATACCCGCTATGGAGAGTTGTTCTATAGGTGTGTAAGATACCCGCTATGGAGAAGAGAAGTGCCCTTGAAGTGTAAGGAAGTGTTGTACAGGGCGTACTTTGTACCCATTGTCACATGCGCAGCAGAAACCTGGACATTGAATTTAAAAGAGACATGTTAGCTGTCACGAGGAGAAACAGGACCAGTATTGTTAAACACCAAGAATGTAAGGGACAGTAGTGTTGAATACCAATAATGTAAGGGACAGTAGTGTTGAATACCAATAATGTAAGGGCCAGTATTGTTGAACACCAAGAATGAAAGTGCCAGTATTGTTGAACACCAATAATGTAAGGGACAGTAGTGTTGAATATCAATAATGAAATTGCCAGTATTGTTGAACACCAATAATGTAAGGGCCAGTAGTGTTGAACACCAATAATGAAAGTGCTAGTATTGTTGATCACCAAGAATGTAAGGGCCAGTAGTGTTGAATACCAATAATGAAAGTGCAGGTATTGTTGATCACCAATAATGTTAGGGTCAGTATTGTGGATCACCAATAATGTAAGGGCCAGTATTGTTGAACACCAATAATGTAAGGCACATTAGTGTTGAATACCAATAATGTAAGGCCAATAGTGTTGAACACCAATAATGTAAGGGCCAGTAGTGTTGAACACCAATAATGTAAGGGCCAGTGGTGTTAAACACCAATAATGTAAGGGCCAGTATTGTTAAACACCAATAATGTAAGGGCCAGTATTGTTGAACACCAATAATGTAAGGGCCAGTGGTGTTAAACAACAATAATATAAGGGTCAGTATTGTTGAACACCAACAATGTAAGGGCCAATATTGTTGAACACCAATAATGTAAGGGCCAGTAGTGTTGAACACCAATAATGTAAGGGCCAGTATTGTTGAACACCAATAATGTAAGGGCAAGTAGTGTTGAACACCAATAATGTAAGGGCCAGTAGTGTTGAACACCAAGAATGAAATTGCTAGTATTGTTGATCACCAATAATGTAAGGGCCAGTATTGTTGAACACCAATAATGTAAGGGCGAGTAGTGTTGAATACCAAGAATGAAAGTGCCAGTATTGTTGATCACCAATAATGAAAGTGCTAGTATTGTTGATCACCAATAATGTAAGGGCCAGTATTGTTGATCATCAATAATGTAAGGGCCAGTATTGTTGAACACCAATAATGTAAGGGCCAGTAGTGTTGAACACCAATAATGTCAGGGCCAGTATTGTTGATCACCAATAATGTAAGGGCCAGTATTGTTAAACACCAATAATGTAAGGGCCAGTATTGTTGAACACCAATAATGTCAGGGCCAGTAGTGTTGAATACCAATAATGAAAGTGCTAGTATTGTTGAACACCAAGAATGAAAGTGCCAGTATTGTTGAACACCAATAATGTAAGGGCCAGTAGTGTTGAACACCAATAATGAAATTGCCAGTATTGTTGAACACCAATAATATAAGGGTCAGTATTGTTGAACACCAATAATGTAAGGGCCAATATTGTTGATCACCAATAATGTAAGGGCCAGTATTGTTGAACACCAATAATATAAGGGCCAGTATTGTTGATCACCAATAATGTAAGGGCCAGTATTGTTGAACACCAATAATGAAAGTGCCAGTAGCCATGGAGACCTGGGTCCAACTCCACACCAGTCAGTAGGTCCATGTTGTAGAGCTGTCATGCATGACTCGGTTCCCACCTGCCTCTGTCCGGGCTGATAACACCACCCTCATGTTCTGCAGCTGGTACTGGTTGAACACTTAACCTAGGACAGCAACTAGCCTCACTTGGAGGGAAATATTGATCAGCCTGTGTGGGGTCGCCCGTACCAAGACGTGTCAGGACCAAGTTCGTGCCAGTCTGGTCCCGGCACCTGCTATCGACCCGGGACTACTCCGTGAGAACGTTTAGAGTCGTCTTCAAACACTTGAAGGAGGATTCATCGGAAATATCTGATTCGGCACATATATTAAAACCTTCCACTAGACGTGTAAATAGCTAGCTCTATCTTTATTAAAACCTTCCACTAGACGTGTAAATAGCTAGCTCTATCTTTATTAAAACCTTCCACTAGACGTGTAAATAACTAGATCTATCTTTATTAAAACCTTCCACTAGACGTGTAAATAGCTAGCTCTATCTTTATTAAAACCTTCCACCAGATCCATGGGCAAAAAGGAGGTGGTAAAGGGTGGGGGGAGGGGGGGTTACTTTAATATGAATTTAAAGATGGATTTGTAACAAACTTAAATAACATATATAGGCATTCACTTTTCAAAAATATTCCAATGAAGGACCACCCCAAATTTCCTCTAGAAACATCTAATTTTCGAAAGAAAAAAAAATCAGGCCTAGAACACTATTAAATAGTTTCTAGGGCATTCCAAATTTCATAGAAATGCTGTGTTAGTATTAACATCACGTCATAAACTTACTATTTTGAAAGCCCCGCTACCCCCACAAAATGAAATTCTCCCCACGACCATGACCAGATTCCGTTACCACATGGGGAATAGATTGGAAATGTTCCACGCTCGAGGGAACATTTTAAATTTTGCTAATACAAGTCAAAACGAGTTAATGAGTTTGGTTTACCATCTTGAACTATTAAAATTAGAAATTACTTACAATACAATACAATTTTCATATGAAGGGCCTTATCTGACATCTATAAAAGGTATTAAATCAACTTTCATGTGTTCATACGTCAATACATTGTGATCTCCGGCTGTCACTTTTTTAAAGATATTATCAATATCTATAAAATAAAAACAATAGACTAGTAATAATATTATTATTATTAGCACCGCGTCTTACTACCCGTTCGGGTTATACGCACTTACGCTAATGTGTAATGGTAGGGTGATTGTGAGATGAAATGGAGGACCAGTTTAACGTGGGATCCGAACCACGGTGGAGGCCTGGCACTCCACACATTCACAAGTTGTGATTAATACACATGTCAGAGGTGAGGGAAGGGTTTGGTATTCAGATAAATCTGTGCCTGGACCGAGGATTGAACCCCGGACCTTCAGCACAGAAGTCTGACACCTTACCCCTAGACCACCAGGTCACCCAGTAATAATATTAAAAGAGTGGGTCGAAAAGATATGTTGGTAGTTTTTAAAAAGGTTCTTATGAAATTTGAACTGCAATCATAAATTTGGATTGTTCACTTATTTATATATGCATATGTACTAATTACTCTAATGCATTAGGGATTAGGAAGGTTGACTTTAGTGGAATTGTACCCACATTTGCGTAGAGGGAGAGTGGTAAAACTATTTAGGGAAAACACCCTAAGTACACCCAACCATGATTCGAACCTCAATCTCTCCGTCATAGACAGTGCAGTCTATTACGGGAGTGACGTCTTCAGAGCGTTCGACCACCGAGGCGGGTAGTTTGAGTACCAGAGTGTGTAGGAACTAGGGTTGTAGGTTGTGTAATATTGTTTGTTGAGCTCACTATATCCAGTGGTAGATCTCGTGAGTACCAGAGTGTGTAGGAACTAGGGTTGTAGGTTGTGTAATATTGTTTGTTGAGCTCACTATATCCAGTGGTAGATCTCGTGAGTACCAGAGTGTGTAGGAACTAGGGTTGTAGGTTGTGTAATATTGTTTGTTGAGCTCACTATATCCAGTGGTAGATCTCGTGAGTACCAGAGTGTGTAGGAACTAGGGTTGTAACTTGTGTTGTAATATTGTTTGTTGAGCTCACTATATCCAGTGGTAGATCTCGTGAGTACCAGAGTGTGTAGGAACTAGGGTTGTAGGTTGTGTAATATTGTTTGTTGAGCTCACTATATCCAGTGGTAGATCTCGTGAGTACCAGAGTGTGTAGGAACTAGGGTTGTAGGTTGTGTAATATTGTTTGTTGAGCTCACTATATCCAGTGGTAGATCTCGTGAGTACCAGAGTGTGTAGGAACTAGGGTTGTAGGTTGTGTAATATTGTTTGTTGAGCTCACTATATCCAGTGGTAGATCTCGTGAGTACCAGAGTGTGTAGGAACTAGGGTTGTAGGTTGTGTAATATTGTTTGTTGAGCTCACTATATCCAGTGGTAGATCTCGTGAGTACCAGAGTGTGTAGGAACTAGGGTTGTAGGTTGTGTAATATTGTTTGTTGAGCTCACTATATCCAGTGGTAGATCTCGTGAGTACCAGAGTGTGTAGGAACTAGGGTTGTAGGTTGTGTAATATTGTTTGTTGAGCTCACTATATCCAGTGGTAGATCTCGTGAGTACCAGAGTGTGTAGGAACTAGGGTTGTAGGTTGTGTAATATTGTTTGTTGAGCTCACTATATCCAGTGGTAGATCTCGTGAGTACCAGAGTGTGTAGGAACTAGGGTTGTAGGTTGTGTAATATTGTTTGTTGAGCTCACTATATCCAGTGGTAGATCTCGTGAGTACCAGAGTGTGTAGGAACTAGGGTTGTAGGTTGTGTAATATTGTTTGTTGAGCTCACTATATCCAGTGGTAGATCTCGTGAGTACCAGAGTGTGTAGGAACTAGGGTTGTAGGTTGTGTAATATTGTTTGTTGAGCTCACTATATCCAGTGGTAGATCTCGTGAGTACCAGAGTGTGTAGGAACTAGGGTTGTAGGTTGTGTAATATTGTTTGTTGAGCTCACTATATCCAGTGGTAGATCTCGTGAGTACCAGAGTGTGTAGGAACTAGGGTTGTAGGTTGTGTAATATTGTTTGTTGAGCTCACTATATCCAGTGGTAGATCTCGTGAGTACCAGAGTGTGTAGGAACTAGGGTTGTAGGTTGTGTAATATTGTTTGTTGAGCTCACTATATCCAGTGGTAGATCTCGTGAGTACCAGAGTGTGTAGGAACTAGGGTTGTAGGTTGTGTAATATTGTTTGTTGAGCTCACTATATCCAGTGGTAGATCTCGTGAGTACCAGAGTGTGTAGGAACTAGGGTTGTAACTTGTGTAATATTGTTTGTTGAGCTCACTATATCCAGTGGTAGATCTCGTGAGTACCAGAGTGTGTAGGAACTAGGGTTGTAGGTTGTGTAATATTGTTTGTTGAGCTCACTATATCCAGTGGTAGATCTCGTGAGTACCAGAGTGTGTAGGAACTAGGGTTGTAGGTTGTGTAATATTGTTTGTTGAGCTCACTATATCCAGTGGTAGATCTCGTGAGTACCAGAGTGTGTAGGAACTAGGGTTGTAACTTGTGTAATATTGTTTGTTGAGCTTCACTATATCCAGTGGTAGATCTCGTGAGTACCAGAGTGTGTAGGAACTAGGGTTGTAGGTTGTGTAATATTGTTTGTTGAGCTCACTATATCCAGTGGTAGATCTCGTGAGTACCAGAGTGTGTAGGAACTAGGGTTGTACGTTGTGTAATATTGTTTGTTGAGCTCACTATATCCAGTGGTAGATCTCGTGAGTACCAGAGTGTGTAGGAACTAGGGTTGTAGGTTGTGTAATATTGTTTGTTGAGCTCACTATATCCAGTGGTAGATCTCGTGAGTACCAGAGTGTGTAGGAACTAGGGTTGTAGGTTGTGTAATATTGTTTGTTGAGCTCACTAATATCCAGTGGTAGATCTCGTGAGTACCAGAGTGTGTAGGAACTAGGGTTGTAGGTTGTGTAATATTGTTTGTTGAGCTCACTATATCCAGTGGTAGATCTCGTGAGTACCAGAGTGTGTAGGAACTAGGGTTGTAGGTTGTGTAATATTGTTTGTTGAGCTCACTATATCCAGTGGTAGATCTCGTGAGTACCAGAGTGTGTAGGAACTAGGGTTGTAGGTTGTGTAATATTGTTTGTTGAGCTCACTATATCCAGTGGTAGATCTCGTGAGTACCAGAGTGTGTAGGAACTAGGGTTGTAGGTTGTGTAATATTGTTTGTTGAGCTCACTATATCCAGTGGTAGATCTCGTGAGTACCAGAGTGTGTAGGAACTAGGGTTGTAAGGTTGTGTAATATTGTTTGTTGAGCTCACTATATCCAGTGGTAGATCTCGTGAGTACCAAGAGTGTGTAGGAACTAGGGTTGTAGGTTGTGTAATATTGTTTGTTGAGCTCACTATATCCAGTGGTAGATCTCGTGAGTACCAGAGTGTGTAGGAACTAGGGTTGTAGGTTGTGTAATATTGTTTGTTGAGCTCACTATATCCAGTGGTAGATCTCGTGAGTACCAGAGTGTGTAGGAACTAGGGTTGTAACGTTGTGTAATATTGTTTGTTGAGCTCACTATATCCAGTGGTAGATCTCGTGAGTACCAGAGTGTGTAGGAACTAGGGTGTACTTGTGTAATATTGTTGTTGAGCCACTATATCCAGTGGTAAAGATCTGTGAGTACAAGTTGTGTAGGAACTAGGGTTGTAGGTTGTGTAATATGTTTGTTGAGCTCACTATATCCAGTGGTAGATCTCGTGAGTACCAGAGTGTGTAGGAACTAGGGTTGTAACTTGTGTAATATTGTTTGTTGAGCTCACTATATCCAGTGGTAGATCTCGTGAGTACCAGAGTGTGTAGGAACTAGGGTTGTAGGTTGTGTAATATTGTTTGTTGAGCTCACTATATCCAGTGGTAGATCTCGTGAGTACCAGAGTGTGTAGGAACTAGGGTTGTAGGTTGTGTAATATTGTTTGTTGAGCTCACTATATCCAGTGGTAGATCTCGTGAGTACCAGAGTGTGTAGGAACTAGGGTTGTAACTTGTGTAATATTGTTTGTTGAGCTCACTATATCCAGTGGTAGATCTCGTGAGTACCAGAGTGTGTAGGAACTAGGGTTGTAGGTTGTGTAATATTGTTTGTTGAGCTCACTATATCCAGTGGTAGATCTCGTGAGTACCAGAGTGTGTAGGAACTAGGGTTGTAGGTTGTGTAATATTGTTTGTTGAGCTCACTATATCCAGTGGTAGATCTCGTGAGTACCAGAGTGTGTAGGAACTAGGGTTGTAACTTGTGTAATATTGTTTGTTGAGCTCACTATATCCAGTGGTAGATCTCGTGAGTACCAAGTGTGTAGGAACTAGGGTTGTAGGTTGTGTAATATTGTTTGTTGAGCTCACTATATCCAGTGGTAGATCTCGTGAGTACCAGAGTGTGTAGGAACTAGGGTTGTAGGTTGTGTAATATTGTTTGTTGAGCTCACTATATCCAGTGGTAGATCTCGTGAGTACCAGAGTGTGTAGGAACTAGGGTTGTAGGTTGTGTAATATTGTTTGTTGAGCTCACTATATCCAGTGGTAGATCTCGTGAGTACCAGAGTGTGTAGGAACTAGGGTTGTAGGTTGTGTAATATTGTTAGTTGAGCTCACTATATCCAGTGGTAGATCTCGTGAGTACCAGAGTGTGTAGGAACTAGGGTTGTAGGTTGTGTAATATTGTTTGTTGAGCTCACTATATCCAGTGGTAGATCTCGTGAGTACCAGAGTGTGTAGGAACTAGGGTTGTAGGTTGTGTAATATTGTTTGTTGAGCTCACTATATCCAGTGGTAGATCTCGTGAGTACCAGAGTGTGTAGGAACTAGGGTTGTAGGTTGTGTAATATTGTTTGTTGAGCTCACTATATCCAGTGGTAGATCTCGTGAGTACCAGAGTGTGTAGGAACTAGGGTTGTAGGTTGTGTAATATTGTTTGTTGAGCTCACTATATCCAGTGGTAGATCTCGTGAGTACCAGAGTGTGTAGGAACTAGGTTGTAACTTGTGTAATATTGTTTGTTGAGCTCACTATATCCAGTGGTAGATCTCGTGAGTACCAGAGTGTGTAGGAACTAGGGTTGTAGGTTGTGTAATATTGTTTGTTGAGCTCACTATATCCAGTGGTAGATCTCGTGAGTACCAGAGTGTGTAGGAACTAGGGTTGTAGGTTGTGTAATATTGTTTGTTGAGCTCACTATATCCAGTGGTAGATCTCGTGAGTACCAGAGTGTGTAGGAACTAGGGTTGTAACTTGTGTAATATTGTTTGTTGAGCTCACTATATCCAGTGGTAGATCTCGTGAGTACCAGAGTGTGTAGGAACTAGGGTTGTAGGTTGTGTAATATTGTTTGTTCAGCTCACTATATCCAGTGGTAGATCTCGTGAGTACCAGAGTGTGTAGGAACTAGGGTTGTAACTTGTGTAATATTGTTTGTTGAGCTCACTATATCCAGTGGTAGATCTCGTGAGTACCAGAGTGTGTAGGAACTAGGGTTGTAGGTTGTGTAATATTGTTTGTTGAGCTCACTAATCCAGTGGTAGATCTCGTGAGTACCAGAGTGTGTAGGAACTAGGGTTGTAGGTTGTGTAATATTGTTTGTTGAGCTCACTATATCCAGTGGTAGATCTCGTGAGTACCAGAGTGTGTAGGAACTAGGGTTGTAGGTTGTGTAATATTGTTTGTTGAGCTCACTATATCCAGTGGTAGATCTCGTGAGTACCAGAGTGTGTAGGAACTAGGGTTGTAGGTTGTGTAATATTGTTTGTTGAGCTCACTATATCCAGTGGTAGATCTCGTGAGTACCAGAGTGTGTAGGAACTAGGGTTGTAGGTTGTGTAATATTGTTTGTTGAGCTCACTATATCCAGTGGTAGATCTCGTGAGTACCAGAGTGTGTAGGAACTAGGGTTGTAGGTTGTGTAATATTGTTTGTTGAGCTCACTATATCCAGTGGTAGATCTCGTGAGTACCAGAGTGTGTAGGAACTAGGGTTGTAACTTGTGTAATATTGTTTGTTGAGCTCACTATATCCAGTGGTAGATCTCGTGAGTACCAGGTGTGTAGGAACTAGGGTTGTAGGTTGTGTAATATTGTTTGTTGAGCTCACTATATCCAGTGGTAGATCTCGTGAGTACCAGAGTGTGTAGGAACTAGGGTTGTAGGTTGTGTAATATTGTTTGTTGAGCTCACTATATCCAGTGGTAGATCTCGGGACACCGTCAGCTCGCCTCGTTCCTGCAACGCCTGCTCAATCAGTTCCGTGTATGTGAATGGAGGTTTCTTGTTGGATGGGTGCTGCTGTGGGTGCTCCTCAGGGTGCTCCTGGATATAGCTATCTTCCACCCCTTTGTAAGAGGAGCGTTTCTTGGGCACACTCGGTACTCGTCTGTTGGAAAACACAAGTCAACACTTTACCAAAACAATTTGTATTTCCCATCTAGGTTACATGAGACCGTGACTACCAAGGTATCTTGTCCAATTATCCCCCCGGAGATAATATGTAGTGTTATAGCTCCTGTCTATTGTCCAACTATCCCCCGGAGATAATATAGAGTGTTATAGCTCCTGGCTACTGTCCAACTATTTCCCGGAGGTAGTATGAAGTGTTATAACTCCTGTCTATTGTCCAACTATCCCCCGGAGATAATATGTAGTGTTATAGCTCCTGTCTATTGTCCAACTATCCCCCGGAGATAATATGTAGTGTTATAGCTCCTGTCTATTGTCCAACTATCCCCCGGAGATAATATATAGTGTTATAGCTCCTGGCTACTGTCCAACTACCCCCGGAGATAATATGTAGTGTTATAGCTTCTGTCAATTGTCCAACTACCCCCGGAGATAATGTGTAGTGTTATAGCTCCAGTCTATTGTCCAACTATCCCCCGGAGGTGGTATGAAGTGTTATAGCTCCTGTCTATTGTCCAACTATCCCCCGGAGTAATATATAGTGTTATAGCTCCTGTCTATTGTCCAACTATCCCCCGGAGATAATATGTAGTGTTATAGCTCCTGTCTATTGTCCAACTATCCCCCGGAGATAATATATAGTGTTATAGCTCCTGGCTACTGTCCAACTATTCCCCGGAGGTAGTATGAAGTGTTATAACTCCTGTCTATTGTCCAACTATCCCCCGGAGATAATATGAAGTGTTATAGCTCCTGTCTATTGTCCAACTATCCCCCGGAGATAATATATAGTGTTATAACTCCTGGCTACTGTCCAACTATTCCCCGGAGGTAGTATGAAGTGTTATAACTCCTGTCTATTGGCCAACTATCTCCCGGAGATAATATGAAGTGTTATAGCTCCTGTCTATTGTCCAACTATCCCCCGGAGATAATATATAGTGTTATAGCTCCTGGCTACTGTCCAACTATTCCCCGGAGGTAGTATGAAGTGTTATAACTCCTGTCTATTGTCCAACTATCCCCCGGAGATAATATGAAGTGTTTATAGCTCCTGTCTATTGTCCAACTATCCCCCGGAGATAATATATAGTGTTATAGCTCCTGGCTACTGTCCAACTATTCCCCGGAGGTAGTATGAAGTGTTATAACTCCTGTCCACTGGCCTGCTAGCCTCTTAGAGCTAATATGAAGAGATATAACACCTGTCTACTGGCCTGCTAGCCCCCTGGAGGTAATATGAAGTGTTAACTCCTGTCCATTGGCCTGCTAACTCCTTGCAGATGATATGACGTTTTACTGTCGTAAAGTTAGATTTACTATCCCGCCCTTAGGACTGATAAATGTTTAGGATGCGACTCTAATGTTTATTGGCATATACGGGTATTATATTCTTATATTAGAGAAACCAGCAGTTATCCGAGGGGCCTATCTAGCACGGCGTCACTCGACCGTAAACTAGGGGCAGGTAGGGCAAGCTATTGGAACAATGTTGCTGGTTTTGGAAAGCTGGTATCAAGCCTCGCTTTGACTTTGAAGTCCTGAGCTTGAACCCGACCGTCTGCACAACGACGTTTGTATATAATGCTGTTTTCCGTCGGGCCTGGCCCCTTTATTTAAATAATATATGTTACCATAATTTTAAGTCCTCATTACCCAAAACTACATGTTTTAAATAAAGTTGTAAATATTTTACAACATGGACTAGCTCTACTTGTGGTAAATCAAGATGGATTTCCTGACCTTAGTACACCGTATTAAATAAAAGTAATGGTAGCCATTAAAATACACAAACAGTTATTTTAAATTAAGTATGCACGATCTAGCTCACCTTCAACGTAAGTAGGGCTAACTTCACTGCCACCGTCTTGTAAAAGTCCGTGGAACAATGAGTCGACTTTAAAGTCCAAAAGCCACGACAGGTTCTTGGGGTCATCGCTGCATTTGGCCGAATCTTCCGATTCTTCTGTGAAATCACTTCCTTGTAATGAAATGGCAGAGTCGTCACTGTAGTTTTCAGAAAACTGTTTTCTTTCACAATCGTCATTCCATGACAAACTATCGTCTAAATTGACGGTGTGCATTTCTGCGATTACCGACGGAATCTTCTGGCTAGTATCCCACTTTCCGTTCACCACGATAATTTCCAATGTTTTGCGACCACCGCTTAATTTTTGTAATTTATTTCCACAGTTATTTTTATCGGAGCACAATCGTTTTAAGTTAGAGTTCTCGAAGTTTGTATTATTATAGCTCCTCTCAAAAATAAGCTTATTATTATTATTATTTTTCGATGCAGATTTTTCCAAATTCACGTCCATAGGTTTTATTAATATTAAATCCCTATCCGTACACTTATACAAATCAGGGCCGATCATTTCTTAATATAGAACACGATTACAGTACTTACACCATGTTGTAGCATTGAGGATAACTATCCATGCTATTGTTGCTAAATTTATATAAAAAAATTCACATGCAGCTTGTAGCCCTAACACATGAAATACTTCGGTAAAACGATATTATCAATATGTTTATAGTTTTAAGACTCAGTAAATTATAATTATATTATACAATTTCCTAAATTAGGTATAACCAAACAACTGGTGTCCGTCTTTGTTCGATGATACAAGTTGAATGAGGTGCGCAAACTTCAAAGAACTCACTGTCACAAAGAGAATGACAAAGAATGAACCTAAAGTAGACAAGGATAGTTGAGTTTGACGCCACCATATTGTGCTTGGAATAAATTTATTACTTATTTTGTTTCTCTATTAAGTTTGTATGATGATTAAATTTAATTGCCATGATTTTATCAGATAAGTTTTATAATTTTTTCAACAACAAATCTTTGAAACGAAATGAAGAAGCAACGTTTCACAAATTTAAACTAAATACAGTAATGTTAGAAGTTTAATTAATCTGGAAATTATATGTACCGACACATTTCGTTTACCCATTAAAGATAGCAAGCTATCCACTGTGGCATAGCTTATATGGGAACAAATCTGATTTTTTTTAATCCTCACTCAATTTATTTTTAACATTCTCGAAATATTTCTAATCCATATTCTACAAAAATGTATTTTTAAATCTTTAAGATCAATTAATATAACCTTTAAAAAATTAAGAAGATATAAATTAATTATAGCCTCTTATAATTCACACATCTTGCCTCGGGTACAGTACGATATGAAGCCGATTTTAGAAAAATATTTGATAATATTGTTCATTATATGCTGTTGCCAAATATTTCTGGATTCGGAACTTCAAACAATTTCTTATTATTAATTCACTTCTACTTATTTGAAAGAAGACAATATATTTAATTTGAAACAGTAAAATATCTTATGAATGTACAGTTAAATCCTGTTATTCTTTTACCTTAAACTATGAGTGAAGAATGAGTTCGAACATGTGACGGATCCTGGATAGCTCAGTGGTAGAGTATTGGTGCACTAAGTCAAAGAGCACGGGTTTGATTTCTGTGTCATTTTTTTCAAAATCTACGAATATGATATTTAATGTGGTTGTGTTCGTACTAAAGATCATTTCGACATTCCAAACTTCGCCAATCATGTACAACTAACTGTACAAGCTTATGCTTTCACCAAAATGTATAATGGCAGGGAACGAATTTTCAGATATTAGTAAAAACATGAATAGTTTGAAACCCTAAATAACTTATTATTGGGAGATTTTTTAGACTCATATTTAACCTATAATCAACAATATATAGAAATTGCCTATAAAACTTTAAGATTCTAGTTTTATATATCGTGTCATCAAGGAAGTTCATGTATCAAAAACCCGTTTGAAATTATGCATCCGTTTTGTAAGATCAATGTTGATGTATTTTAACATCTTTTTATATTATTTGATAACTTTTAATTTTTATCTCTCATCCTTTGCTAACGCAGCACCTTACTTGAATAATGCTGGATTTACTCTTAAGAAACAGCACCCCAACAATGGTTAAATCAAAATCCCTAAGGCAACTGTAAGTAAACAACCACACACACTAAAATGTATCGCTTCCTATCGCTAAACAACGTTTTGAATAAACTCTAATAATTGTGAAACCAAAAGTGCCTTTTTATTGCAAAAAACTAACAGGTTATGGGCCCAGGCACGTAACGACATTAGTGCGTGATTGATTTTGTTAAAATAAATTCACTTGGTGCGATATTTTTGGAGAAAATCCGACGAGACATTTTGAGGTTAGGACGACGCCGCCACGCTCACAATGGACTCGACGAAGATTATCAACGTTGGACTTCTGGAAGGAAAAGGAAACTGGAATACATGGCGATACAAACTGAGCATTTGTTTACGAGGTATCCCCGGAGCGACAGACGTAATTGAAGGCAGGTTAGTCAAACCAAGGGCGTTGTCTGATGAAGCGACCGCGGCACAAAGAGCGGAGTACCAGACATCGCTCGACGCTTTTAATAAGGCAGACAGCCATGCGTTGATCGTTTTAACCGCAAATATGACGGAAGAGACACTTCAGAAAATAATGCGTCTCAAGTCAGCCCGGGAGGTGTGGCTCGAACTGCACAAACTCTTCGACGGCGTCTCCGAAGACAAGGTTTACAATTTATGCCTTAAGTTCTTTAGTTATGAAAAAGCCGTTGAAGATGATATCGCTACGCATGTCTCAAAATTAAAGAATTTGTGGAGCGAACTAAAGCAGGAAATGAGTAACGACGCCGAGCTAACCTCAAATTTGCCAGATTTATTTATGATCTGTAAAATTTTAGGTACGTTGCCTGAAGATTACTTTTCATTCAAGTCGAGCTGGATGCTGATGTCAAAAGCTGACAGGACAATCGACAATTTGACGAACCAGCTGTGTGCCTACGAGAATGCACTGAAAGGCAAACAAGAGTCATCTCAACAAGAAGCCCTCTATGTTAATTCGTCAAAGCCAAACAACTCGCACAAGAATCAGCAAAAGGGTGACAAAAAGAAATTCTGCACCTACTGCAAGAAGAAAAATCACCTAGCAAAGGTATGCAGGAAGCGAATCGCGGATGAAGCACGTGGCAACAAAGCCAGCAACTCGGAAAATCCGGAAAAGGGTGCAAATATGATCCTGACTACGGTAGCCTCGACTGTGATGAACTTGGAGTGCAACTCCAAGTTCTGGTATGTAGATAATGGAGCAACAAGTCATGTTTCTAATAACAAAAATATTTTTAGGACGTTCGAGTCTTTTTCTACAAACCACACAGTGATCACAGCAAATGGCGTGAAGGTTGCGGCTATTGGTAAAGGCGACATTGACATCGAAGCAGAAGTCAACGGCAAGATGCACAAGCTCACGTTGGCTGATGTATGGTGTGTTCCCGGGATCCAGAGAAATCTATTCTCAGTCCTTGCAGCGCAGGATAAGAACAAGGAAAGCAGGTTCATCTCGTCTCCAGAGGTTTGCAACTTCATCGTCAACGGCGAAGTGAAACTGACTGGAGTTCGTGAGCGGTTTGGTGGACTCTACAGGCTGAACGTGAAGAACGTGAACGACATTCCATCCAATGAAGTCAACGCAACAGAAGCAAACAATCTTCTCCAACTTTACCATGAACGATTCGGACATCAGAACAAGCGACACGTGAAATCCCTTCTGGACAAGCTGGGAATTCATGTCAACTTGGACAGTGAACTTTGTGAAGGCTGCGTCTATGGCAAAGCTCATCGTCTGCCTTTCGGTACGAGGTCTAAGACAACGGAACCGGGAGAGCGGATCCACACAGATGTTTGCGGTCCATTCAAAGAGTCCATGTCAGGATACTTGTACTTCGTCCTCTTCAAGGATGACTACACGAAGTTCAGGACCATCTACTTTTTGAAAGAGAAGTCCGAAGTTGCAGAGAAGTTGGCTCAATTCGTTGCGGAAGTCAAGACTCTTGGACACAACATCAAAGAGCTGCTAAGCGACGGTGGCAAGGAATTCGACAACAAGCATGTCAGAAAAATCCTACAAAAGGAAGGAATTGTTCAACGCATTACGATGCCCTACACTCCAGAGCAGAATGGCTCCAGTGAAAGAGAGAACCGCACCGTGGTTGAAACTGCTCGAGCAATGATGTATGCTCATGGAAAGCTGCCTCAGATGCTTTGGGCCGAGATGATCAACACAGCAGCCTATGTTCTCAACAGGACAGGACCTTCCCGAGTTGATGGAAAATCTCCCTACGAGTTGTGGCATGGCAGTAAACCAGGTCTGAAACATCTTCGGGTGATCGGATCTACCTGCTATCCACACATTCCAAAACAACAAAGGAAGAAGATGGATCCAAAAGCAATCAAAGGAATTCTCATCGGATACGACAAAGACGACGGCTACAGGATCTTCTGTGAAGAGGAAGGAAAACTCATCAGATCAAGAGATGTCATCTTCGAGGAAAAGGTGCTAGAGCATAAAATCGACAACTATCTTCCGGAAAGTCTCGACTCTGCTGCTGAACCAGTGGATTCAACTTCTGAAGAAAGTCAAGAAGATGATGACAAAACGCAAAGCGAAGAAAATGATGATGAATTCTGGGATATGAGTACTGCTGATGAAGAAGAAGGTCTAAATGAACAAGTTCCAGATAGTGCTCCAAGTCCAGATGAAGAAGCCATCGTCAAGCGCCTTCGTAATCGTTCGTCGCTCAAACCTCCAGAGAAATATCAGGACTTCGTGATGCTTCTCTCTAGCCCTCTTCAGGAACCTGGATCCTACAAAGAAGCCATGCGATCGGATCAGCAAGATCGTTGGAAAGAAGCTATGAGTCGTGAGATGAAAGCTCTTGAAGAGAACAAGACTTGGGAACTGGTTGATCTACCCCCAGGAAAAAGAGCAATCTCGAATAAATGGGTCTACCGGATCAAAACCAACGCCGATGGATCGATTGATAAATACAAAGCCAGACTGGTCATCAAAGGCTTTTCACAGCGGAAAGGAGTGGACTACGATCAAACCTTCAGTCCAGTTGCAAGAACATCAACTATAAGAACTTTACTCAGTGTTGCTGCCAACGAGAAGATGAGACTAGCACAAATTGACGTCTCAACAGCATTCCTCTATGGTGACCTCCAGGAAACCATCTACATGCAGCAACCTGAAGGACATAGTGATGGATCCAACCGGGTTTGCTGCCTGAAGAAAAGCTTATATGGACTGAAGCAAGCTCCTCGATGCTGGAACAAAAAGTTCAGCAACTACATCGTCAGCTTGGGATTCAAGCGAAGTAAAGCGGATCCCTGTCTGTTCGTGAGACGAAAAGGACAGAAGAAGATGTTTTTCGTTCTTTACGTTGACGACGGACTGATTGCAGCTGAAGATGAGCAAGAACTTCAGAAGTTCATCAACGATCTGAAAAAGGAGTTCAAAATCACCTCCATGCCGGCGTCTTATTTTCTAGGATTGGAAATCAGCCGAGAAAAGGACGGATCAATTAGTGTGAGCCAGAAACACTACACGGAGACCATACTCGAGAGATTTGAAATGACCAACTGCAAAACTGTATCTACTCCAATTATCAAGGACAACGATGCAGAAGAAAGTCCTCCAAATCCTGACTTCCCCTACAGACAAGCTGTTGGAGCACTTATGTTCTTGATGTGCGGCACACGACCAGACATCGCATATGCTGTCAGCGTGGTGTCCAGAAACCTCGAAAATCCAACCAACCGTGATGTTCAGAAAGTAAAAAGGATTCTGCGGTATCTGAGAGGAACGACAGACTACGGACTGGTCTACAAATCCAACCTGGAAAAAGGTGTATTTGATTGTTTCAGCGATGCAGATCATGGTGGCTGCCTAACTACAGGACGCTCTACCTCAGGAGTGCTCTGCCTGTACTCTGGGGCACCTATTTCGTGGATGAGTCAGCGACAAGCCTCAGTTGCCATATCCACAACCGAAGCTGAAATCGTAGCTGCCAGTGAAGCTGCGAGAGAGATGCTGTGGACCAAGCGGCTTCTGAGCGAACTTGGCCATCTGAAGTCGACACCTACTCTGCAAGTTGACAACGAAGCAGCCATCCGGCTTGCACAAAATCCTGAGTTTCATCGAAGAACAAAACACATTCGGATCAGACACTTCTTTGTTCGCGAATTGGTCACCGATGGGGAAATCAACATTTTAAAAGTTGACACTCAAAATCAGCTCGCGGACATTTTTACAAAACCATTGTTTTCAGTTCGTTTTAAATTTTTATGTAACAAAATGGGAGTTTACAAGTTATAAAATAAGGGAGAGTGTTGATGTATTTTAACATCTTTTTATATTATTTGATAACTTTTAATTTTTATCTCTCATCCTTTGCTAACGCAGCACCTTACTTGAATAATGCTGGATTTACTCTTAAGAAACAGCACCCCAACAATGGTTAAATCAAAATCCCTAAGGCAACTGTAAGTAAACAACCACACACACTAAAATGTATCGCTTCCTATCGCTAAACAACGTTTTGAATAAACTCTAATAATTGTGAAACCAAAAGTGCCTTTTTATTGCAAAAAACTAACAATCAAAAGTATAAGTATGCATCTCCTTCTTGACAGGTTTGCCCCCTAGCTCATAAAACACAAAAAAATATATAGGAACAATTTTCAAACAAAATGACTTAGATTACTATCTCTTCTTTTAAAGGATGCTACCTGTTGAGCAAAATAATTACGCTTAGTGATTATCATTATAATTTAGTGAATATATAGTATACCGGTCTTGAAAATTTTTTAAAAAAAAGAGAGAGAAAATCAACAATATTATTTATGCATTTAAATGATCCCTCAAAAATATTAAAGAGTAGTCTAATGTTCTTTGTTCTAACTTTAAACACTCATCATTAAAGAGCTTAAAGAAAGGACTAGGAATAATACAAAACATATTTAAGTATAAAGGGAAAGAAGATTTTCTCGCTACCGCCATATCTTAGTGAGCTTATTTTGTTTCTCATTAAAGTTTGTTTTGTAATAATATTAAAAGTTAAAACTCTACTATTCTACCATCTATAATGTATATGACTCTGACCAGGAAGACTGGAAATTAGTATTCACAGCAAATTTTGGAAATTGGATACCTCTATAAAAGTGCTTTTCAAACTGAGGCCACGCATCTGATTTGCCCGAGCAGCTCTGAATAGAAGATTGGCAAAATTACAAAATAACTAAACGGGACGCGGAATTTTTGAGGTGACTCAGGGAAATACTCTACTTGGACTATCCGAAATTTGAGGAAATTTATTGGGGATACATTGGACTTTTAGTCATGGTAAGGACTACAATCTAGAAAAAAGTGTTTGAGAATCGCTGCTCTAGAAGCTATTTTGAGTAAGTAGCCCTTACCTTAAATTTTTTTTAATAATTAAAATTCTCTAGAAACTATTCAAAGTAGTCCTCCCATAGAAATTTTTGAAAATTGGATGCCCATTGAAACTCTATAGAGTAATCCTCACATTACTGTTATTGACAATGAGAGATGCTTACGTTATTTAAATTGGCCTTCTCAAACAATGCTTTTAGAATATATTTGAAGTTATTGAAGGATTTAAAAATATATATATCCATATTAATATATCTAGAGGGAGATGTGGATTCATTGTAGTAGCTTGTAATTTTTATTTTAAATTGTTTGTAGTGAGTTATGTATTATCTTAATTTTTTTTTAGTTAGTCGATAGCCTCGATTCGATTATCGCAATGCTGGTATCACGTGACTGGCATTAAACGATTTTTAGGTTCGAGATTTGTGGCATTGGTGAAAAAAGTAAAATAAATGACTGTGATCTTGAAAATTCATAGTGCAACAAATGCAAGAAATTTTATCTATTGAAACATAAGCATTTTATTTGTTCGGGAAGTGAATATTAATCCTGTATTCAATATTCTAAATCCATTATTTACTTAATGATAAATAAGTATGGATGTTGACAACGATGTAGATCAAACTCTACTGCAGCAATTCAGCTGTTTGGGTACAACAGATAGAGATGAGTTAATTAAGCAATTGCAGATTTTGGTTGGAAATAACCTAAATGAAACTGCAGCATCATTCTTTTTAGAAATGAATAATTGGTAGGTTTCTCATTTACTGGTCAATACAGATGTAATCGATAAGGAAAGTAGCAAGGTTAACTACATCTTAAGTGATATAACCTGATTTATTTTGAGGGTCCATTCCTAATAAATAACTTAGAGCCCTAACACAATGTGACACAGGATAGTATCAAAACTAATATTCATTCGAATCTCTCCGATTATGATCGACTGGAACTTTAAAGCTATATACAAGACCTATGTATTTTATTATCACTATTATTTTGTTGTAAAGTAAAAGCTATAGCCCATAAAACTTCATTTCTTTCAAATACTCTCTAATGCAAGTGTTAGCATGTTGCTCTTAATGGTTGACTAGTTAATTCTATTATAAGTAATTTTGTAGTTTAGTAAACATAATCTAAAACTACTGTGATAATTCTCTATTCATAAATCTTAGGAGTTAAACTATTTTGAATACCTGTCAATGTATTAAATGGATGTTCTGAGCATGATCCAAAAAAGTTGTTTGTGCTAGTGGTACCACAACAGCATTTGTGGGGGTCTAGTACACTTTACTAACTGTCAGAAACATGTTTATTTGTACCGTAAGATAGCACTACCAACATGCATTATATCTACACACAAGATTTAGGGTGCCCTAGTAATCAGATTGTTTCATATATTGTTAGCTATTTATTAACTGGTTTGTGCACTAAAATACTTTAGCCTTCACACCATCTTGGCCCTATTCCAGTTCTGTTTTGTTTGTTTGTTTGTTTAAATAACAGTCACACAAATACAGTAGGTTAGAACCTCAGCCATCTGAAATAAAGGGAGTGATTTCGGAAGGTTTGTAAATTTGAGTTCTGGTGGTAAAAATAAACGTTTACTTAAAATATCATTAAATATAACAACATTTATTGAAAATGTAGGCTACATACAATATGCCAAAAACATTATATACTGGTAATAGAATTTTTTTTTAACTAAAAAAAAATCTTAGTTTGGACTTAAATAGAGTTCTCCATTTAATCTGATGTAGATACATAAATAAATACCTTACACCATCTCTACTAAAAAAACAAGTGTTTGTACGGGTTTTGGTTTGGCTTGAGTTAACTGAAACATACAAACCATTAATCTTAAATTGTTATGTGCCGGTTATTGATTTGTTGATTGTGAATAATAATTTGTTTTGGAATTGTTACATTACAAACAAAACATGTGTATGACATTCACTATAAGTGGATTAGACCCACCGTTGGAAGGGGCGGAACCAAGATTTTTGTGAAAGGGCGGGGGGGGGGGGGGGGCGTGGACCGGGGCGAGGGAGACACTGATTGACATGCGATACAACTGGCTAGTGAGATATTACATGACAGTACAACTAGTTGTGACTATAACATAGATTTCATTTTTTAATTATTATTGTTGGTACTAACTAAACATTTCTTGAGGGTGGGGGAAGGATGACACTATAAAAGTCTTGTTTGTGTGATTGAGTGTGTGAATATTATGTACCAGAAAGGAGATTGTGTCCTCTCTAGTGAGTTACAAATTCTGATACCTTATCATCACTTGATTCTTTGCTAAGAACCCAAGAGGATAACAATATAGGATAGGAGCTTAGTTTGCGTATTGCCTTTGCTATGGCATGTTATTTTTAGACAAGTGAGGTGGAAAGTAATCTCTTTCAATACTCAGAAGCTCAATTTTTGTTTCAATTTAATTGGAATAATCTCTCGAGTTTTTTTTTCTAGGTCTATATATGTGTCATTATTTGCTTAAATTTGGGTACCGAGGATAAGTGTCATGAATGCCCCCCCCCCTTTTTTTTTTGCAGGTGTTAAAGGGTTAGTGGTCTTGCAATGGGTTGAGCTGATAATAAAGATTGTGTATTCACAGCCAAGCTCATTGAAACCCACTTTAGGAAATGACAAATGGCTCAGCATGGGAACTAATCAAAAGACAGAACACCTATTAGATTTTTAACTATATTTATTATGTATGAAAGAAATGTAACGTGTTTGTAAGCTCATGGTCTTGACCAGATCCTTATTTTCAGGAACCTACAAGGAGCTGTGTGCTCGTATTTTGACTTTGAGGCTCCACACAAACTTCCCTCCATGACACTCGTGAGAGACATGACCATTGGTGAGGGAGAGAGTATCCCTCCACGTACCAAGTGAGTAGAAGAGTCATTCACTCATTCCTCCATGTACCAAGTGAGTAGAAGGGTCATTCACTCATTCCTCTATGTACCAAGGGAGTAGAAGGATCATTCACTCATTCCTCCATGTACCAAGTGAGTAGAAGGGTCATTCACTCATTCCTCCATGTACCAAGTGAGTAGAAGGGTCATTCACTCATTCCTCTATGTACCAAGGGAGTAGAAGGGTCATTCACTCATTCCTCTATGTACCAAGGGAGTAGAAGGATCATTCACTCATTCCTCCATATACCGAGTAGAAGGTCATTCACTCATTCCTCTATGTTACCAAGTGAGTAGAAGGGTCATTCACTCATTCCTCCATGTAACAATGTGATTAGAAGGATCATTCACTATTCCTCCATATACCAAAGTGATAGAAGGGTCATTCACTATATCCTCCATGTACCAAGTGAGTAGAAGGATCATTCACTCATTCCTTCCCTATACCAATGTGAGTAGAAGGGTCATCACTCATTCCCTATGTACCAAGGGAGAGAGAGGGTCATTCACTCATTCCTCCATATACCAAAGGAGTAGAAGGGTCATTCACTCATTCCTCTATGTACCAAGGGAGTAGAAGGGTCATTCACTCATTCCTCCATGTACCAAGTGAGTAGAAGGATCATTCACTCATTCCTCCATTACCAAGTGAGTAGAAGGGTCATTCACTCATTCCTCCTATGTACCAAGGAGTAGAAGGATCATTCACTCATTCCTCCATGTACCAAGTGAGTAGAAGGGTTATTCACTCATTCCTCCATATACCAAGTGAGTAGAAGGGTCATTCACTCATTCCTCTATGTACCAAGGAGTAGAAGGGTCATTCACTCATTCCTCCTTGTATCAATTGAGTATAAGGGTCAGTCACTCATTCCTCCAAGTACCAAGTGAGTAGAAGGGTTAGACACCCATTTCTCTGAATAGGTGTTAATTGTAATTCCTGCTCTAATAATTTGGGTCTAACACTGTTTACGTTGTCATAGGTTCACAAAAACATGGAGAGTTCAGAACTCTGGGGATGAGGTCTGGCCACACGGTTGTGTTCTGAGGTTCAGTGGTGGGGACCAGCTCTGTCCAGAGGACAGGCTGGCTGTGCTCCCCGTGGGGCCAGGTTGTACCACAGACCTCAGTTTGGAGATGATGAGCCCAGATCAGCCAGGCATCTACGAGAGCAAGTGGAGGATGCTTACCCCCGCAGGCTGCTACTTTGGAGGTGAGGCAGATTTTACCAAGTAAAGTGTGTGAAGCATTTGTTTTACATTTACATCCTGGTAGAACATTAGTTTGCCCTAGCGGTCAGGTCCTGACCAACTAATACTTACGACCATTCATCGTTTCTCCACTCTGCTCTTTTGTTTGTTTAAACATCTTAGATTTATTAAATAAAAACCCACTTCTGTGGTCAAATGGTCTAAGGTGTCAGTCTCATGTGAGATTAGCCTGCTGATGACGAGGAGATTGGGGTTCAAATCTCGGTCAGGTCTTCTGAAGGTGGTTTTATTATAAATGGTTTCCCACTCTCCTTCCAAGCAAATGCGGGTCAGTTACATCTAAAATGCTTTCTTCATCATCCCTATCCCACTATAGTAATTATCATACATGTGTATAACCTAGACAGGTAGTAAGACGCAGTAATAAAAATATATTCCTTAAAGTCGACCTTCCCTCAAATACTTGTGTCCTACGACTTTAGGAAGAAAAACATAGAGTAAATAAAATGTACAGTTTCTTACTAAACTATTTAATTTTATTTCTAATAACATGATCGAGTGTAGCTGATCAAGGTTATTTTGGCCACACCTTAATATTATTTGAACGTACTTGATATATTTCTATGTTTAGAAGAATCAAAGATTGTCTTTCAATGATTATGTAGTTTTATTACACAAACGACTGAAAATTGCTTTGATTGACCAGTTGACACCGCTCTTTCTGAAACAAATGCATTAATTTTGCACTGATTACATTGTGATTATTGATTAATGTATAACACAAAGATCAGGTTAAATAGTAATTGGAATTGGGACAATTTGTTCACTATCACAGACTTTAGTTCTTGATGCTTCTTCAGTGTGTCCAATTTAACAATTATTTATATCAAATTATAATACATGGACAGCACCCACACATCTTGTGCATTTAAATAGAAAATTTGTCGATCTTCAACTCTTTCAATGCCATAAGCAGATCTGATCGAATCCACTTTCTAGTTAAAAGTGAGATTCACCTTTCCATATTTACGCTAGTTATGGCGTTACTTGATAGATAATGTAATTACAAGAACAAGCAGAAAAACTGCTTCATATGTAACAGATTGGTGATTTTTCTTGTACAATCTTACAACAATGATGAATTAGCAGTGGCCTTAGGGGTTCCATAAACCATGTAACACTGTTGAGACAGGACTAGGGGGAGCTCTAGTGTGTACATGGTGTTAAGTGAGGAAGATGGGGTCAAAGGTAAGAAAGAGTGTCGCATGGTTTATGGATGACCCCTTAGCACATAAAACCTGGCAATGAAAGGGTTAAAGTAACCCACAAGAACTCCAAATAATGGTTGCATCATCCAAGTTGAACTTGTGTTGGTAGACGTGATCTGGGTGATTCTGACAGTGGCCGAAGGAGGTACCATGGCCCTCACCCAGCAGTTGACTCATCTCAGCGAGCTCGGGGCATCGCCTCGTGTTGACGAGACTAACCTGAACCCCTTTGGACATTCAAACAGACCATCTAGTCAATCCTTATTCCAAGTGAGTATATTCACAGTTAGAACTGTCATAACAGTTTAAATTAGTGACACAAATTGAATTAAAATGTGCAAATAATTAATAAACACAAGGTAACTTTTTAAATTCATAATATTAATTTTTTTTCCCCCCTCTTTACTTTCATACAATACATCATGAAATGTTTCCAGCCTTTGGAAGGGTCACTTTAGTAAAGCCTCTCATTTTCCTTTTTCTTCCGCCATTATTCTTCTCTCATTCGCACACTTGCTGTTATCTGTCCTTTTCCATCTCTCTCTTGGTGTCCTATGCACTCTTTTCCCTCCAAACTCCAACTCCCCAATTCTCTTTTGGCTTCAATAAAGTTCACATGTTTGTATACAAAAGAAGGTACAGGAAAGAGAGATGGATCTAAATAAAACACATTATGGCTTTTACAAGTAAAAGAGGAACACAGTTAACAGTTTACATCGCTGCCACTGGACCGCTCTAAGAAAATTGATTGCAAACACCAAATAGCTTGACCTATGTTTCATTCTAGAACTCATCAGGCGGGAGTGTGAAACGCGCGACATAACTTCCTAAAAGAGAAAATTTCTTTCCAGCAGTATAATAGTTTGACCGTGTGTTTCAGGATTCTGTCCAGCAAACTCCGGACGGAGACACCAACATGATGTGTTAACATTGGATTAAACAGGAAGTGGAAGATTTCGGTGAATGTGAGAGTGAACGGAAGAAGTTTAAATAAAAAATAGAGAGCATGATATTTTATGTGATGTGTCGAGAAGGAAATCATCAACCAGGAACTGCATCGCCTCTTACCATTCACTCTAAATTGGATTCAAATATGGCGTTCTAGTTTGTCATATGCGTTGGTTTTCTAAAATAAGAATTTGTCATGAACACTAAAGTTTTATTGTTCCCATTTTCTCTTTCTCCGGGATTCCATATTTTGTATTTTAACTAAATTAACAATCATTAATGGTGTTTGGCCACGAGATGTAATATTCAAGGGTTTCTTATGTAGAATCAGATGTCTCCTTAAAAGTTGTGATTGTGTCTGGAAATGTCTTCACTTAACATTTTGCAGCCACAATAAATGTTGAATCTGCATTGTCCCAGCTATTTGGGACTGTCTTTGATTATTGCCTTTGCAAAAGTACATATTTTAAATAGGATTTTTTTAAATAATATTTCAGTTTCTCTAAGAATTAAAATATATTAGTCTACACTATTCATAATAATTTAGAATAATACAGGAATATTTAATATATTTACACAATTTTAAGCATGAGTAAATTATCTTTAAAAACTAAGTTTATCAACCTGTTTTTTTTTGTTTTTTAATTTTGTACTCAAAATTAATTTTCTGTACATTAAAGGCTTATTTGATTTTATGTTTTTATTTATTTTGAAACAAATAGTCCCTAAAATAATCAATCCAAATTATATCTTAATATCCCTGTGTGTGAATGCTGATGTTTTGTTAATGAATGGTTAATAAATTCTATGTATTACTGATACATCACAACTTCACTTTCGTGGGAATGAGCTTGTTAACTGTCACGAGGATAGACAGGATTAGGAATGAAGTTATGTGGGAAAGAGTTGGAGTACATGAGATAGTAGAGGAAGCAAGGGTGAGATGGTTTGGTCATGTAATGAGGATGTTGGAGTACATGAGATAGTAGAGGAAGCAAGGATGAGGTGGTATGGGCATGTAATGAGGATGTTGGAGTACATGGGATAGTAGAGGAAGCAAGGTGAGATGGTATGGTCATGTAATGAGGATGTTGGAGTACATGAGATAGTAGAGGAAGCAAGACTAAGATGGTATGGACATGTAATGAGGATGTTGGAGTACATGAGATAGTAGAGGAAGCAAGGGTGAGATGGTATGGTCATGTAATGAGGATGTTGGAGTACATGAGATAGTAGAGGAAGCAAGGGTGAGATGGTATGGACATGTAATGAGGATGTGTTAGCAACATCACAAACTGTTTTAAATAAAAGGTTTACTTATACATGTTTAAGGGAAAACTTTCAAAGTAAATTAAAATATAATTCTCTTCCATCACTGGCAACACCACATTCTATTACGAGGGGTGTGTTTTTTTTTAAAAAGTAAGGACCATTTTGCAATAAAATTGGAACTACTAAATATTTTTTGGGTAATTTTTTTTATCAGATTTTACGTACCTTGTGTTATCTCAACAGTTGTAGTATGGTGAGATAGGTTTTTGTTGATCTTCATCATAGAAGTCTGCCACCAGCGAGGATATTTTTCAGATGCAGGAAAAGATAGTAGTCACTAGGCGTAAGGTCAGGGCTGTAGGGGGTGGGGGATTTGATGAGAACTTGCGTTTGAGCATCAGAGTAGGGCCCCGCATTGTCATGAAGCAACAACACTCGGGCAGACAGCAGGCCACGGCGTTTATTCTGGATTGTGTGGTGAAGTTTTGTCAAGGTCAGAAGATATACAACTGCATTTATTGTTGTCAGCGCACAAGAATGAAAGAACAAACTTGCAGGACTTCAAAGTATATGGGCAAGCGTTTCCACACCGACGGCGGAGTGAAAACGACGGTTCAGAAATGGCTTTCCTCGCTGGCGGCAGACTTTTATGACGAGGGTCTACAAACATTTATCTCACAATACTACAAATGTTTAACAACAGAAATCATAATTAAAAGTAGTTTAAGGCATGAAGAATCAGATAAAGAAAAAACCACCCAAAAATATTTGATTTTTATTTTATTGTAAAATGGTCCTTACTTAAAAAATAAACACCCCTTGTTTGTTTTTCTAATAGTAATGTCTTTGTTTAAATTAAGAGGGGGTATCGAGCACACTTACCTTAGTGATACGAGAGTAGAAATTGTTTGGATAAAACATTCAATCTTGCAATACAATAAAGAGCATCTTTACCTGATTAAGCTGTATGTGTTGTTATTGTTTTATCCAAACAATTTCTACTCCAGTATCACTAAGGTAAGTGTGATGACTACCCCTTCTAATTTTATCCATGATTTAGCTTAGTGCTTTAATCCAAATAACCTTAATGGTTAGGTCATGTGATGGGAATGGAGGACATAATGCCTAGGAAATCCTTACAGAACAAAGAGAAGGGTAGAAGACCTATTGGAAGACCACGGACAAGATGGATGGACCAAGCGCAGGATATGGAGGCTAAAGGAGCGAACTGGAGACGTGTGGTGAGGGAGAAGTTTGGAGAGATTGACAGGAATGGAAGAGAATGTGCCAGACAACCTGCAGAGGTGGAAACATAAAATGAGGAAGAGAATGTGCCGACGACCTGCAGAGTGGAAACGTAAAATGAGGAAGAGAATGTGCCAGACGACCTGCAGAGGTGGAAACATAAAATGAGGAAGAGAATGTGCCAGACGACCTGCAGAGGTGGAAACATAAAATGAGGAAGAGAATGTGCCAGACGACCTGCAGAGGTGGAAACATAAAATGAGGAAGAGAATGTGCCAGACGACCTGCAGAGGTGGAAACATAAAATGAGGAAGAGAATGTGCCAGACGACCTGCAGAGGTGGAAACATAAAATGAGGAAGAGAATGTGCCAGACGACCTGCAGAGGTGGAAACATAAAATGAGGAAGAGAATGTGCCAGACGACCTGCAGAGGTGGAAACATAAAATGATGATGATGAATTAGAGGTGGAAACGTAAAATGATGATGATGAATTAAGTCTTGAGAGTTTTTAATAGAACTATTTTGAAAAATTGTACATAGAATATTTTAATTTATGGCAGATATATTAGTTTTAAACAAAAATCTTTTGTTGGGTAAAATTTTTTGGATTCAAGTAAACTTGAACCACTTAACTTTTTAATGCCGCCAAGTGAGAGACCATTCAGGATTCCTACCGTCTGGAAAGTCGGAGGGGGAGGGGGATAACAGTCAGGAAAAATGACAATTCTGTTTCAATGGAAATTGTAAAGCTACAGAAGGAAGATGTTGCCAAAAGGGAAATTAGTGTAGTGGCTCGAAGAAACCATAACACTTTTGTTATAAAAGATGATATGGACTTTGCAAGTTGTTGACCCCAAAAAAAAAGTCTTTCAATTTGTGCAAAAATGTAAGTAAAATTTTTCAGATGTTTCCCAAGTGTTCCATTTCCATGTGCTTTTACTCTTGGTGAAGACAAGGCTGCATAGTTCATTGTGCATGGCTTGGCTCCATTCTTTCAGATCAATTTACTGGACCACCTAAAATCATGTAACAACTTTGTAATTTGTTGTTAAGTTTCACAAAGAAGAAAAGCTTCCTAAAACAAAACCTGTAGACACACTGAAAAGAGCAGCCTGTGATCCATTCTTGAAGTGTAAACCAGCTTCCTGCAAGACAATTGCAGATGAATGTCAGCCTTTCCTTTTTGATAAGAGTTAAATATATTTTATTATTTTTTCATTTTCCCTGAACTGATTGGCAAGACGTCTGCTTTCTTATTCTTCCATGAGAGGTGAGGCAAGGTCGGCTGTAGGGGAGGAGGCCGAAATAAATGTAATTAAATTAATATTTTCACATGTATAATACCATAAAATTATAATGGAAATTTTCTGACAAGTTGGTGAGGGAATTTGGGAAAATAGTCAGGGTGAATTTTTTTTTACAAATACTGTAGGAACCCTGCCATCTCAACTTGTCACAATGAAAGGGATCGGTCAAATTTGGAACATTAATACCATATTACTTGAAAATAAGACCCCATTGCATATTAGACTAATTTATGAAAAGAGCCTAAAAATATATATATAAATATTTTGCCTCACATATTGTACCAAACTTCACTTTTAAAGGAAATGTTAGTGTTATATTTTTTTATATTTGACAACACCAGGTGAGGGACCGAGGAAATATCAGGTTTCTACGTTATAAGATTTTAAAGTTTAGTAATTATTACTTACATCTGCATCCCCTGAGAGGTTGAGCGCCGACCGGTATATCATAGCCTCCCCTCTCTGGCTGTCTTTACTATTACGTGTATCTGGTAGCGATAAATAAAAATAACTTTGAAAGCGACCATAATTTGTGCGCTTCTATGACTACCAAAAACAAACATACAAGCTTTTTCCCCATCTCTTAAACTAGACGTTCTCGCATTAGTTAAAAAATAAAATATACATCGCTACTTTTTTGTTTATTTTATATGCAGATATTGAAATTCAAATTATGACGCAAGTACAGTATACTTATGTAGGTTACAGAAAACACGTGTGTAGTTATAAAATGGAATAAAATATTTAAAATTCCAGCCTTTATGTCCATATGTTCATGCACATGGCTACTATTTTAAATACCAGACCTCTGAGTGCTGTAGTTATCTCTCAATGCTCACAACAGACAAACTCCTCATTTTATTAATAATTGCACATGTAAAACCTTCCTTAAATTTTAAGCATTAAATATTGCCAGAAAAAGGGGGCTTTGTATGCGAGTTTATACAGTAATACATAATTTGTAACAAATGTTGAAATATGAGCTACACTGCCATTTGCATGTCAATCTTAGGGTGCGGGTTGTAATCCTGAAGGTTAAAGTCCTCCAGACGAAAGTCTCCTATGTCACCCACGGTCCTGACAATGTTGAGGGTGGGGAAGGGGCGAGGTTTCCGCAGGATCTGTTCGCCGAGTGCCGTGACGTGGTTCAGATACACGTGACTGTCCCCCAGTGTGTGGATGAACTCTCCTGGCTGAAACACACATGGGTAATTAGTTATTGGGATCTCATTTAGAATAGAAACTGTCTTCCTATAGTTAGTCATCGCTAGGATAGTCCCTCTTGGAGATACCTTGAGTCCTGTGACATGGGCCACCATATAGGTCAGCAAAGCGTAGCTGGCAATGTTGAAGGGTACACCGAGTCCCATGTCGGCAGACCGCTGGTACAATTGACATGACAGTTCATCCTCGGCAACATAGAACTGCACCAGGCAGTGACAGGGGGGCAGAGCCATCTGGTTCAAGTCCCCGGGGTTCCAGGAGCATAATATGATCCGCCGGTCGCTGGGCCGAGTCTTGATGGTGTTTATTATCTCCGCAAGTTGATCTATCCCTTGTCCGGAATAGTCGTGAAACATGTCCTGGTACTTGGCCCCATAGTGACGCCACTGGAACCCGTACACCGGCCCTAAGTCACCTGGAGATCAATACAAGGTGTGATGAGAAGACATATAGTATTGTATCACCTCTGAATGTGAGAGAAGACAGAGAGTACAGGTCACTCACCCTCCTGCCGATGATTGAAACCGAGAGAGTCCAAGTATTGCCGCGAGCTGTTCCCGTCCCAGATGTGAATCGACTTCTCTTGCAGTTCTCGAGCATTGGTACTTCCCTTGATGAACCAGAGCAGCTCTTCCACTACTGCTCGCCAGAAAACTCTCTTGGTGGTGAGCAGTGGGAATACTCCTGTATAAAACATTTATGTTTCTCCTGTAATGTTGGTGAGTTTTGTTGGAATTGTATAACTATGTATTTGTAATTGTTAAAACTATATTTATTTGAGGTATTTAACATGAACTTCCTGAACCGACTGATTATATCAGCACACGAGAATTTCTGTGAGTGAGAGCGACAGAGTTTACCAATTTTGCTGAGAAAGGTATTTTCACATACCTTATAAGGAAGGTTCTTTAACAAGCCACAATCTACTTGGGACCAAGGGCTTTACTTCCCCTCCAAATAAAGTTGTGATACAGAATGAAAGAAAAATCTGTCGACCCTGGCTGGGATTGAACCCACTAAAATCAGGTTCTGAGGTGAGCACTTCACCCCAATACCACTGAAGTCGACTCAGGACTCTATAAATCTTGTTACAATTCTATATATGCCATATTTTTGGGTTAGTAATAAGAACAATGAAATCTGAAGAGTTGTTCTGTCGTGAGCTTGAGAGATAACTACCGCACGCAGACGGCTGACATTTTAAATTTTTGATTAGATTTTTTTATATCTTATAGAAGAAATAATATAATAAGAGTTTTTTGTTTTTTGAACCAAAGAATAGCTTTGCCGAGTGCTATCATGCGATACCAGGTACTTCTGCCAGTTTATAAATATAGGCAAGTGATAGAAAATAGAAATATTTCATATGTGCGACAGTTTGTCTCCTATAACTGTGGAATATAGTTTGTTATACATCTATATTTGTATTAAGAATTTTTACATAAACTATAAACTTGGCAAACAATTTGTGATCGATTGTCGGACTTAGGGTACGTGCATGCCGCGGCAGGAGCGCCCACATCGCTCATCACTGTTATCTCCGCACATCACACAAGTTTAAGAACAAACCATGTAAAGAAATGAGAGAGCGCACACCGAGCACCTCACTCTCCGCACTTCACTACGACCAGGCACAAGAAACCAACTGGTTTGTTTTTGAGAAGAGATGTGCGTGGTGCCCTGATTGGTTGGTTCAAGGTCAAAGCAAACCCTCAGTGTTGTTCAGTGCACTTTTTATTTTATCTTCGATCAATTCAACTTTAACTATAACTTTTGTCTTGCTCGGGTTTTCTACAGACCGAGTGTATTTTAGGAAGAAGATGAATGAAATAAAAGATTAACTAATAAGTAATAGTACCGTATTTCTAAGTACTCCTGTTGGGACAAGGGCATAGAAATTTTGCTGCTGCTGACATGTCATCACTTTCATCACTACTACCGTCAAAGATAATTATTTCTGTTTTGATAAGTATATTAAAATTAAAATCTTTGTATTAAAATTTTTTAAATAAAAAGTAGTTTAAAAAACAATGCAGTAGAATGCTCCATACAGACTGGTTTTCTCTAACCGAGTTGTAATAATGAATCATGCAGCTTTCAGAAATAATTTCAAAGGATTGCACCATTAAAACTTATTTTTTTCTTCATAAAGCAACTCTGTTGTGTTTACCAACCAATTATCGCAAAATAAGCAGTATCTTCATAATTGGCGCCCATCGCGGAACCGTATAACAATAATTGGCACCTAACGTGCAACCGTATCACTTTAATCAGCGCCCATCCCGGACGCATATCACATAATAATTATGTATTGTAATAATTGGCGCTCGATCACGGGGTTATAAATACCAATTATCACAGATAACTTATCACTTTAATTGGCACCCATCGTAGACACGTAATCATTTTAATTGGTGCCCAACGCGCAACTGTATTGTATCATTTTGGAATACAAAGTGCGATGAGCAATCTGCTCGGTATGCACAGGCTGTTCCATGAGTGATGTGCGCGCTCCTCGGCATGCACGCACCCTTAATGTTGGCTATGTATAGCTCTTGTAGATTCAACTAATTTGCACTTCCTTTCAATGAAACAAGGGGTCAAGAAAGGTTGTGGTCACTTTAATTACTCAACTGTCTAAATTTCTAAGAGGTCGTGCATCTGATAGTGTTGCACCTATAGTTTGATAAACATAATCTTTTAGATTTATAATTTAAAAAAATCAAGGCCAGCTTTAGGAGTGTACAAATGGTGTAACTTCACAGGGCCCAGTGCTTGTTTAGACGATAGACAGAAAAAAGTTGGGGTGGGAAATGTTTTCGTTTGTGCTCATATAGTTAGGCTACCTGCATATAAGCAATCTAGCAAATATTGTTAAAAACATATAATGGCACGATTTGATTTACTAAACGAGAGTAGCGAGTTCTCTGTTTTAACTCCAGTGATTTGAATTTGTTTGTAGATGTGTTTCCCAATAACTTATGAATTCATTCACTGATTCAATTCAAAAATGACACAGTTGTTCTTTGTACTTTCATACAGACTAAGTTTATTAGAGAATAAAATCTAACCGAGGGTTGGGAAGATATCAACCCTTATATTATAAAAACATGCTTCTAAATTCATTAAATTACATGTATTTATCTTTTAAGGCATTTCCTAATACTTCATACAGCTAAAATTGGGTATATGGGTGCGAACTACTGTAATGACATTAAACAAATAAAGTTGTTTAGTTACGTTTTGGGAGGGAGGGGGGGTTGATGAAGCAGATAGCTTGGCCCCACAAACAAAATTTGCCTAGCGCCCTCTTATAAAGGCGACCCTGAAAATACAAACTAAGCCTAACCTAACATTCCAAGTCTTTGAAAATTAAATTACAACCCAATTTTGGACGGATTCATTTTTTCATGCAAAGTTGTTATGTGAGACATTAATTAGCCAACCAACATTCAATCTATTTTTATGGCAGACTTTTTGTGTTTTTTATGAAATTAATTACATTGCAAGGTTTTTTTTTTGTGAAACAATATTTACTCAAGTGACCATAAATGTTTTCTACCTTGAGATAAGTTGATAAACTCACCGTTCCTGAGGGAGTATCTCATTTGTGCTCCAAACAGAGACAAGGTTCCCACGCCCGTCCTGTCTTCTCTACGGGAACCTCGCGTCAGGATCTGTCGAATATGGTTCAGGTACTGCTCTTCATCATGGAGAGATACGTCGCTGTCCTTTTGATGATCAAGGGTTGTGTTCTCCTTTTCGTCACCAGGGGTTGATGCGAAACCCATTTGTCCACCTGAATGAAAACACACTAAACAGTTTCTTAAAATATATACCTTATCTAGCAAAACTTCGCGGGCACAACCTTCTCACTACAGCTTCAAATTTGTATTACTTATAATTAGCCTACTTACCTAAAAAATAGTAAACTTTAAAATCAATTTAATACAAATTGATAGCTAGGCTATAGATATATTTCGTCTACCGACGGTTAAATCAAAATTAATTCGTCCCAAGGTCAATGAAAATGTTTTAAATCCTAGGTACTAAAATATAATCGTAACGAATTTCATCCATTACATATTTGACAATAAAACTTTTGCCGCGAAAATAAGTCAGTACAGCCAATCGCATGTACAAAATGTCACTTAATATTATTTAAATAAAGATTATTAAGACTAGAGCGCGCTTTCATCTAATTTGTATCAAGGTTTGACTATCTGGGTATTTTGAAAGGAGAGAGAAGGGAGAGAGTGTTTGACACCGTTCATGTGTGTACGCCCCCTGTCCAGCGACCATGTGTTTATACATAACAAAATAACATGGTGTGTGACTTTGGTTGATACACTAGTTTTGAGTGCACTTTTTGTTACTTTACAAATTGAACATTCTCGCGCAGTGTTCTAGTCACCGGTGCATTCATTTTGACCCGCCGCCCCAAAAAATCTCAGTGTGTGTGTGTGTGTGTGTGTGCGTGCGCACGTCAAAATTAACATGTGAACCCTCAACGCTTGTCTACCAAACGAGTGTTGATAATATTTGAAAGTGTGTGCTGAAACCACCCAGCAGTCCTCACTAGTTGTGATCACAGCTGGATGCTCCGGATATTATAGGGATCTTCCACTACACAGTGACCACCAGTCCTCCAAACAGGTTATATAGAATCTACAAGGACTGTGTCATTTCTATTTATTTGCCGGGGATGTAATCTGGGACCACCGCCTGACTTCGGTGGACCTAAACTGTCCCGGTGCTCCACCCAACGCTCCTCACCAAAACCCTCGGCGGTTACCGCTTGAGGTCTAAGGGCGTAGGTACCTAGGAGATAAATTTGAAGTTCAAATGTTCTCCTTGGTAAAACGTGAGGCTTAAAAATAACAAGTGAATCTTTTAAATATTCAAGTGTGTTGCGTCACAAGCTCAGGGAATGGACTAAAGAATAGAGTTCAATCTTTCGTTTGATTTATTATATTTGTTACTAAGATTATTTTTAGGTTAGGTGGATTGGAGGGGTGGCAGATTTGGGAAGCATTTTGGGCATTTCTTCCATCATAGGTAGGCTACTTGGTTTTTCTTAGCATAGTACTTACAAAAGTACCGTATTTTCTTTGAAAGTCAGAGAAAATATTTCTAATTGATCATCGCTAGCGCCTGGAACTTTTACCTTGAGTCTTGTATTTTATTTGAAAATTTGTATTTACAAGCTATGTTTGCCAAAACGTATGATACACGTGCAATTTCAATTTAAGTTCCTATCTAAAATATCATGAATGTAAATTGCATTAAAAAGGGTAGAACATATACAGTGATTATTATTGTAGGAAGTCCGTTCTGAAAGGTATTTTCCCTCGCTATAACCTTACTGTATGTAGGATTTTGGTAAGAAGAAAGACCTTTCAGAACTAACTACCTAACAGATTCAGTAGATAAGGTATTGTAATCGGCAAAAAAAATAAAAAAATCTAAACTCTAGATGTTGATGGATGTCACAGTTTCATGACCCCTGAACTTTTTTTTTTTGCAATTCTGTCTGTTTGTATATCTGTATCAAGGTTTAGAGCCAAAGCCATTTTACCGATTGGACTAAAACTGGGTAACTAGGGTTTCCATAAAATCCCCCCCCCCCCCCCCAAAGATATTTTTGAATTAGAGATTTAACTCTAAAATTAAGGGTAGCTTACTTCAGAGCGTAAGGAGAAAAAAAAATCTCAAAATTGGCTGACTATTTTGATTAAAATTTGAATATAGTTTCAAAGTTCTTAGTTACTCTAAAGTTTCTCCCCCATCTAATAACGTTTACAGCAAGGCACCACAAACACTAGGTACGTCATTGTTCAACTTATTTTAAAGCTTCATTTGCGGGAGGGGAAATCTCCTCTCATTGTGTCCTCTAGGTGGGTGAATCCGAGTAGGTTAGCCCTAAATATTTTAGTGACGCAACTGGCGGGTATTACCGTCCTACCCTCGCTGAAACGTGGCCAACGGATTCTTTGGGTACATTTCTCTTCAGATCTGCGTAAAGGGCCGGGCCACTACCTCTTTAGTTAATGTCCCATAAATTATCCCACTGTTATAAGTATTATTAATAAAAATAAACAAGTCATCACATCAACTGCACGGGTAAAATTGCCGTAGAACTCAAAAACCCAGCGTACTTTAACCATGAAACACAACAAGGGTATAGTATTATGCTACTTTGAGTGTACAGGGAACAGGTGGACACAGAAGATTATTAAATAGTCAAGATATACTTTCGTGAGTATATTTGACACACACCTTACACTGGTGACTCACTCTGGATATCGGATTAAACCTTTTCTTGTAGGAGTGGATTTGAACTAATATTATCTACGCGGTTGGCCGTAGCACACACAGCTCACATGTGGGTCCAAATTTCCTCAAATGGTGACGACTTTCACCAATTACGTGTGAATAGATTAAGTTAAGTTGTCACCGGCAGAAAACTCTGTGGTTGTGTAACCCTTTACTAAACACAGAAACTAAATATCCGGTGGCAAAGAAACGGGTGACGGGCATTCTCAGCCACCGGTCCCGGTGGAATGAAGCAAGGGGGTTGGATGATGGTGAACGAGGGTGGGGAGTTGTCGAACGGCCTGGTAGCTCCCACGACCTTGACCAAGCTTCGTGAAAGTCCTTTAGAGATGGTAGCAGCGTCTAGGCCCAGAAAAAAAGAGGTTTTTCCAAGCAACCAATTATGCAGGTATAAGAGTACCTTCCGAAGTATTTTAAAATATGCTTTGTAGGGAATTATTTAATTATATATTCAAGTTTAAACAACCTTAAATGTATTCTAACAAATTTCAATGACAACTAGAGTATTTGAGTGGTACCAAGAGTTGATATAGAGGTTCACTCTCTCTCACTGTGCCCCACAGGGCGTTTTTATTATAATCATAGTATTTCCCCACCTTAAAAATAAAAATTGAGCAAGCAATTGGTAAAATAATTTTGTTGTATTGAAGTGTCAGATACACCATTTAAATTTTCTATTTTTCATCTGATCAGGACATGGGAACTATTTTTATGTAGGTTAGCCCGAGTTTTTCTTCAAAAAATAGATATTTTTAGAGTTATTATGTTAGAGCTTTGTTATATTGTATCAGTGTGGACCATATCTAGTGTCAAAGTACCCCACGGCGGGGCACTGTGAGATGGTTAACATGCTTCGATTATGATATTTTTGTAATCTTTTTTATAAATATTTAAAATTGCATTTCATCATAAATATTTAGAAAACGATACTATCTATGAATATATATAATTGGAAAAGCTTTATTGCAATAAATAAAATTATTAAAAATAAAAATAAAAAATACTTTGTCAGTGTGGACCCAGCTCCCCTTTGGGAAAGGAACAAAATTATAAAAAAGGGACATTGTATTATGATTTACTAAAAGAAGTGATCTTATTGTTGTGTATTATGTAACTTACTTGGCAAACAAAATAGTATTTGTCAGTGGTAGTACCAAGCCTTGTACATTTTTTTTAAAATTCAATTTTAAATATTTTAACTTCAATTAAAATCATCCATTTTTAAAGATTCGAAAGGAAATTTAAGATTTGACCTATCTAAAGTGTTCAATGTTCAGTGTTAAATAATGTGGTATTGCATAACAATTTCTACAAGCGAGCAGACATTGTCAAATTCTCCATTCATTTTTAAAGGATTCACCAGCATTTTACCAATAAAATTATATTCAAATGGGTAATATATATCGTTTATTTTATTAAAAAATAGGCAAAACATTTTAATATATCGCCTTTTAAATGCTTATGAACAATATCAGTCTCAATATTGTAGATAATAATGATTATAACCATACATATATAATATTAAATATTTACATCCATAAGCACACATTTTTATAGAAAGGAAGAATGTTTGAAATATGGTTTTCATTTTCATATAACAAATCACACAATATTGAATTTGATTCTTTTCTTTTCAAATGCTAGTTTGTTGTGTTAAAAACTAAATAAGAAATGTATCTAACAATGAGGAGGACCAATGGCTATATGATTTTATATATATTTGTAAGAAGATGCAATAACGGTGGCTAGAAAACCAATACAAGGGAACTAGCACAATATGGCAACCAACATTGGAAAGACGAACACAGTTCACACTTTATATTGCTGCAACTGGACAGAGAGGTAATGGCTGCCTAATTAAGAAAATTGATGGTTACCGCCCAATCCCCCGACCTAGGTTTCATTCAATCGGAACTCATCAGGAGGGAGTGTGAAACGTGCAACCCAACTTCCTAAAAGATGATACTTTGATCTTTATTTACAGCCATTACTGTTTCCAGCCTCTGGTCAGTTTTTTATTCAACACACACATTCTCCAGTACCGGCTAGCTAGGCCTGTCCTAGCTCCATATACCTTATAATCTAGGTTAAGACTAGGCCAGGCACAACATCCAGTCCCCGACCGTTAATTCAGCACTGTGAAAGGATAAACCCACATTTCACCAATGATAAATTTTTCGGCCATGCTTGGAATCAAATCCAGGACCCTTAGCTCAGTAGACAGACACCCTACCGACAGAGGTAAGGTGTAGAATTAAAAGAGGATACTAAACACACAAAAGGGAGGAAAAGAAAATTGGTAAAGAACAATAGGAACAAAAAGACATTAAGGACAAACACAGGAAAAGTCATATTGTGTTTGTCCTCTTTTATTTGATTTCTATCCTCCTTTCCTGTACCTTCTTCCAAATACATGTATGAAACACCTCAAAAAGAAAAAGAGGTTTTCTTTAGAGAGATAAAAGATTTTATGATAACGGAAATTGATAAAAATAAACTATTAATTGCAAATTTAATGAAGACATCACATTTTGTGCATTGGATTTTTTCCCACTTTTCCCTCTTTCTCTAGATGGTCTTTCTTCATTAAATTTGCACCTATTAGTTTGTTTCGTTTTTATTCATTTCATTAATCTCCACTATAATAGATAAAAACTATGACTGAAATGTAAAGAAGATCACAAAACCATTATTTTTAAGTGTAATGATAAATGTCTGTAAATAATAAGTTTGTAAAAATGTCACACATGTAATTGAATAGTATACTATTTTATGAATTCCTTTAAAACTGTTTTAATAATAGAATCCATATTTACTATCAATCTTTCAAATTTGACAGTGACCCTTGTACTTTAAATAACTAAATCTTACTACCCTAGGCTTGAAGAAGAGATAAATCCACTTTGATTGACATATCATCAACAACAGTTTCCAGCCTGTGGCCGGGTCACTTTAGTAAAATGCCTCCATCTTCCTCTGTCCTTCCACCATTCTTCCTCCTCTCACTCGCACACTTGCTGTTATCTGTTCCTCTCATATCTTTCTTCTTCTACTATCTCAGGTTAATATCGAACTTAATTAGCAGCAACCATTACAAGAAATGGTAGATAGTTTGTAAAGCCCTCAATTGGGGGCTTAGATTACTAATTCTATCATTAAATTAAACATTAAAAGAAGGATATAAGTGCAAGGCCTACACATTTACCAGAAAACTGTAGGCCTCAAAGTTGACAACTAAACATATAATTATGTAACTCTCAGGATACATCAGTCCCTTCTCCAGCAGAAGAGAGTAAAACACAGACTGGACTATGGCATCATGGCTAGAAGTAGGTCATGGTCACTTAGATACAGTTGTTTAGTACAGTGACCTTAGTACCTCTAGCCGCAATGCCATAGTCCATTCTGTTTTTTACTCTCTTCTGCTGAAGAAGGAACTGATGTACACCCTGAGAGTTACATAATTATGTGTTTTGTTGTAAACTTCGAGGCCTACAGTTTTCTGGTAAATGTGTAGGCCTTGCTCTTATATCCTTCTTACAATGTTTAATTTAAAATAGCCATTTGGCGTCATTTTTCCTTTATTTGATAAATTTATTAACAATAATCATTATCATAATCACATTGTGATAATACAACGCTAGCATAGAGTTGTCCAAAATCCTATTCATTTGTTTTATCTATTTCATTAATTGTAGCATACAATTTTTCCTATTTATATTTTAAATAATGAACTAAAAGATCAAACAATATTTATAAATTTCAACATTAATTTAAAACATTTTTTTAAAAGTATTAACTGATACATAAATTCAAGTATTGAGATAAATATTAATATCCTATTATCTCTTCTCACCGCTTGAGTCTTCCCCACTCACGAGAGGTTGACCTTGAAATACTCTCTCACGCTCATTCAAGCCGTCTCGCTCGCTAACCTTGCTATTCTGCTTCACTCCCCTCAACCCCACCATTTGCAGTAATTGTTTACTTAGGGTCCACGCAACAACACAGAGGACAAGGCTGTCCGCTGTCGAGTTTCACATGGCTGGGTCAGCTGGACCTGTCGCGCTTTAAAACACCTGCAGATCATCAGCTTCACCGACTCTGCCATATTCGGTCGCTGTGATCAGCATCAATTTAAACAGAGAATAGTGATTTATGCAACATTGCTTACTGGTACTAGAAGAAAGTTCCTAGTGTGATGTAGCTATCACTGTATTGGGTGAGTCAGCTATGCCATGTAGATGGGCCCCACAAACTGTGTCTAGTTTATGACAGTCTATAGTACTGGAGCTGTCACTGTCGTGGGCGGGCTAGCACAGTCTGGGCCAGCTATGCCATGTAGATGGGCCCCACAAACTGTGTCTAGTTTATGACAGTCTATAGTACTGGAGCTGTCACTGTCGTGGGCGGGCTAGCACAGTCTGGGCCAGCTATGCCATGTAGATAGGCCACACGAACACTGTCCCGTCCCTGACAGTTTCTAGAGGGTCCCTAGTGTAGTGGATGACCTCATCAGGGCCCAACGCATGACGGGCAGGCACGGCAATGTTGAGGTTGATGGGCTGCTGGTCGCTCTCAGCCATGTGATCGTCGGGTAGGATACTGTCCGTGGTCTGCTCTGATTGGATGGTGATCTCCGTCACTGGTGTCATGTGAGACATAGCCTAAGGAAACACCTGTCTCGTTAGCACCTGGGGACACTACTTGTCGATTCAAACATTTGAGTGGTGACGGTGGTTTGTGTACCTGCATAGTGTGATGTTGAGCAAGTCCTGTGATGGCCGCCTGCTCCTCCTGGTCTACATCCTCCATCTCGTCCGGAGTTTCCAGTTTAGTGGAGGACAGAGTACCCCCTCCTCGGGACCCACGGTCCCGCTGGTGCGTGTTGAGGTGGCGCTTCATGTCCGACCGCACTCTGAACGGTTTGCCGCACACTGGACACGGATGTGGTTTCTCACCTGGTGGAACAATCGTTAATCTTGTAATATAACACCTTTACAACTATGAGAGACAAGCCGGTGGCTCGGTGAGTCAGGCTACTGAACTCATTTGTAAATTGAGCAGTTTGAAGATCTAAGGGACAGGGACCGTGTTGCTTGCACATGTCGTAAATACATAAAAACAGCTCAAGAACTGTCAGGTATTTATTCTCGGTCAGTTATGGTAGCTAAATATATTTTCTGTATTGTTTTGGCGAAACAAACCTTTTGTTTTATTGAAATATTCAACAAATCGTATAGTGAAAGATAAGATAACTAAATGAAATTTGATTGAAGGAAGAAAGCCCAATCGAGGGGAAAGGAAAGAAATGTATGAAGGGTCCAATGCCCAATTGTGACATCTTCCTTTCTTCTGGCTTCTAGAGTAGAAAGGCACACACACACACATAAAGTTTTTATATCATCCTTTAGATTAAAAAAAAGAGCTAAAAAGAGAAGCAAAACACTTTAAAATCCCTAATCTACTCAATTTTGAATTAACAAAAACTGGTTAAAATGCCGTGGTAACCCTTTGTTGTAGGTTACAGAAACATATGGGATATTTGGAATAAGGTACAGTAAAGGCGAATATAAAAATATAAATGGGAACAAACACAATATGGTTTTAACACTCTCAATATTGTGTATTTTAGTGTCTTTGTTTAGGAAGTTGCATTGCATGTTTCGCGCACACTCCCTCCTGATGAGTTCTGATAGAATGAAACCTAGGTCGGGGGTATTGGGCGGCACCAATCGATTTTCTTCAAGAGGCAGCCATTACCTCTTTGTAAAGTGGCAGCAGTGTAAAGTTTTTTTCTTTTCATTGTAAAAGCCATATTGTGTTTGTTACCTTTTATATATTTTTACCCACATTACCTGTACCTTCTTACAAATATAACATTATACCTTTAAAAAAAAATGGGAGGGGGGAAATATTTCCCTACAGAGAAACATCCGGGAGAACTTTTATTTTACTACATCAATGGTTTATCGTAGTGTTTTAACAGTTTTTGCTAATAATGCTGAAATATAATAGAAAAAATTGTGTGTGTGCCTGTTTCTACTCTTGAAGACAAGATAAAGTCCTCGATGAAGATGTCAACTTTGAGCAATGGATTCTCCCACATTTTTTTTTTCCTCCTAGGTGGGCTTTCTTCAATAAATTTCCATCTAATAAATTTATCTTTACTTATTTTTATCAATTCCAATCATTGTATATTTATTGGACATTTAATTTCCAAGCACTAGGGATAAGATAGCCGAGAGGAAATGTATCTTTACTTTCCCCAGGAGAGAAAAGAAAAAATATCCAGAGTGTCTTCTATAAACCACCAAACACACCAAACCCGTCTTCTTTTTTTTTTTAATAGTAACCGTCACAACCACCAATGATACAAATAACAGGTTTTAAGTTTAAAAATTTTGTATCAAAAACGTCATATTCTGTTTTGGTTTAAGGGCAGTTTTGAGTCAAGAAATTGAGGACAACTTGCACCAAAATCATGTATGCAAGTTTTAACTCAAAAAGTTACACAGAAGTTATTACTATTCATTTGATTTTAGAATTATTTTTACAACTGGTAAATTTTGCTAAAAATAATCAAACCTCATTTACGAAACACTAATGGAAAATAGGAGCAAATAGTTTTGAGTTTGAACAACACAGAATACCAAATAGAATGATGGAGATGAAGTATGTAGGGAAAAGAGTGCAAGGAAGAACAAGAAAGAGATGGGAGGAGCAGATAGCAGCAAGTGTGAAAGTGAAAGGAATAGAATGGTGTAAAGATAGAGGAAGATGACGGTATTTTACTAAACTGGCCATCTACAGGCTGGGAACAGTTGATGATTTTTTTTATAGAGATTTTATTGATATAACTTTTTTCCACCCCAATAGTAGAGCTGACTGCAAGTGTGTCAAGGAAATCATCGGAGGATAAGAAACATCACAACTCTACTACTATCACCAAAAGCACTTGATGACTTCTGATTAGTATATAGCTCACCTGTATGAATGCGCCGGTGGTTCTGCAGGTAGGACGAGGCTCGGAAGCTCTTGTTACAGTACTCGCAGCAGTAGTTTTTCTCACCGGTGTGAATACGCCGGTGGACTATGAGCGAGTATTTGCGCGCAAAGTCCTTGCCACAGTATTCACACTGGTAGTTCCTCTGAGCCGTGTGTATCGAGATGCGGTGGTATTTGAGGTCCCCCCACTGCCTGAAGTGGCGGCCGCAGTTCTCGCACTTGTAGGGTTTGTCCCCCGAGTGAAGACGCATGTGAACCTAAACCCACAACTCATTAAAACATAAGGATGTCCGGGCTTGGCCTAAAATTGACCTTTTGTAGAAATAGATAAATGTTTCATATCCATGAAATGTGTAAATACAGGTGACATTGTTAGTAAAAACTATGTGTATTCATGCCATGATAAGGTTGGTAACTTGACCAGTGAATTGTTAGTAACAACTTATGTGTAGTCATGCCATGATAAGGTTGGTACCTTGACCAGTGACATTGTTAGTAACAACTTATGTGTAGTCATGCCATGATAAGGTTGGTACCTTGACCAGTGATATTGTTAGTAACAACTTATGTGTAGTCATGCCATGATAAGGTTGGTACCTTGACCAGTGATATTGTTAGTAAAAACTATCATATTCATGCCATGATAAGGTTGGTACCTTGACCAGTGATATTGTTAGTAAAAAATATCATATTCATGCCATGGTAAGGTTGGTAACTTGACCAGTGATATTGTTAGTAAAAACTATCATATTCATGCCATGGTAAGGTTGGTAACTTGACCAGTGATATTGTTAGTAAAAAATATCATATTCATGCCATGGTAAGGTTGGTAACTTGACCAGTGATATTGTTAGTAAAAACTATCATATTCATGCCATGATAAGGTTGGTACCTTGACCAGTGACATTGTTAGTAACAACTTATGTGTAGTCATGCCATGATAAGGTTGGTACCTTGACCAGTGATATTGTTAGTAAAAACTATCATATTCATGCCATGATAAGGTTGGTACCTTGACCAGTGATATTGTTAGTAAAAAATATCATATTCATGCCATGGTAAGGTTGGTAACTTGACCAGTGATATTGTTAGTAAAAACTATCATATCATGCCATGGTAAGGTTGGTACCTTGACCATGTGATATTGTTAGTAAAAACTATCATATTCATGCCATGGTAAGGTTGGTACTTGACCAGTGATATTGTTAGTAACAACTTATATGTAGTCATGCCATGATAAGGTTGGTACCTTGAGTGCACTCGCAGCAAAGAAGCTCTTGCCACACACCTCACACTGGTGTGGCCGCTCGCCCGAATGCGAGCGCAGGTGGTACACCAGCGAGTTGCGGTGGTTAAACACTCGCCCACATTGGGGGCAGGTCAGAGTGAGGGAGCCAGCTCGCTTGTGTGAGCTCCTAGAGTGCTTGCCTGTCATTGAGAAGGGCCCCCCACCCTTTCTCTTGAGCGGGATGATGATCCCATCGCGGCGGTCGTGGAGATCCAGGTGCTCTGCCCTGACATGCTGGGTCAGAGTATGCCGGCTCTCGTAGATGTCTCCGCAAAGTTCACAAATGTGATCCTCCTCACTGGTGAGTCCGTCGTGGGACACCTGATGGTGCTGTGCCTCTATAGCCTATAATATACACGCACTTTTAGCCGAGTACCCATCAGCACAATCTACTTACTTCATTAAGCTCTACTTCTGGACATGTAATGAGGATGGAAGAGGAAACAATCCAGGGAGAATGATTGAGACGAAGTTTGGAAGGAAAAGACAAGAGAAACCAAGAAAGAGATGGGAGGAGCAGATAAAGAAAGTGTGCGGATGAGAAGATAAGAATGGAATCGAAGAATGCGAAAGGAAAGATGAGGATGGGAGCATTTTAATAAACTGACCCGGCCACATGCTGGAAACAAATGATGATGATCTAATGAATTTTACTTTCAAAATCTTTTTTCATATTTGGAGAAACTAAAATTTCAAGACTTTTCATAAATGTTATAACTTATAAGAGTAAAGTGGTCACCATTTCATGACAACTTAACTTTGATTTACAAGTTTTTTATCAGGTTAAAAGTGATCGAAAGTGCTTCAGAGAGTATGATGATGATAGACTATTTTCCACAATACGAGATCAAAACAAATGAATACATTTAACAAAGTTATAAATATTATGGAAATTATTAACAAAGGAAACAAATGTTTTAAAATGAGAACAATTAATATTTCAATCAAATGACTGATTGTTTATTTAGTGAAGGAAACAGAAAGTTGACCTGGAATCTTGTAATAAGCCTTTAATTTTAGTTATTAAGTAAACTACCCTTTATTCTAGGGTATGATAGCCATTTCCAAAAACCCCTCTTGGGAACCTTATGAAAACCTTAGATACCAAGTTTTAACCCGATCACTAAAATGGTTTCAGCTCTAGGCCGAGATAAAGACACAATGAAAGATAAGAGATAAATGACTTCATGAAAACCTATTTTCAATTCAGGGGTTTATGAAACATCCATAGCCTTTAAAATCCTGAACACTATTTTTTTGGTGATCACAATACTTCCTTTCCTCAAGAGGTCACGGTAAAGTTAAGATATTAGATTGATAAGACAAAATGAAAAGCAGCTTAAAAGCAACAAATACTGTTCCACTCAAACTGATGTATATTTTACCTGCAGGTCAACCTCTGTGGCGTGAAGGTCCTCCTCTCGGTACCATACCTTGTCCACTCCTGGCTTGAGTCCTCGGACAGGTGGTAGACAGGTCATGTCGTCACCTGAGTCGTCTTCTACCCCTACCCCCACCCCTCTAATACCCTCCATCAAGTCCTCAGGCTCACTGAACTCCTCGATCTCCTCCTGCTTCGGGTGAGCCACACTCACATGCGTCTCAAACGTCCTCTGGCGGCGGAAGTTTTGCCGCACTGAGGGCAAGTAAGGGGGGGAGGGAGGGCCCCTACGAGCTCGGCGCTGCTGGCTTTCCCACTTCTATCTCTCCTCCTTCGACAGACTTAACGGGGGGAAGCACACACTCTTTGGAAGTGTTTTGCTTGGAACTTGTCTGGGCAGTGTCAAGGTCATTGATCACCTCATCATTATTATTCAACAAGGCAGGCTCGTAATGTGACTTGAGGTGCTCAAAGAACTTGAGCTGATTGGCAATAGCCTTCCCGCACAGCTCACAGTTGAAGGAAGGCTTCTTGGCAGCGCTAGGCAAGTGCGTGAGTCGGTGCGAGGTTAATGCTGCTTGATTTACAAACTGTTCCCCACACTTGTTACACTTGAGACACTTGTTGAGGATGCTTCGAGAAGGAGATGACGCCTTCTTGAGGTTCTTTAGCTTGCGAGAAATGCGCTTCTTGTGAGGGAGGGAGCGCCGCGACGGCCGCATATGGGTCTCCAAAGGGCAAAGTCTGAGTCGTTGTCATCATCTTCGTCACGGCCATTCTCTTCGCTGTCATCTCCAAGGTCTTCGTCCATGCCCTCACATTTGATGCCATATTCCTCCTTGAGCTGCTCTGACAGAGTGGTCACTTGGTTTGGGGTTATCTGGGGCCTCCTTGTGCCTATAGAATGACTGGAGAGCACCTTCTTGAGCGGGGGAAGCGGAAGCTGTGGCTGGTACAGCTTCATAGTTTGCGTGTCAGGCGCCATGATGCTCCAACAGGCTCTGTTGCACCGCCACCTCTTCCTCCACAGCCTGTATAAAACTAGAAACCATCGCCGACACTGTGGGCTTGTCCACGATAGACACCGGGGACATGGCCCCCAATGAGGCTATCTGAGAGTGATCGGCTAGAGACACCGGTATGTGTTGGTGCATCTTGGCGAGTTGTGTCACAGACACCGGTGACATGGCTCCCAGTGAGGCTATCTGAGAGTGGTCGGCTAGAGACACCGGTATGTGCTGGTGCATCTTGGAGAGCCGTGTCACGGACACAGGAGACGTGAACCCTGAAAGTCCGGCCGTGCTCACGATCGTGTTGGAATCCGATCCCACGTGGTGCTGTTTTTGTTGGTGAACGAGCTGCACCGCTACTAGCGCAGCTGCTAACTTCTTGTCTTCCTCGGTGAGATGGTCCGTCAGGATGGCGTCTGTGTCGTAGTGGTCTGAGATATACTGATGGGTGGCATGGGAGAAGTCTGGCGCTGTTCCGGCAGACACAGGCACCATCATGTCCACCACCATTCCTCCGTGAAGTACGTGGTGCTGGATCAGCTCAGTATTGTCCACCTGCTAGGAAAGAAATCAACCCCACAAGTAACTTGGCTGCACGATCACTTACAAACCCCTTAGTGTTTAGTTGCTGATTAACTCACTAGAGCTTTATCCAGGCTGACATCATCAGACACTCGATGGATGTTGATGTACTGGGTACTGATGAGCTCGGTAGCCCTTGGTTCTTCGACATCTGCACCTGGTTTGCTCTTGCTTGGGTCGGCGCTGCAGAGCTTCACCACCTCAGAGCGGATAGTGGGGACTATGGAGTCTAAGACTAGCTGGGAGTCTCGATGCGCCGACACAGACGGCAAGCCGCCAGAATCTTCCATGTTTGCTATTGTTGCCAGTCTGAGCGTGTCTACTGTCTACAACACAACAGATCTCTACAGCTTGACATGTGTCTACAATACAACAGATCTCTACAACTTGACATGTGTCTACAACACAACAGATCTCTACAACATGACATGTGTCTACAACACAACAGATCTCTACAGCTTGACATGTGTCTACAACACAACAGATCTCTACAGCTTGACATGTGTCTACAACACAACAGATCTCTACGCTGACATGTGTCTACAACACAACAGATCTCTACAGCTTGACATGTGTCTACAACACAACAGATCTCTACAACTTGACATGTGTCTACAACACAACAGATCTCTACAACATGACATGTGTCTACAACACAACAGATCTCTACAAGCTTGACATGTGTCTACAACACAACAGATCTCTACAGTTTGACATGTGTCTACAATACAACAGATCTCTACAGCTTTTACATGTGTCTACAACACAACAGATCTCTACAACTTGACATGTGTCTACAACACAACAGATCTCTACAGCTTGACATGTGTCTACAACACAACAGATCTCTACAGTTTGACATGTGTCTACAAACAACAAATCTCTACAGTCTTGACATGTGTCTACAACACAACAGACTCTAGACTTGACATGTGTCTCAACACAACAGACTCTACGACTTGACATGTGTCTTACAACACAACAGATCTCTACGCTTGACATGTGTCTACAATACAACAGATCTCTACAGCTTGACATGTGTCTACAATACAACAGATCTCTACAGCTTGACATGTGTCTACAATACAACAGATCTCTACAGCTTGACATGTGTCTACAATACAAACAGATCTCTACAGCTTGACATGTGTCTACAATACAACAGATCTCTACAGCTTGACATGTGTCTACAATACAACAGATCTCTACAGCTTGACATGTGTCTACAACACAACAGATCTCTACAGCTTGACATGTGTCTACAACACAACAGATCTCTACAGCATTGACATGTGTCTACAACACAACAGATCTCTACACTTGACATGTGTCTACAACACAACAGATCTCTACAGCTTGACATGTGTCTACAACACAACAGATCTCTACAGTTGACATGTGTCTACATACAACAAATCCTACAGACTTGACATGTGTCTACAACACAACAGATCTCTATGACTTGACATGTGTCTACAACACAACAGATCTCTACGCTTGACATGTGTCTACAACACAACAGATCTCTACAGCTTGACATGTGTCTACAAACAACAGATCTCTACAGCTTGACATGTGTCTACAACACAACAGATCTCTACAGCTTGACATGTGTCTACAATACAACAGATCTCTACAACTTGACATGTGTCTACAATACAACAGATCTCTACAGCTTGACATGTGTCTACAACACAACAGATCTCTACAGTTTGACATGTGTCTACAATACAACAGATCTCTACAGCTTGACATGTGTCTACAATACAACAGATCTCTACAGCTTGACATGTGTCTACAATACAACAGATATCTACAGCTTGACATGTGTCTACAACACAACAGATCTCTACAGCTTGACATGTGTCTACAATACAACAGATCTCTACAGCTTGACATGTGTCTACAATACAACAGATCTCTACAGCTTGACATGTGTCTACAATACAACAGATCTCTACAGCTTGACATGTGTCTACAATACAACAGATCTCTACAGCTTGACATGTGTCTACAATACAACAGATCTCTACAGCTTGACATGTGTCTACAACACAACAGATCTCTACAGCTTGACATGTGTCTACAACACAACAGATCTCTACAACTTGACATGTGTCTACAACACAACAGATCTCTAGAGCTTGACATGTGTCTACAATACAACAGATCTCTACAACTTGACATGTGTCTACAACACAACAGATCTCTACAGCTTGACATGTGTCTACAACACAACAGATCTCTACAGCTTGACATGTGTCTACAATACAACAGATCTCTACAGCTTGACATGTGTCTACAACACAACAGATCTCTACAGCTTGACATGTGTCTACAACACAACAGATCTCTACAGCTTGACATGTGTCTACAACACAACAGATCTCTACAGCTTGACATGTGTCTACAACACAACAGATCTCTACAGCTTGACATGTGTCTACAACACAACAGATCTCTACATCTTGACATGTGTCTACATCACAACAGATCTCTACAACTTGACATGTCTACAACACAACAGATCTCTACAGCTTGCCATGTGTCTACAACACAACAGATCTCCACAGCTTGACATGTGTCTACAACACAACAAATCTCTACAACATGGTATGTACCCACAACCCAACATATCTTTACAGCATGACATGTCTCTACTAAAACAACATATCTAAATTAAAGATGTACTCAATTAAGTCAATATTTGTATATTGTATCTGTATATTTGATGAGACCATTTTCAGGACAAGACCTCTATATAGAGCAAGAAGTTTTTAATCAAAGTCTTTCCCGAGCAAGACACTTTCTTGAATGCGCTTTCGGTATTATTACCTCAAAATGGAGTGTTCTCTAAACGGAAATAGAAAGTTGCCCTGAAAAAAGTCGATTTAATTGTATAATGAATTTGCTTACTTCATAACATTATTATTGATTTACAAGACGTACCAGATGCTTTTGAAAACATTGAAACAAAAGCAATGAACAACGATGTCTAAACAGATCTACTAAAACAGCCATTAAAATTAAGTTTGTATAATATTTTAATCGTGAACTATTGTAAATATATTGTGCTTTTAAGGAGAGCAAAAAAAAGGGGGGGAGGGGGTTATTTTTACATGCTTCAATAAACAATTTTCAGTTGTTAATTTTGTTGATTTTATGTCTATGTGACTGTTATAAATGTACCGGATCCAAGAAACAGACAAAATAGTATTTTTTGACTTAGTTCATACTTGCAATGCATGATTAAAATACAATATATAACGTTATTTACCTGTTGATTTCATGTTCCCCTTCACTTCCTTCCATAATTTCTTGTTCAGCTCTTTATTATAACCCGCCTCGGTGGCGTAGTTAGCTAACGCACTAGTTTCATGTTGAGCTTGACTGTCGAATAAGGGGAGATTGAGGTTCAAATCTCTGTCGGGTGAACTGGGGGTGGTTTTTCCTAAATGGCTTTCAACTCTCTCCCCCCACACATATGCGGGTTAATTTCCTCTAAATTCAACCTTTAAAACTCCTAACCCATTAGCGTAATTAGTTCTTAAACATTTAATCCGAACGGGTAATAAGACGGGGTGCTAAATTAAATTAAATTCATTATTATGGTATTGCTTGCATTTTTAATCCCACAACCAAAGCAACCAAAGATATGAACTCCTCACAATTTATTTTGACACCAAACACTTATTTTCTTATAAAATGTGATGATAAAACAAAATATTTTGTTCGCATAGAAAAATCCTAAGACTTCATACGAACTCGTAAGAATATATTGCAAGAACTATAACCACACATATACAAATCTATTGAGTTGTTTACTTACTGTGACTTCGTGAGAGTTTGTAAGATTTCTTATGAATCATTTTTCATATGAATTCTTATCCAATGTAATCGCAGCCTTACTATTTCCCAACAAAACTAATCCACCTGCATATCCTAATAGCTGCATTGTACTAGCCTATTTAATGTTGTTTTTCGTCTCAAGCAATATGCTGTCACTTAGGTGAGTTTGGTTCTGAATTGTTCACTATATAACAAAAGTTTTTTTTTAATAATCTTGACATTAGTAGGCTATCATTGGATTCTCTGCTGTTTTGTAAATGCAATGGTTGTATAAATTGTTAGTTTTTAAAATTAGAATAATGGGTACGATTCTTGGGTTTCATCTTCAAACAATTGGTTTAAATTATTAAACAAAGAGAAAAAAATATGTTCATAGTAGTACGATGCGTGCTATCCCCGATCTGAGTTAACAGTGGTCCAACTAGCTATTGGAGAGGTGATAGCATTGGTTCCCCTGGCTAATGAAAATGTATGTTAGCATTCAGCTTAGAAGACAGATAGCTAACATAATTTATTCCCCAAAACTATTGAAAGAATTATAATATTTTCAAAATTTTTTGAAGTTGGACTGGAACAATAATGTATCCTAGTTTACCTATATCCATCCCAATAATAAGCCATTGTTTGATATTATAAATTTTACAACTTTTAATATTAACCTGACACAATGGTGTAAGTTGCCCATCAGCCCTTGTAATAAAGTTTAGGCCTAGAATTTTTTTCTTTAGGGGTTTTTGAAGTTTTATTAGCAAATGAAATGGATCAACTTTTAAGTAAATATTACATGTACATACACCATTCTGTAAAGTGATCCCTACATTAAACGTTATTAGTGAAAGTGGACAGAGTTGGTGAATACTCTTTAGAAACAGGCTTTCCTCGGCCATTCGGTAAAACGATCATAATGATAAGTTAATGTTATCTAGAAACGCATTATTAAGTATCAGAATTAAATAGTAGTTCTAAAGTACATATTCTGGCGAATATAAATGTAATTATTTGAACTTGGCGCATGCAGATATTTCAATCCATGACAAGTTAGATAAGTCAAAGAGAAGCCATATCTAAAAACAAGTGATAATCGTTCCTTGGTGTGGTTGCAAGGTCACTTTTTCTCTCAAAACTTAACACATTTGAACACCAAAAAATCAAAATTAGCCCAATAAAACTTTCAACTTACCCTCTCAAAGAAACCCTCATATATCCTACATCATCCTCAAGTGTTTCAAAACTTCCATTAACTAATAATAAGTAGATATAGGATAAATCTATCGAAGTTTGTACGAAAATATGACAACAGTGTCTCCATAAACCTGAACAAATAATTATCCGTTAGATGGCAGGGCAGTCGACAAAATGGCGGAATGACAGGTCTGTTGTTTTTGAGTTAGGTTAAAATTTTTGACATTATTTATTAGTGTTTTTTTTCTCAAAAAAAGTAAACATTTAAGTAGGGACCATTCAATCTATATGTCGTCTTACTACCCATTTAAATGCGAAATATTCGTTACATTGATTCTGCTTAGATTGAGGTGCTCAAGATAGGGGCTGTGTACCAAGACATTTAGGCCCTAAGTAAAGGGTTTTGAAGATGATATTTCAAAGGAAGATTTAGAATACAACAGTGGACAGAAATGTCTGGTACAGGAGTCGAGTCAGCTGCGGCCTCAATTCTTCAGAGAGGAGTTGATCTCGACAACAAGAGAAGATACACAGAGGCTCTGGTGTGTTACCAGGAAGGATTACAGCTGCTCGTCAACATATTGAAAAGTAATGTTATTAATGCACTGTAAATCTAGTACATTTATGTTGCTTGACTTCTTTAGTAAAAATATTATTTATAGAGCATATTTTTCTATTTGGTTAGACCTAAACTAACTTAAAAATAAACTGTCCAGATAAGTTTTAGGGGGGTAGGGTACACACAGGCCTAAACCTTCTTTTGGAAAAGGGGATTTATAGTGAGATAAATAAAAAAAAACTATGGCTACAGCCCGCAAGCGATCTATGCTGACCAAGCAGCTGCCGTATGTTTGCAAAATAATGCCAACATTTGCAGATAAAGGTGATGTGGCCAGCACAACGAACCCTCTGACCCTTAATCTCAGTTTTCTAGATCGAAGCCCCTATTTTTCCATTCAAGTAGCTCCTCATTTGTCCTCATGAGGCTGAGCCGACTCCGTTCCAGACCTACTGCTTCACAGAAACATACTGGAAGCGCGAGGGATCGAATCCGGGACTTCTAGATCTTAGGTCATGAATTCTGACCACCAGACCACAGAGGTGGTAATAAAAGTAAAATAAAAAGAGGTAGGCCAATTTGACAACTTAATAAATAATAATGATTATTGATTTCTTGGGTAAGACATAAGGGAATGGTACGCAATTTACAAATGTTTACATAATTTTTTTTTTTGCCAAATGAAATGTGTTTTTATTTTTAACACACACCTCCTCACCTAGAAGTCATGTGGTTTAGTTAGGCCATGTTTTGCAACAATACATTAAAAGCATCAATCTGAGAACTCGTAAATATCCATCCATATAAACCTTCTAAAACTAATTTGGATTGTAAAATTCCAAACCTTCTTCAAAATATTTCAAATTAGCCTTTTCTACTACTTAATCAAATTACATGAAGTAAACTATCACACATGCTGATCACAGCTGTAAACCTCGCAAAGTAAGATGGCGTCATAAATATTTTTGTTGCGGAATACCGATAGGCCTTACAGATATTTTAACGGCATTAATTATCGGTAATATTTTTATTACTAAGTTATAGATATCCCAATATTACAATTTACCTAAACTTTTTAATCTTCTATTTGTGAATATTATTTTCCTCTAACATTTATTAGTAATACTCTCTTGAGTTATATTTATTCATTAATTAAGCTAATGGAGTATGGATAAGTAAGGTAGACGAAAACAGGAAATATAACCACATTTACTTGGAGGAATAGTGGAAAACCATTGAGAGAGAAACACCCTCAGGACACCTGAATGGGATTTGAACCCGGATCTCCCCGTCATTAGCATTCAGTCTAACATTCAATTTGTTGTGTTTAACATTATCGTAATGAGAGTTTTATGAACATGTTACGGTAAGTCATTGGAATGTGTAGAGAAGATATGTTGAGAAGAGGGCAGTCGAGAGAGGTTTTCTACAGGTGTGTAAGAGACCTACTGTGGAGAGTTGTTCTATAGGTGTGTAAGAAACCTGCTATGGAGAGTTGTTCTATAGGTGCGTAAGACACCTGCTATGGAGAGTTGTTCTATAGGTGTGTAAGAAACCTGCTATGGAGAGTTGTTATATAGGTGTGTAAGAGACCTGCTATGGAGAGTTGTTCTATAGGTGTGTAAGAGACATTCTATGGAGAGTTGTTCTATAGGTGTGTAAGAGACCTGCTATGGAGAGTTCTATAGGTGTGTAAGAGACCTGCTATGGAGAGTTGTTCTATAGGTGTGTAAGAGACCTGCTATGGAGAGTTGTTCTATAGGTGTGTAAGAGACCTGCTGTGGAGAGTTGTTCTATAGGTGTGTAAGAGACCTACTGTGGAGAGTTGTTCTACAGGTGTGTAAGAAACCTGCTATGGAGAGTTGTTCTATAGGTGCGTAAGACACCTGCTATGGAGAGTTGTTCTATAGGTGTGTAAGAAACCTGCTATGGAGAGTTGTTTATAGGTGTGTAAGAGACCTGCTATGGAGAGTTGTTCTATAGGTGTGTAAGAGACATTCTATGGAGAGTTGTTCTATAGGTGTGTAAGAGACCTGCTATGGAGAGTTCTATAGGTGTGTAAGAGACCTGCTATGGAGAGTTGTTCTATAGGTGTGTAAGAGACTGCTATGGAGAGTTGTTCTATAGGTGTGTAAGAGACCTGCTATGGAGAGTTGTTCTATAGGTTGGTAAGAGACCTGCTGTGGAGAGTTTTTCTATATTCTATAGGTGTGTAAGAGACCTGCTGTGGAGAGTTGTTCTATAGGTGTGTAAGAGACCTGCTATGGAGAGTTATATAGGTGTGTAAGAGACCTGCTATGGAGAGTTGTTCTATAGGTGTGTAAGAGACCTGCTATGGAGAGTTGTTCTATAGGAGTGTAAGAGACCTGCTATGGAGAGTTGTTCTATAGGTGTGTAAGAGACCTGCTATGGAGAGTTGTTCTATAGGTGTGTAAGAGACCTGCTATGGAGAGTTGTTCTATAGGAGTGTAAGAGACCTGCTATGGAGAGTTGTTATATAGGTGTGTAAGATACCCGCTATGGAGAGTTGTTCTACAGGTGTGTAAAAGAGCTACTGTGGAAAAACGAAGTGCTGTATAGAGAATACTTCATACCTGTATTAACGTGTGCGGCGGAAACTTGGACTTTGGATAAAAGAGAAACAAGGAAAGTGGAGGCCGTGGGTATGAAGTTTTTGAAGAGCATGCTAGCTGTCTCCAGAAGAGATAGGATTAGTAATGAAGATGTAAGGTCTAGAGTTGGGGTACATGAGATAGTAAAGGAAGCAGGACTGAGATGATATGGACATGTAATGAGGATGGAAGGGGAGAGGATTCCAAGAAGATTGATGGATACAAAGTATGTAGGGAAGATACCCCAAGGGAGACCAAGGAAGAGATGGGAGTAACAGAGAGCAGCAAGTGTACAAGTGAGAGGAGGAGAGTGGAAGAGAGTGAGGGAGGAAGAGTGTTGGAAGGATAGAGGAAGATGGAGGCATTTTACTAAACAGACCCAGCCATAGGCTGGAAACAGTTATGGATGGTAGATAATGTGTTCAAAAAGTTTTTAAACAAGGTGATAAAAAATGAATACCAGTACATAGGCAAGAATTGTGTTTGTTATGCAGACAAACAAAAAAATGTTGTTGGGGCAGGCCGTATGCCTATTTGTAAAGGCATAACATCCAAATGCTACCCTGTTGAGTAGGCAAGTTAAGTTATTTTATTGTTTAATATATTAAATCAATAATCCTATTGTTTATATGTCAAGTGCTTTAATATGTATATTATTATTATTAACTAAATTCTCCCAAGTATAGGGATATTTTATTGAAAATCCTATTTCCTTTTTTGTTTTAAAGGTGTAAGCGTTCTATACCCTAACAAGACCTAACAGGGTGAATGTAAACATTTAGATGTGACCGACTCTGGCAAGAAGAGCTATCTTCGCTCCAAGGTGGAGGGCTATATGAGTCGGGCGGAGAGACTCAAGAAGGTCATCGAGGAGGAGAAGGATGCGGGCAAGTACCACGAGCAGATCCACATTGAGAGTGACTCGACGGGCCATAGCTACCGGGCAGTGTTTGGACGATTCCTGGACGAGGAGGTCACAAGGGTAGATGTAGAGGATCCTTACATCAGGACCTTTCATCAGGTAACGTTCATATTGATGATGCTATGATCAGGACCTTCTAAAGCACAATTTAGGTCCCGGCCGACCTTTCATTTTGGTCCAAACATTATTTTATGACCTTGAAACTAAATCTTTACAAGACAAACAAAACTCATGGATGTTCATAGTTTTTTTTTTACTTACTTCTAATCAAATTGTTTGTAAGTTAAATAAAATTATTCTTCTGTAGACCTAATGATGGTGTTTGAATTTCTGTAAAAATTCAACAATAAATATTATAAAATTAAATTGGGATCCTTGATCTATTAAATTTTCATTATTTAAAATTTTTATTTTTAACCATTATTTGAATCAAGGATAGCAAGTTTATTCTTTATACCTCGATGTTCTTACGAATGGACACATCTGACAACAAGAAAAATTCACTATAATATCCACTTAAATGTATTCATACATCAAGTCATAATATGCACCTCGAAGTCAGAATTTTAAAATTTGGATTAGATTTTTTAACTTAATTAAAAACTGGGTTGGAAGAAATAAAATGAAATAGTTTTTTCTGCCAATTTGAAGCCAATGGCAAGTTGGGTACTTCTGCTAGTAATAAAATAAAGGTGCAGACACCCCCATCTCACATTTGATAACAATACAACTTGGTAACGGAAACTGCGACTCTTCACGAAAGGGACAATTTTGACACAATTTGTGAACACCGCATTACAAGGGTTCTGCAGTTTGGTGTATGAAGTTTAGAAGCAAGCCTACCAACTTTATACGGCATAAGAGACCTAACGATGAAATCAGTTGAACTAAGCACTAAACAAAATTAAGTACAATACCAAATATGTCTGAACAATTTAACACCTTTTTAATAAAAAAAAGTTAAAATTCTAGTGTTTTTAAGACAAAATTACTGTGCGACCTGAACAGATAGTAAGACACAGTTCTAAAAAAAAATAGAATTGGTGGCACAGCGCCCCTTCGAGCCCGGTTGGCCATTTTACATGCCACTTTAGTTGGATATCAGTTATAACTATGATTATCATAACTATATATACTACCTATTTAAAATAAATTATAGGCCTGCTGATGTTCAGTAATAATCTCTTAATGCTTAAACTAATCAAACGTACACTCAATTTACCTGAGGTAGCAGTTACTGATGATACACATGGCCCTACTTATAAGCTACCCTAGTGACCATGAAGGTAGCAGTCTTACCTTGACTGATTACACATGACCTATCTTATAATACCTAGTGGAACCAGCAAGGTGCATCTTACCTTGATGATTAACTAGCCTCTTATAAGTATAGGGAACCAAGTAAGGTAGCAGTCTTACCTTGACTGATTACACTATGACCATATCTTATAAACTACACCATAGTTGAACCAAGCAAGGTAGCAGTCTTACCTTGACTGATTACACTATGGCCCTGTCTTATAAGCTACACCATAGTGGAACCAAGCAAGGTAAGCTTGATACCTTTCAGGGTTAACGAAGGGTACCAGCTTGTACAAGTGGCTAATTACTAAACACTTGGTTCCTATAAGCCATCGAGAACAAAATATTATCTTGGGAAGGTCATCAGCTCTTTAAGACAACTGAAAATATATTGAGCTCTTTGTGCACGTGTCAGAACCTGTTACGTCTGAGTGAGCTACTCGTGAAGTCTTGTAGTAACCTGCACTCTATATGTCTGCTGACAAGTGTCGATGGTAGTTCTCGAGATCAGGCGCAGTGGCTGGATGCCATCAAACAGAACCTGCAGGTGTACAAGGTCACACTCACTGTCCAGTTCTCCGACACTCTTCATGACCGACAAATCAAGTAATAATTTCACTTTTAAAGGATGACCTTAGTAAATATGAATCATTATAACCCTTTTAGTGCCACACCTCTAGCAGAATTGTTAGCGAAGAGTGCCAGGTTTGTTTCAGGCTTTGTACATACTAAGAGTGCCATGGCGATTTCATCATCTTTGAAAGGTTGTACAAAAAAAATCACCAAACTGTTATTTATGAAGCGATTTTTCAGATTATTTTATCATTTTTATCTGAATTTACTGTTCTATGACAGAGAGGAATGTTCTCATTTTAGCCAAATAATACACTCCTACACTATCTAGCAGGTAATGCAGAACTATCTCAATCTGAAAAACCGATCTTATCAACTTTAGCACTTTTAGCGATAAAAGGCAGAGCCATTTAGATCAGCTTGTGGCACTGAAAGGGTTAATTTTCTACCAGTGATGTTGGCTCCATAAATGATATAGCAAGCTCGCGCTATCAAGTCCGTTTTATATTCCTGAACGAGTGCACTGGAGCTGCTCTTTCTCCAGTAAATGCTGGGACATTTCCTTTAAATACACCCTCATTATCCTGTCCCTTTATCTTACCATTAGAAGTCATTGATAAACCAGAATGGGAACAACAATCTCAACCCAGACAGCCTTACTCTCATATTAGACATGACTGTGAGGTGAACTTACTCTCATATTAGACATGACTGTCGAGGTGAACTTACTCTCATATTAGACATGACTGTCGAGGTGAACTTACTCTCATATTAGACATGACTGTCGAGGTGAACTTACTCTCATATTAGACATGACTGTCGAGGTGAACTTACTCTCATATTAGACATGACTGTCGAGGTGAACTTACTCTCATATTAGACATGACTGTCGAGGTGAACTTACTCTCATATTAGACATGACTGTCGAGGTGAACTACTCTCAATTAGACATGACTGTCGAGGTGAACTTACTCTCATATTAGACATGACTGTCGAGGTGAACTTACTCTCATATTAGACATGACTGTCGAGGTGAACTTACTCTCATATTAGACATGACTGTCGAGGTGAACTTACTCTCATATTAGACATGACTGTCGAGGTGAACTTACTCTCATATAGACACGACTGTCGAGGTGAACTTACTCTCATATTAGACATGACTGTCGAGGTGAACTTACTCTCATATTAGACATGACTGTCGAGGTGAACTTACTCTCATATTAGACATGACTGTCGAGGTGAACTTACTCTCATATAGACATGACTGTCGAGGTGAACTTACTCTCATATTAGACATGACTGTCGAGGTGAACTTACTCTCATATTAGACATGACTGTCGAGGTGAACTTACTCTCATATTAGACATGACTGTCGAGGTGAACTTACTCTCATATTAGACATGACTGTCGAGTGTTTGTAAACTATACTCTCATATTAGACATGACTGTCGAGGTGAACTTACTCTCATATTAGACATGACTGTCGAGGTGAACTTACTCTCATATTAGACATGACTGTCGAGGTGAACTTACTCTCATAGTAGACATGACTGTCGAGGTGAACTTACTCTCATATTAGACATGACTGTCGAGGTGAACTTACTCTCATATTAGACATGACTGTCGAGGTGAACTTACTCTCTCATATTAGGAACATAAGACTGTCGAGGTGAACTTACTCTAATTCAACCTTCTTCATTCCTAACACATTATTGTAATTAGTACATAAGCGTGAACCTGAATGGGTAGTGATTAAAAAATAATAATCTTCTATTGCAATATAGATTCCACGCACAAGTGTCATCAGGGTGGCGTTGATCTGTTCTCAGGCTTAGCAACGGCTGGGTCATCAAGATTCGGACGAGGGCTCGACTACTTCAAGCCTCCGATTGGCAAGTTTTGTTTGGGTTTGTTTGACCTTGACCTACGACAGTGCCACGAAACTACTGTGGATATATTCCACTCTAAGGATGTCAAGATGTTGTGGGGATGAGGCATTGTCACACTCGCCAAAGACTGGGCCTGCGTCCATTGGTTGTATCTAGATAGTGTGTGCTGAACTATATTGGCTCAGCAAGATAAAGGACTTAACTGGGTATTTCCTCGTGAGCTGCGGATGCTCATAATCAAATTCATCTTCATCATCATCATTCATCAACACTGTTTCCAGCCTATGGCCGGGCCAGTTTAGTAAAATGTCTCCATCAATTCACATTGATCACTGATTTCCTTTTATATATGTTTTGTAAAAAAAAGTATTTTAAGAGTTTTTCTGCCATAAATTTAAAAAAAAAAATTATTTTTAAAACTATTTTAAATATTACAGAAGCTATGAATGCTCTATCTTGAATCTTTTAATTGGTTTAAAGATCTGATTCTTATCACTTATTTCAAAAAGATCAAATTGAAAGTAAACATAACATAAGCACAAGAATATTTGTTTCGCTGTTGGGAATGTTTTATTGACTGTCAGGGACATTTTGAAAGCCAAATTTGGTAATGCTTGGTCACATAAATTAGTACATTGTTTATAATATACAAATTAAGTTGTAAAATGACTTCCTCCCCCATATTTAATTAATCTGCATTTTAAGGAGAATATAAGGCAAGGGCGTGGGAAGTGGTGGCTAGGGTCTATAAAAACTTGTATTAGCTAAAACAGTGGTTTCCAACCTTTTACAGGTTTGACCTCTATTTTTCTCTCAGAGACCATCGCGACCGCTTGATAACTTACAAGTGTTCAAATCATAGTTTTACTTAATATTTTTACCCACTTGGGCTTTCCACATTTAACTACACAAGTGGGATGGATAGGATTTAAAGGAAATGTACCCTTATTTGCGTGTAGGAAGAGGGGAAGCCATTTAGGAAATATTACCCCAGTACACCTGACGGCCAAAACTAAAATCCTTACTTACCCGTCACAGACCAAACCAAAAGAGTATGGTATTATGGTCATGTGCCCATTAATTGTTTTAATTATTATAAATAGCTTATAATAAGGATTTTATGAAAACGACTAAGATGTCATAAAATAGAATCAACAAGGGGGAATTTTTGGATGTTATATTAGCAGCGTCACAAGACAACCACAGTAACAGCAAGCAACTGTCATAGTGGTATAGCCAAAAGGAACCTAAGCAGTAACTTGACAGGTTCTTTTAAATCATTTTAATCCTTTACATTTCTACTTGAATTTCGCACCATCCCATGATCATTAAAAGTCATTTGAAAAGGTAAATATAAAGATAAAACGTCAACAAGCATTGCCACCCCCCACCCGAAACATGCCGAGACCCCATATGGGGCTGTGACCCCCAGTCTGGAAACTGCTGGGCTAAAGGTATTGTACAATTTCTGGCAGACCTCACGATGATGGTTATAAAAGCACGCCATTTGTACCAGTTATATTCAAACCCTGACCTATTAAATGACTCATGTGTGCTAACCTGGTTGTATAAACTTTGTTGAGATAGGTCAGGAACTGTAACACATCCATGTTTGGCAAATAAAACTCTTGATCTTTTACTAATTAGAATATATTATATTTGAAATGTTTGTACATAGATAATGATTGTATAGTAAATTTGGTATTGAGACAAACCTAATGTCTACAACTCAAATAAATTATAAACTTTTTTATTTCAAGTGTCAAGACCAGTTCTTACATCTGACTAGCATTTAAACTATGCAGGAGGTAACTAATATACAATATACAATATACATTAAAAAGAATGATGACATTGTGTAATTACTAGAGGTGTGCAACTTTTCAAAATGTCAAAGTCTAAGAACAAATTTCATATTATGAAAATATCACACTAAATGTGATACTTCATCTTATAATAGTTTTTATAACAGCCATTAACAGTATTTTCACACCTACTGGTGATTAAATGACATCTCTAACATAAGCAGAGATAAATTTAGATATGTCAGCATTAAATAATGATATAGTGGGCTTTGATTTTTCACTCTAAACTTTTATCTCTCTTTTAGTGAGTTGTGTATCACGTTTCACACTCCCTCCAGATGAGTACAATAGAATGAAACTTAGGTTGGGGGTTGGGTGTTAACCATCGATTCTCTTCAAGAGGCAGCCATTACCTCCTTGTCCATTGGCAGCAGTGTAAGAGAGTGAACTGCAGGTGTGGGACATTAGATGGTCAATCCTAGTTTTATCGTGGCACTATTACACTTCTATACTAAGCATATCCGAGATTTTAAATTTTTTATCGAATATTTTCAAAACTAAAATTGTTTTAATTGAAATTGAATCAAATATTTTATAGTAAAATATTACCTAATTCAAGTCGAACACTAAAGTAATTAAAAGAATCAGGTTAGTAAATCATGTCCAAATAATAACTAGATTTTAAATATTATGAGACTCCTAAGTTTATATTGTCAAGTCAAATAGAGTTAATCTATGCTAACTTCTTTGAAAAGTTAAATCTGTTTAAATATTAAATATTTGGAATTTTGAGTCGAATACGAATCCCAACACGTTTCCAAATTTGGATTTGAAAATTCTAAGCTTCGCATGGGTATAGTTTGTACCATCAAAAAACTAATCTAGTTTTGACCCACATTAAATATACTTCTAAATATTATATTTTACAAAAATAACATTGAATTTTCCACAAAACCCGTGGGTTGTATTCTTCTCGTCTTGGTATTTGGCACAGTCGTGTGTTGTTATATCGGGGGACGCGAGGGAGATGTGTGTGCCGAGCTCACACGTAACTCTCTGGTCTAGATGAGTACAACAGGAAAGAGTCCAACAGTCTTGGCTGAACCAGCTCCAAGGCGTCCAGCTCCTCCACAGCACTGGTTCCGCAGTTGGCCGCTATCTTCCTCAGAGCGGCCAGACACGCCACCAAAACCCCGTCACTGTGGTTTCTCTCTCGCTTGTCTTTGCACAGTTTTACTAGTCGAGAGACGCCCTGGAGCTCAACTACCTGCGCTGCTACCACCGGGTCACTGCACAGCCTGCACAGAAAATTAGGGTTGGGGTCAAATCCACTATTTTACAAATCTACCTTCGAAATCCGAATCTGAATCTTGGAAAAATTGATGAACATAAGAGAAAATATAAATATAATGTATAATAGAAAATACAAATTTTAAATAAATGTTAACATTCTTTCTTATAATCCATCCATTATAACATTTATACATTCAGTTAAGTGTTAAATTACTGATCTGGGGTCTGGTTGTTAAGTTCATCCTATAATTATAAATTGGTTCACAGCCAACAATAAACAGTATTAGAGCTTTAATTCTAAATTTTCTCAAATCCTCAAATATCCTTGAAGGACTCAAGGGCCCAGCCCTACAGAAAACGTTAACTTTACTCCACTATCTCGTGTGTAGAACAAATTTGTGCACAATACTATACCTGGAGATGGCTATAGCCGACTTTTGCTGCACCCTCTCGGCAGCGGCTATCTCCGCGGCCCTCTGCAGGGGTGAGTGTCTTATTTGCAGGAAACAGAGAAGCCCCACGACCGCCCGCTGCTCGGCAAGGTAAGGCCTGCTCTCTGGCACTGCGGCCATGTTGGCGAGGAGTGTTGCGGCCTGTTCCTGAAGGAACACCGAGGCTTGGGGTCCCCGGAGTTTCACAGACTGCAGGAGCTCCCCCGCTGTGCTGCAATCCAGAAGCGGCCACACCGCTTGGGGTTCCATGAAGGTGAGGTTCGCGAGCGCGGCAGCGGACAAGAGCAATGTCTCATCGGACCGAGTGTTGCTCACCAGACCTGATAGAACAACCATTGAACACTCTTAGATTTAAAAACTGCAATCAAGGGGTTTTTTGTTATTTTTTATGTGTAAAATATGAAAGGGAAATATTTTCACTCTAGTAGGGTCAATTATTAAAATTAAGTTGTAATTATAAAAAAAAGTCTATTAGATTCTATATCACTCAGTAAAGAGCCCAACAGTCTCAACAAGGCACTCGTAAGATTGTGTGAACTACGGACTTTACTTTAGGATCGTCTAACAAATACAAATAACATTGAATTGAGAAGAATGGAGTTGAATGTTTGTCTGAAGCTTTGTTGTCTGATGATAATGAATATCCAGTTTCAAAGTTCAAAGCGCCAGTCCGTCATAAAATAAAAAGTAAAATAATGCCAGGGCACAAATCTGTATCAATTCAGATAAACCAGAAAGTTTGGTAAAAATTGACAGGTATATCTCTTCAAGATTGTCAGGTGTAGAGATTCTATCTGGGAAATTTAGTTGGAAAATATCAATATGTATAGTGAAATATCAATATGTATAGTGATGCAACTTATTTTGTTTATGTATGGACCTAAATATATTAATTTAAAGTTTAAAAATATTGATACTTAATATTACTACGACAGGCCTTGCAAGCTGCTAGTGAAAAATATATTGCTTGAATAAAAAATTGACCCAGGCCACAGGTTGTAAACGGTAATGCAAGTAAAAAAACAACAACTTAATATTAATCCAAGGCATAAAACCCACCCTTACCACAAAAGTTACCATTCTACTATGGAAGTATAACTTTACAATGTAAATTATGTAATGGGCATTAATATTGCGATTTATTATTATCTCTGCAATAGCAAATTTTAATTATTATTGACCCACTTCAGTGGTCAAATAACTCTTCTCTAAGGTATCACTCTGGTAATAGACCTTACTGCCGATGGCTAGAGGTTTGAATCTATGTCGCGTGTATTGAGGATGGTTTTCCACTATCCCTCTATGCAAATGTGAATACACTTCTTATAAATTCATCCTTCCTCATCCCTAACATATTAATTAGTACATATGTGTGCAACCCAAACAAGTACGAAGAAGCGTGATTTTTATCCATTAAGTCGTGTTACATCCGGGATTATCTGGTTATGAGTTTGTTGTGTTGGCGATTGTTGCCGGTGGCTCCCATGATTCCTTACGTGTGAGAGAATGAACAAGAGAAGGGAGAGACTCCGTCAGTCCGCGCACATTGTGGTTGCCCTCCACCCAGGGGGCTGTAATCTGAGCCAGGACAGCGGCAGCTTCCGACAGCTCGGCTTCGGGCCTGGTCTCTTCCGTTAGCAACTCTGCTAGGATTCAGCCCTCCAGCCTAACAACAATAAACACACAGCTCATTAACATTTCTTCCAGAATCTCCAACCTAGCAACAATAAACACACAGCTCATTAACATTTCTTCCAGAATCTCCTACCTAGCAACAATCAACACAAGCTCATTAACATTTCTTCCAGAATCTCCAACCTAGCAACAGTAAACACACAGCTCATTAACGATTCTTCCAGAATCTCCAACCTAGCAACAATTAAACACACAGCTCATTAACATTTCTTCCAGAATCTCCAACCTAGCAACAATAAACACACATAATTCCTAGGAACCTGATGATCACTTGTTGCACAGGATTTCATGGAAAAATTAAAGCGTTGAAAGTCAAGAAACATTAAGGGTTGACTCCATCATGTGACCTGATGTTAGGTCAGTTCCATCCGTTGACAGTTAAAATAGAGGACATGCAGTAGGTAAGTAAATAAATCATTAGAAAGAGCAATGCAGTGCATTTTAGATATCTTTAGTCAGGCATATGGATTGGATTTTAAATTATTAAAGATTAATTTAATATTACTGATAAAATAAAAGAGTTAATAAATAAAGAATCTATGACTGATTTAAGTATTTACAACTTGAATCAAAGTGATGTCACATTCTTTATTTCAAACAGCACCTTGGTACTATTTTATGTTTTAACATTTTTCTAAAAAAATACCTTTGAATTATCGTCTGTTCAGAGAAAACTATTAGGTTGATGTTGTATATGTGGTTGGTTGATGTAATACATTAGGTTGATGCAGTATGTGTAGTTGATTGATGTAATATATTAGGTTGATGTGGTACATGTGGTTGATTGATGTGGTACATGTGGTTGACCTGGTACAGTGAAATGGTTGACGAGAAGCTCACCTGTTCAAAACGCCTGATTGTGTCCGTAACGCAGCACACGGTTGATAAACTCCTAAGTGCTGCTGTTCGGATGGAGCTGCTCCTAGACTCTAGCACAACGGCCAAAAGGGCATTGACACCCTCACACTCAGCCACCAGACGAATGAGATGGGGCCCCTCTGTCCCCAAGTCACATAGACTGGACAAGGCGGCCCTCAGAGCCATCTCTGTGCCGGGTTCTTCTATCACATTGACCAGCATCTAGAAACATTATACAAACCTATCATAACTGGATCTGACACCTGGGACCTCCTGACTCTAGTCCCCAGTCAGCCAGTCAGTAATACCCTGGAGACTAGACTAGCACCTCCGACTCTAGTCCTCAGTCAGTCAGCCAGTATCCCTAGAGATAGATAGCACCTCTACTCTAGTACCCAGTCAGTCAGTAAAAACCCCGAGACTAGATAGCCACGTCCTGCATAGTCCTCAGACAGCCAGTCAGTAATACCCTGGAGACTAGACTAGCACCTCCTGACTCTAGTCCCAGTCAGTCAGTAATACCCTGGAGACTAGACTAGCACCTCCTGACTCTAGTCCTCAGACAGCCAGTCAGTAATACCCTGGAGACTAGACTAGCACCTCCTGACTCTAGTCCCCAGTCAGTCAGTAATACCCTGGAGACTAGACTAGCACCTCCTGACTCTAGTCCCCAGTCAGCCAGTCAGTAATACCCTGGAGACTAGACTAGCACCTCCCGACTATAATCTTCAGTCAGTCCGGAGACCTTTGATGGTGGTTAGCAGTAGATGCACTTACGGTTATCTGATGAGTAAGCGCAGAGTCAACCAGTCGAGTGAACAAGTGCCCCAATGTCGCCACGTCGCTAGCAATGTCCGCCTTGCAGACGTTCGGTCGTGCAGAGCTTAGTCGCAACTTGTCGCACACCTTCTCTAGCTCACGCCCGCCAGACTCGACCCTTTCACCGTGTTGGCGCACAAATTCTGCGATGTGTCCAGCCAGACTCTGAACTAGAGGCCCCACGTGGTCCAGTAGGCCGCAGTCCAGTTGACTGGAATATGTAATACACCAATTTTATAAAATATACAAAATTGTAAAACCAAATGGTTACAACACATCTCAAGAATGGGTGACTAATGAAGTCTTGGCAGTCAGCTAAAACATTTACCCGGAGGACCAAAGATAATACAAGGTACATTAGTGACAGAATATGATTATGACATAAGCACTACAAAATGAATTGAGCATAAGTATGATTTTAGAAAATTCTTTATGTTTTGTCAACTAAGTAAGGCTTGTTTTGTTCCTATCAATTGTGTGTAGTCTGGAAAGAAGTGTATTTTGTTTCATAAGTTTTCACGTTGCCAAGCAGATAACAATTTTGTAATAATGCCACTGCACACCACCGTCTACTAGTCCGAACTACTACTTGCACACACCCCGTCCTAGTCCGAACTACTGCACACCCAGCCTAGTCGAACTACTGCACACCCACCTCTGATGAATAGTGTGTTGAATGTAGTAATGTTTATATCCACTGTAAATGATTGAATACTGACCGACATAGCTTGGAAAACTCGACGGATATTAGTCTGGTGCGGTCTTGCAACATTCTGATGGTGTCGGTGGTAGTGGCAGCCATGGCAGTCACTTGTTTGTTCAGGTCGACAGCTACAGATTTGCTCTGGAGTGTGTTCATACACTCTGTCTCGTAGAGAACACGGAGATCTCCCAGCCAGCGTTGCACAGGGTTACAGGGCTCCTGGGGACTTATATAATGGGACTACAAGGTGTTACATACAGGGGCTCCATGTTGGGAACTACTTAAAGGAAAGACAAGGGTGGATAACAATGATCTCTAGTGTGTTCATACAGATCTACAACCATACACTCTTGTCTGGTACAGATCTATTGTCCAAATGTTGGAAGAAGTTGAGGAGCAAGAGCCTACATTATACTTACTTGTCCAAATGTTGGAAGAGATCCAGCAGCCGTCGAGGACCAAGGTATCATAGCAGAGTGTCGACCAGACGAGGGGTGAGTTCTAGAGAGTCGACCAGACGAGGAGTGAATTCTGGAGTGTCAACCAGAGGAGTGAGTTCTAGAGAGTCGACAAGACGAGTGAGTTCTGGAGTGTCGACAGAGGGGTGAGTTCTAGAGAGTCGACAAGACGAGTGAGTTCTGGAGTGCCCAGACAAGGAGTGAGTTGTGGAGAGTTGATCAGACAAGGATTGAGTCCTGAAGTGTCCCTTGTCTTGGGCGTGGAGGTGAAGAGGGGCCCTGACACAGGGGAAGATGTTGAAGTTCCTTTAACCCTGGCGCACTTGGTGATTGGCGTGAGGTCGATGCAGTGGGGAAAGGGGGTCTCCGAGTCAGAGAAACCTGAGTCCTGGGACTTGTGGCTGTGACATGGACTGTTGGAGTCCCTGGCCTCGTCGTTAGACCACCACACCTTGGATGGGGACCTATGAAACTCTCCCATCCCTGGGGGGCCTGCAACATGCAACACGCTCTAGGACAATCTAGGTTACAATATAACAATCAAACAACGGTGCCCTGGTTTAAATATATAACACTCAATACAGTTTCAACCTAGGGGGGAGTACAGTACAAAGATCCCAGAGTATTATGGCAGTGACTGTACAGTTTCAACCCTAGGGGGGAGTACAGTACAAAGATCCCCATAGTATTATGGCAGTGACTGTACAGTTTCAACCCTAGGAGATAGTACAGTACAAAGATCCCCATAGTATTATGGCAGTGACTGTACAGTTTCAACCCTAGGGGGGAGTACAGTACAAAGATCCCCATAGTATTATGGCAGTGACTGTACAGTTTCAACCTAGGGGAGAGTACAGTACAAAGACCCCGACTACTATGTCAGTGACTGTACAGTTTCAACCCTAGGGGAGAGTACAGTACAAAGATCCCAGACTACTATGTCAGTGACTGTACAGTTTCAACCCTAGGGGGGAGTACAGTACAAAGATCCCCATAGTATTATGGCAGTGACTGTACAGTTTCAACCCTAGGGGAGAGTACAGTACAAAGATCCCCATAGTATTATGGCAGTGACTGTACAGTTTCAACCCTAGGGGGGACTACAGTACAAAGATCCCCAGACTACTATGGCAGTGACTGTACAGTTTCAACCCTAGGGGAGAGTACAGTACAAAGATCCCAGACTACTATGGCAGTGACTGTACAGTTTCAACCTAGGGGGGAGTACAGTACAAAGATCCACAGAGTATTATGTCAATGACTGTACAGTTTCAACCCTAGGGGGAGTACAGTACAAAGACCCCCATAGTATTATGTCAATGACTGTACAGTTTCAACCCTAGGAGATAGTACAGTACAAAGATCCACAGAGTATTATGTCAGTGACTGTACAGTTTCAACCCTAGGGGAGAGTACAGTACAAAGAGTCCCAGAGTACTATGTCAGTGACTGTACTGGTTCTACCCTAGGGGATACTTCACCCCTCCAATCTGCACCCTTCCAACGGCCTTGTGTCATCTCTTGCAGCTGTCTCTTTAGTAACGGCTGTTCTCACACAGCCCTGGCACGAGGCGGTATTACAAACATTGAATAGTTCCCTTCCATTACCAGTTCATTCATTCATACATTCGATAGTTCCCTGCTGTTCAAGAGTTGGGCTTACTTCACTGGTTCTGTCTAACCGAATTGAAAGAAAGTCATGACTACACTATAGAAAGAAACGAACTTTATGGTGTGTAGTTGCTGTACATGCATTAAGATTATTTCATTTGATGTTATCATATAATATGCTCACAACTCAGATCTTAAACTAATTTATTAGTTATGATGATTGTTTACTATAGACCTGTTTCTATAACTAAACTTATATTTAAAAATGTATTATTATTTATGGTACATAACGCAGCATCTTTACTACCGATAATTCTTTACATCTTTTACAATACGTGTTACGACAGCCTCACTCACGATAGCAATGACAAATCAGATTTATTTACAAGATAGCCTGACTCACTACAGCAATAACAAACTAGCCTTCTTTACAAGACATCCTGACTCACTACAGCAATAACAAACTATCCTTCTTTACAAGACAGCTTGACTCAGGACAGCAATAACAAACTAGCATTCTTTACAAGACAGCTTGACTCACTACAGCAATAACAAACTAGCATTCTTTACAATACATCCTGACTCACGACAGCAATAACAAATCAGCCTTTTTTACAAGACATCCTGACTCACTACAGCAATAACAAACTAGCCTTCTTTACGAGACAGCCTGACTCACGACAGCAATGACAAACTAGCCTTCTTTACGAGACAGCCTGACTCACGACAGCAATAACAAACTAGCCTTCTTTACAAGATAGTCTGACTCACGACAGCAATGACAAACTAGCCTTCTTTACAAGACAGCCTGACTCACGACAGCAATAACAAACTAGCCTTCTTTACAAGACAGCTTGACTCACTACAGCAATAACAAACTAGCATTCTTTACAAGACATCCTGACTCACGACAGCAATAACAAACTAGCCTTTTTTACAAGACATCCTGACTCACGACAGCAATAACAAACTAGCCTTCTTTACAAGACATCCTGACTCACTACAGCAATAACAAACTAGCCTTCTTTACGAGACAGCCTGACTCACGACAGCAATGACAAACTAGCCTTCTTTACGAGACAGCCTGACTCACGACAGCAATAACAAACTAGCCTTCTTTACAAGATAGTCTGACTCACGACAGCAATGACAAACTAGCCTTCTTTACAAGACAGCCTGACTCACGACAGCAATGACAAACTAGCCTTCTTTACGAGACAGCCTGACTCACGACAGCAATAACAAACTAGCCTTCTTTACAAGATAGTCTGACTCACTACAGCAATAACAAACTAGCCTTCTTTACAAGACATCCTGACTCACTACAGCAATAACAAACTAGCCTTCTTTACAAGACAGCTTGACTCACTACAGCAATAACAAACTATCATTCTTTACAAGACATCCTGACTCACGACAGCAATAACAAATCAGCCTTTTTTACAAGATATCCTGACTCACGCCAGCAATAACAAACTAGCCTTCTTTACAAGACATCCTGACTCACTACAGCAATAACAAACTAGCCTTCTTTACAAGACATCCTGACTCACTACAGCAATAACAAACTAGCCTTCTTTACAAGACATCCTGACTCACTACAGCAATAACAAACTAGCCTTCTTTACAAGACAGCTTGACTCACTACAGCAATAACAAACTAGCATTCTTTACAATACATCCTGACTCACTACAGCAATAACAAACTAGCCTTCTTTACAAGACATCCTGACTCACTACAGCAATAACAAACTAGCCTTCTTTACAAGACAGCTTGACTCACTACAGCAATAACAAACTAGCATTCTTTACAATACATCCTGACTCACGACAGCAATAACAAATCAGCCTTTTTTACAAGACATCCTGACTCACGACAGCAATAACAAACTAGCCTTCTTTACAAGACATCCTGACTCACTACAGCAATAACAAACTAGCCTTCTTTACGAGACAGCCTGACTCACGACAGCAATGACAAACTAGCCTTCTTTACGAGACAGCCTGACTCACGACAGCAATAACAAACTAGCCTTCTTTACAAGATAGTCTGACTCACGACAGCAATGACAAACTAGCCTTCTTTACAAGACAGCCTGACTCACGACAGCAATGACAAACTAGCCTTCTTTACGAGACAGCCTGACTCACGACAGCAATAACAAACTAGCCTTCTTTACAAGATAGTCTGACTCACTACAGCAATAACAAACTAGCCTTCTTTACAAGACATCCTGACTCACTACAGCAATAACAAACTAGCCTTCTTTACAAGACAGCTTGACTCACTACAGCAATAACAAACTATCATTCTTTACAAGACATCCTGACTCACGACAGCAATAACAAATCAGCCTTTTTTACAAGATATCCTGACTCACGACAGCAATAACAAACTAGCCTTCTTTACAAGACATCCTGACTCACTACAGCAATAAAAACTAGCCTTCTTTACGAGACAGCTTGACTCACGACAGCAATAACAAATCAGCCTTTTTTACAAGACATCCTGACTCACGACAGCAATAACAAACTAGCCTTCTTTACGAGACAGCTTGACTCACGACAGCAATAACAAATCAGCCTTTTTTACAAGACATCCTGACTCACGACAGCAATAACAAACTAGCCTTCTTTACAAGACATCCTGACTCACTACAGCAATAACAAACTAGCCTTCTTTACGAGACAGCTTGACTCACTACAGCAATAACAAACTAGCCTTCTTTACAAGACATCCTGACTCACGACAGCAATAACAAACTAGCCTTCTTTACGAGACAGCAGCCCCCACTCCCTTCTTCCTGTACGAGGTGTTACGTGCTCTGAGCTTGTAGAATGCTGTGTGTCCCATTGTTCCTGTGTGTTGTGTTGAGGCTACAGTTCGTGCAGGAATGCTGCTTTTGTTAGCACATTGCTTAGTCTCCAGTGTTAGGTTGACATCTGACCAGGAGACTTGACAGATGATGTCATAGTCAAGGTATCAACCACCATCACCACTGCCGGTAATATTCTAGTGATGAGTGGACACAATGCGGGCTGGCTACAGTGAATCACCAGGGATTGTACAAGTAGGTCCAACTGATGATTCCATCCAGAGACGAGTGACGCACAATCAGTGGCGTGAAACGATCAAAAAACACAGGGAGCATCGGAGTTGGCCCCCGAGGAAACACATGATCGTAATCTGGGACTACGCCCTGTTATACTGGCAGTCCAAAGATCCATCCTATCTGTCCTCTTGGCTGATAGGTCAGGGATACTGACTACAGGTCTAGTATACCCAGTGATATATTGTCAACGAATGAGTGGATTATATTAGTTGTAACCTAACAGTCTACAATGGATAATAATTTATTTTAGAAATTCAAAGGCCAGCTTCGTGGAACCTCAGCTGGAGCCTGGAGCTGGCATCGGGAATTTTTATAACAATCAAACAGATAAATTTGAAGCCTGGTTGAAAGTTTGCTGCATCTTTTCGTGAAAGTGTCCATTTTTCTGGAGCGAGCCCGTTCAAAATATATTACTAATCTGGAAATACGAGCATTAATTAACATGATAGCCTCCTCTGGTTTGAACAATGTAAAACGGGTTTCGCAAACCTTTTTAGAATCGCGAGCCAAATTTTAGAACGACGAACTTTTGAGACCCACCTAGCTTTTAATAGTCATGAAGTGGAAGGGGAGATTTTTTTTTACTATTTTCTTTTATTCGTCTATATATTGTACGCCTTATATATTTTCTTTTTTACTTTCATGGAGAGAGTGAGTATTTTGATCGTCAAAAAACTTACAATAGCCCTGCTGAAAACCTAAAAAGTAGTTTTCTCGATGCCATCTGTCTGTATCTTGGAGTAAAGCCGAAACCATTTTACCGTTCGGGCTAAAACTTGATATTTGGGGTTTTATAAGCTATCACCACAGGGGGCTGGGCTTTTGGAATTAGATAATTATCTAACCCTAAGATTAAGGGTAGTTTACTTAAAAATCAAAATAGAAAAAATCGATTTGCTCGAAATACGCTCTAACGATTTTGATTAAAATTTGTATCTAGACACTGGTTAGCTATAAACAAAATGGTGCATCTCCTTTTTCCGTGAAAAAACAACTTTGAGTGTACTTTACGTATGTGAATATCTATAATTTTTATTTTATCTCAACTCTTTGAGATACGAAATAACTTGTTAAAAAATTGTTGAGACTATTAAAAATAATAAACTTTTGTTTGAAATGTAATTTTTATAAAACCAATAGTTTCCGAGCTAGAAGCAAATATATATATATATATGTGTGTGTGTGTGTGTGTGTGTGTGTGTGTGTGTGTGTGTTTTGTGATATGGAAGTTTGGGGGTGGAGTTTGATTTCATTCATGATCTTTGGTAGAATGTGATGCTCTTTTTTTCATTATTTCGTTTAAAATATCCTCCTAGTTTTAAGTAAATGTCTTTATTTTTATATAAAAGATAGAGGGAGGAAAAAGTCTGTGCGGGGCACAGTACCGATCATTTTTATTATTATTTTCATTTCCAAACGATTACATAAACATTTGTCTCGCTATCCACAGTTTTGGTAACCAGTGATGTATCTCTTGAGGGGCAGCTGTGTTTTCTTACAAGCTAGAGTGAGCCACGTGCGCGCGATGTCTTCCTCTCCAGGTGTTCTACTAGCAGCAGATGTCTAGGGGGGGGGGGGGGGGTTCAACTGTCCCTTCACAGATAACAGCTGGGGAAATCCGCTCCGGTGGCCGTATGGTCTAACGCGCTACTCTCGCAGTAGACTAGACTGCCGATGACGGAAATATGGAGGCTCGAATCTCGGTCGGGTGTACTGAGGGTGGTTTTGCCATAATTGTTTTTTTCCACTCTCCCTCCACGCAAATTTGGGTACACTTCCTAAAGATATAACCTTCCAAAATCTCTAAAACCACTAGTGTAATTAGTACATATTATGGTGCGTACGCCGTACAATCCGAACGGGTAGTAAAACGTGTTTAAAAAAAAACAGCTGGAGAAGTTGTTTGATGCGGGATCAGTTCACCCCCCCTCCCCCCTCCTCTGTTAAAGCGAGCGAAACATTAGCGTCGCGAAAACTGGGGAACCAAATAATTTTTGAAACATTCATCGTCCCAAAGGGGGACCCAAGGGGGAGAGATTGTATTTCATGAAGCTACTTCAAGTTTTTTTTTTTTGGTCATCGCGTTCTACTACCCGTTCCGGGTTTCCCGAATATGCAGTCATTTACGCTAACGTGTTAGGGAAGTGGAAGGTTGAATTTAGAGAAGATGTACCCGCATTTGCGTGGATGGGAGAGTGGAAAACTATTCAAGTAACACTTCCTGTACACCCGACTGGGAATCGAACCCCGATCCATTATATTATTATGTGAGTGTGACGCCTTAGACTTTTCGACCATCTATGAGGGTTACTTTATTATAATTAAATCAAGGAAATAAATTAAGAGGCCCAGTCCATGAGAGGTCGATAGTCAGTGGTTCTCAACCTTTTTGGTACTCGCGGCACACTCTCAATAAAAACATGTTTTACGGCACACTCCAAAAGTCAAACACCAATTTTAAGGAGTTTTTGGAAATTAAGAATAAACTTTTTTTTCTTTACTAATCACAGTTAATGGAGATATTAAAAAATATTAATTTTTATTTTAAAAGTAATGCTCTAATAATACGGTAAATTAAATAAATATGTATTTAATATACGATGTTTAACGTGCACTTTCTGATATGGAATGATTATATCAACGTTAGACTTACAAACTAGCTTACATTTAGAACAGACACGACACTCATTTACATGCATCATTGTGAAAGTGTTACCGACGAACTTTTTTTAAATGCATGCCGGAAGTCGAGCCAAGGACTTTTGGATAGCTAAGTAGAGGCGTTACTGACTGAAATAAGGTGTTAATTAACATTTTAACCATATAATAGTAATAATACATTAGTGTTTTTTGATTACCATAGAGAGTAAGAATAAAATAATGAACCAAACACTATTTTTATGTGAAACTTGAACCTGAAAGCATTTATTTATAAAAGTGGGGAGGCAGCGACTCCCATTTCGTGTCTTAAGTTTATTTACTTTTTTGCTTTTGATGTTTGCAAGAGTTGAGAATATTATTTTTGCAGAGATATGACGTTAACAAATTGATAAAAATTTAGCTGCACACCTTTGAAGTATTTGCGGCACTTCATAATTGACGCGTTAGACTATGTGACCATCGATGCGGGTTTTTTTTTTAAATTACTCATTATAAAATGAACAATATGATACATTAAAAGCTACCCACTACTTTAGTTTTATGTTAAATTGATGTTTGTACTCACATTACATGCCCTGAAATTTAAGATACAACAATTACTGAACAACTTTCGCCACTGAAAACAATATTACTTTCAATAATGTCACAGTTAATGATTTCCAATTATCAGAAGTTTTCAAATGTTTGAACAAGCTATTTGTTTATTTTGTTTATCTCTTCCTATCAGAGGAGTAAACTAATTGTAGAATAGTACAGTTGTATCAGCACACAATCATTTCATCGCACTGTCAACCTATCTCCAAGCATCCACTGAACCGCGCATACCTAAACGTCGGCATTATACCTGACATGAATAACCTGCGATTACCGCTTGAACTTAAAACATAAACCAAGCGTATTTACTAGCGCTCACAGCGACTATATTCTTAGCTAAGAGCTGGTGGGACAGAGACCTAGCCTAAAGCGCTAGTATCGTTGCAGTATTGCGCACATGTTATTTTTAATGTTGAAGAAAGGATTAAACTACAAAATTTAATGTTGTGGTTTAAAACTATTAACCAGAGTAAATAATCAATCACAACAAAATAAATGATTAGGTAAAATACAGACGATCTTCAATTCATTTGTTTAGTCAATATTGTTATAGCATTTAACTTTGTTTTAGAATGCTAAATATATTTTAGCAAAATTAGCTTAGCACACTCAGGGGTGACTTTACGCTTAGCAAGAAAATCAACACCAGTACTGTTCCATCCACACTACTAACACACACAGCTTTGTTCATGCATACCAGCCTTAGAATAATGTGTTTGAAATGTTATTTTGCAAGTTTTACAAACTTAGCCTTACCTTGACAACTTTTGCCAAGCAAAATTCTTTAAAGCTTTGATCAACTTTTAAGCATTGTCCAGACACAAGATGGGGCAATGGCGCACACAAAACATTTTTGTCGTGAGGGGGTGTATTATTTGACAACAACATTGGTCTTTTGGCCAATGTTGTTTGATACTCTAGTTTCGTTGAGTCTGCGTCTGCCTATTAATTTAAGAGTTCCAAGTTATAATCCCGACATGCCCGAAAAAGGTATCGTATTGCACTTGGTCGTCGGTAAAGTAAGGAATGAGGTCTCGACTGAATGCAGTAACGCTGCTTTTAGCACATTCTACACGCAAATGTGGATTTAATTATTTTTAACTACCTGCTTTATCTCTATACCATTATATTGCCCTTAGTAACCATCATTACCCACTTCAGCGGCCACGTGGTCTAATGCACTATTCTCACAGTAGACTAGACTACCAATGACAGGCCGATCGAGGTTTGAGTCTCGGTCGGGTGTACTGAAGGTTTTTTCCAAAATGGTTTGCCACTCTCCCTCCACGCAAATATGGGTACACTTCTATGAATATAACTACATTAAAACCATTAGCGGAATTAGTACATAGGAGTACATAGTACGGACAGGTAGTAAGATGCAGTGCTTTTTTTTAAAAAAAAACATAATTTATTAATGCGCGCGTGATATTCTGCAAAGATACTAGCGCTCTTGAGCTTTGATGATCACCAGAACTAAAGAGAATTTAGACCTATATATATTATACCTTAGTTAAAATTGATTTATCTAGTCAATCTAATATTTGTATCTCAAAATTTTATATAATATGTTAAAAATATTATTTATAAAATTAAAAGTTTGAAGTTATATATTTAAAGAACTATACAATAGTAAATATTAAAATAAAATTATAATTTTACAAAATTGATTTGTATCTGGTAGTATAGTTGAACACCACTTCCTTTCCACGAGGGAACCATCAAAATGCAGAAGCCTACTAAAGTATGTAAATACATTTAATTTATCTTGTTAAAATATCAAACATAGCATTTCAAACATGCTACAAAAGATGTAAATACATTTAATTTATCTTGTTAAAATATCAAACATGTAATATTTATGTATTTTTTTCAGACTACGAAGGAGCCTATACAGTGTGTGCAGGTTTTTGGAAGGAAGGTAAGTAGAGAGCTCCCAGAATTCCGCCACAAACATAATAAACTAACCATGATTCTAGTCAAACTTTTTTGCCATCCTAGTTTTATTTCATTATCTTCATTAATTTTAAAAATATTTCGAGGAATATCAAATAGGCACATTAGTCTATTTGACTAAGTTACCCAAACATCTTTTGGAAAAAAAGGTTTTAAACGACAAACACTTTCCACATCCTAACTAACACATAGGCTGTATCCGAATAGTCTACTTAACGCGCCGTTGACCCTTGACTTTCACTCGATATTTACATTGGCAATCGCGTGATAAAGGGTAGAACCATCCGAATAGTCACGAAATGTGCCAATGCACAAGCCCTTGAGACCAAGGGCGACGGAAAGTTACCCTTGACATGCCGTCGTTGCGGAATTTGACTGGCAACTGTTTAATTTTTTGTCTGCTAGAGTAATGTGATCTGTTATTTAAGTATTTTAACTATAAGGGTACTTCTTTTGTTGTAGTGTTTTTGTGTTGTGTTGGAAATGTCTAGTGAAAAGAAGCGAGAATGGATATTAAAACGTTGTATTCGTTTTCATTCCCTGCTGATAGATGGCGTTTAAAATAGTTTCTAAGATCACTGGTAGGAAGCACCACTGCAGACTCAAGGGTGTGTAAAGGGTAATTTGCTGTTCGAAAAGTTTTTTGCAGTCATCGATCTCAAGTGCGTGTAAAGTGTAAATTTATCAAGTCATGTGTACTTGACTATTCGGCTACAGCCATAGCCTACAGTTACTTTGGTCAATTGGATTGGACTAATCATAAATACTAACATTGCGAAGAAACAAGTTCTAAGTTAAATGTAGTTTACTTATATCCTAACCAAACCTATTATTTGCTGCTTCATGAAAAATAAGGTTTTTAGGTTTAGATAGTTTTTTTATTCTAAACATAATATTTCTTTCACCTCTGTGGGTTTTACCCATTTTAGAGGCCTATCCCACACATTATCCTTGCATATTAAGAATTGCGTTGCAGTCAAGTCTAAGGGCACACGTGTGTTTTGAGTAGATTAGCTTGGGTAGAGAATCAAAATACTCACTTTTGATCTTCCATATTTTACTCATTTTAATCCTGGGCCCTAATAACATAAATAGCCTACATTTTAAACAAACTTATTATAAGTCTGAAACTTCAAATTAAAATAGTTGTGAATATCAAATTATTCATTAACAGGGGCTTAATTTTCTCACATTCCCAATGAAAGTACAGACACAATCTTCACATTTATCAGGTCATATGAAAAGTTTTATCCTAATGAAGTTACTGTTGGTGTCTATTTAAGAGGAGGGGGTTTGAAGTGCGCTCCCTTTCGGAGTCCAAGAACAGGTTTATGTTCCATGGGAAGAGTGCAAGGTTGTAAAAGGCAAATTTTTCTAGGGGAGGGAAGGTCGGATTGTACATTTTACTACAGGCTTATCTTTAGTCATTAAAAGTTTGTATCACCGATTCTATGCCCTTGGAATAGAAAAAGAGGGAGAATATAGCAACATTGATAAAGATGTGGCCATAATTCCTTGACTGACAAGAAAGTTCACAGGAACTTGCTATGTCTAATGACAGTCATTTCTTGTGTTGACTTGTCAACAAGTTTGGTTCCACTACTGTAGTAAATTTTATAAATCTGTCAATTAAAATGACATGGCTTTTCCATAAGTTTGACAGCAACTCTCCGGAATTTATTAGCTGTTAGAATATGTGATTTTGTTTTAGATTTTAAAATAAATTAAACTCGAAAGTTTTGTATTTCCAAGCTTTTATTTGCACTGAGGAGTTCTGAAGAGTGACCATGATGCGACAGAACTAATGATTCACACACATGGTTGATTCTCAACACCATATGATTTATATTCTCGAAATTAAACCAATTTTTTTTCCCGGGCTAAATTTAGATTAATTGAATCTATGTTCCATGAAGTTTCAGGTCTCACCAATATTAACAAAAACATTACGTACCTTTTTTCAGATGTAAATAGTTTCATTGGGCATCCACTATTTTCACTATTTATAGGCCCATCTACATTAACCTTTTTTAGTGACACAAGCTGATCTGATTGGCTCTGCCTTCTACCTTTAAAATTGGTACGAGTAGCACCTTCTTTCTACCAATAAAGGTTTCACAAGCCAAATAGATAGACTTTTCTAGATTTGCACTAGTTCTGGCATAACTCGATAGATATTTTAGGATTATATTATGTCACTAAAATGAGAACAATTTAAAAAAATACTTTATCAAGATCTAGCTACCCGTTCTGGGTTGGACGCTGTCCTGCTAATGTATGTTACCCAGTTTACTACTAGTAGAACCAACATGAATGTGTCTATTGCTCACATCATCGTCACATGTCAAGACCACGCTCAAGTACCATCTCGGGGAAGGGGCAGAGGTAGTTTTGTTTACTTTTTCTTGAATCCAGCCCTGACTTGAATCAGTTATTGATCAGATTCCAGAATGGAAGGACTACAGTTTCAGTAATAGTTTCTGAAAAGTTGACTGCCTCGGTCTAAAATACTCATAAAACTTTGTTTCATCATCCATCAAAATGTGGATGGTCACGAAATTCTCTTCCATTCCTTCAATTTCCCATGCATTGTGAACCCACATCTTCCTTTTCAATATTTTAACTCTTCTACCTTCCTTGGGTCCACATCATTTGGCCTAAAGTGTATGCCAAATAACTAGGCCAGCTGACTTTAATAGGTCTACTGCCGCATCACCTCCTTTTCTTCTAACACTACTGCTATCACACCTAAGTCACTATTGCTAGAATTGATACACCGAGACCTTGAGACAGACTGCTCTAAAACCTGTGTGTGGTCCAGCCTTGACTCAAAACATTGTGAAACCAGCGGCTTTGGGCCGGGCGTGATCCAGGTTTTGGACGATGTTTGGCTTGAACATGGCCTTGATATGTGTGGCAAGACCTTAAATAACAGCTAGGCAATTTATTTTAGTACAACCATAGCTGTGGCATTCTTATCATGCGAGATCAGGCGTAGGCGTGGGACTTCTATGGTCAAAAGCTTCAAACTAAACAAACATTTTAAAAAACCCACCAAACTCTTGTTGTGATTGTGGCGTCCCAGACTTGTCACCACGAGGGACACAAGTGACAGATGTGTGTATTTTGCAGAAAAGTGCGACAGCGGTGGCATACTGCAAGCGCGGAAATGGCAACTTGCGAGTGAATGGCCGCCCTTTGGAGCTGGTGGAGCCGCGTGTGCTACAGTACAAGTTACAGGAGCCCCTTCTACTCCTCGGCAAGGTGAGTGTCTTTTCCGTCCACATCTTGAAACCTTGTGTTGCATATGTAAATATGATAACTGCAGGGAAAGTCCAGGATTGCTGGGACCGGGAGAACGCAGGAAATGTCACAAAAAATATAAAACCGTTCTCTTCTTAAGCCCCGCCATTTTTTTCACCCAAACATTTACCTTGCAATGTAGCAAATCTGCATAGAAGATAAAATGATCCTGTTCAAGACACCAATGTCACGACTTCACAATAGTCCATTTTATGATAAATAAAAATTAATTCTTGAATATTATTTGCTAAATTATTTGTATGGCTAGAGACTACTACTGAAAAACTGAACCTAGTGGCAACTCGGAAAACCAATCTCTTCAAAATTGTTGCGATTGTTCAACAAAACTAATGTATGCTGATCTCTAAATTGGAATTAAATCATTGAAATTTTCTAGAGGAGACTTGCAAATCATTTGATGTAGCTCCACCTAAAACCTCATCTAGAAATATTTGAAATATTTTGTAAACAATGTGATATGGTAGGATGCCATCTGAAAGGATAGTTAGGTTGGATCTAGATAGAAAACATATCTACAAATACTTATTGTCATATAGAGACATGCAAAAGGTGAGGTTATTTTTAGGGGAAAAGTGGTGTTATTTTTTCTCAAAAAGCGTGAATTAAAGCTAAAGCTGTTATTATTTTATACACAAATATGAGTCAAATTTATTCGTCAAAATAGGATAAAATTATCCAAATTTTCCGTTCATATTGTGATTTTAACTATTTATTAACATATTCGGAGAAAAATCAAATATAAATATGCACAAAACATTTCAGGCTTAGTAATATCAAACTCACTATATCAATATTATTCCCTTCGAGTCTTACAAATAGTAATATCGAAATAATCAATTATCAACTTAGGTTTAGACCAAACAATAATAACATCGAAACATGTCGTCATAGAAAGACTAAACTACTACAACATGAGAAGATAAATCAAGAAGATATAATTTTGCCAAACATGACTGCCAGTAGCAATGTCCATATATATTAATGTACTTGCTTTGATCTAGCGCAAAAACTTTTAAAGGGTGTCAACAAAGTATTGCTCTATCGAAATTTAGGTATTGTAATGTGTAAAAGTAGAAATCATGATTTTTAATGCTAACCTCAGGTAAAAAAAAGGCTTAAATATCCTGAAAATACCCATTTTACCCATAAAATAAGTAAAAACTGATACTATTCATATAAACGCAGCCCTGGTATAGTGCTATCACCAGTGTTTCCGCGTTGAAAATTATATTGCATGAGTGGTTTTGCCACATTACAAAGAAATTGTGTTTATTTAGGAAAAAAAAAGCTTGAATTTGTGTTATTGTGTGAAAACAGTAGAATTTGTGTAAAATCTTGTTTTATTGCAAATGAAAATTTTGCATGTCCTATCAATAATAATTGCGTATACCCACGGTAGTAGACGCGGTGCTAATAAAATAATAATATATAAAATAATGTGCTTGTTTTCAGGAGAGGTTTTCTGGCGTGGATATCCGCGTGCGCGTGAACGGCGGTGGCCATGTCGCTCAGATCTATGCTATCAGACAAGCCATCTCCAAGGCTCTGGTATCATACTATCAGAAGTGTGAGTATATACAAGTTAGAGGGAGTGGTTAGCACTCGTCAAGGTCGAGTGAATACATAGATAATATCTACTCTGCCAAATGGTGATTGATTCAAGTTATGATTTAACCACACTGCGGATGTCGCTCGTGATGTTCCATATCCCGAAAATGATTGAGCCATGAAATGACCGAGCCTGAAGCGACATCCATCTACACCTGCTTTCCGGCGGTATTTCCCCCCAAACTGTTAGTTTGTTAACTGTCCAAAACTTGTCTGTTTTAGATGTTGATGAGGCGTCCAAGAAGGAAATAAAGGATATCTTGATCCAGTACGACCGTACATTGTTGGTGGCCGATCCCAGGCGCTGTGAACCCAAGAAGTTTGGCGGACCTGGTGCCCGCGCCAGATACCAAAAGTCCTACCGTTAATCTGGTGTACTTGTACATTTATAAACAAATTCTAATAAAATGTATTAAAACATACCATGTAGGAATATTTAATTTTGTACCACTAAAATAAGGACAACACAATTTTAGGGTAATCTTATTAAATTATTACACTAAACTGTTGGTATTTATCCCCAAAACTATTCAGATCTCCTGGTTCTGCCAGAATTTGGCAATCAACATCGTACTCTTGTTTCAACTATTGACTCATCTCATAGATAATACCCGATTAATGTTTGGTCTATGTAGTTATTGGCCTAATGGTTTGGTTTTGAACAAATGTTTTGACTGTAATTGTATATTAATTTGTTTTTCACACGTCTAAAAAAATGAGCTGAGGAATGACTAGAGGCTCATCAATACAGTTTGACTGCAAGCACTTCCCCCACCCTCTCCTTCCTCCAGTTTGGTTGAAGAGATGGATAAATAGAGCAAGGCTTGTGAGGTATGAGATAGTAGAGGATGAGAGTGGATCAAGTGACCAAGCAAATATGTGATGGAAGAAGTTGTATCAAAAGGAAGGGCTAGGCAATTTAAGATGCGGCCAAATGTGGTAGAACAGGGATTTTCATCTTTGACAAAAAAAAATCAAACATCTTTGTCGATGAGAGATGAGTTTGCTTATATCAAATGATACCCGATATAAATGAGATTATCGAATAACCTCACACCTCTTGCTGAATTTATACATTTTGTAAAGGAACCCTCTTGTTGTGTGTTGCATTGTTTTATCATTTTTTTGATGTCTCATTTCATAATAAATAGTGTGTTCTCTGTTATGATTAAAGCACTGCTAGAAGTTTATCTTTTTTTAAAATGTATTCGTATTAGAATTTGGTGTGGCAGGGACAAATTTTATTTTAAAGTTCTGCTTGGAGAAGAAAAAATTGCGAATGATTGCCGTAAAGGACGTGGTATGAAAGTAATCTAGTTTCCATTAAATTTGTTTAGGACACCAAGTGAATGTAAGTAGACTATTTGAGATCCCCTTTGAGAATAGTGAAACTGAAGGGACACCAATCCACCCTTTCAGGCCTGTGATGAGGGGATGAAGCTAATAATCTAGGTCTGTAATCTCCATGTAAACTGTATCATTGTTCCAATACTGCCCTTGAGAATAGTTTTCCATAATATATTTTAGTGTTGACCAAATCCTTCAAATGTTTACCTTGCTGTGTTCCACTAAGATATAAGTTATAAGATAGGCCATAGTGTAATCAGTCAAGGTATCAGAAACCTCAATGTCCCCACAAGAAGTGTTAGTGTTCCTGACTAGAGCTAAATGTCCCACAATAAGTGTTAGTGCTCCTGACTAGAGCTATATGTCCCACAAGAAGTGTTAGTGTTCCTGAATAGAGCTAAATGTCCCACAGGGAGTGTTAGTGCTCCTGACTAGCGCTAAATGTCCCATAAGAAGTGTTAGTGCTCCTGACTAGAGCTATATGTCCCCACAAGAAGTGTTAGTGTTGTTGGATAGTGCTATATGTCCCCACAAGAAGTGTTAGTGTGGTTGGCTAGTGCTATATGTCCCTACAAGAAGTGTTAGTGTTGTTGACTAGAGCTATATGTCCCCACAAGAAGTGTTAGTGTTGTTGGATAGTGCTATATGTCCCACAAGAAGTGTTAGTGTTCCTGACTAGAGCTAAATGTCCCCACAAGAAGTGTTAGTGTTGTTGGATAGTGCTATATGTCCCCACAAGAAGTGTTAGTGTGGTTGGCTAGTGCTATATGTCCCCACAAGAAGTGTTAGTGTGGTTGGCTAGTGCTATATGTCCCCACAAGAAGTGTTAGTGTTGTTGGATAGTGCTATATGTCCCACAAGAAGTGTTAGTGTTCCTGACTAGAGCTAAATGTCCCACAGGGAGTGTTAGTGCTCCTGACTAGAGCTAAATGTCCCATAAGAAGTGTTAGTGTTGTTGGCTAGTACTATATGTCCCCACAAGAAGTGTTAGTGTTGTTGGCTAGTGCTATATGTCCCCACAAGAAGTGTTAGTGTTGTTGGCTAGTGCTGTATGTCCCCACAAGAAGTGTGTTAGTGTTGTTGGCTAGTGCTATATGTCCCCACAATAAGTGTTAGTGCTCCTGACTAGAGCTATATGTCCCCACAAGAAGTGTTAGTGTTGTTGGATAGTGCTATATGTCCCCACAAGAAGTGTTAGTGTGGTTGGCTAGTGCTATATGTCCCCACAAGAAGTGTTAGTGTTGTTGACTAGAGCTATATGTCCCCACAAGAAGTGTTAGTGTTGTTGGATAGTGCTATATGTCCCACAAGAAGTGTTAGTGTTCCTGACTAGAGCTAAATGTCCCACAGGGAGTGTTAGTGCTCCTGACTAGAGCTAAATGTCCCACAAGAAGTGTTAGTGTTGTTGGCTAGTGCTATATGTCCCCACAAGAAGTGTTAGTGTTGTTGGCTAGTGCTATATGTCCCCACAAGAAGTGTTAGTGTTGTTGGCTAGTGCTATATGTCCCCACAAGAAGTGTTAGTGTTGTTGGCTAGTGCTATATGTCCCCACAAGAAGTGTTAGTGTTGTTGGCTAGTGCTATATGTCCCCACAATAAGTGTTAGTGCTCCTGACTAGAGCTATATGTCCCCACAAGAAGTGTTAGTGTTGTTGGCTAGTGCTATATGTCCCCACAAGAAGTGTTAGTGTTGTTGGCTAGTGCTATATGTCCCCACAAGAAGTGTTAGTGCTCCTGACTAGAGCTAAATGTCCCACAGGGAGTGGTAGTGCTCCTGACTAGAGCCTAAATGTCCCACAAGAAGTATTAGTTCTCCTGACTAGAGCTAAATGTCCCACAGGGAGTGTTAGTGCTCCTGACTAGAGCTATATGTCCCCACAAGAAATGTTAGTGTTGTTGACTAGTGCTATATGACCCCACAAGAAGTGTTAGTGTTGCTGACTAGAGCTAAATGTCCCACAGGGAGTGGTAGTGCTCCTGACTAGAGCCTAAATGTCCCACAAGAAGTATTAGTGCTCCTGACTAGAGCTAAATGTCCACAGGGAGTGTTAGTGCTCCTGACTAGAGCTATATGTCCCCACAAGAAATGTTAGTGTTGTTGACTAGTGCTATATGACCCCACAAGAAGTGTTACTGTTGCTGACTAGAGCTAAATGTCCCACAGGGAGTGGTAGTGCTCCTGGCTAGAGCTATATGTCCCCACAAGAAATTTTAGTGTTGCTAACTAGTGCTATATGTCCCATAAGAAGTGTTAGTGTTCCTGACTAGAGCTAAATGTCCCCACAAGAAGTGTTAGTGTTGCTGACTAGAGCTAAATATCCCCACAAGAAGTGTTAGTGTTGCTGACTAAAGCTAAATGTCCCACAGGGAGTGGTAGTGCTCCTGGCGACAGTTAAATGTCCCACAAGTAGTGTTAGTGCTGCTGGCGCCGTCACGTGACCGGCGAGAGCTAAATCCGTCTCGCTCGTACTGGGCCGCCTCAGTTGTCCGAGATTGGGCGTCGGGCGTTTGTTTACTTTCGGGCGGACGGGCCTTTACTTGGATTCCGCAAGGAAATATATCACAGACAGGTTAGTCAAGTGTTTCATCTGCTGCCCACTAGTTTCCTGTTCCCTCCTCGCTCGCTATTGGTCAGTATTTATTTATCATCGCGTCTTACTACCCGTTCGAGCTACACGCTATTGGTCAGTGTTATGTGTCTCACTTTTAAAATAATTTCCCGTCAATACTGTACAAATTTTTACATTATTGATCTTTTTGCCAACATTCAGAGTATGTAGGACAATACCCGAATTTTTTAAAAACATTTACAAAATGCCCCACAAGGAATCGAACCCCGAACTATATGTATTTGATGAACTAGTTCAAATGAGGTTAATGCCTCAACCCGCACTGTAACAAGTTTTTTTAGAACATATTTCAAGAATATTTCAACATACTTCGATGGATGCATGGTCTAAGGCGTCACACTCATGTTAGATTAGACCACAGATGACAGGGAGATCTGGGTTCAAATCCTGGGCGGGTGAACTGAGGGTGGTTTTCCACTATTCCTCCCTGCAAATACGAGTATATTTCCTCTAAATTCAACCTTCCACACACTTAACTCATTAATGTAATTAGTACACGCGTATAACCTGAACAGGCGGTGCTAAAGAAATCATATTTCACCATGCTAGTAATTTCAAAACAATAATTATTGTTCCTTTTCAAATTTTAAATCGTGAATAGTTTTGAAAGAGCAAGTCTCATAAATCTCACCCTTATTGACAGACTCACATCTCCTCTCCAACTGAACCGCACTGAATCTCACCTTTATTGACAGACTCATATCTCCTCTCCAACTGAACCGCACTGAATCTCACCCTTATTGACAGACTCACATCTCCTCTCCAACTGAACCGCACTGAATCTCACCCTTATTGACAGACTCACATCTCCTCTCCAATTGAACCGCACTGAATCTCACCTTTATTGACAGACTCACATCTCCTCTCCAATTGAATCTCTCTTTTACTTACTGCTGTTATAGTAGTGTTCATCCTCTCAACAATTATCTAAAAAATTTTTACTGAATCTCGTCCTTAATGACATCTCCTATAATGTTCATCCTCTCAACAATTATCTAAATAATTTTACTGAATCTCGTCCTCAATGACATATCCTATAGTGTTCATCCTCTCAACAAATTATTTAAATAATTTTACTGAATCTCGTCCTTAATGACATCTCCTATAATGTTCATCCTCTCAACAATTATCTAAATAATTTTACTGAATCTCGTCCTTAATGACATCTCCTATAGTGTTCATCCTCTCAACGATTATCTAAATAATTTTACTGAATCTCGTCCTTAATGACATCTCCTATAATGTTCATCCTCTCAACAATTATCTAAATAATTTTACTGAATCTCGTCCTCAATGACATCTCCTATAGTGTTCATCCTCTCAACAAATTATTTAAATAATTTTACTGAATCTCGTCCTTAATGACATCTTCTATAGTGTTTATCCTCTCAACAAATTATCTAAATAATTTTACTGAATCTTGTCCTTAATAACATCTCCTAGAGTGTTCATCCTCTCAACGATTATATAAATAATTTTACTGAATATCGTCCTTAATGACATCTCCTATAGTGTTCATCCTCTCAACGATTATCTAAATAATTTTACTGAATCTCGTCCTTAATGACATCTCCTATAATGTTCATCCTCTCAACGATTATATAAATAATTTTACTGAATCTCGTCCTTAATGACATCTCCTATAATGTTCATCCTCTCAACGATTATCTAAATAATTTTACTGAATCTCGTCCTTAATGAAATCTCCTCCATTCTTCCTCCCTCATTCTCTTCCACGCTCATCCTCTCACTTGCACACTTGCTGCTCTCTGTTCCTCCCATCTCTTCCTTGGTCTCCCTTGCAGTATCTTCCCTACATACTTTATATCCATTAATCTTCTTAGAATCCTCTCCCCTTCCATCCTCATTATGTGTCCATACCATCTTAGTCTTGTTTTCTCTACTATCTCATGTACTCCAACATCCTCATTACATGTCCATACCATCTCATCCTTGCTTCCTTTACTATCTCATGTACTCCAACATCCTCATTACATGTCCATACCATCTCATCCTTGCTTCCTTTACTATCTCATGTACTCCAACATCCTCATTACATGTCCATACCATCTCATCCTTGCTTCCTTTACTATCTCATGCAACCCTGTACCCCAACTCTAGATTTTACATCTTCATTCCTAATCCTATCTCTTCTGGTGACAGCTAGCATACTTCTCAAAAACTATTTCCATGGCGTCCACTTTCCTCATTTCTCTTTTATCCAAAGTCCACGTTTCCGCTGCATACGTTAATATGGGTATGAAGTGTACTCTATACAGCACTTCCTTACACTTTAGGGGCACTTCTCTTCTCCACATTAAGTCTCTTGCACACCTATAGAACAACTCTCCATAGCAGGTCTCTTACACACCTGTATAAAACCTCTTTTGACTGCCTTCTTCTTGCCTCAATCATACCACCCAGATACTTCACGCTCTTTGCTTCTTTCAAATCGGCTCCATCCAGCTCTATCACCTTTCTTCGGCTTGTTCTCTTCCTTGTCTTCACCATCACTTCACTTTTAGCCATACTAAATTTCATTCCACACTTTTTCACCTCTTCATTACATTCCTGCAACTGTTCCTGTACATCCTCTTCCCTCCATACCATCAAGTCATCTGCAAACATTATTGCTTTCACTTTCTCCTCACCCAGTTTCCCTGCTACTCTATTTACGATCATTTCCATGAACAATACAAATATTAATTTAATGGTGAGAGGGCACTTCTCTGCTTGACTCCATTTTTTTAATTTGAGCCACTCTGCCCACCCTCTCTCCGTCTGTACACAACTCACATTAATAACATCTCCCTCTTGTGTTCAAACTCTCAACTGCTCTCCAACAGAATTGTCCTGAATCTAGCCCTTAATGACACCTCCTCTTGTGTTCAAACTCTCAACTGCTCTCCAACAGAATTGTCCTGAATCTAGCCCTTAATGACACCTCCTCTTGTGTTCAAACTCTCAACTGCTCTCCAACAGAATTGTCCTGAATCTAGCCCTTAATGACACCTCCTCTTGTGTTCAAACTCTCAACTGCTCTCCAACAGAATTGTCCTGAATCTAGCCCTTAATGACACCTCCTCTTGTGTTCAAACTCTCAACTGCTCTCCAACAGAATTGTCCTGAATCTAGCCCTTAATGACACCTCCTCTTGTGTTCAAACTCTCAACTGCTCTCCAACAGAATTGTCCTGAATCTAGCCCTTAATGACACCTCCTCTTGTGTTCAAACTCTCAACTGCTCTCCAACAGAATTGTCCTGAATCTAGCCCTTAATGACACCTCCTCTTGTGTTCAAACTCTCAACTGCTCTCCAACAGAATTGTCCTGAATCTAGCCCTTGATGACACCTCCTCTTGTGTTCAAACTCTCAACTGCTCTCCATCTGAACTTTTCTAGTTATCATGATTATTTACTAACATGAATTTGCAAAACTTTTCCAAGTAGAACTTGAACCTAAGCCACTTTCAATAACTTTCTGTAGGACATTTTGAAATGATAATATAAAGTATGATATAATTCTTTTAGGATGACAGGCTCACAAAATAAAAATATATATGTTTGCATTTAATATTGATGTTACTTTAATATATTTATATTGGCATTGCTATTATCTGCTGAAAATGAAAGCTGTGGATCATATGATTTGACCTATGAACATATAAATGACGTCATCCAAGAGTTGGTCTAGGTTTTTTAAATACGTCACATCAAATCACGCCCTGGGAGCCAATGTATGTTTTTATTGCAGACCGTGAACTGACTTACAACAGCCTCACCATGATACATGTGGATGAATCTGACCCCGTGGGAGGTGAGTACCAGCAGCAGAGCTATCATACCTGACTCACCTTATACCTGGAGTGTTACTGGGTATAATGGCAGTTTTACTGGAAGACCTGACTCACCTTATACCTGGCATGTTACTTGGTATAATGGCAGGTGAACTGGCTGAGCTATCATACCTGTCTCGTCTTATACTTAGCGTGTTTCTGGATATAATGGCAGTTTTACTGGCAGACCTGACTCACCTTATACCTGGCAGACCTGACTCACCTTATACCTGGCAGACCTGACTCACCTTATACCTGACGTGGCAGGTCTCCTGGCTGAGCTATCATACCTGACTTGCCTTATACCTGGCGTGTTACCGGATATAATGGCAAGTTTACTGGCTGAGCTATTATAGCTGGATCGTCTTATACCTGGCGTGTTACTGGGTATAATGGCTGGTCTACTGGCTCAGCTATCATACCTGTCTCGTCTTATACCTGGCGTGTTTCTGGATATAATGGCGGGTCTACTACTGAGCTATCGTACCTGACTCGCCTTATACATGACGTGTTTCTAGGTATAATGACAGGTTTACTGGCCTACCTGACTCACCTTATACCTGGCGTGCTACTGGATATAATGGCAGATGAACTGGTGGAGCTATCATACCTGACTTTCACCATATACCTGAAGTGATACTGAATATAATGATAGATCTACTGGCTGAGCTATCACACCATTTATCTATTTTATAGAATTCGATAGAGAAATTTTACAGTGCAGCTTAATACAATTTGTATTATTTTACGGAAAATGTTTCCGTCAGGAATAACTTTTATAAGCCCGTAGCTTTTAAAGCTTGCATATGTTAGAAAAATATAAATTGTAACTAGTGAAGTGTAAAAAACTTTTGGGCTTGATTTTTTTTTAAGGAGTGTGAATTGTAAGCGGAATTTAACTGATGTGGAACAAAATGGCTGAAAAAAAACCATATAGTATCCTATCATTTTTAGCTAGAGGTTCTCTGTTAGTGAGTGTAATATATTTGTAATTAATTATTTGATGTTGTTTGTTGTCTAGAGATGGAACCCAGCTTCCCTTACAGGGACATAGTCATTAAGAGAGGACAGGATGTGAAGGATTTATTTCTGCTACAGACAGAGATTGGCAGGTAGGAAACGGTCGCGGCTCAGTATTGTTGCAGTTAATCTCTCGTGATGGAATCTCAATTCCCAACATTATTTTTCTGGCAGTGTTTATATGCGGGAGGTTTTAATAGCTGGTATTTCCGTCCCAAGGTGAAGAGTAGCTGCAGTTCTGCCAACATGCCTCACACAATTCCAAGTCGCCAGACAAGATGTTCACACGAACAATTTCTAGACTGAGTTTATATTCAGACGTGACGCATGTCTGATAGTGCATAGCGCACAGTGCACAACAATTCACAATAAAAATATAACCGTTTAAACTATTACTAAAATCGATTGTTTTTTATTTATTTATAGAAGTTGGCCTAACCTCTTCACGCTAGTATATAAGGTTTTAAAAATACTTATTTCTAAGGGTTAAAAAAAGTTCATTGAACTGAATATTTTGAAACATAAAATTAACCTAATCCAAAATGGTGCCTTTCTAGTAAATCAAATTAGATTTTTATTTGGTTTTGATTTCATTCTTGTCATTAATATGATGGTAGATCTACTTCTCAATAACAGATCGAAATATGAAAGATTTATCTTTTATTTTAAATTATATTTACAATCCTACTCATTAACACTAATATATGCCGCCATTTTAATTTATCGAAGTGACATGTCTTACAAAGTGTGCCTACTCATGAGTCGTCACAAATTTGCTCTCAAATTGAGTTAGTACTTTTTAGTGGTTACGGATTTAGACGCATGTTTTAAAGTTGCACTGGTACGCCTATTTGCTCCCTTTTGTGAATCCAGGCCCAGCAAAGGCAAATATTTAAATAAAAAGCAACAATGCAAATAAAATTGTGTGTTTTTACAATCGAAACATGTGAAGCAAATTCAAAGATGAAGTTTAAGATAGTTTTTGTAGCATAACACTATTACTTTTTAAACTATTCAAATGCATTTAATCAAAGATATATATTTTAAGAAGGAAATCATGCATACTATATTATTTTATGTTGAGATAGTTGAATGTATCTGTGCTTACGTTTATTTAATGTAGTTTAATCTCTAGTTGGTGTTAAAATACTGTTGAGTAGCGGTTCTTAAAATTATTATGTTTTATTATGTCATATTTAGTGAGATATTTCAAATCTGTTCATAATATGTTCAAGTTTTATTTTTACTTTCAAATTGTTTTCAAGATGGGAAGGTTATTGTGGGTGTCGGAAGTTAAGGCAAAGAAGATTTGACTTCAACGTTTAAAATTTTCGAGTACCCCTAGCAGTTTTATATCGTCAATAAATTGTTGTCCAAACAAATCGACACGTGGGTGTGTCCTGTTACAGGGGAAAGTTCGGAACGGTGTACCGTTGCCAGGAACACAGCACGGGACTGCAGCTCGCCGCCAAGTTCGTATCGACGTCGCGACGTGAAGACAGGCGCAATGTGGAGCGCGAGATAGACATTATGCGCGCGTTGCAGCACCCTCGACTCATTCAGCTGTACGACGCATTCGACAACGGGAAAGTTATGGTGCTCATACTTGAACTGTGAGTTTCGCTAGTATTGTTTCACTAAGTTGGCAGCCACCAAAAGTGCTGTACAAAGTCAAGAGCGATTAAGTTCCCTTAAATGAGTATTTCATGAATCTATTTGCTATTCATGCGAGAATCAGACGATAATATAAATGTATTATTTAAAAATAGCTGCGATTCCTTTTAGATAAAAACAAAACATATTTAAAATGAAATAAAACATATCCCAAAAGCAGAAATAACATTTAAAAGTCACATTAGATAGATAGTTCAACAAGCCAATCTGTTCGATTATATTTGTGGTTTTGTTATTTGTAGGATGCAGCAAGAGTATTCATATTTATTATTCTATATCCTAGCGGCCACCCATGCCAGTGACGTAATTATAATATACCGCCCAAAATATTTACTATTCTTCCTGGGACATTGGTACATTAGGACAATGATGCTTATTGTTTGGAGTTGTATGGGTGGTAGCTTTGCTGAATAAGGGAAATATAAAACAATAAACTTGTCACTTGGTTCTGCGACAGAGATCGGCCGACGAGTCCTGATTGTCTTTTGTCTAGGGATGGGTTGTGAAATCACAACCTGCTCCTTTGTCACTGCTCCTCTGACGTCACATTCACAGCCTGTTCCTGACAGACGAAAGGAGCTGTTCCTTTTTTGTCACTGGTCAGTTTGAAACGTTAAACCTATTACTGTATGCCCATTTGTTTTCTCCGAGCTTCTATTGTTTTCTCTCGGTCAAGACTGCGTCGTTACAATAGTGTACGGTAGATGGCAGCACAAAACAGCTACGTATTAGAAGTGTTTATCAACGCTTGGCATTGCTCCTCGTCTCTCTACTTTCTTTCACAGGCAGCGCTGGTACAGGTTTAGAGGAACCTTGTTCCTCGTCTCTGTCACAGGCAACGCTGTAACAGGTCCGGAGTAAATTGTTTCTCGTCTCTCTGTCACAGGTAGGGATGGGTTGTGAAATCACAACCTGCTCCTTTGTCACTGCTCCTCTGACGTCACATTCACAACCTGTTCCTGACAGACGAAAGGAGCTGTTCCTTTTTGTCACTGCTCCACGGATCAAATACGCGCTGTAACAGGTCCGGAGTAAACTTGTTCCTCGTCTCTCTGTCACAGGCAGCGCTGGAACTGGTCCAAAGTAACCTTGCTCCTCGTCTCTGTCACAGGCTGCGCTGTAACAGGTCCGGTGCAACCTTGTTCCTTTATGCTCCGGAGATAATTTGGAGCAGTCGTACAGTAAAAAGGAAGTGGAGGCTTTGTGTTCTTGTCACAGCGCTGAGATCAGGTCCGGCGCAACCTTACTTATCTATTATAGGCCTAGTTTAGAGATGGTGTGGGGAGTCACAAATGAGTTTTGAAGGTGAAAGCTTTCGTAGTAAAAAACATTATTTCCACAATACAAGCACAATAAATTGTTACGTTGATGATTAACATTGAAGGGACCCACTTGGTGGTAAAATTATTTAAGACAAGGGTCAGCAATCTACTGACTGACTGATTTTATCTAGCCCACACATTTTTTTTGCTCTACTTTTTTTTCTTTACTTTTTTCAAATTAGCCAAACTTTTTTTTAAACCCATAAAGCGCGTGATAGCAAAAGGGTTGCCAGCATCTGGTCCTTGGCTTCACTCTTGCACTAGAATAGACTGCCGATGACAACGAGATTGAGGTTCGATTCCGGTTGGGTGCACTGAGGGTGATTTTTCCTAAACGTTTTCAACTCTCATTCCAAACAAATGTGGGTGCACTTCCTCTAGAATCAACCATCTTCATCCCTAACACATTGACGTAATTGACATAAATGCGTATAACCCGAACGGGAAGTAGACGCGGTGCTAAAAAAAAACTAGTCTGTGAGTAGGTACAAATATAGTAACTGTGACAAAAAGGAGCAGGTAAAAGGAACAGGTCCAGTGATAGAGCAGTAACAGATTGCTCCTGCTCCACTAAAGGAGCAGTTTTTCCCATCCCTAGTCACAGGTAGCGCTGGAACAAGTCCAAAGTAACCTTGCTTCTCGGCTCTGTCACAGACAGCGCTGTAACTGGTCTGGAGTAACCTTGTTCCTTTATGCTCCGGAGATATTTTAGAGCAGTATTCCAGTAGAGAGGAAGTGAATACTTTGTGTTCTTGTCACAGCGCTGAGATCAGGTCCGGCGCAACCTTATTTATCTATCATTGGCCTAGTTTATAGTTGGTTTGGGAGTCACAAATGAGCTTTGAAGGGGAAAGCTTTCGTAGTACAAAACATTATTTCCTCAATACAAGCACAGTATGTGATGTATTCTCACAATAAATTGTTACGTTAATGTTGAACATTGAAAGGGCCCACTTGGTGATCAAATGATTCAAGGCAAGGTTCAGCAATCTAGGGCCCACTGACTGGTTTTATCTAGCCCACAAAATATTTAGAAAACAATTGTGTTCAATAGAATTAATAACTAATTGTTACATGAAAAATGTAAAGTTGGACTTTTTTTTTCAAATAGGTCCAACAATTATTATTTTTTAAACACATATGGCCCACGATATCAAAAAGGTTGCAGACCCTTAGTCTCTGGCGTTACTCTTGCAATAGACTGAACTGCTGATGATAGGGAGATTGGGTTCAATTCCGGTTGGTTGCAATGAGGGTGGTTTTTTGTAAATGTTTTCCACTCTCATTTCACACAAATGTGGGTGCACTTCATCTAAACTCAGCCATCCCCATCCCTAACAAATTAGCGTAATTAGTGCATATGGCTATAAACCGAAAGGACAGTAGATGCGATGCTTAAAAAAAAATTATGTTGGTAGTAGTTTTGTATATAGGGACTGTGACAAAAAGGAGCAGGTAAAAGAAACAGGTCCAGTGGTGAAGCTGTAGCAGATTGCTCCTGCTCCACTAAAGGACCAGTTTTTCCCATCCCTACTTTTGTCGCTTTTTGTAGTTCATTTTGAAGTAGTTCACGCAGATAAGGTGAAATCGTGTGAAATAGTTCGACGACCCGTTTAGCTGGAGTAACAGTTCAGTTTGAACTTTTAGTTCGCGAACTACACATCTCTACTAAACCTGAGATTCATTCGAATGACAACACTATTCACCAATAACTGTTACAATTAAAATAGCTTTATAATTTCCAGTGTTGCCAACTGTACGATCTGGATACTACTTTTGATATAATTTCACCACATGTAAAATCCCATTTTAGGATATTTTCTAAAAGTAATATAGGCCCTGCTATCTAGTAACAAATTTTACACATTAATTATTTTTTTATGAAAATCGCAGGGCCTTCAACACTGATAGTTCCAGACCTCTTAGTGTTTTCATAAACTTTATGGTTTTGTGAATTTTACTGATGAGCAGAGCTGGTGGACTTTGATTTCCTAACAATAATTAAAAAATTACTGGTAAAGTTAGGTACAAAATATTATAAAAAAAAGTTCAAATTTGCAAAAAAAATTATCTATAAAAATAGACAAAACCTCATAAATGAATGCACACTGAATCAAACACAAGATTTACAAATGGAAACTATAAAATATGCATGCTATAAAAATCTTTGGCTATTGTGGATTCTGCTGAATATAGGTCTAGATATTGATCCACAAATACCTGCTTCAGAAGTAATAACTACCCCCTCCCAACACAGCTCTCTCCCGTCTAGTTACAGTCTCACCAGGAATGTGTAATGCCTGCTTCAGAAGTAATAGCTACCCTCTTCAGTCTAGTTACAGTCTCACCAGGAATATGTATTACCTGCTTCAAAAGTAATAACTACCCCCTTCCAACACAACCCTCTCCAGTCTAGTTACAGTCTCACCAGGAATGTGTAATGCCTGCTTCAGAAGTAATAGCTACCTCCTCCCAACACAACCCTCTCCAGTCTAGTTGCAGTCTCACCACGAATGTGTATTTTACAACCAGACAAGCAAAGAAGATACAAAGTTCATGGTCTACATTATCTTATCTTTCTGACAACCTCTTTGGTGGTGGAAACATGTTTGAGTATTTATGCATATATAAAATATCGATGGCGTCAGCATGTAAGCGAGCTATACCAATCGAGTGGTCGTTGCATGTTGACGAAGATAGTGCCAACATTTGCAGATAGAGGGTGTCATGTAGTCAGCACAACAAACCCTCCAATCATTAATCTCAGTTTTCTAGCCTGGAGCCGTTACTTCTTCATTAAAGTAGCTCCTCATTAGTCCTCACGAGGCTGAGTTGACCCCTTTGAAGACCCACTGCTTCATAAAAAAAGTCTGGAAGTGCGAGGGATTGAACCCAGGCCCTCTGGATTTGTTGCCAGTATCTCTGACATCTAGTTCAGATAGGCAGTCGTGAAATAGATAGGATTTAAAAATATATTTGTTAAATATAGGTCTTAAGTGCCTAAAAGCGATTTAAAAAAATGCCTTAAAATTAACTGAAATATTAAAATATGAGCTAAAATGACAAAAGAAGCCCAAAGAAGGAACCATAGAAAATGTTTCCACAGCCAGGGGGTCATGTACAGAATTTATGTACGTACACATGAGCATTGTCTGTGATGTACCAAAAAATAAGAAGACACTTGATTACAATCCAGCCCCTGCGGATGTGTCTACTAGGATCCTTGTAGGCAGTACATTATATATTTTGAAAAACTCCAGGTCATTTTTCTGTTTTCCTTCCAAACCTACCATAAACATTGATAGTCGTTATTGGTTGATATTGCGTTACACGATGGATTGGTTTGGTTTGTTGGTTACGTCGGTTCTTCGATGCTTTGGTTAAAATGTCGATCCCCAGTTCTTTGTTTTGAGACTAGATGAATTCTTTTTTGTTAGATTAGACTGGCCACTATTCACTGGTTTTTTTAAAATGTGTTTTGATGAAAATAACACTTCAAATAAGATTATTTAAGAAGGGCCTTTTTACAGAACGAAGAGGGTGAACTGCTTGAGTAAGTCATCAAAATAGAGGGTCCATTTTGCAATTTAAAAAAATCTAGATGTTTTAAAGGTCCTTGTTGCAGAACTGATGGTAGAAATGTTTGAAAGGTTCATTGTTGCAGAACTGAAGGTAGAAATGTTTGAAAGGTCCTTGGTTGCAGAACTGAGGGTAGAAATGTTTGAAAGGTCCCTTGTTTCAGAACTGATGGTAGAAATGTTTGAAAGGTTCATTGTTGCAGAACTGATGGTAGAAATGTTTGAAAGGTTCATTGTTGCAGAACTGATGGTAGAAATGTTTGAAAGGTTCATTGTTGCAGAACTGAAGGTAGAAATGTTTGAAAGGTCCCTGGTTGCAGAACTGAAGGTAGAAATGTTTGAAAGGTCCCTTGTTTCAGAACTGAAGGAGGCGAGATATCACATGGGCTCTTACAGGGTCAAGGAGCTAAACCAGCAATGTTAAAGGACTCAGTTTGTCTAAAAGTGTCCCTGTCAAAGTATTGGAAGACATGAACTATTTAAGAGTTTATTTGTTGCAGGATAGAAGGAGGAGAGTTGTTTGAAAGGGTTATAGATGATGACTTCATCTTGACTGAGAAATCATGCACAGTATTCATGAGACAGATCTGTGAGGGGATAGAGTTTATACATCAACAGAACATCCTACATCTGGACATGAAGGTAGATAAAACATTCTTCATGTGTACCCTTCATTAACCCTGTAAGGTTGCAGACTTACCTTGCTTGTTTCCACTATGGTGTAGCTTATAACATAGGGCCATAGTATAGTCCGTCAATTAATATCAACTCACAGGTTGCATATCATTGTAATCATGGCACTGCCCATATGGAGACCGACAAATGGACACAGGAATAGAACCCGGAACCTTTGGCTTTGCACAATTCTCTATCACCGAGCTAACCTGGATTCGTCCATGCTAAACTAATTTAAGTTATTTGAGTTGTGCTCTCCTCCATACGGACAGTGCCGTAATTGCGATGATACGCAGCCTGTGTTGATATTCATTGACATTTCACTTTAATTACTAACTTATATTTTATACTTGGCCGCATGACTGCCCTATCGAGTCGCATATGGAGATGACATTTCCACACGTCCATCACAGACTCAGCCTTAAAACATGACTGAAGAATGACACTGAGCACGGGACAAACCCTAGATAGCTCAGTGGTAGAGCAATGGCACACTAAGCCAAAGGTCCTGGGTTTGATTCTCCTGTCCATGTGTAATTTTTTTCAACTAATTTAAACTAATGATTGGTCAAGGGAAGAGCGCTATCTTTCAGGGTAGACCGATTGTACATAAAGGTATATAATGAGTCGACAACCTCCTGCCTCACTCAATGTTTTATTTAATATCTATTGGTAGTCATGTGAATGAGCTTGGTAACAACCCTGCTGGGCATGCAAGAGAGGCATAGTTAGAGTTGAGCGAGAGTAACTCGGGTGATCGTCCCGACTGGACCTGTAAAAGGAATCCAAAGTTATCACAAATGTTCGACCCGTCCGATCAAATAGGACTGGGTTCAGAGTATCGTGGTTCATCAGTTTGCATGGATGTGCTCTTGAGCGTGCTCATAGCGAGTCCAGACGTGAACCTTTTTAGGCGATATTTATTGTTACCGGGCTTTCGTGTCTCTGATAATTGGATCCATATAACTTCTTTAATATATTAAATTATACTCAATTTAATGTTGTGTTCAATTTATTCTTTATACACTATCAGGTGTTGGTTTTAAACTCATTTCCTAACTAAACCCAAAACATTACACTTAGCTCTGGGTCCTTTAACTTTGGAGTTATAAACCCGAGTTACGAGAACTGCGCGAGCTGACCGGGGTTCAAGCATGGAAACATCGCTGTGTTTATGAAACACTGTACTGATTTCTGAACGATCGATCACGGCAACTTCTCTTAGAACATTTCTATGAACCAGCATGTAAACAACGCCAAGAATGAGGGCGGAGACAATAGATCACTGCCGTGGCTGAGAGAGAACTATCGAACATTACCATTTGTAATGTATTGTATTTACGTCTTGTTTCAGCCAGAAAACATCCTTTGTCTGACGCGAACAGGCAATAGGATCAAGATTATTGACTTTGGTTTGGCTCGCAAGCTTGATCCAAACAAGAAGCTGCAGGTGCTGTTCGGAACCCCGGAATTTGTCGCTCCGGAGATTGTTAATTTCGATCAGATAGGTTTTGGCACGGACATGTGGTCTGTTGGCGTAATTTGCTATGTCTTGTAAGTATTATAATCCTGCTAACCTTAGCTCTTGTAGGAACATGGCTACCTATAACCAAAACATCACGTTGTAGACAAGATCTGCCCACTCATGTCAATCTAATTAACTAGCATTCATTATTGTATAAAATACTGCCAGAAACTATTTGTTAAATGGTTTCATGGCGTTTTCACTAGTTCAGTGGATAAATCACTGAAACCAAACGTCCTTATTTAATTCATATCAATTTATTTAGCTGAATAAGGGACACATTCAAACCTTTGATTAATCTCCACCATCAGAATTAGGTTTAATTCAAGTTGGAGTTATTTTGTTTAGTGTCTAAATGATCGCAACATAATATAAGATGTCTTTTCTTAAACTAAATGAAAAATTCACCCTTTTCACAAGAGAAACTTAAAAACCTAAGCATAAAAAAATTAAACTTTTGACATACTAAGAGGCCTTACACAAAATACTGGGTCCATTCAGTGAAATAAAATTTACTGTTATGAGTGAGAGATTAACTTTAATTTAAATCAAGATTACCACCTTATAAATAATAATCAACAAAAAATATATTGACTATGGGTAATGTAATATTATGGCTACTTAGTGTTGGTCTGTGAACATTTTAACAATGGGCTTGCAGTTCTTTTTTTTAAATCTATTTAAAAAAAAAATAGAATATTAATAAAATGATACAGGAAAATATTTTGACATTGTTTATTAAAATATTTAGCGATATTTTTCTAAGGCACATAGGTGTTCCAAAAATATGGATCTATGAAAATAAAAATATTATTTCAAGCATATTTGAATATAGAAACAATATTTTAAACAATTATATTACTGTATTTTATTATAAATATATTATTTCATTATTTTAAACAAAATCACAAAGATCATTAGATCAAATAATAGTTATATTGTCAAAATAATAAGACTATGCCAAAAATTGCCATGTTGTTTTATGGTGAAAATAAATAAATAAACAAACAAAAATTGTTAATAATGAGCTTGCATAGTAAGCCTGCTACAGCCTACCACTGGGCCTATCACACTAACATACAAACAAAATTGTTTGACCTTTAAATAAGACTTAGATTTGAAATCTTTTAATTTATTTTTTCTTCAAAATATTAAAGTAAATTTTCCATTGTCTTGTTTCTATTGCTTAACTATTTTAGTTTTCAACTGTATAGTTGATAAAAGGTTTGAAGCTTAGCTCTCAGCTCGAAATGTTTATTTCTGGAATCCATTGTTTCAAAAACATTCATTTCAGACTTTCTGGCTTGTCACCTTTCATGGGAGAGACGGACATCGAAACAATGGCCAACGTCACGATAGCCAAGTACGACTTTGATGATGAGGTTTTCAATGAAATCTCAGAGGATGCCAAAGATTTCATAAAGAAACTACTATTGAAAGACAGAGAGTAGTGTTTCAAACAAAATGTGTTATCTATTGACAGAGCTTCATTTGACATCGTTGGCGCTTTCTTGTCCGGTAGAAATTGGCAGATGCTTTAGTCGGCTTTTAAATTATTGATATATAAAGCTGTATTTCACAAGCTAACAAATTAAACAATTGGTTCTCTACTTTATGTTATTAACATCCTTAAAATAACATTTATTATTCTCTAATGCTTATTGTACTGATACATGTTACTACATGCTTATAGATTGTACTTATACATGTTGCTACATGTTCAAAGGTATGACAAAGGCCCATATTAAATAGAAATATGTTTAATTGCACGTGTAGATTCCTTTATAGTATTAATATTAATGCTTGAAATGTAAAACACAAATTTATACAGGACCAAATGTTTACTTAACTAACTTGTCCAACAAATGTTAAAAAGTGTTAAGAATGTTATTTGCTTGCAATTATGTATGGCATGCACACATAAGACAACAAAACAAAATGTTTTTGTTCCCAAATACAACGATACAGTCCATTATTTATCTTGATAACTCTCTGATTAAACATATTTTGATATAATTTTACAAAATTAATATATTATATATATTTAGGTGTAAATTTTTTATTTAGCTCTTACTACATTTTGTTTGGTTTTCACCCATCTAACTCTGGGTCTTTGTCTGCCTTTCCTTCCGCAGCGGTCGCATGACGGCCAGCCAGTGCGTGAACCACGCCTGGCTCAAGCGGCCATCTCGACCCGACGGACTGGACATGTCCAAGGACAACCTTCGTTTCTTCGTTGAACGCTGGAACGAGCACCCCAACAGCCCTTACCTATTCGACGTCACTGGCCACATCATCTCTCCTTGCCCCACTGTCAAGCTGGCGGACTCCCGACAATCGCTTACCGGCTGTTCCCCGTCCCCGTGTGGGTCTCTTTCCACATCCCCGGACTCCGTCGTTGAGGTAGAGACCCCACTAGGGAAGTCTCCGGCTGAAGATTCTCCTCGGAGTTTCCTACATTACACGTTTGAACCAGCCCCGTACCACCTCGAGAGGTTGCAGACATTTGAACGCCGTGCGTCCGACAGCTCGTGCTTCCTTCGTAACACGGGAGACACAGCAAGCAGGGTAAACCTTGCTGACGAAATCCGTAAACTGTCTGACAGATTGTTCCAAATGGCTCGCTCTTCATCCACCTGATTACACCAACAATAACCACAGTAGTGACTCGATCCGACTCCAAATCCAATATTAGCTCCCACCACGTTATTAGCCCACTCTACCACATCCTCTATCAGTTATAGTAGTAATATGTGTCCGAGAACAGATCATCTTCCACTTATCATAAAATTACAGTTCCTCCCACCGCACCTAACATTCTCCCTCGTTTGGCTAGCAACCTCACCATCAACAAGCCGACCGAAGATACCGGCGCCAGACGGACCAAGTTCCGCGTTTCTAACCTGAACAGAGATGTCCCTGTAGGTCTCCCCTCATCGGCTAGCAATGTAATCTGCTTCGCCAACACTTCGTCTCCTTCCTCTTCACGTAACTCCTCCGACATTAGCCCCTCGCGAAGTTTGTCATCAGGATCCTCTCAATCTCCGTGCACATCTCCTGAGCCGGCCCACATCACCAAGGACCTGTTGCTCCGTCTTCTGAGCAAGTGGGACGATACACAGACGTTGAACCAATCACCAACAGTTCGCAAGAGCAGCATATCTGCAGATTGGACAGATGAAGAATCCCTCGGTCAACATTCGATGAATTCCTTGGCGTCTTACTTCCAGTCTTCCAGAACCGGGGACAAGAAACATTCTGTTATACCCCCCTAGTTATCTAAATTTAATAAGGTGGCACTAACCATGGAGCCGATCGATAATGGGCTCAGGACTGTATTGAACGGGTAGGGCAAGAATGTTTTGGGGGTCAAAATCTCTCCAAAAGTGTTATTAATAATGTATTTTTGTATTCCTCTTCAATGCCCAGACCAGTACTTTATTGAAGTCTTATAACACCTAAAATGTCTATCATGTCTTTAAAAACTTTAAATTGCTTCAAGAGAGATTTAATGTTTGAAAAGGCTCTTTGTCATTTCACCACAAACCAAAGCAGATAGGCCTCTGTCCCCCCCCTCCCCCCCTAAATAAACCTGGGTATGGGCCTGCTCCGAGTACAAAGATGTAATATTCTGGTGATCAAGCGTAAAATCACTTGAATCATTCATTTATTATAATGTGTGTATTTGTGAAAAAAAACATTTATTTGGAAAAATTGAATGTTTACAAAGGGAAAAAACATTTACATATAGTAAGATATTGATTATTTGTTATTTATAAACTGATAAAAAAAACTACAATTTGTAATGGAAGGCAATGAACATTCAAGAACGGAAAAGTACCGTACATAAACTTCCATGATAAATAATCACTCATTCAGATTGTATGAAAGGGAATAATATATAACTATTTGAATAGTATATTGTTGCTTTGTTATTAGTGTGTACTATCCTGTGAACAACACATATAAACGCAACACAGACAGTTGCATCTTCAAGTTTTATATTCAAATTCAGGTATTTTATCAGTTATTTGGATAATAAAAGATCATTAATTTTAATTGCATTCACGTTATAAGCATTAATCATTGAGAAGCTATTGACACTTAATTATTTTGAAAAAAACTATTGGTTGGAAATGTAAAAATAATAAAATTACTTTGGATAATATATTTTGTATCACCGGTCTTACTATCTTTTGGGTTATACGCCTATGTGATAATTACTCTATTGAGTTATGGATGAGGGGAGGATTATTTTGGAGGAAGTGTACCTGCATTTGTGTGGAAGGAGAATGGGAAGCCATCTAGGTAAAACCACCCTTGGTAGACTCCACCAAGATTCGAACCCCCTATCTTCCTGTCATCAGCTGGCCAGTCTAACAGGACAGTGAGCCTTCGACCAGGGGTGTCAAACAGGTGAGAGGGCTGCATTATATCGTTAAGGGGCATTGTGGGCCACACACGGGATTTTTATTTATTAGATAGGCCTAATACATTTTAATTTTTTATACAGAATGAAAAAGCTTAGGACTACTTTTTTTCTCTTCACCCCTTTTTCCATTCTTTAAGTACACTGATATGTACAAATATATTTCCTTTCACTAACTATGCAAAAGACAAAATAAAAAAAAATCCTTTTTTTAAATTTTCAATTTAAAATATTATATAAAAATAACAAATAGTTATGACGAAGACAGAAATAATGAACTTAGTTCAAAATTAAATTTTTTTTCATTTAAAACAAAATGTCAGGATAGTAATTTATCAACTCTGTTTGTTGGAAATTTGGAATCACTTCTCACTAAATTATCAAAATCTAGAAAAATATTTTGACTTCAAACAATCCTCATTGTTTTTTTGTGAATGTTCATCTGGAAGCGGACATCTTAGCTTGGCTCTCTCAACTTTCAAAAGAGAGGGAAATTGTTCACAAATGTCTGTACTTCTGAACATTGAGAGTATTTGAGCTACGTTCATATTGATTGTGGGACAGTTATCACCCAAATGTTTCCAGTAAAACTTTAGTAGGGACACTTTCATTAATGTGTCTTGAAGAAGAGAATTACTCTGAAAATCAATAAACTGGAGCTGAGAATAACGAAAACAAAAACTTATCCAATCGGAAATCCATAAATCTGTCTTCAAACTCTTCATGGAGAGCTGAAATTAGTGTAACACGATTATTGAGGTTGTACATGTTTGTTAGCAAGCTGGTATTCCCCAGTCTAAGTTTGGTTTGGAAGGCTCTAACATTGTCAAACAACTGTGTGATGATTTGGTCCTTTCCCTGAAGTTAAACTGAAAGTGAATTAAGATGCTGTGTAATAACAACCAAAAGAGTTAAATCTATCATCCAAGACTTGTCATTAAATTCAACCGACAAAACTATTTTTTCAGCCATAAATATTTCAATAGAATCTTTCAGTTCAATAAATCGTTTTAAAACTGTACCCCGACTCAACCACGATATGGTAATTCTGTATATTCTTCACAAATTGCTTCCAAAAAAGTTGCAAATTGACAGTGATGATTGACAGTTTGTACATCTGCTTGAATCACGTGGTCCATTTTTAAAGTTTTTGTGCTTCCTGGTCAATGAAATAATGTAATGCTACAAAATGTTCAGATGGCAGCCCCAATACCATTAGTTCCTCTTAATTTCACAGCCACACCATTTTTTGAACCCACCATAGGAGCGCCATCAGTAGTAAGACTGAACAATTTTTTTTTTCCATTCGGTTCTTGTAGCACTCATAACTTTTTTTAAAGCAAAAAATATGTCTTCTGAAGTGTTGGTGTATTTTAGGGAATCCCTGTAACCCCCTCCATTTATATTAATCCAATATCTCCATTGTGAGTTGTAACCAACTTGGAATGATCCAGGTGGATTTTGAAATCCTTAAAAATGTCCACAACACTTTCCGATGATGATCTGAAATTCTGCACAGATTTGATCTTTTCCTGAATCAGAATCTAATCATGGGACGAGAGTTAAAAAAAATAATTCAACAGTTGTAAAATAAGGACCACCCTAGTATAGCGGCTAACCAACAATGAGTCACTTAAGGGACATAATGGTCTAAATACGTCATTCACAATAGACTGGACTGCCAATGACAGGGAAATTGGGGTTTGAATCCTGGTTGGGTGTACTGAGGGTGTTTTTACTAAATGGGTTTCCACTCTATCTCCAAGCAAATGTGGGCGCACTTCCTTTAAGATTCAACCTTAATTAGTGAATACGTGTAAACTTCAAATTGGTAATAGAATGCAGTGGCTAGAAAAACAAAATCTAACAATGCAAATTAGATGGTTGTTAGTGTATGCTGTAGAGGGGTGGGAGGCACTAATACCTCACAATGCTCTATGTCCTAGTAGCGCTCGAGGTGGGAGGCACTAATACCTCACAATGCTCTATGTCCTAGTAGCGCTCGAGGTGGAAGGCACTAATACCTCACTATGCTCTATGTCCTAGTAGCGCTCGGAGTGGGAGGCACTAATACCTCACAATGCTCTATGTCCTAGTAGCGCTCGAGGTGGGAGGCACTAATACCTCACTATGCTCTATGTCCTAGTAGCGCTCGGGGTGGGAGGCACTAATACCTCACAATGCTCTATGTCCTAGTAGCGCTCGAGGTGGGAGGCACTAATACCTCACTATGCTCTGTGTCCTAGTAGCGCTCGAGGTGGGAGGCACTAATACCTCACTATGCTCTGTGTCCTAGTAGCGCTCGAGGTGGGAGGCACTAATACCTCACTATGCTCTATGTCCTAGTAGCGCTCGAGGTGGGAGGCACTAATACCTCACTATGCTCTATGTCCTAGTAGCGCTCGGAGTGGGAGGCACTAATACCTCACAATGCTCTATGTCCTAGTAGCGCTCGAGGTGGGAGGCACTAATACCTCACTATGCTCTATGTCCTAGTAGCGCTCGGGGTGGGAGGCACTAATACCTCACAATGCTCTATGTCCTAGTAGCGCTCGAGGTGGGAGGCACTAATACCTCACTATGCTCTGTGTCCTAGTAGCGCTCGAGGTGGGAGGCACTAATACCTCACTATGCTCTGTGTCTAGTAGCGCTCGAGGTGGGAGGCACTATACCTCACTATGCTCTAGTCCTAGTAGCGCTCGAGGTGGGAGGCACTAATACCTCACTATGCTCTATGTCCTAGTAGCGCTCGAGGTGGGAGGCACTAATACCTCACTATGCTCTATGTCCTAGTAGCGCTTGAGGTGGGAGGCACTAATACCTCACTATGCTCTATGTCCTAGTAGCGCTCGAGGTGGGAGGCACTAATACCTCACTATGCTCTATGTCCTAGTAGTGCTCGGGTGGGAGGCACTAATACCTCACTATGCTCTATGTCCTAGTAGCGCTCGAGGTGGGAGGCACTAATACCTCACTATGCTCTATGTCCTAGTAGCGTTCAAGTGGGAGGCACTAATACCTCACAATGCTCTATGTCCTAGTAGTGCTCAAGGTGGGAGGCACTAATACCTCACAATGCTCTATGTCCTAGTAGCGCTCGGCCCAAGGCTAGCCAATGTCTGTTGCACAAGTGGTTGACAGATCTACCGACAGAAACAGCCCTGAGTAAAACCAAGTTGAAGAGGTATGTTATTAAGAAGAGATGGGTGAAAGCCGTCAACACCATAATAGCTCTGCGTCGAATGGGAGCTAACATCACCTTTAGCGACAACTGACGATCCAGAAGATTCTGTTTGATTTTACAGTATTTCATCTGAAATAAATCTGTTATTTTATACACACACAAACATCATATTGTAGAGAGCTTAACAATTTCAGGTTTGATGTTTTTTTACTAAAGAGTGTTTTTTCAAACCCTTAAATCGTGAGGGCTATTTGGTTTTGGAACCTCATGATCTTATAGGGGTAAGTTTGGTAGAGACTAGTTCCAGTGGTGTAGCTAAGCTTTTAACGAAGGGATAGACTAAAATATTATTTAAAATTGCTATTACTTCATATCTTTTTAAATAATACCTCTAGCAGATTGTTCTTCCGTCCAGCAGATACGTCGATCAATGAGTTTAGTTTGCATGTTACGACAAATTATAAAAGGATACTGAGAATTATATAAAATAAACAAACACAATATAGCGTTTACAGTGAAATGAAGAACACAGTTCACACTTTACATGGCTGCTATTAGACAGAGGTAATGGCTGCCTCTTGAAGAAAATTGATCGTTACTGCCCAATCCCACGACCTAGGTTTCATTTCTATCGGAACTCATCAGGAGGGAGTTGTGAAACGCGATACACAACTTCCTAAAAGAAGAAACCAAAATAACATAAAAGGGTGAAAAAGTAAATTTGTAAAGAATGATAGGACACTTAGATAAGAACATATAACCTAAAGGACGAACATAGAAAATGGACATTTGATGCGAATATATAACATATAACACAATTACTTCATAAGTGAAAGAGTCTTCATATAGAGATAATATTCACATCTTATGTCCATTCCTGCTTGTCCTCTAGGTATTCTTTACACGTACATCCTACGTTCTTTACCAATTTCTTTCTCTCCCTTTTATGCTCTTTTGATTTCCTCTTTTCGGGAAGTTGCGTTTCACTTTCACATTCCTCCTCCATGAGTTCCGATAGAATGAAAACCTAGGTTGGGGGATTGGGCGGTGACAATCAATTTTCTTGAAGAGGCAGCCATTACTTCTTTGTCCAATGGCAGCAGTGTAGAGTGTGAATTGTGTTCTTTTAGTTGTAAAGGAAATATTGTGTTTGTTCCCTTTTATAAGTTTCTATCCTTTCATTTTAAAAACTAAATTGAAATTAAATAATTTTAAAATAGTATCAACGCGCACATTCCTTGAGTCAAAATCAAAAAGTAGCTAACCGTAATTTTTAGAGAGACAATGTTAGTCTCCAAGAGAGAAGAGACATCCTATGTTTCTGGCTCCATTATGTAGATACTAGCATTTGTGTTTTAAATAGGTAAAATAGCTCTTAAAGTAAGCCTGGAATTAAAAAAAACTTTATATTCTTGGTAGTAGGGCAAGGTCTTTAGATCAGAATATTTAGTGCAGAAACATTTTTAAAAATAGTAAGAACCTCCCAACCCCCTTCCCTTAATATCAAACCACCCTCTTTGTTGGTCACAACTTGACACACTGCACAGAGTAAAACACAATGTTGCCAAACATGAAGATAAAATAAAAAATGACAAAATATTAAAAATGAATTTAATAAACCAACATTTATAATTTGAAAATAATTAGTGTTTAGTTGATAAATATTTTATATCTTTTTGCTTATATAGATAGTAATTAAAATAACCACAGTATAATATGTTATCCCCACTCCTAAACATCGATTCACTTTGGCAGCGCATTGAGAGTAGTTTTTCCTCGAGGTTAATAGCGGTGCTGCTAGAGTGGGGACAAACGGGAAGTTATCTTAAAGGGCAACGACAACCATAAGATGAAATATTTGCTACAAAATATGGAGTATCATTAGGGGAGATGAAACAGAAAAATAATATTTACTGTGTGCAAGAAACATTTGTGAGTTTTATAGCTTTGGGAATTGATTTTAAATTTACCATAACATGTAAACATTTTATATTTATTTTCTTAACTGTCCAGTAGACGGTTCTGGGAGACTTTGTCTCATAGTCAGCCCTGACTATCTCTGTAATGTACGATCACATTAGAATAATCGTTTTGTTATATTTAATTCAAGGAAATACTATTTAGAAATAAAATGTACTTTATAATCTGTTATTTTAATATCCATACTTTTAGTTTGTGTATAACTCCCCACCACTTAAAAATGTTCTTGGCTCTAATATTCCCCTCTTTAAATCTTATTATCTCTAATGTTCCCCTCTTTAAATCATATTATCTCTAATGTTCCCCTCTTTAAATCATATTATCTCTAATGTTCCCCTCTTTAAATCATATTATCTCTAATATTCCCCTCTTTAAATAATATTATCTCTAATGTTCCCCTCTTTAAATAATATTATCTCTAATGTTCCCTCTTTAAATAATATTATCTCTAATATTCCCCTCTTTAAATAATATTATCTCTAATGTTCCCCTCTTTAAATAATATTATCTCTAATATTCCCCTCTTTAAATCATAATCTCTATATTAAGTCTTATATTTCACCTGTCATGTCCTTCAACTCTACAACTGAACCTTTCCTGATCTCATCTATGTCCTTTAGCTGATTATTAACACTGATAACAATTTATTTTAAAATTATAAATAAGGAATACAAGTTAAGCTAGACTTGTAGTGATGCCGTGAGGGGTGAAGTTAGCACTCAATATCAATACATGTCAGTTCTGAATGTAACTGACCTCTTGCACCCACACTAAAGTATTATTATTATTATTATTATTATTAAACTCTCTAAAGTGTTTTTTGCGAATGCGTCAAAGTGAAAGCTACAATGATAAGATTGTATACAAGGCTAGCCTATCAGAAGGTTTATGTTTGATTAACATATTTGCTATGGTAAAGGATTGCATTGTATTTTTTAGTGCTAATAGGGGTTCATTTAAGGTCATTAAACATAAGGAAGACTTTTAATTTCTTTTTTTTAACTAATTTTTGTGTGTGTTTGAATGTGAAATATTTAAAAATGTTGTACTATTTGTATTTTCTTATGATTGTAAAAATAAATGTTTGTATTTATTTGTAACAGTAAGATTTAACTAATTTATTGAATACTATCTACCCTGATTTTGGTAGGAAGTCTTCTGTAAGGCCTTATTTCATACCAGAATCCTAGTGTATAGTAGTATTTTGGTAGGATAAAAAGTCCTTATAGAACTCATACTAGGGCAGCTTTATCTTATGTTGGGAGGGTTATTAACTTAACATAATGTAGCTTATTATTAGGGTCAGGACTTAAGATGACCTAAAAGTTATAAAAAAATTATATAAATTACCCAAATATTCTAAAAAAAATAATCACCTAGTAACATGTATAAAAACTCGTGATGAGTGCACACGAATGAATCAAACACGCAAACACTTTAAAAATTGAAACTCAAAAATATATTTAATGAAAAGCCTTTAACTAAAATCTCACATTCTGCTAATTTCCATTTCCGTTTCCAGCCTGTGGTTTTTTTTATTCTCAAGCCATATATTATCCACTATTGGTTTGCTAGGCCTGTCATAGCTTCATATGCTTTGTAATCTAACTTAAGACTAGGACAGGCACAACATCCAGTCCCCGGCCATTAATTTATCAATAATATTTCACCAATGATAAATTTTTCGGCCGCGCCGGTGATCAAACCTGAGACCCTTAGCTCAGTAGCAGACATGCTACTGACTGAGCTAAGGTGTCTGATATTCAGCTAAATATAATATTGATTCACAAATATCTGCTTCAGAAGTAATAGCTACCCACTTCGGCATAGTTGCAGTCTCACCAGGAATATGTACTTTACAAGCAGACAAGTAAACATGATAAAAGGTTCATGGCTTATATTATTTCTCATTCAGACAACTGTGTACAAGTCAATGGCTACATTTATTTTCATTCGACAACTTGATACAAAGGTCATGGGTAAATTATACTTCTCATTCTGCAACGTGATACAAATCATGCCTACATTATCTCTCATTTGAAACTGTGATACAAAGTCAGGGCTACATTACTTCTCATTTGACAACTGTGATACAAAGTCATGCCTACATTAACTTCTCATTCTGCAGCTGTGATACAAAGTCCAGGCCTACATATCTTCATTTGACAACTGTGATACCAAAGATCAATGCCTACAACTTCTCGTTCATTAGCAACTGTGTCTGATAAATGAGGTTTAAGATGTATTTGCAAATATGACAGGCTATTAGAAATTACTTGCATAATCAACAACTAACCAATGCATATATTACTAATAGTAGAAAAATTTAGCAAGAATGGCAGGTAAAGTTTCACAAAGCTTCATTGCCTGGATAAAAAAAACTTCCCACCACATGCCTTCATACATATGAGGATCTTTGATCTACCCTTCAGTCTTCCCACCACATGCCTTCATACAATGAGGATCTTTGATCTACCCTTCGTCTTCCCACCACATGCCTTCATACATATGAGGGATCTTTGATCTACCCTTCAGTCTTCCCACCACATGCCTTCATACATGAGGACTAGATCTACCCTTCAGTCTTCCCACCACATGCCTTCATACATGAGGATATTTGATCTACCCTTCAGTCTTCCCACCACATGCTTCATACATATGAGGATCTTTGATCTACCCTTCGTCTTCCCACCACATGCCTTCATACATATGAGGATCTTTGATCTACCCTTCAGTCTTCCCACCACATGCCTTCATACATTGAGGATATCCTAGATCTACCCTTCAGTCTTCCCACCACATGCCTTCATACATGAGGATCTTAGATCTACCCTTCAGTCTTCCACCCCATGCCTTAATTCCGATGAAGATCCCAACACTTCTTTGAAACTATAGCAATATTATCTGTCTCGACAGAACCATCCAAGCCTTCGAAACTTCACACACATAAAAATGACAGCAATAGACGAGGAGAAATAAAACAGTAGGCAAACATTTGTATAAGACAGAGATTTATTTTGTTATCTAGTAAAAACAAAGTTTTAAGATGGCCTGTCCCACTCATCAGTGTTACCAACACGCACAGTCTCGTCTTCTCTCCGGTGGATCTACAAAAGGATGGGTAGTACCACCCTTATATAAGAAAATAAGATTTAGCTCACTTTTTTATACTGATTCTTTTCTTTTTGCTTATCGTTTGGAATGCCATGTCAGTTGTGAGCGTCATTCAACGAAAGTGAACCATTGTACAGGCCCGTCTCAAAGGAGGTGCTTGATCAAATCCAAAGCCACTCAAGCGAATGCCACTGCCAAACATTGAAATCATATGCCTTTAACAAGAAAAATGAATACACTTTGAAACCATAGTAAATAATAAGTTTAAAACTGTTTTAATCGCTGCTTAGTTACTTGTACTAGTAAAAATGCTTGGAACACACGTATTTATGGCAAGTAATGCCAAAATTATCTGTAAACTCTACTAACCGTTCTAGTGGCAGATTGAAATAAACACTCAAAATGGTGGATACATTTTTAACTCTTTACATGACGCCGGCAATGAACAATGCCTTCGAGTGACCGAACATTCCCTGGTGAGGGTATGAATTGATGTTTCATTGTGATAAGTTATTGTAATGCCATCTATTAATGAATCGCTGTACTTTTAGCCAGTCTGAATACTTCATATTGAAGCTAAGAGATGGGGCTATCAGTTCAATGCTATCATATGACCATGAATAAAGCAATAAACGAGTGGCAAAAATATTTGTCGGATGAGAGTATTCGGACCTACTTTGATGGCTACATGGTCTAAGGTGTCACTCATGTTAGACTATACTACCTATGACAGGGACATCAGGGTTTGAATCCTGTTTGGGTGTATTGAAGGTGATTATTACAAAATTGTTTTCCACTCTTTCTCCAAGAAAATGTGTGTGCACTTCCTCTGAACTTAAACCTTCCTCATCCCTATCTCATTAGCGTAATTAGTACACATGAGTTTAACATGAATAGGTAGCAAGATGCAGTGCAAAATATACATGTATAAAAATGGCCCAAAGCCTATGCAGATGGCTGTGCTGCGCGCCAGGGAATGGGTTGGTAAGTTGTTCCAATTCACTATAGGAGCTCTGAAAGTCATGTAATCATTAAAAGCAGACAAGATCTCGATGAAATCACAGCGCTGTGATCGTTGTGAACCGTTTGCAAAGGGTGGCAAAGTAAAAAACTGTCCAACACGTTCCTTTGGAAGTCCTTGGCTGAGCTCAAGTTGCAACATTTCTGTTCTTAGGCACGATAGTAGCAGGCAAGAGCCATTGCCCCTGTATTCAACTGACGGACATATCTTTAGAGAGGACGAGGGAGATATGGTAGAGATCAAGTTAGTAGAATATCTGGGATTTCACTATAAATATTACTTTTGAACTAGATGGTTTTACAACGTCCACAAAACCTGCTTTGTGGGTCTCAAATGTTCTAAAGTGTCACTCGTCACCAAGGTTATTTTCCCACTCTCCCTTCAAGCAAATGTGGGTACACTTACTCTAGATTTAACTTCCCTAATCTCTAGCACGTTGTGTAAATAGTATATGCGTGTACAGCCTAAAAGTGTATATTTTTTTTGGCATTTATAGTTATGGCTAAAATTCTTTCGAGTAAGTTAAAAATAGAAATCTTGCACACATATGGTTGGATCTCAAAATTGCCAGTAAAAGCAGATTATTAAAACTAGGTGAGGCATCCATTGTGTCCATGTTACTCACAGATGATGAGTTAAGCCAAAATGTCTCCATGGCAAGGACACAACAGCCTTTTCTTATCATCTAGAGGTGTAATTTCATTTTTAACTAAAATTTGTGAAAAGTATTTTGTCTTCTTTATGTACACTAACTTGTATAAAATTTATGGTAAAAATTGAATATATTTCTATACAAACATTTGAATGAACCGGCAGACATGTTATGGTGACCATGCTTTGTAAATAAATTGTGCTCTTATTGTTACCACTGTTTTAGTAGTAGTTCCGTTTATTCATTCCATAACCCAATTTTATTGAGACCAGTCACTATTGTAGAAATTGACTGGTCAGTCGAAACTAGCACTTAACCTTCAGATGAACCAACTTGACAGAAATGAAACTTCAATTTCAAAACATAAAGATGGCTATATGGGCATTTGTAGGACCAAGCTAACCTCAGATAACCAAACACACGGATATAAGAGAACACTTTGTAAATCCTTTGCACAGCAATTTAAAGGTTTGCTAGCTTTTTTTTTAGCACCGGGTCTTACTACCTGCTCACTGTTCAGGTCACACCCCACACACGCGCGCGCCCGCGCCCCTGCACGCACACATGCACGCACACACACACACACACACACATATAATATTAATTATGTTAATGTGTTAGGGATGAGGAAGTGTACCTGCTTTTGAATGTAGGGAGAGTAGAAAATCACCCGACTGGGATTATAGCCCTAATCTTTATATATTTGATCGTTCCAGTATATTGGGAAACTAACACCATAGACCATTCGACCACTGAAGTGGATTCAAAACTATTTCTTTTTCAAGCCCTTGTTTTAGTCCAGCAGAGAAGTTTTCATGCTTCACAACTAAGATGGCCACATATAAATTGTTTGTAGATGTGTGTTGGTGTTTTTACTTTTGTGTTTCAACAGTTCTATCTATAGTAATTAAATTAAGAGTTTGTGTGTCTGTCATGAGCATTGCGGGTATCTACCGCATGGAGAGGGCTGAATCTTAATAATAGCCCCTGTACATGAACAAGTGCATCTGTTTTTGATTAGATTTCTTTTAAATTATCAAAAAGTGGGTCTGAAGAAATGAAATATCTGAACAATGATGGTATCCTATCCACACCAAGTTGGGTGTTTAGGATGATCTGACCACTGATGGTATGCTATCCACACCAAGTTGGGTGTTTAGGACGATCTGACCACTGATGGTATGCTATCCACACCAAGTTGGGTGTTTAGGACAATCTGACCACTGATGGTATACTATCCACACCAAGTTGGGTGTTTAGGACGATCTGACCACTGATGGTATCTATCCACACCAAGTTGGGTGTTTAGGACGATCTGACCACTGATGGTATACTATCCACACCAGTGGTGTTTAGATGATCTGACCACTGATGGTATACTATCCACACAAGTTGGGTGTTTAGGATGATCTGACCACTGATGGTATACTATCCACCAGTTGGGTGTTTAGGACGATCTGACATGATGGTATACATCCCACAGTTGGGTGTTTAGGACGATCTGACCACTGATGGTATACTATCCACACCAAGTTGGGTGTTTAGGACGATCTGACCACTGATGGTATACTATCCACACCAAGTTGGGTGTTTAGGACGATCTGACCACTGATGGTATACTATCCACACCAAGTTGGGTGTTTAGGATGATCTGACCACTGATGGTATGCTATCCACACCAAGTTGGGTGTTAAGGATGATCTGACCACTGATGGTATGCTATCCACACCAAGTTGGGTGTTTAGGACGATCTGACCACTGATGGTATACTATCCACACCAAGTTGGGTGTTTAGGATGATCTGACCACTGATGGTATACAATCCACACCAAGTTGGGTGTTTAGGACGATCTGACCACTGATGGTATACTATCCACACCAAGTTGGGTGTTTAGGACGATCTGACCACTGATGGTATACTATCCACACCAAGTTGGGTGTTTAGGACGATCTGACCACTGATGGTATACTATCCACACCAAGTTGGGTGTTTAGGATGATCTGACCACTGATGGTATACTATCCACACCAAGTTGGGTGTTTAGGATGATCTGACCACTGATGGTATACTATCCACACCAAGTTGGGTGTTTAGGATGATCTGACCACTGATGGTATGCTATCCACACCAAGTTGGGTGTTTAGGATGATCTGACCATGATGGTATACTATCCACACCAGTTGGGTGTTTAGGTACGATCTGGCCACTGATGGTATGTGAAAAGTTAGCCTAAAACCAAGAAGATTCATCACAAACAAGTGTCAACAAGGAAAAACTGGCTGTTAACATAAATGAAATACAATCAAATTAAAATGATGTGCCATTCCTTGATTAGGAATATTTTTTTTTAATATACAAATTATTTTGTATTACTTTTGCAACCGTTTCAAAATAAATTTGCGTGCCCAAGTGAACACTCACTGCAGCACCAACAAACTAAAGCTATATTTAGTTTTTGAGCGAGAGAGGGACTTGCACAAAAGTTGAACCGTCGTCAAACAACCGGCTATGGTTCATATCAAAGAGTCGTCATTGTGAAGGCTCAAGTTGGTAGTCCCTGATACTAGCGACACCTCCCCATTCACCCCCACGCTGGGCCCTTCCCGGTGGAGGGGGTAGAACGCTGAACCCTGGCTCGGTTTTAAAGTCAGACAAGGCTTCTTGGGGCAGTACTCCAACTTACTCAGGTCCACCGAAGATCTGGGAACAGTCATACCAACACTACAGAACAAAACTGACAAGTTTACAAACACAACAAAGAGTTTAAAAATGAGTATGTTAAATGGGATACTATTGATTCTTAAGCAAAATGGCAATATAAAAGTCATCCATAAACCATGGAATGCTTTTTTCTAGAGTTGGGTTTAATCTATTTTACGAATCAAAAGCTACAATTTACCTTTGAATCCCAAATCTTGATTCCGAATCTTGGAAAAATAATGAACAGAGGAAATATAATAAAATAATATAAAATACAAATAGTAACTAAATGTTAACATTCTTTCTTATAATCCATTCATTATAACACTCATACATTGTAATGTGTTAAATTACTGGTCTGGGGCCTGGTTGTTAGGTTCACCCTATTTTTATAATTAGTTTTGAACCATTAAGAAGCAGTATTAGAGCTCTGAAACTGGTTTCATTGAAAAGATTAAAGAATTTGAGGGTCCGAGTCAGAATTTTTTTACATTTTTTTTACCTGCATGGAAAGAATCCCAAGAAGAATGATTGAGATTAAGTATGTAGGAAAAAGATGAGAAAAGAGATGTGAAGAGCAGATTAAAGCAAGTGAGCAGAGAAGAATGGAATTAAATAAAGTGTGGAGGCAATTTACTAAAGTGATCCTGGCCACAGGCTGGAAACGGATGATGTATGTATTAATATTGAAACGGTCGCCCACAGACAATGTCCCTGTAATGATAGGGGAGGGGCAAAGTTACCTGGAATCCTCCATGAACTTGAGGTTCACCTTCTCGCACCCGTCTGGAGGCTCCCTGGCCAGGAACTTGTTGATGTGAGGAGATGTACCCAGCTTGTTGGCCTCCTGTTCTGGGGTGGAATCCCTGCTGCCAGCTACACCAACAAACAACGTCACACTTCTTGTTTTCTTTGAGGGTACGTGTACTAACCTTTCAAACTGATCACTTACAGAGCAAATGCAGTCTATACCGTCTTGTTTTGTGTGCGACCATGTCTCACTTTCTATTCGGGTTGTACGCATATGTACCAATGTGTTAGTGATGAGGAAGGTTGAATTTAGAAGTGTACCTCAATATGCATGGAGGGAGAGTGGGAAACCATTTTGGAAAAAAAAAAATTCAATACACCCGATCTCCTGGACATCGGCACTCTAACACTAGAATGATGCCTTGGACCACGTGTACACCGAAGCAGGGTTTTTAAATAATTAGAACTAAAAATAGTTATTTTTAAATCATAATTTAAAAAAATATGCCACTATTATCGATCTATTTACCTATGATTGAAGCACACCATCATATTTTGGAACTGACTGTACCTAAGGTGTGAGGATCCTTGAAGCGACATGCGGCCTTCTAATGGCAAAAAGGTCCCCCTTTCCCCACACCTCCATCCTGCCATTCAACCACTCAAGATGGTAATAAGATGTCCCAGGCTCTTTAAGAACCATAATTACTCAAATTTTAAACATTTGTGAAAAACTGTCACCTAAATCCCGTGGTTACTGCCACTAATTTGGAATGTTACAAGGGCTTGTAGTCCCTTTGGTTCTCTGTAGGACCCCGTACGGAGATAAGTGGTCTGGATTTAAGGGTTCTCTCTTATTATTATTATTATTATTATTATTATTACAGCGTCTTACTACCCGTTCGGGTTATATGCACTTACGCTAATGTGCAATGGTAGGGTGATTGTGAAATGAAATGGAGGACCTACAGTTTAACGTGGGACCCGAACCACGGCGGAGGCCTGGCATTCCTCACATTCACAAGTTGTGATTAATACACATCTTGTCAGAGGTGAAGGAAGGGTTTGGCAATCAGATAAATCTGTGCCGGGACCGAGGATTGAACCCGGACCCCCAGCACAGAGGTCTGACACCTTACCCCTAGACCGCCAGGTCACCGGGTTCTCTCTTAACAACGTGTTATTTAATTGCTACTAACCATTAGTCATTAGTGATTATGATAAAACAATAAGTACTCAAATATCTAAATAATGTTTTACTACTAATAATATAGCTAGAGGTGTGTGACAGCGTTGAGTTTTAATAATTGTCTGAACTTGTCAAATTTTCCAAAAATTACTCTTTAAAGGTTAGGCAAGTAACTGTGCATATAAATAAAAAACAACAACTCCGTACTTAATCCATCCCCACTAACTTTCTCCACACTTTCATAGCCTTGCATACTACCTTCGCTTCAACAACAACCATACACCAACACATACATGCTCTTGTTTTAAAAACTTTTGTTTCTCTTTTTTCACACATCCTTCTACCCCATTAAACCACATCTTACATGGCCTACCCCTTTCTTTTGATCCACAGACTCACCTTCATATATTTGTTTCATCACTCTATCCGCACTCGTCCTCTCCTTTGACCTAATGGATCTCCTTTCATTCCGCACCTATCTATTGCCGACTCTGTCCATACGAGCTTGTCCTTGTTCATTTCTTAGATATCTCAGTTATTTAATAACATATTTACCATACAATTTCCAGAAGTCCTTGTGATATTAGCAAGGTGTACTTACCTTGCACGTCACTAGGAGGGCGGGAGGTATCCATGGGCCCAGCAATGAGTGGAGACACCGATTCTCGGGAAGGAGGTCCTGGAACACACGACATAGCTAGGGACAATCTTACAACATTCATATCTCTATCGTGTCCCGGGATAGAGAGCCGTGTCCCAGGCAGGTCTTGTCCACGAATTGGGAATATAATAGGAGTGAAATGGTGATTTTTTTGATTATGAATATTTTAAAAAACAAATACTGAAAATTTTGAATCGAATACGAATAATTTAAACTCCAAATATAGAACTCCAAATGCAACAACTAAAAACGCTATGGTGGTTTAATCAAAGAATCATTTACTTCTCTTTAAATAACAATTTCAAATGTGATTTAAAATAATTTAATTGTTTATTTGAATGTTGTCATACTACCAATTCAGGTTATACACTAATGCAATCTACTAATCCTATGTGTTAGGGATTAGGAAGGTTGAATGTAGAGGAAATGTACTCACATTTGCACAGAGTGGGAGTGGGAAAAAAAACTTCAGTACACCCAACTGGGGATTCAAACCCCAATCTCCCCATCATCGGCAGTATAGTCTATTGTGAGTGTAGCGCCTTGAGCCATTCATCTAGCAAAGCTAGTGATTTAAAATAATTTTTTAATATAAATCAATTATTCAGCTAGAAATTTTATATTCCAAGTTTGAATATTCAGACCTCTAAAATAAATTGTGAATAGTAAAAAAAAGTTGATTTTTTTTCTAAATTTGCAATGTTGGCCAGGTCAGGCAAATTTTACAAGAACTCGCGGTGTGAACACACCCAAACCTTCGACAAAACCACAAAGTGAACATTTAGAGTGCTGTTGGTTGGTACCAATGCCAGTCACCAGAGGAATAGAGAAAGGATCTTTGTGGTTTCTCATCTTTTAACATCGCCGCTTTGTAAACACACTAAAGAGAAGAAACTGTAGCAATGTTACTAGTTAATATTCCCGATCTACTTCACAGTTCAACGTATAAATAACAAAAGTGAGTTTTAAAGTTTACCCTGGAAGGTAGGCAATGGCTCGATAGGTACATCATTAAGATAATCCGACACTTTCCAACACGAGATGTTAGTGATGCTACCGTTAGTAATGTTCTTTACAGACCAGATTTCTCCGTACCTGTTGGGCTTACACACATAAATGTACTAATTACACTTTTTGTTAGGAATGAGGAAGGTTGAATTTAGAGGAACATACCTACATTTGTGTGTAGAGTGTGTGAAACCATTTTAAGAGAAACACACATGTTTATTAAAAAAAGTTAGGACTTTCTGACACCATAAGGTGAACCAAAAGCCCAACCCAAGTGTTGTCGTAAAGACACACCAGTGGAATTAGTCCCAGAGAAGATGAAGACATTGTTCAAGGAACTGCACCGGCTCATACCTGAGGATGTGGCACTGCCGGTAAAGTCCCCCGGGGGCCCGGCGGGGGTCTGTGTGTTGACGGAGCGCGTGGAGCGCAGCAGGTCAGCTAGAGGTGCGCGGTGACCTTCAGGGGTAACTTGCCCTGTCCCATACTGCAACCATGAAAATATTGTGTCAGACCAAAAAGATTACCCCTAATAGATATGAACCGAGGACTCTTACCAGAAGAGGGGTGGTCGACTGACCTTACTATCAGACTGTTCCGTTTCTATGAGGACAAGTCGCTCGATCTCCTGATTCAGCCCCTCCACAGAACTCCTCATTGGTCGAGGGACACCTCCCTTCTCAGGCACGGCCTTGGGTTGCGAAGCTAGAACATGTTTGTGTGTGGTTAGCCCATCCTCACTGATATACCAGTATAGAATACATACACGCTCACGGAGATAAAGGACAGACAGGTTAGTTCTTGTGTCACCGCCAAACTTACCTGTGGACTGGAGGGCGAGACCAAATGGTGAGGCGCGGTCCCTAGAACTGCTGGTGTTCTCTTTCCCCGAACGTTGTAACCTGTCGACAATATCAATAGTTTTAACAAAACTATTGCTTTGATGGCCTCATGGTCCATTATATCACTTCTCACAATAGACCATAATGCACTATTAGATCGGGGTTCGAATATTGGTTTGGTGTACAGAGGATGGTTTTCCACACAAATGCGGGTACATTCCCCCTAAATCCAACCTTCCTCATCCCTTGCACATGAGTGTAATTAGTACATAGGCCTATAACTCGAATAGGAAGTGAGAAAGTGACTAAAACACACATCTACACGGTAAGATAGTCGCTCAAAACAAATCCACCGGTCCCTCATGAGGTGCTGCACTCATAATGAAGTAACCATTTTGTCCAATTAAAATAAAAGGTAAATACATTCACTACCCAGGGTCAAGTGAGGCATAGTCAATCTCCCCTGTGCCTCATTTGAGGCATATTCTCATGTTCCTCATTAGACGAATATTCACCAGTTCCTTATAAGGCATTATCACATGTTCCTCATTTGAGGTATAATCAGCAATTCATCATAAGGTATTTTTATCTGTGCCTCATTTGAGGTATATGTATCTATGCTTCATTATAGGTATATCTATCTATGCTTTATTATAGGTATATCTATCTGTGCCTAATTTGAGGTAGATTTATCTGTCCCTCATTAGAGGTATATTTACCTGTGCCTCATGTACTTGTCAAGGTTGTCTTCCCCAGTGTCCTGATGACGGTGCTGGGTTCTCCTTTGATCTCCACTACTCGACATTTCCTCTGTCTAGAACAATACAGTATCTTACTCGCTAACAGTTTCCTCTGTCTAGAACAATACAGTATCTTACTCGCTAACAGTTTCCTCCGTATAGAACAATACAGTATCTTACTCACTAACAGTTTCCTCCGTCTAGAACAATACAGTATCTTACTCGCTAACAGTTTCCTCCGTCTAGAACAATACAGTATCTTACTCACTAACAGTTTCCTCCGTCTAGAACAATACAGTATCTTACTCGCTAACAGTTTCCTCCATCTAGAACAATACAGTATCTTACTCGCTAACAGTTTCCTCTGTCTAGAACAATACAGTATCTTACTCGCTAACAGTTTCCTCCGTATAGAACAATACAGTATCTTACTCGCTGACAGTTTCCTCCGTCTAGAACAATACAGTATCTTACTCGCTAACAGTTTCCTCCATCTAGAACAATACAGTATCTTACTCGCTAACAGTTTCCTCCGTCTAGAACAATACAGTATCTTACTCGCTGACAGTTTCCTCCGTCTAGAACAATACAGTATCTTACTCGCTGACAGTTTCCTCCGTCTAGAACAATACAATATCTTACTCGCTAACAGTTTCCTCCGTATAGAACAATACAGTATCTTACTCACTAACAGTTTCCTCCGTCTAGAACAATACAGTATCTTACTCGCTGACAGTTTCCTCCGTCTAGAACAATACAGTATCTTACTTGCTAACAGTTTCCTCCGTCTAGAACAATACAGTATCTTACTCGCTAACAGTTTCCTCCGTCTAGAACAATACAGTATCTTACTCGCTAACAGTTTCCTCCGTCTAGAACAATACAATATCTTACTCGCTAACAGTTTCCTCCGTATAAAACAATACAGTATCTTACTCACTAACAGTTTCCTCCGTCTAGAACAATACAGTATCTTACTCGCTAACAGTTTACTCCGTCTAGAACAATACAGTATCTTACTCGCTAACAGTTTACTCCGTCTAGAACAATACAGTATCTTACTCGCTAACAGTTTCATCCGTCTAGAACAATACAATATCTTACTCGCTAACAGTTTCCTCCGTCTAGAACAATACAATATCTTACTCGCTAACAGTTTCCTCCGTCTAGAACAATACAATATCTTACTCGCTAACAGTTTCCTCCGTATAGAACAATACAGTATCTTACTCACTAACAGTTTCCTCCGTATAGAACAATACAGTATCTTACTCACTAACAGTTTCCTCCGTCTAGAACAATACAATATCTTACTCGCTAACAGTTTCCTCCGTCTAGAACAATACAATATCTTACTCGCTAACAGTTTCCTCCGTATAGAACAATACAGTATCTTACTCACTAACAGTTTCCTCCGTCTAGAACAATACAGTATCTTACTCGCTAACAGTTTCCTCCATCTAGAATAATACAGTATCTTACTCGCTACCCCCATCAGACACACGTGCAACCCATGCTCTACTTTTCAGTTAGGACAACAATCATGATTAATTCAGGTAAACTCCTTTCTCTGTATATTATTGGAAACTGCAGACAGGAATTTCATGAAGAAATAAACCAAGGTAGCTTATTCATTTAACAGTAAGATTTCAAACCTCACATACACTGATGATGGTTATTACTCTCAAATTGACCTTTTAGAGCAAATACCTCTGGTAAGATCTTGTCTTAGGCCTACGCTTTTCCTCATTTCAATAAAATGAAGAATTCTATTTCCCAAATAGTCGGGTTAATTTCATATCTTTGTGGCATTTATTACTATTTATTGTCTAAATATTAGTGAGGCTATCAGGTGTAGACCATTGTGGAGTAATGATTAGAGAGGATATCTTGTGTAGACCATTGTGGAGTAATGATTAGAGAGGATATCGTGTGTAGACCATTGTGGAGTAATGATTAGAGAGGATATCGTGTGTAGACCATTGTGGAGTAATGATTAGAGAGGATATCTTGTGTAGAGCATTGTGGAGTAATGATTAGAGAGGATATCTTGTGTAGAGCATTGTGGAGTAATGATTAGACAGGATATCTTGTGTAGACCATTGTGGAGTAATAATTAAAGAGGATATCTTTTGTAGACCATTGTGGAGTAATGATTAGAGAGGATATCTTGTGTATAGCATTGTGGAGTAATGATTAGAGAGGATATCGTGTGTAGACCATTGTGGAGTAATAATTAAAGAGGATATCTTTTGTAGACCATTGTGGAGTAATGATTAGAGAGGATATCTTGTGTAGACCATTGTGGAGTAATGATTAGAGAGGATATCGTGTGTAGACCATTGTGGAGTAATGATTAGAGAGGATATCGTGTGTAGACCATTGTGGAGTAATGATTAGAGAGGATATATTGTGTAGACCATTGTGTAGTAATGATTAGAGAGGATATATTGTTTAAACCATCGTGGAGTAATGATTAAAGAGGATATCTTTTGTAGACCATTGTGGAGTAATAATTAAAGAGGATATCGTGTTTAAACCATCGTGGAGTAATGATTAGAGAGGATATTGTGTGTAGACCATTGTGGAGTAATGATTAGAGAGGATATCGTGTGTAGACCATTGTGGAGTAATAATTAAAGAGGATATCTTTTGTAGACCATCGTGGAGTAATGATTATAGAGGATATCGTGTGTAGACCATTGTGGAGTAATGATTAGAGAGGATATCGTGTGTAGACCATTGTGGAGTAATAATTAAAGAGGATATCTTTTGTAGACCATCGTGGAGTAATGATTATAGAGGATATTGTGTGTAGACCATTGTGGAGTAATGATTAGAGAGGATATCGTGTGTAGACCATTGTGGAGTAATGATTAGAGAGGATATCTTGTGTAGACCATCGTGGAGTAATGATTAGAGAGGATATCTTGTGTAGACCATTGTGTAGTAATGATTAGAGAGGATATATTGTTTAAACCATCGTGGAGTAATGATTAGAGAGGATATTGTGTGTAGACCATTGTGGAGTAATGATTAGAGAGGATATCTTGTGTAGACCATTGTGGAGTAATGATTAGAGAGGATATATTGTTTAAACCATCGTGGAGTAATGATTAGAGAGGATATATTGTTTAAACCATCGTGGAGTAATGATTAGAGAGGATATCTTGTGTAAACCATTGTGGAGTAATGATTAGAGATGATATATTGTTTAAACCATCGTGGAGTAATGATTAGAGAGGATATATTGTTTAAAACCATCGTGGAGTAATGATTAGAGAGGATATCTTGTGTAAACCATTGTGGAGTAATGATTAGAGAGGATATATTGTTTAAACCATTGTGGAGTAATGATTAGAGAGGATATATTGTTTAAACCATCGTGGAGTAATGATTAGAGAGGATATATTGTTTAAACCATCGTGGAGTAATGATTAGAGAGGATATCTTGTGTAAACCATTGTGGAGTAATGATTAGAGAGGATATATTGTTTAAACCATCGTGGAGTAATGATTAGAGAGGATATCTTGTGTAAACCATTGTGGAGTAATAATTAAAGAGGATATCTTTTGTAGACCATCGTGGAGTAATGATTATAGAGGATATCGTGTGTAGACCATTGTGGAGTAATGATTAGAGAGGATATCGTGTGTAGACCATTGTGGAGTAATAATTAAAGAGGATATCTTTTGTAGACCATCGTGGAGTAATGATTATAGAGGATATCGTGTGTAGACCATTGTGGAGTAATGATTAGAGAGGATATCGTGTGTAGACCATTGTGGAGTAATGATTAGAGAGGATATCTTGTGTAGACCATCGTGGAGTAATGATTAGAGAGGATATCTTGTGTAGACCATTGTGTAGTAATGATTAGAGAGGATATATTGTTTAAACCATCGTGGAGTAATGATTAGAGAGGATATTGTGTGTAGACCATTGTGGAGTAATGATTAGAGAGGATATCTTGTGTAGACCATTGTGGAGTAATGATTAGAGAGGATATATTGTTTAAACCATCGTGGAGTAATGATTAGAGAGGATATATTGTTTAAACCATCGTGGAGTAATGATTAGAGAGGATATCTTGTGTAAACCATTGTGGAGTAATGATTAGAGATGATATATTGTTTAAACCATTGTGGAGTAATGATTAGAGAGGATATATTGTTTAAACCATCGTGGAGTAATGATTAGAGAGGATATCTTGTGTAAACCATTGTGGAGTAATGATTAGAGAGGATATATTGTTTAAACCATTGTGGAGTAATGATTAGAGAGGATATATTGTTTAAACCATCGTGGAGTAATGATTAGAGAGGATATATTGTTTAAACCATCGTGGAGTAATGATTAGAGAGGATATCTTGTGTAAACCATTGTGGAGTAATGATTAGAGAGGATATATTGTTTAAACCATCGTGGAGTAATGATTAGAGAGGATATCTTGTGTAAACCATTGTGGAGTAATGATTAGAGATGATATATTGTTTAAACCATCGTGGAGTAATGATTAGAGAGGATATATTGTTTAAACCATCGTGGAGTAATGATTAGAGAGGATATCTTGTGTAAACCATTGTGGAGTAATGATTAGAGAGGATATATTGTTTAAACCATTGTGGAGTAATGATTAGAGAGGATATATTGTTTAAACCATCGTGGAGTAATGATTAGAGAGGATATATTGTTTAAACCATCGTGGAGTAATGATTAGAGAGGATATCTTGTGTAAACCATTGTGGAGTAATGATTAGAGATGATATCTTACGGAGACCATTGTGGGGTAATGATTAGAGAGGATATCTTGTGAGGACCATTGTGGGGTAATTATAGAATATAAATCTTAGTTTGACTCTAGAAAGGACAATATTACACTTACCTGTTTATACGTACATCTACAATAACTAGAGAAAGTGCAATTTCACACCGACCTATTTAGACTTGTCCACAATAGCCCTAGAAAGAAATATTTCACACCAACCTGTTTAGACTTATTCCCAATAACCTTGGAAAGTGCAATTTCACACTGACCAGTTTAGACTTGTCCAGAGCACTAGAAAGAACTACTTAGCACTGACCTGTGTAGACTTGTCCACCAGCAAGTGACCACAGTAGCTGTAAAAGGACTCTGTGGGCCACTGGCCCTGCAGGTACAATGTGTCTAATGATGCCGTGCGTCTAATCACGGGCCCTCCACAGCCCGGGGAAAGGGGGGACTTGCCTGACAACAAATAATACCCTATGTTACACCATGGCTCCTGTGCAGGCGATATGATCAACACCATGCTTGGTGTGAGGTCCCATGACTGTCTCCCCAGACTAGTCTCATACAACAACATGTGTCGATAAAACGTGTAAAGCTCAAATAACTTTACAAGAACATAAATAGATACAAAGCGTACTATCCCCCGCGATTAGATGTGTTGGTATTTAAATTATTTTACTAAATTGAGTAGATGTTAGATACTGTTCTTACAGCTAGGCCTAGACCATATTTTCCTTTTCAACTGACTTTGGAGCTAATAGCCCATAAATTGATTTGCTTTTAAAAAAATCAATAACCTTTACTTACCTAATTTTAAATAGTATTCATTTTGATCAAAATTACGCTTAAAAAAAGGCACAAGACTGATACAAATAGCTATGGGCGCTTCTTACAATATGATACTAACAAGTTTTGGATAAAAGCTAGTGGAAAAATGGGCCTAAGTTATCCGTGTTAGCTCTAAGAATTCTAATGAATCAAAGTGCTAACTTAAGCTAGCTTTGCTGGTAAAATTAGATTGCACTCAATACTTTTACATTTATTAAATAAAAGAAGAAAATTGTCAAGTAAATAAATTAATGTACTATCACATTTTATATATTATAAGAATGAGTGATAAAAAGTTAATTTGACGTTTAATCTGAATTTCTTCGGAATATATATTTAATTTTCACGTGTTAAGTATGCAAGTTAAGACGATAGCTGCTTTGAAATTTAAAAAAAAACTTAAGTAAAATCGAGATTTACTGACAAAAAAAAACTAAGACCGATCTGAATCTTAACAAAGAACTTTTGACATTTGGCAAGTATACCTTTATAATTAATGGACCCTGGACTACGCTGGCCTGTCGATGGAGCATCTGGTGAAATTCTAGTTTTCCAACTTGACGTTGGAGATAATGTGGGGCTATTACTTTTACTTTTCCTCAAATTACTGCCTTGTCGCAGTAAAGACGACATTGGTAGAGTGGCTCTCATCGGCCCCTGTTTAGACGAGCTTGGAGACGATTTTCGTACTTTCTGTGACATTCTAACATGTAAGAGTTGATTGATATTCAATTATTGATATGTTACTTTTAGAGGAACGGTTTGACATCCGAACGAAAATACACATCTACCCTAAACGAAATTTTAATGGCACTTCTTACTAGTCTACTATGAATTCTTTCGTTACTTGTCACAATTCAGCTGTCGACTGTCTCTAACTAAATCACGTGACCATCGTACTGGAAAATGATAGGCTGGAGAAATACTACAAATAGTAAGTCAAGTGCTTGTACTTTTACATATATTACAAAAAAAATTTATTATAACATAAGAGTAGAGACATATTTTAACTGTTTGAAAAATAAAACCACATTTTATAGTTCGTTTAATAGTTGATCTGTAAAAGATATAATAGTCTATTGAGATTGAGTACTTCCAAACTTGGCCACTTGGTAACAGCACCTATTATCAAACCACATACATTTCAAAGCATATTGGTGTACCTATTTTCATGATTGTGTTTTAACGTTTGTATACCGCCTCTGTGGTCTAGTTGTCATAGTTACTGGCTTTAGATCCAGAGGTCTCGAGTTCGATCTCTAGCTCTGACGCCTCCAAATTTTACTTGTGAAGCAGTGGGTCTGGAACGGTATCAAGCTCAACCTCATGAGGTCAACTTAGGAGTTACTTGACTAAAGAAGTAGCAGCTCCGGTTTAGAAAGCTGAGATTAACTGCTGTAGGCCTCTTTATGCTGACCACATGACTGACACCCTCTGCCTACAACTATCATTGCTAACGGTAGCAGCCACTCGCTTGCGAGTTCACACCATGGAGTTTTTTTTATACCCGTGGAAATACTACTTTTTCTTCTTCTGTGATTCTGTCCTGAGACAGGTATCAACTGAACATCTTCCGTTTTCTTCGGTCCTATGCATATTCTTTCATACTTTTGTAGTTTCTTCGATATCTGTTAGCATTCCAACCCTTCTTCTTCCTCTTTTCTCCTTTATCTTCTCCTCCATGATCCTCTTCATTAAACAATCCCTACATAGTGTGTGGCCCAAACCAAACTTTTTTTAATCTTCATTATCTTCATAATCAGGCTCCTTTCCTCTCCTACCCACCTCAACACTTCCTCTTTCCTCACCCTGTTTATCCATTTCACCTTCTCTACTAGGCCCAGATTAATATTTTTGGGGGCCCTGTGCCAAGTAGAACTTGAGGCCCTTGGAAGTTAGTTTCCCAATGAATGATTATGAATCTTACATATACCTCAAACATGGATTATTTTATTTAGAGACAAACTTTTTTTGCAAGCATTTAGCAATCATCGTGTGTACGGTTAGTTTTTGTTTTTAACATATTAATTATTATTATTATAGTAACTATTAAACTATACAGTCTATTATTTACTGAGTGTATTATAGTACTTTAAATTAATAGCTAATAATATGATAATACTGGACATTATATAATTATAGACGATTTCAGCGTAATTGCATCTTATGTAGTCCGCCATCTGCAGATAAAATAGTAATAGTATGTATTAGGATAATAAAAAGTATTTTATTATTAAAATCTTTTTTTTTTGCGTTTTGCTTACGTCGCATTTAGTTAATTCTTCAATGTTAATAATTGTATTATTTTACCTCAGAAATTAGCATAAATTGAAAATCAGTGTTTATTTTTCTGTCTAGAGTCAACGGTACCGTCTACAGATGTGTAATATTTCCGATTTGCCAAAAGCAAAGGGTGTGTTAATTTATAAGCACGGACTGTCAGACTACACGTAATACCAGGCTACCAGCATCCTTCGATTATGAAATTTATAAATTATTTTGGGATACATTTTACGAAAAAATATTAAAATATAATATTATACCAAAATAAATATGACAAGTCAAAGTAATTTATTTACCAAGCAGGTTGGGGGCCCTTAACCTCAGGGACCCCTGTGAGTGGCACACGCCTTAATCCGGGCCTGTTCTACACTCTTCTCCACAATTACATTTCAAAACTCTCCAAATACCTACCTTTGTTCCCTCTTTCTGATTGTCCACGGCTGTATCCGAATAGTCTACTTATGTGGCGTCGCGTTGGCTTGTGGCGTTGATAGCTGCATATGCAATCACGTGACCAAGTGTAGATCTGTTCGAATAGTCGCGAACGAGACCGATGCAGTCTTCTCGAGGCTTTGGTAACCATGGATACGGAAAGCTACGAGCCATGCGGCTTTCTCGCGACGTTGGTGCGGTGTTTGACTGGCAATTGTTTTATTATTATAGTTTCGTCTTCTAGAGCACCGACTTACGTTTTGCGCCATTTTAAACAAGTTTAATAGAATTTCTCATCTTGTGATTCTCGTCATGTATTTGTAAAATAAATAGCAAAAAATATGTAAGTATGCCAATTAATTACATGTTATATTTTAAGATATAAACGTGTAAATAATATGCATATTTAAATAGTTTTTGCTATATAAAATAATTACCGCTTAGTAGAGTGTAATAATAATAATAAAATTTACATAGTTTCTAAGTTATTCGGTAGGAAGAAGCACTGCGGGCCCAAGTGTGTTGCCGTTCGAATATTTTGATGCAGTATTTGCTATGAAAACCGCGAGAAGTGTAAAATTATCAAGACTGCATCAAGTCTGCATCAAGTCAAGTGTACTTGACTATTCGGATACAGCCCACGTCTCAGATCCATATATCACCACACGAAACACTTTGCAAAACTCGTTATTATCTCAATATGTATTATTCCCGCTGTCAGTGATCCCCTCACGCTTCCATATGTTCCCTTTTCCATAGCTATTCTGATTTTAACTTCCTGCATACAGTATCCATTCCGAGTCACCAAACTTCCCAAATATTTGAATGATCTTACTTGTTCTAGTTTCTTCCCTTCAATGAATATAACAACATTGCTTTCGTTCTTTCCAACTCTCATTACTTTCGTCTTACCAATGTTTACCTTCATTCCAAGTTCCTTTTCCAACCTTATAATACCGTCTAACCTGTCCCACAGTTCTTCCTTCGACTCTGCCAACACCGCTTAATCATCCGCGTACTTAAAGGTTTTTAGTCGTTCTCCACCTACTATACAATGCCTCGTGCCCTTTATAGAGCCTTCTCCATCAAATTTTCGGCGTATATTTTGAAAAGCACTGGTGACATACAACAGCCCTGTCGCACCCATCCTCCTCCACTCTCGCCACCACTTTCTGGAAACCACCACTATGTGTTTTACTCTAAGACTTTTGATGGCCTTATATGACAATTACAAAAAAGGAAACTGGATAGCTGTGACTGTTTTTTTACTATGTTAAAAAAGTCTCCAAGAGAGCATCATTTGTACAATAAACTAGATTGAAGATTTTTAACAAATAATATTGTTATCAAAGGTAGAGTATCTATTGTGTGACTAGCAGTGCCCTCTATTCAGCAATATTTGGTTTCATGGAAAATTAATACTACTTATAAAACGAAATGTCTTTAATCTATGTTTGAATAAAGTGATTTTAGTTAAATATAATTTATGAATATATTTATAATTGAAAATATGAAAGATTATTTCAAAATATATATTAAATTTTAAATTTATACATCAAGTAAACAAAGAATTATCTGAAAATAATTTTAGTTTTGTTGGTAGTCCAAAACAATGATGTAAATGTAAAGTGTAAACAACTATCGTGTGGTGTGATTGATTGCAATTTGTATTATGCACATTATAATAAATGTATTAGTTTATCTACTAAATATAACAGTTTAAACCGTTTATGGGGAGTCACTAGGTTTGACCTAGCAAGACATGCTTTATATTTGATTATTTTTTATGTATAAATGGGCAGAACTGTTCACAGTTGGAAATAGTTGAAAGTGATTTCAGTTCACAAAAAATAAATAAACAGTTTTTATTGTTTTAGTTCTTTCAAGAGTCAAGTCCAAAATCGTAACGAAGACAAACTTAGGTACTTGACATATAAATATTATTGGTTTATTGGCTTAGATAATAACTAACTTTTTGAGGTGTATAAAATAGTTCATTTATATTTTAACCAGTTTGGTTAATTATTACTTCCTCTTTCATTCACCCATTCATTATTAACAAGGTTGTAAAAAAAATTATACTATAAAAAATGTATTCTACACATGCTGATTAAATCAAAACTTGGTGAGGCACCATACTCTTTAAGCCTTTTTTTTCTCCAACTAAAATACTACTCCCTTATTGAATTTATTGTTTTATTAAGATTCAAAAACCATATATAGCACGATGCATGATCCATTTTTTGTGGCAAACACAGCTCTTGCAAAATGGATAACTACTGTTCTTTTATCTTAGTTAATTTTTTTTAAAACCTTATAATGAAATAACCCTAAGTAAACTATCCCACATATATATCACAATGGAAAATGAAAGTGGATCTCACACTAATATATTTGTTAGTTTTGGCACTTTGAGCGTGACTGTGGATCTACTATAAGTCAACTCAAACTTGCTTATTTAGCATTCAAATGGTATGAGGGTGACAGGGAAGGAGAGGGTAAGGGGCATGCATGTCCGTGGAGGAAAAATAAACAAAATTTGAACTGCCTCTTCTGCCACAGAGTATTTTGCCCAATGAAAGTATAGACTAGTAAAAAATCTATCGAGTGCTATTGGTTAATGTTAGTGCATGCACAGTACCGTTTTACATCGTTTATGTGTTAATTCACATTCCAGTGGGGTTTTTTTAATATTCTATTCTCGGTGTCATATTTATTTTAATTTAAGCATAAGTGTATGTATTCAACACATGATAATTAAATACATTTTACACCACTAAGATTATTTAAATAATGAATTTAAAGCCCAAAGGTAAAAACAAGCCTTGGAACATTTTTACTCCCCTACCCCACATCCAAAACTTCTTAGTTAAAACTAATTACTTAAATTAAATAATTATGTTAATATTGGTAGGCCCCTTATGTCTGTAATATTAGTGTGTTGATTCGCAATAATAATGTATTTTGGTAATGCAGCCATTCCAGTGTGATTGATGGGTGTGACGTTTGCCCATTACTTTTGGGTCTAAATTAAAGTATTTAGCTGGATTTAAAAAAAAATCCAAGATAAAATTGAATGGGAGTTTGCTCTCCAACTTCTGAAGCATTTTATTCCAAAGCCCTGTTTTACCGCTGCGTTTGGTTTTGCTGTGTGATGTTTTCTAAATGTTGTGTCGGGTTTGACACAATACAAAGCCTCCAATAACCAATTTTTATATATTCTTAAACAAGTTGATGATAAAAGGTTTTGATTAAGTTTTTATAGTTCATCTCATTTTATTCTAAAGGAAAATCAGTATTTTTTTAATATAGTTTTTTATTTGTTAGTTGTAATATTATTTTAAACTTGTGACGGTGTGAAAATTTGCACTTTTTTTTAAAGAGGTGAAGAAGAGGATATGTTTAGGTGTTTTTTAAGGTCTCACTGATTGATAGAAACAAGATTTTCATCAATCATATTTTTGAATTTTAAAAAAATAATTTACAGTGGTTCAAAATAATAACACTTTGCAAACTGACTAAAGTAGACATCTGATATAAAAAATTAGGCATAGAAATGAAAATTAGTTTACGTATATTAAAATATTATAGGCAAACTTATAAAAACTTGAGCATCTTAAAATTTAAATTGCCCCCTGCTATTAGCCAAAATTGGATTTCGCAACTTTTTTCAGGATGACACAGTAGCTTTTGTATGAAACATTATATTTCATAGGCCACACTCAATAATTTCGGTAATATTTTTCTGGCTCTTGATACAATTTTCCCAAGTGATGAGTGTTTAAAAGAGCCCATTGGAGATAACATTGTTGCACTCTTTCATCAGCTGTCCATGCCATATGTTTCTTTATTTTCTGGACTTTCTTTGCCTTTCAGCATTTTTAAGTCTTTTCAGCTTCAATTGTATTTTTTACTCATAGAACACTGATTTTTGACCTTTTCATGTCTTTTTTGATCTGTGTCCCTTTCTATATGAAGTGTAACTCCCAGTTTTTTTATTTTGTTGCATTCTTTATCTTGATTCGTGCTTTCGTAAAGTTGCTGACCTACTTGGTGTTTTGAGATCTAAACTTGAAAATAAATTACCCTACTTTGTTAGTAGGCCTTGCAACACATAACAACCTAAAGTGTAAATCTCCCTAAAATTGAATGATACTGGCAAATAACATTTATTACATATCCAGGCTAACATAGGTACCGGTATTCAAAGCAGATATGATGAACACTATCTTTAACCTAGAATTGTATTAAATGTTAGTCCGATAAAACCTTTAATTAAAATATACATCAGGGTCTACTACAATAGCCCCATGGCTTCTTTGGTGCTGACTGACAGCTTTGAAAAGCTACCAGACCAAATTATGTATCCCTACGCCGAACCATATGATCTGCAAAAACATGTGTTAGCAGCTGTCACTTCTGACAGTCAAAATTTAGGTATATACCTAAATGTTGACTGTCAGAAGTCAGCTGGAGTGTCAGTCAGCACCAAAGAAGCCATGGGGTTACTGTAGATCTAGCTAGTGTAATTTAATATGTAAGCTAATACACATAACCTAAAAGCTTGCTATGGCCATAAATTATATCTAATACAAACAATTTAATCTAAAGTTAGTGTAGGCCTACTAAAAGTATTTAAATGTGATTTAAGGTTAATGTGTATGCCAATAAAGAAGCATCTAGGCCTAGCCTTATATTATGTCACACTCGTCACAACATGTATGTCACACTTTTTTTGTGTGCATGAAACCAACAATTAGAACGATTAAAATCATACAAAGTGTTAAGCTGGAAGATAATCTAACTTTCACAAACTTTTACTTTTTTTGTGAAGGAATTACCTTGACACACCAAAACTATTTGATGTTTTAGTGCGACATCAGCTATTTATTAGTCAATAATTTATTCTCAGGGTTTTTACTTATTTCAATCTCTAAATTCAACACAAAATGATGATTCTGTGTCAAGATATATGCTTCCATGACTAAAACAATAAGATATCTCTTCCATTATCACTTCACAACAATGATGTAAACTCTCATTATTTTCAACAACAAAAAGTACCATTTGAGATGAAAGTTTAAGACTGAAATGCTTGAATGTGATTAATGTAATAACAATTAGTCATGATTAAATCTTTCTACAATAGAATACCTTTAATTTGATATATTACCGTTCGGGTTATACGCACTTACGCTAATGTGTAATGGCAGGGTGATTGTGAGATGAAATGGAGGACCAGTTTAACGTGGAATCCGAACCACGGTGGAGGCCTGGCATTCCTCACATTCACAAGTTGTGATTAATACACGTCTTGTAAGAGGTGAAGGAAGGGTTTGGCAATCAGATAAATCTGTGCCGGACCGAGGATTGAACCCTGGACCTCAGCACAGAGGTCTGACACTTACCCTAGACCACCAGGTCACCGTTTAATTTGATATACAATAAGTAATATTTATAAACATTAAAAAAAAGCTTAAGGCTCACTTTCACATGAAATGGATGAATGGTAAACAACAAATAAAACTTGTTTCTTACATTCACATGCATACCATGACCATGTACAAGAGGGCTATGCTCGGGCCTAATTATTGTTAGTCCTACAATAAGATTCTTTGTAAAGTGTTTGGCTAAAGTATAAGCAGCAAAAATAACCTCCTAACCTAAAATTATAGATTTGATGGAGTTATTTTTTCAACAAATAACAGAACAGGTTTAAATAAATGTTTGGTTTCATACATTGTTTTACTCTTAGTCTCTTGAATTTAAAATGTTGCATAATACAGTGGTATTACTAGAGATTATTTTATATTGAGGTTTCCCTTTCTTCATCTTTGTTAAATATGGTAAATTGTGGGGTGTACGACAATCACTTTTTCACTTCGAGACGAGAATATGAAATTTTTTTATTAAGACGCAAGTATAAGACGAGAAAACTCCCTTTCAAAGTATAAAAATGTAATTCATGTTTATTTAAATAAATCTATAGTTTATATAGTGCTAAAGTTCCTTTTGACATTTGGGCTGGCGCTTGCTTTGTATGATCTTTAGTTCATTCAAACACCATTTAACTCATACATTTTAAATAGTGATAGTTGCAATGTAGGCTACACCATTTATAATTTAATTTTGTAGTGTAACAGTTTATAATGTCAAAGTTTGATGTTGAAAAACAATATTTATAATAACCAAAACATTTTTCAACGAAGGCTGTTTTTTGGGGGGGAAATGCGGCCTATTTTTGGGTTACTACGGTATTATTAGAAATAATGAATTCCCCTTATGGTTATTTAATTTCTTAGGCCCATTATTTGTTATTAATTTTTTCCCCTCAAATTTCTTGAATTTTTGAGATTCATTTTAAACTTACGAGACAAGATCAAGATTTTTTTTGTTTGAATTTTCGATTCGTGCAGATCCCTAGTAAATTGTATAATTTTTGTGGTCTAGCTTGATGGCAAATAAATCTACGACGGAAATAGTGGACCCCCTTAAGGAGGAGCATGCTGGGAAGGTGAGGGAAGTAGGCTCTCAAGCCATCTGGAGCCTATCTTCATGTAAACCAGGTACGTTACGAGAACCAGCATGTCGTAATGGTTTTAGGATAATAACCAGTTGAGTGAGTTCACAACAAATGTAGTTGTAGATATAAATATCTGCGCACAGAAAAGGATTGTCATCAACATTATCTGTGGCAGGTTTTGGCGTGGACCAGCTTCGAGATGACTGCATGGAGTCATATTGGCAGTCTGACGGACAACTCCCACACCTGGTTAACATTCAGTTTCGCCGCAAAACCACCGTCAATGACATCTGTATCTTCACAGACTACAAACTGGACGAGAGCTACACCCCCTCCAGGTAGTGCGCTCTTAAGAAACACACACAAAAAAAAGTTGGACCAAAGTTATACCTTATTCAGGTAGAGCACGCTCTTAATAAACAGAAAGAAGTTTGACCAAAGCTACATCCTCTTTGGGTACTTAGAAAAAAGAAACACACATGTTGAAAATTGAATCCTTGTTATAAAATGTTCATCTCTAAGAAATATTTCATTGACATAATTAGGATTAAAGTTAGTAAGTTGACCTAATTACCCAACTTAACTTTTTTGGCAAATATTTACAGTGAGGTCCAAGTTTTTGGAACTTGACACACCCCTAATTGTCAGTAATTCTGGTTGATTACAGACAAGTGTTGGCTTGATTGTTGACAGGATCTCGATCCGTGCTGGGACCAACTTCAACGATCTTCAGGAGGTGGAAGTGATGGACCTGAATGAACCATCTGGTTGGGTTCTGATTCCGGTCAAAGACATCCATGAGCGTCCCATACGTACATTCATGATCCAGATAGCGGTGATCAGCAACCACCAGAACGGACGGGACACGCACATGCGTCAGATCAAGATCCATTCCCCCACCGAGCAACAGGGGACAAGGGCCGATGGACTGAGGAACTTTACTACCATTGCCTTCCAACAGTACAGCTACATCCGGTAGTTGTAAGGCACGTCATACACCCTGTCAAGAGGCGTCAATCATCAAGTGCCACCATGTGAAGAGACTTGTTGCTTAAAGTGCCACCCTGTGAAGAGACTGGTTTCTTAAAGTGCCACCCTGTGAAGAGAATGGTTGCTTAAAGTGCCACCCTGTGAAGAGACTGGTTGCTTAAAGTGCCACCCTGTGAAGAGACTGGTTGCTTAAAGTGCCACCCTGTGAAGAGACTGGTTGCTTAAAGTGCCACCCTGTGAAGAGACTGGTTGCTTAAAGTGCCACCCTGTGAAGAGACTGGTTGCTTAAAGTGCCACCCTGTGAAGAGAATGGTTGCTTAAAGTGCCACCCTGTGGAAGATATTGGTTGCTTAAAGTGCTACCCTGTGGAGATATTGGTTGCTTAAAGTGCCACCCTGTGAAGAGACTGGTTGCTTAAAGTGCCACCCTGTGGAGAGATTGGTTGCTTAAAGTGCTACCCTGTGGAGATATTGGTTGCTTAAAGTGCCACCCTGTGAAGAGACTGGTTGCTTAAAGTGCCACCCTGTGAAGAGACTGGTTGCTTAAAGTGCCACCCTGTGGAGATATTGGTTGCTTAAAGTGCCACCCTGTGAAGAGACTGGTTGCTTAAAGTGCCACCCTGTGAAGAGACTGGTTGCTTAAAGTGCCACCCTGTGAAGAGATTGGTTGCTTAAAGTGCTACCCTGTGGAGATATTGGTTGCTTAAAGTGCCACCCTGTGGAGATATTGGTTGCTTAAAGTGCCACCCTGTGAAGAGACTGGTTGCTTAAAGTGCCACCCTGTGAAGAGACTGGTTGCTTAAAGTGCCACCCTGTGAAGAGACTGGTTGCTTAAAGTGCCACCCTGTGGATATACTGGTTGCTTAAAGTGCCACCCTGTGAAGAGACTGGTTGCTTAAAGTGACACCCTGTGAAGAGACTGGTTGCTTAAAGTGCCACCCTGTGGAGATACTGGTTGCTTAAAGTGCCACCCTGTGGAGAGACTGGTTGCTTAAAGTGCCACCCTGTGAAGAGACTACAAATTGAAACTTAACTCAGCCTAAAATGTCACCATTATAAGAGACTAGTTGGCATAAAGTGTGACCATGACATTGGTTGTTTGCTATTATCACTCTCAGATAGCAGCACGATTTACAACCTCGTAACTAACACGGTGAATAGAACCAACTTGTGTTCAATGTGACATGTTCTCTTAGAGACTTGTTTAAATTTACTCAATGCCCCTAAAACCTCAAAAATAATTAATTCAAGCAAATTATAAAAATAAAACTTTAATAGAATTGACATGTGACAGTGATTAAGCTTCTGAATCCAATTTTAACAAAGTTTTAGGTTCTAAAAGTAAAACATTTGAATAGTTTTAACTTTAGAAACTAGCATAAATTCATTATTAAAGTTTAACGAACAATTTCACCTCAAGTATTTATAAACAACTAAACTCACTCTAACCAGAGGAACCGACTAATGCGGTGTTTACTGAATTATTTCTCGGTCTCCCTCCAAACAATTGTGCACATAGGCGCCGATTGTGGGGATGCTTGGAATATTAAGCACCCCTAAAAATATTTTAGCCTTTTTAAAACCTTAATATTACAGCGCTAGTTCCATCTTGGATATAGGGTTGCACTATTAAGTGTTTTATAGCGTAGCAAACGGAAGGTGCTGCCATCTGATATGGATGCGTGATTAAGTTGGTAGCACTCGCCACTCGTGAATTGTCAGCCTGGTATCTGTCAACATGTTTCCATTATAGTTTAGTTAATACCAATACTCTTATCCTATTATTTTTGTGCTGTGCATATTTATTTTCTTTTATTCTGTTTATTTTATTAAATATGGCGCTTGAAAATTTTCTAATGTTATGCCAGCCCTACACCTCTTTTTATAGAGCACACCCAACATATTTTACAAGTTGGCAACTATGAATGTGGGTACATTTCCTCTAAATTCTACCTTACTCATTCCTACCCAATCGGTGTAATAGGTAGCCTGAAGGGGTAAGATGTTTTGCTCATTTAAAAAGTTTGAACAATACTTGAGTCAAACACATTTTAGAAAATAATCCAAAAGTAGATCTGGTTCTTGAACATCAAACAAACCTGTATTGGTGGCCGCACGGTCTATGGTGTCACACTTGCACTAGACTAGACTAGACCAGAGGTCCCCAACCTTTTTGTACCTTAGAGCAGATTCAAAACTAACGGTAGTGTGGCGGGCACCAATTACTTTTACAAGGTAAATTTACTAACTCCTGCCAGTCTCGGAGGTCAGCCTCAACGCTATACACACGACTGGTCAACTGCCATGTTAAGTTTCCAACAGTGGTTGTGGGTAATAATCAAAGGCCGTAGCCATGGGGGGGAAGAGGGTGTTCAACCCCCTTCAAGTTGACAAAAAATAAATTAATTTAAAAAATAGTGATTTACAGTTTTAACAAGACCAAAATAAAGACACAAGGAACTAAGAAGTATTAGGATGGTATTAGTGAATATTAAGAGAATGATGGAAGGGGGTAATCCTGGGGACGCCTGGACTAGACTGATGATAGATGATGATGGTAGATTGGGGTTCGAGTCCCTGTCAGGTGTACTCAGGGTGGTTTCCCACTCTCCCTCCACACACATTTAACATATTAGGGGGCATTCAAGTATTACATGAACACCTTGGGGGGGGAGGTCAGAAGAATGTTTGCTTTAGGCTGTGGTTACACTGGAAGCGTATTTGCGCAAACTCACTCGTATATGCGTGAATTGGGTTCTGGTTACACGGGAAGCGTACTCGTGCAAAGATTATTTGGGATAGCCCTTTGTTTTAAGTAAATGGATCTCACCCTAGAATTTTATATATATATATTATATATATATATATATATATATATATATATTTTAAATTTAAAGTTCCTCATTTTCGAGAATAGTGAGTGAACCCTTAATTTTCTCAACACAATTTAAGTAAATACTATGTATTACATGAAGAGCTACCCACCAAATTTCACAAATACTACTGAATGTCTTTTAGAACATATAATTGATCCCACAAAGTCCCAGATTCGCGCTAAGTTGAGTTCCACTAACCACAGCCTTTGACCAAGACGGGCAAGAGTGGGGCAGTGACCCAGCCACCCCAAATGGACACACAAACAATAATTACAAGTGTCGAGGTGTGGATTCAAGGACTCTGGCTATCAGCTTAAAAGGAGTTTAGAGATATTTATAACTATAATAATGCATGCATTCAATAATAATAATTTTTTATAATTTCAATTAGATGTAAAGTATTTTTTAATATAATTCTGTAGATTTTTTTGATTCATGGTTAGTACAGTAAATTTTATTTCATTTTACAGCGATGTTTAATTGTGAATTATTTTGCACTTCTACACCTCTACCAGCAATTTATAAATTGCATAAAGAATAATAGTTATTCCTGTGAACAAAAAAAAAGTTGACAAATATAATGTAAGCAAGAGGCAGAGGACGGACTTTGGTTATTTTTGTTTACAAATGGTGGAGGGGACCAAAAAGTTCTTATGTAATACTTGAATGCCCTCTTAAGTGTAATTATATCATATGCATATAAATCGATTGGGTAGTCACATGCGGTGATAGAAAAATATGTGTGTGTATATAAAAAGCGAGGGCAATAAAATATCTCGATACACATCTTCAGTAGTATCTTTATTCTCTGAAACACACTCACACAAAAATAAAAATGGTGTCTATCCACTTATGAACACATTATGCGCTACACACACTGCTAAGGAAAATAGGTCCCTTCACCGTGTACTGAGCCTACAGGAATGTAAGGTTTCTGTCAGCACTACTGCACAGTTTCACCAACTATAGTATATAAAAATGTATTGTTTTTAATAAAGAGTCTTTCCGATTCCCAAGATAGGCTAAATAGATTCATAAATAAAACCCCTGAACAATAATACATATCATAACATTCTGAACTGTAGTTTCCTGGCGGATCATTGGGCAAAATAAAATATTTCCAAGCTTTGATAATTTTAAAGGAATTAAAACAATTTAAGAAAACAATTTAAAGTCGAGAAGAATCGAATAATATGAAATTATACCGAAGCCAAATCGAAGTTCGATTATTAAAAAAAAAGTGTGTTGCAAATGTAATTAACATATTTCATCCTTAGATTTTAAATTAATTATTTTTTATTTTTGAAATGTGAAATTTAACCTTAAATATTTTTAGTGGTGGAACTTCATGTGTGTGAAGTTAAGTCCGAAGTTTTTTTTCACACAACCCTATAAAATCGAGTGATCTAGTATTTTTTTCATAGTGTTTGTTCAGTTTGTATCTGATGAACTCATAATGTGTCTTGAGAGCTAAGACTTGGCCAGTAAGTCTTTCAACGTCTTCTCTAGCTTGCGAGAGTCGGCGGCAAATTTGCGGATTCCGTCGGACAACTTGTCTGTGGCCATCTGGTCTTCGTTCATCTCCCAGCGGAAAGCTGCCTCGTCTAGAGTCACCTTCTCAAGGTCGCTCTTGCGTGCTGGAAACATTAGTCAAGTCTTGGAGTTTTATTTTCAAAGTCACATCGTTAATACACTATACGGTATATCTCTTTAAGGAAAACCTATTTTAACTTTTTATATAAGAATTTGAGTCTTGAAACCTCAAATTTCGAATATTCTTAAGAATTTGTGAGATTTGAAGGCTACATCCCTAGAAAAAAGTATGAAACACTGTTATAATAGTTTAAGTTATTATTTTTAAGCCAGAGTCTTTACCAACTATTAACTCCACCCAAAATTGCCAAAGACTTTGACCCCACAGCCCTGCGGGAAACTACTGCACTTTCAGGACTTCCCTAGTACATATATTTTCTACCAGATGGTTCAAGCAGCACTAACCAGCTTACAACAGACGCCGGTATTAAGGAATTCAGCTTTAAAATCTTTTAAACGAAGACCTCTGGATTTCCTCAGTCCTCTCACCTGGAAATATTGAATTCAACGGTAAAATTTCATTTAAAAGGGACCAATATTCGAGGTCAAAGACTTATATTTTTGTTGCTCTTGGAGGGTCCTATTTGCGAGTAAATACGACATATCTCAAGTTAGTTACACTTGTTGGTTCTTTTACTAAAGTTCGAAATGTTATTCAAAACAGAGCAAAGTTTAATGGAACAGTTAGTTGGATAATGTGAAGATAAAACACATTCAGACTTTAGAAAGCATGACAAGGGTGAGATGGAAGAGGAAAGAATCTCAAAGAGAGTGATGGAGATGAAGACTGCAAGAGAGACCAAGAAAGAGTTGGAGGACGAGCAGATAACAGCAAGTGTGCAAGGGAGAGGAGAAGGACGGAAGCAAATAAAGGAGCGGTAGTGAGTTGTCCGCAAGCCTAGTTGACATCACTCACCCGTCTTGTCATTGAGAGCGAGATCCACAGAGTCTGTGCTGGAGTCAAGGTCTTCCAGTAGCTTTGGCGAGATGGTCAACAGATCGCACCCGGCCAACTCCAGGATTTCACCTAAACAGTTCACACAGACAATGATATCTGTGTTCAGCCACGCCAGTCTTGGGAAACTGTTCCCTGCTACCCGCTATGTATATATATATTCATAACCCCAGAAACAGATAGTGCCATTTACTGCTTTGTTTAAAAAATAATGGACTTTGACACACTAACAATAAAAATTTAACTCAAAGCCAAAATGGACGATGAAAATAAATAGTCACATTTTCTTTAGCTGCTGCTACCACTTTTCATAAATATTCTTGTTTTTTTTTTGTTGGAAGCTGTTGGTCGGTATTGTTATTCTATTGTCACAAGAGTTTAGTGTATTTGTTTGCAAAGTTCAGAATGTTATGCATTGCAGATTATGATTAAAAATTCATCTCTCGGCCAACAATAAGACAGAATTATAGCAAAAATTGTAAGCTTATGGTAATAATACATATAAATAGTAGTTATGTACATTAGGAAAGCTAAAAAATATGAAAAGATTAGTTCTATTTTCAAAGTGAATTCATTTTTAAACCTTTTATACACTTTTTCTAGGGGTGGGGATCCCAAACCCCCAGTAAAAAGTCGGGAATCTATACATTCCCGTAGGTTTGGGAAACAAGGGGATGTATTTTGGCTAATTTCCCATCCTGCAATAAAAATGTCATTTCTGTTCTTTCCTATTTTCCCCTATCAAAGTGATAATATTTTCAGTTAAACTTGGTAGTCATGTCAATACCACGAGCGGACTCACCAACGTTCCTGAAGGAGGCCCCCATGACGACAGTCTTGTAACCAAACTTCTTGTAGTAGTTGTAGATCTTAGTGACCGAGACCACACCCGGGTCTTCGGAAGGTTTAAACGACTTCTGGTCGGTGTTGGCCACGTACCAGTCCAGGATCCGGCCCACGAACGGGGATATGAGCGTCACGCCAGCCTCGGCACACGCCACAGCTTGCGCGAATGAGAACAGGAGTGTAAGGTTGCAGTGGATGTCATACTTCTCTTCAAGCTCCCTGGCGCAAAGAACACACATCAAACATAACAAACAGCAGGGGAGAGAGTGGACCTGTTAGCCTAGCGCACTGACTGCGCTGATGTGATATATATGTCAACTCACTTGGCAGCCTGTATCCCTTCCCAAGTGGACGCCAGTTTAATAAGGATCCTCTCCTTTTCCACTCCCAGCTCCTCGTACAACTTTACCAGCTTGCGCGCCTTCGCAACACTCCCTGCCTTGTTGAACGACAGTCTGTAACATCAAGACAAGACATACAACACTTCCTGTCTTGTTGAACGACAGTCTGTAACATCAAGACAAGACATACAACACTTCCTGTCTTGTTGAACGACAGTCTGTAACATCAAGACAAGACATACAACACTCCCTGCCTTGTTGAACGACAGTCTGTAACATCAAGACAACACATACAACACTTCCTATCTTATAGAAGAATATATGAAAGGCAAAATCATGAGTTTTATCTCGATTATAATCAAATACATTGAAAACTGACACTTAGACACTGGAATCTTGTCTTATTGAACAACAGCCTGTAGAAACAAGACATCCTGTACTTTAACCACCGAGTGACTGTCGTGAACCACTCAAGATTATAACAAATTTTAAGGAAATAGAAAAAAGAAAAGTAAAAACTTTTTAGTAACTAATGCTGAGGCTCACCTTGCGTCTACCTCGGTCGAGACTCTGCCAGGGATAATCTTGAGGATCTCTGCTCCGAACAATACAAACAACTTGTCAATGGCTGCCTCTACTTGATCCTCCAGGGTCCTGGACAAACAACACAGACATGGTAGCTCCAGGCTTAGCTGGAGACAGAATATAGGCCTGTCGTAGCTTCATATGCCTTATAAGCCTACTTAATTCTAGGACAGGCACAACATCCAGTCCCCGGTTGTTGGCTTATCAATGTGAAAGGGTAAAACCATATTTTCATCAATGATAAATTTTCGGCCATGCCGAGAATCAAACCTGAGACCCTTAGCCCTGTAAGCAGACATGCAGCCGACTGAGCTAAGATGTTGTTATCAGTTTATATACATATATGATAATTACTCTAATGGGGTAGGGATAAGGAAGCATTATACAGTTAATACACCCGCATTTGCGTGGAAGGAGAGTGGGAGCATCTTTAGGGAAAACCTCTTTCAATAGACTTGAACCCCCGTATCCAGGTTGTAATTTTTAATCAAATTGAACAATATATTTTATTTTTACCAAACACATTTTTATTTAAAATTTTAAAAATCATAAAATGACCATACTTTTAAAAACTTTAACATTAAAAGAGTTTAAGTTTATACAACTTATTTATTGTGTTTTTTTTATCACCACTTCGGGTTTTCTGCATATGAGCTAATTAATAAATGTGTTAAGGATGAAAGTTGAATTTTGAGTAAGTGTACTTGCATTTGCATAGAGGGAGAGTAGAAAAGGGTTTAGGGGAAAACCAGCCTCAATAGACCCGACCAGAATTCAAACCTCTATCTCTCCATCACCAGCAGTAAAGTCTAATGTGAGAGTGACGCCCTAGACCGTAGGGTCACCGAAGCGGATATTAGTGTTTATTCAGTATCCCTTGATAAAGTTGTGTGTGGGAGTAGAACTTGAACATAATATTGTGTACATGTTCTAGAATCTAGAGCATCAATGTAAGTGAATCTCTAGGTCTTAGCTCTAATCCCAACATCATAGTACGTAAATTTGATTTTGACCTCTTGTCAAAATACAGACAGCTATTTTAAGAGTGTGAAGAAGCAGAGTGACTGTCAACACAGGTTACACAACAGCCAGCAACCAATGCGTGTCAAGTGATATGCACTGCTTATCTTGGCCTTGCTACTCTACTCACTGGTTACATCACTGGAAACTGAACGTTCTGCCTGCCAACAAGATTGCCCCTTCTCTTCTATTCACACACAGGGGTGCCTTGTAAAGAGGGGGGAGGGGGGGAGGTTTTATCAATTATATTTCTCCTCAACGCCCAAGCTAGTAGCTTATTGGAATTTATAAAACAAGTGGGGAAAAAAATAATACACCTTTAAATTGTCTCAAGAGTATTAGAAAAATTCCAATCAGTCTCCTGTTGCGGAAACATTTTCAAAAATATCATTTCTGGGTTGGTCCCTGTTCGCACGAGTTTTACATTTTATATCTAGTTCTATCTTTACAGTTGTCTTAATCTAACTTTGTCTTATTCTATCTTTTTTTTTAGCACCGCTTCATTTGGGCTATATGCTTTTGTACTAATTACGCTAACGATTTTAGAGATGAGGAAGGTTATATTTATGGGAAGTGTACTCGCATTTGTGTGGAAGGAGTGTGAAAAACCCATCCTCAGTAGGCCTACACCCGGCTGATATTCAAACCTCAATCTCCCTGTCATTGGTAGTCTAGTCAAACACAAGGATAGTGCGTTAGACCATGGCGGCTACTGAGGCTGGTAGCTCTATCTTAGTTGGATTTCTTAATACAAATACTACTTCTATTTATTCGACTCTTTAGCTCAGTTGGTAGCATGTGTCTACTAAGCTAAGGGTCCCGGGTTCGATTCCTGGCATGATCAAAAAATTTATCATTGGTGAAATGTGGCTTTACCGTTTCACAGTGATGACTGGAGGGGACTGGATGTTGTGCCTGTCCTAGTCTTTTAAGTTAGATTATATGGCATATGAAGGTATGATAGGCCTAACAAACCAGTAGTGGAAAATATATGACTTGAATAAAAAAACTACCACAGGCTGGAAACAGTAGTGGATGTAAAAACTACTTCAACTCATGGTAATAATTTTGTCTCCAATTTGCAGAAACTATTTTTTAAGCACAAGCATACATGTAGCTTACTAAATACGCAAATATGTTAGGGATGACAAAGGTTGATTATAAAGGAAGTGTAGCCACATTTGCATGGAAATCCAATCAGGGAAGACCACATTCAGAACACCCAACCGGTATTTGAAGCCTCGATCTCTCAGTCATTGGCAGTTCGGCCTACAATAGTACAAATGTGACGCCTTGGACCGTTCAACCGTCAAAGTGGGTTTGTAGGAAACTATTCCTCTTGGATCCTGTTAGTAATACAACTCACTTGCCCGTCTTCTTGCCGTATGCCACCGCCTTCTCTATGAGGTGCTTGTACTGGGGCATCCCTGCCGCGGAGAGTATCAATGAAGGGTTGGTTGTTGCGTCCGTTGGTTTGTACTTTTTCATTGCTGTGATTAACAAAGAGATAGATAGAAATGTTACAAACAACACGGCAAGGTTTTAACACCGATGACAACGATCTAAAGGCTAAACACTAGCCACCAGTTTCACTTGAACAGATCAATCAACTTTCTCTTTCAGTTAAAGTAGGTTACTGTTCTGATTAGTTCAGTCTAACTAATCTGTATTGATAAGTGAAAATTAATGTATATAAATTATATTGTTTTATTTATCAACTTGTCTTACTACCCATGGGTGAACTAAACTACGCTAATATGTTAGGGGTCAATTTAGAGGAAGTGTACCCACATTTGCATGGAGAGATAGAGAGTGGAAAGCCTGCTCTCAGTAGACCCAAACAGGATTCAATGAACAAACTACACCTGATCTCCCTGTCATTGGCAGTCTCGTCTAGTGTGAGAGTGATGCCTTAGACCATGCGGCCCCCAAAGCGGGTAGGTGTGAAATTGGTTTATCAGATAAGTATTTAAACTCTCACTTGACAAAGGTACCAAACCACGCCTCTCACCCAAAAGATTGCTTTCATTTTTGTTTTAAGTTGTTTCTTCTATTTAAATAATTATTTGAATATATAAGAAAATTAAAATGTAAACCCTAAATGTTTATTGCATTTTAAAAATAATCATTCCATCTCCTGAAGATAAAATGTGCTCAGTCATACCGAAATTTATTCAGAGAATAGTGCAAACAAGTATTGTTTCAGTTTCAGTTTGATTGAATGAGCCAAACTAGCCGGTCTTAAGGTCCCTCGATTAGATAAAGCGTTTACAATTCCGGTGTTTAACTAAACAGGGCCGTGTCTGAATAGTTTGTCCCCTACGCACTTGTGCACTTTACTGCGCACTTTAATAAAACAAGTTTCTGGCGCCCCTAAGTACATAGGGTGCATGATAGTTTTCGGACATCAATATACAGCTAGAGCCATCTGGTGGCTAATTCTGAAACATGCGTTTCCATGGTAACGATAATGAATTTTGATAGTGTTTTGTCAATGGTGACATTTTTTTAAGGCGCAAATTCATATTTATCATTTATCTTCCTTAATTCTACGAACCTTAAGGTTTGTTCTACTTCCCCTGTAAAGAATAAAATCAATTGTATACCGTTGATGATATTTTATAATAATCATAATAAAAAAAGAGCATTATAATCAAAAGTAGACAAAAGTAAAATGAGGTTAAGCTATGGTTTTTATTTATTTAACCCCTTTATTATGTTATTGTTAAAAAACGTATTTGGAAAACGTGCGCCAAAAGTGGTCAATCCTATCACAGTTTTATAAACTTTAAAATTTTTGGGAAGCTGACAAACTAGGCCTAACTTACATTAATATCAAGTTGTTTTAAAGCTTGTAAAAATATTGCCAGATAAATACATAGGCCTATAGGAATTCAAAAATAAATTACTTAATTTACATGTTGATCTCTTGTTTTTAAACATTTCTCCGGAATGAGTGAATGCTCAATAAACAAAGTAATTAAAGCTACGCGCCAAAAGGAGCGCGATCTACGCAGAGATACCAAAGAGCATGTCAAACATTTTTGCATGTGTAGAAAAATTGTTAAATATATACGTATATTATATAAATATATATTGCCCTAATTAATTTACTTATATATGTAAAGTATTATTCTCAAACAAATTTTACTGAAGATCTTTTAACTCGTAAATAAAGTTCCTTTTGAGAGAGATTTTCACATTAGATAGAGAAATTTGACCGTTTAACTTCATGTATATAAACAAAGAACAAACCATACTAGTTTTATTTAACATTATGTGAATGTTTTATTCCATTTTCCACAAAATATATATTACTTTCATTCAATATAAAAAGCTAATTTAACTAAAGTGCGCGATAAAGGGCAAGTCGTATGTGCCCCTTAGTAAAGTGCGCCATAAGGGGTGCAATTGTACACTTTAAGAGAATTCAGACACCATTAAAAATCACTTCCGGCCTTTCAGCCGACGCCATTGCAACTTTAAAGTGCATATGGCTCCCAAGGGCCCTTAGACGGACTATTCAGACACGGCCCAGATGTTACAGGTAAGACCTACATTTTACATACAACTAGACATGACAATCACTTGATTCCGAATAGAGTTGTAGATTGTTTGTCCTTAAAGAGGGCAAACTCGAGATCGTGGGAGCAGTTTATTTTAATATTTTGATTCCTGTAACTTCCACCAGTAATTACTATTCATTACCTTGTAAGAGTTTAAAGATCTTACCTTCGAAATCTCCCGTATCGGCAACGACCACCGTATATTTCCTTAACTGTGCTAAGGAACTCGACATTTTCTGTTTCTTAGTATCTGGCCCGTTCTCCGTCATTTCAGTTAACAATGGTAAACGTGAATACACAAAAATGTAAATTTGAGCAAAAGAATTAGTATTATTACACAATACTTTGACCTCACAGACCACTTGTTGATAAGTGACGTAGACCGATTTAAAAAAAAAAGTTTAAAAAATGTTAAATTACACTATGCTTAATACTCATAGACTATGCATGCCTACCATTGAGCTCTATAATATAACTGGAAGGACATAAGTAGCTGAAATTTTCGAGCTGTCGTCTGCATACCATTGTGTAAGAGAGAAAGAAACTTTCTGGTATCTCTTTCTCTCTTACAAGGCAATGTGGCATTTTGACACCGTTCATTAATTTGATTGAATATATGAGATACATCAATGTCTGATTAGTTAAATAAAATAAATGTGTGAATAAAAGCTTTGAAGAGTATAACAAAGTTTGAAACTGATAAGTTTTTTCTTTAAATAATTTGATGTACGCTAATACATATGATGATTTTTGAAGGAAGCTCGTTTGTATGGCTTTATCTCGTACCAGAAGCCTACCCTAAAGTAGTATTTAGGTAGGATAAAATACCTCCCAAAAGGGAATTTATATGTCCATTCTAAATGGCCGTTATTCCTACCAAAATATTAATCACTGATGCCTACCTATCAACAGAATTTGGGGAACAACGATGATTCATCTGGGAGCTATAGTAGTTGATATATTATTTAAATATATTCCTTTTAAAAAATAAACAATACTCTGGTTTGTTGGCCTAGTTCTGAGTTTAACTTATTTTTGATAAAGAGTCAGGATACATGAAAGCATTAATAATAATAATAATAATAAATAATGAAGAATTTACTTAATTTTTAGTGTTGACTACTTGATTTCCATTATTTCGCTATTCTTCTTCCTTTCATTATTTACTTGTAAAATGTTTTCATGTAATTTTAAATCGATTTAAACACTCTCCAACACAACTCTGGTTTCATACTTCAATCCTCATTACCTGATTCATTGCATCGAAATTACTACCATGATAAAACAAAGTTTTTAACAAATATGGATTATTAATAATTAGATTTGTGCCGTAATTTTCTGTTGCTAGCACGAAGCCTATTTCATATAAATTACAGTGGATGGACAAAATATTGTAAATTTAGGCTGCACTGAGCTGCCATTGATGGAATATAGGGTTCTTATCCTGGCCATTTGCACTGGAGATGGTATTTCCATTAATTTCATAATAATAATAATGCAGGATAATTTAATGTAAGCTAATTTATCTGTACACACTCATTATACTTAAAAGTAATTATTTTAACCTGTGTAAGACTAATATAATACTAATTTTATATTATAAACCTAAACAATATATTGGTTTATTTTGAATAGCTATTAATAGAAATAATGCCATATTTATGCTTCATCTTGTCCAATTGTAGAGTTGTATTTTTTGTTTCTGACTAAGATTAAAAAACTCGAAAAGAACTACTTCTTAAAGATAAACCCTGAACATAGATAATCACACTGTCCCCTACCGAGTTAGACAAGAAACTGTGCACATGGCTCAAAAAACAACTCCATACTTAATCCATCTTCACTAGTTTCTCCACACTTCTCTTTTCTTGAATACCCTCTCTCACTTCAACAACATCCAAACATACATGCTCTTTTATTCATGAAATATATTTAAATTTTAATGTAACGTCATATATTATATTAAGGATGGTTTTAGATTTAGTCCATAAGTTGAGTTGGGTCGCCTTTTACATAAAGTATAATAATAATAATTATTATTAGTAGTTAGTACTGTAACAGTCCCTCGTCCCAACGTAGAATTATGATAAATAAATGAACTTGGTGTAGCTTGTAAGTCAGGGATCATATTGTTCAATCCTCTTACATGTTATGTTGGTCATCTTTGGTTCTAGCTAGAGACGATAGTGGGGTAGTTGTTATCATTTAGAATAAAAATAGAATAAATGCAAAATTAAATTATCAGAATGAAACAAACTAATTTCGATTTTTTGGTGTCAGATTCCTACAATAAAAAATTCGTTAAAACAGAATTAGAAATATAGGTATGCTACTGAATTTTGTAATTAAAACAATATTAATTTTTACTAAAGATACATTTTTGGCACACAATTTTCAGCACCTTGGTTAAAAGCACGCTATTTAGTCTGGTCAAGGAAAGTGTAACCAAAAGTTTGGTATTGCCAATAATAAAACACTCGTAATCAGCAGCAATACCAGGAACACAAAAAGGCTCTGGTTATAAATATCAATCCCAGGTGAATCACAAAAACATGCCTATATACACCCATGCTAGTGATGTCAAATTTAAGATTTTGGTGCAAAGATGCTTATTGCCTAAAGTTATGAAGTGGGGGGGATTGAAAGCCAGGCACCAACATGTTTAACGGAATGAACATTTCTGTCTTAGCTGCTGGCGTCGACAAATGTAATTAAATAATATTTACTACTTCAATTCATTAGATGTATCGAGTTTTCTTAATTTCTTTGATAAAAAAAAAAGATGGCTTGTGCACCCTAAGGGAAAAGTCAAACATTGAACTCCCTTTTGATAATTTTTTTTAATTCACTGAAACAACAAAAACCTAGTCTCATATTAAAAAAAAATGTTGGTTTCATTTGATGACATTAGTATTACATATAGTGGCGGCGGAACTTTATTTGTGTAGGTGGAGGAATCTTAAAAAACAATATATTTTTGGCGGGCGTGTACCCCTAAGCTAAATCGAGTCGGTAAATCTTCCATGATAAAATGTTACATTTAATTCCATTCTAAGTAATATTTGAAGTGCTACCAGCCCAGAAATTTGGATGTCTCTTAGAAGATATTTAAAATGCTCCCTCCCTTGATATTTTTATTAATAATTAGATGCCTCTATAAACGTTACAGTACAGTATGTTTTAAAATGTATCATACTCTAGAATATCAAAAACAAGTGAAATAAACCTAGAGGGGTTGGCCAATTATTCCAGGTGTATCAGTACCAACCTTGTTTGATGTAAAACAGGTAGTAACTAATGTAGGTGAAACAATCAAGATGACCTTTAACCAAAACTAGGGGTAACTAATTTGGAAGAAGTTGAAAAAATTATTTTATATCTAATTATTGTAGAGGAATGAACTAAAAGGTAACAAACTATTTCATGATTTCATGGACTAAACTCTCACTCCACAGAACTAAACATCTTATGATGAAAAAAAAACACACACAATTGTAACTAATATATTCTGAATTAATCTACGTTCAGTACATTCGACACATTTTTAATGTAAATCACGAATCATCTAAGCCTACATTTAAATTTAACAAATGGCTCAAGAGATCATGGGATTTTAACAGACAGTTAATGTGGCGGAGCCCCTCCATTACAATCCTAATCACAATCCTCTGTGGTTTAAACCCTTCAAGATTTACTGCTTCAGGGTTGTGAATAACGAGGGCTGTGTCAATTTTTCAGCATCTCGTCAATGTTTCAAAACTCGTCAATGTGCTTCCTCCCCAAGTTCTGATAACAGGAGCATAGTGTCAATCTTTCAACAACTTGTCAATGTCCTGCAGTATGTCCTTCCTCCCCAAGTTCTGATAACAAGAGCATAGTGTCAATTTTTCTGCCTCTCGTCAATGTCCTGCAGTAAGTCCTCCCTCCCCAAGTTCTAATAATAAGAGCATAGTGTCAATCTTTCAACAACTCGTCAATGTCCTGCAGTATGTCCTTCCTCCCCAAGTTCTGATAATAAGAGCATAGTGTCAATCTTTCAGCATCTCGTCAATGTCCTAAAGTATGTCCTCCCTCCCCAAGTTCTGATAACAAGAGCATAGTGTCAATTTTTCTGCCTCTCGTCAATGTCCTGCAGTAAGTCCTCCCACCCCAAGTTCTGATAATAGGAGCATAGTGTCAATCTTTCAACAACCCGTCAATGTCCTGCAGTATGTCCTTCCTACCCAAGTTCTGATAACAAGAGCATAGTGTCAATCTTTCAACAACTCGTCAATGTCCTGCAGTATGTCCTTCCTCCCCAAGTTCTGATAACAAGAGCATAGTGTCAATCTTTCAACAACTCGTCAATGTCCTGCAGTATGTCCTCCTCCATTAAGTCTGGTTCATAGATTCCACTCAACAGTTCATCTTCCTCAAGCGTTTCACTACGATGTTCTGTTTTCCTCCCATTTGCTGCCAAGGATGAATGGAACAGATCCTTCCCTACCGTCGATGAGCACACCTGAGTGTCATTGAAATGTTTCTCGTACGCTGGTGATTCCAACCTCATCCCCACTTCTTGATCCATCACGTCCGAGCTCTCGACGGTGTTGTCATTCGAAGTGTCCACCATCGTGTTGTTGGATGTGTCCGGGAAGATTGACACCGTGTCGTTGGAACTACTCACCACAAAGTTGTCATTGGAGGAATCAGCATTGTGTTCAGATGACTCGTTGGCTAATCTCACCATGTTTCGTCTCAACCTGACAGGTCTAGACCTGGGCAGGGCTGTGGGGACACCACGTTGTCTGCGCAATCTGATTGGTTGTGTAGCGATAGTAACTGAGTTTGTGTCTGTATCGATTTGGGTTTTTTCTCCTGCCAAGAGCACATCTATGGAGGTTTTCAACACTTTGTGGTTTTGTTTGGATTCGGTGGAAGCGCTGAACATTACAGGAGAATGTGACGCTTCCTGCTGCTCCAGCTGGGACTTTTTTCAGGCGAGTCACTAGTACCAATCACCTTCTCTGCCCGTATCTGTTGCAGTGTCTTGACAACGATGTGGTCGATATTGAGGTTGTTCTGCCTGTCCATGTACATCGGCGCCAACTCTGTGAGGCGCGGGGCGAGCAACCTCCTTAGACGCGCACGCAGGTCCGAAGAGTCCTCACTCTCGTAGTTGTAGAGTGCGGCCTGCTCCGCCTGGACTCGCTCCAGACGGATTTGCTCGAGTGTCTTGACGACAGCCGTCAGCTTAGTGGGGGTGGAGGTGGGAGCACTCTCTGTGTCTGATTCTGCAAGAACACGCCAGGACAAAATTAGCGGGAGTAACAAAAATTCTAGCTCAAAATTTATAATTTTAGAAGCTTGTCGGGGAAAGTAAAGTGAGGCAAATGGACTGAATTAGAAAGAACCAAGACACGATTGGTCATGGCTGTCTTGTGGTATGCTGACACAAAACACAAGAAATTATTGTTCTTGCATTAAGTTAGTTAACCACAAGCACAGACATTTCATTTCCACGTTAAATAAAATTATTATTTGATGAGTCCATAAAACAAAAGAGTTAACTACTTCGAGAAAAACTGTCCCTCATGAATGGTTAATATCTTTTACTATAATTTTAAAATCTTTTCGAAGAAAAAAAAATGTTTTTTTTCCCAACAAATATAATCTTTATTTTATGTATGAGCATTCTTGCAGATCAGTCATCGAGCCATGCAGAGAAACAGACAGTGCTTGAAGAAGTAAGTCGAGTTTTATTGATCGGGTCGATACAGGCCTTCTTCCATCACAATACTTTTGACAGAAACATGCAGAGTCGCCATCCAAACTGCGCGGTAACAAACAAATAAGAAGAAACCACCGCGACAGTTTGGATGACAACCCGCATAGTCCGTCGAATGGTTAGCTTATGTCTATAAAAAATATTAGTTCATTTACTGAAATAAATATTTTTAAAAAAACATCCATTTGTAGTAAGTAAACAACTTTGTTTGGGTTCAAATAAAAATTTTTAATAACAAAGCAAAAAACATAATGACTTGATTTAAGTACTCAACTCCCAAATCAAGCTAATAAATAAACCATCCTTTGATGTCACCAACAAGTCGACCTCTCAGATAGACGGAGAACAAGAGAAGTACGTGTCAGCATCAAGAGAATGTTAAGAGCTGACTCTGGTTACAACTGACAATATTCGTCGATTGGGAAATATAGTACCGTATCAGAGGTTTTGAGGTAATTTAGTTTACAAAACACATTGAATTGGCTCAATTTGAAATATTGCCGACTGGTATCCTGGCAGTTTTGTGTACACTCCATTCACCTTGAACAGTACCAGTCTTACCTTCACTTATTACAGAGTGTATCTATCCTATAAGCTATACCATAGTGTAATATTTCAAGGTAAGACTGATACCTTTCAAGGTGAACCTACATTAAAACACAACCAGTGTATATCCCAACAGGTTGTAAGGCGCAGTGCTAAAAAAAAAAAAAAACCCCATCCCAGTTTTATATATGTGTTCTAATTATGCTAATGTGTTAGTTATGAAGAAGTTTGAATAAGTGTACTCGCATTTGCGTGGAGGTAGAGTGTAAAACCACTTAGTTAAATAACACCTCAGTACACCTGACATACCTTAAAACATACACTAGTTTAGTTGTCAAACAAATACTTATTGAACCCATAAACTCAAGGAGAGAGGCGCTACCTTTCAGAAACAGTTGCCACATACCTTACACCGCGAAGTAACCTCTTAACCCAAATTTAACTCTCATCCAAGTATTTTATATTAAAGTAATTTTTGTTGTTGTAAATCTAAAACCGACCAGGAACAGAACAAAGGCTGGTCATTGTTTGTCATTGTTTTTATTAATAAAATGCCAGAGTGTGTGGGTTTAAGGCTACTGTGGAGACAAAGTGACATGCAGCGGTAGAGAAAATGGCTTTATTGCGCCATGTGGCTCTGTCACAACTGTACCTATATAATGTAACCACAGCTTTATTGCGCCATGCGGCTCTGTCACAACTGTACTTATATAATGTAACCACACTCCAGAATGGTGACACTCTTTTCCTCGCACGTCACAATGGTAGCTGTTAAATGTCATGCACATGCAGTCCAACGGGTTTTGTATCCAATCTAGTTTGTGAAAACGCTTGACCTTATGTGTTTCAATGAGAGATTGACAAGAGTGAATCCAGAGTAAATTGCCGTTGTATGCATTGACTGTCAAATTTTTAGAAAAATGTCTCATTTACAACTGTTACTGGTGGTAGGACTGGATAGTAGCATCGTTCACCACTACTAATACTGCTATTGTAAATGTACAACACAAATACTCATAACAAGCTAACAATGGACAAGGAGTTGACATATTGTTACAACAAACCAGTAGCAACAACAGTGTTATAGATTCCACCAATATGTTGTCAAGTAACACGCCAAACACAACAATACCCTTTGTACAAAGTCAGTCAGCTTCATTTGTGACAAAGTCAAATGAAAAGTTTGAAGAAATGTGACAAAGCCATCACATTTGATATTTATTGATTCTAAAATATTTTTTATGTATATAAAACACTAGAAACTATAAATATAATTTAAGTTATATATTAGTGATGATAGTGCTAACATTTGTGGATGGAGGGTGTAATGTGGTCAGCACATCAAACTGTCCAGTCATTAAACTCAGTTTTCTAGACTGGAGCCGCTACTTCATTTAAGTTGCTCCTCATTTGTCTTTGCGAGGCCGAGTTGACCCAAATAAATAACTGCTACATGTGTACATGTGTAATAACTTAATAATATACATACACCTATGTTAAGCGGGGAAGGCCTCGCTTTCAAACTTGAAACAAATATATTAACTATTCTCAAAACTAAATAAAAGTTTGAATATATTTTGTTAGTTGTCTCATGCATAAAACAGATTATAGAGTGCTTATATATACAACTTTATGTATTAAAAAAAAGTTTTCTTATAAAATGGTTTGTAATGTTTTATTCTGATTTGATAATTCAAGAAACTATCAAAACTTACAGTTCAATTACTTCAGATTTTTTTTTTTTAAATATGGATATTAATGTGAACTGTACTGAACAGCCGAGAATGGCAATAAATGAACATAAATGGAGTATTTTACCCACCAATATTTTTTATAGACTATGCTTCGTAGTATGCAAAGCAGGAATTTTTAAAAGGTTTTTAAACTTTGCCCACCCCTAATATATATTTTATTTAGTGTACCATAAGCTATAAAATGTTTGTAATAGTCCAGTTAAAGCATGGCCGATAAAGCACAATGTGATAACACGACATGGAGCAAACATTTTAATTGAATTAAGAGTCCCAACTTTTGCTGCAACCAAAAATGTTACATAAAATGAATATAAAAGATAATTAATATAACTCAATCTTGAGAGTATGTTACTGCAACTCTTGTAGTGAATCTGGTTCACTTCTTCGAGCGTTGTCGCACATTTCTTGATACTTTCGCTAAAAGTATGGGTGTATAAAGTTACATAGTTTAACCAAACATAAATCAGTTTTAAACTAGGACATATATGTATACAAAAATAACTCAATGATGACAACCATAGTTCTTCATTATCCGTCTATATTGTTTTGAATATTGACCTAAAAAAGCACCAAGTTATGAAAAACAGCAGAGGAAATGGATATAATTGAAGTGATGAGCGAGGAAACTTATTCCTGAATATATTTTATGAATATGGTTTCACATTTCATCCTGTGACGATGTGATGGAATAACAAATTTAACACCTCTCTTCTGAAGCTTAAGATGATTTTAACAAATCAGGATTTTCACCCAAAGATTATTATGATTTGCTAAAGATCTTTGTTAAGTGGCATACTACCAAATGTAATCTTACGGTTTACATATATTAATTAAAATATAAGATTCTCTTTGACATAAGATAATAGATTATATTTTGACAACAAACAGCTTAAGCTGATAGCTTGCTCGTGACAGACAACCTTTAGATGATGGCTTGCAACTACCAGCATGCTTGTGTCAACCTCTAGCGGATAGCTCGAAGCTACCAGCTTGCTCATGACAATCTCTAGCGGATAGTTCAAAACTACCAGCTTGCTCATGACAACCTCTAGCGGATAGTTCAAAGCTACCAGCTTGCTCATGACAACCTCTAGCGGATAGTTCAAAGCTACCAGCTTGCTCATGACAACCTCTAGCGGATAGTTCGAAGCTACCAGCTTGCTCATGACAACCTCTAGCGGATAGCTCGAAGCTACCAGCTTGCTCATGACAATCTCTAGCGGATAGTTCAAAACTACCAGCTTGCTCATGACAACCTCTAGCGGATAGTTCAAAGCTACCAGCTTGCTCATGACAACCTCTAGCGGATAGTTCAAAGCTACCAGCTTGCTCATGACAACCTCTAGCGGATAGTTCAAAGCTACCAGCTTGCTCATGACAACCTCTAGCGGATAGTTCAAAGCTACCAGCTTGCTCATGACAACCTCTAGCGGATAGTTCAAAGCTACCAGCTTGCTCATGACAACCTCTAGCGGATAGTTCGAAGCTACCAGCTTGCTCATGACAACCTCTAGCGGATAGCTCGAAGCTACCAGCTTGCTCATGACAACCTCTAGCGGATAGCTCGAAGCTACCAGCTTGCTCATGACAACCTCTAGCGGATAGCTCAAAACTACCAGCTTGTTTGTGACAACCTCTAGCGGATAGTTCAAAGCTACCAGCTTGCTCATGACAACCTCTAGCGGATAGTTCAAAGCTACCAGCTTGCTCATGACAACCTCTAGCGGATAGCTCGAAGCTACCAGCTTGCTCATGACAACCTCTAGCGGATAGCTCAAAACTACCAGCTTGTTTGTGACAACCTCTAGCTGATACTAGGAAGGTCTATGCCTCAAAGATTTGCCGTCTGGATGTTAAGAGATTCTTAGTTTTCACAGGAAATTACACATTAATATTTTATTTAGTGATAAATAAAATTCAAAGCTACCAGCTTGCTCATGACAACCTCTAGCGGATAGCTCGAAGCTACCAGCTTGCTCATGACAACCTCTAGCGGATAGCTCAAAACTACCAGCTTGTTTGTGACAACCTCTAGCTGATACTAGGAAGGTCTATGCCTCAAAGATTTGCCGTCTGGATGTTAAGAGATTCTTAGTTTTCACAGGAAATTACACATTAATATTTTATTTAGTGATAAATAAAATGATAGAATATTAGGAAAATGGTAGAGCACAAATAAAAGTAACAACACTGACACTCCTAATATTCTATCATTTTATTTATCACTAAATGTTTTTGCTCAATGCACTTTTTTCATATATAACATTAATATTTTAAAATTGGTCTGCACTTGAAAGGAATGTTTTCTGTGATGTGCATTGACTGTGTGTTAAGACGTGCATTCAGCGTATTACTCCGTGTTTGTTGAGTGGGCGGGCTCTTTATTTTCCCTGAACTAAAGTCAACATAGCGAGCAGTGTCAAGAACCAACCTATTTGTGACCACTCGGACAGACCATAAAAAATGAATACCTCCTAGAATACTATCAGGCTATTATTTACTATCATTAATGCACAAGGCACTCAATATCATGGTTTCAAACATTACTTCAGACAGTCCCTGTACTGACAGGAGAAACAGCTTGTTCTAGAACATCATGTTGAAACAAATGTTAGATATTAGTCAAATTTGAAAATGACCATGTCTTACTATTCTTTTGGCATACACTCATCTAAATTAATTATACATTTAGAGTAAGAATAAGGAAATTAGAAATTGACTAAATTTGCAACTTTACACAATCCTAGTTGTTTGCTGTGACATTAGGATTTGTAGTTCATTTGAGTCATGCGATGGTAGTTTTTTTTAGAGTCACCGAGTCAATATTAGCGGTACATTGCCACTTGGTAGAGCATTGGGGAAAAAATTACTGTCTTTGTTGTTGGGGAAAAAAAGTGAGTTTGTCAAAGGCATGGCTAGATGCTCGTTTGTAAGTAACAACTACATTAATTAAGCATCAAGGTTCCACAATAAATCAAAACTGTACAATTTTGGGAAATTTTCAATTGAAAATATATAATTTTTTTTTTAATTTGAGATAGTTAATGTAAACTTTCTGAACCAACCGATTATATCAGCACACGAGAATTTCTGTGAGCGAAAGTGAAAGGACTTCCAATTTGACGAGAAAAGTGTTGCAATATTTGTGAAAATACCTAACATGGGATTGGTGGCTTTACTTTCTTTCCGAAGGAAGCTGTGCTAGAAATATTATCGCTTAGAAAAAAGAGAAAAAAAAATTGAACTCGGCAGGAGAATGTTCTTAAAAACACGTTGTAAATGCTTAAATTTGAAAACTGACACCTGGACACAGGCAGTGAACCAGGGACCTTTGACTTAGTGCACCAATGCTCTACCAGTGAGCTATCCAGCATAGAGCAGTGGCACACTAAGCAACCGGTCCTGGGTTCGATTCCTGTGTCTAGGTTGTAATTTTTCAAATTAACTAATATGATTCTTGATAAGACTTTAACTAGCCTGCAGTCATTTCAATCTCTCAATCTTTGCTATTCATATACGAGTGATTGCACAATCGATAGTTTTCTCCACTAAAAAAGTTGTATAGTGAACAAAAATAGTTCTGTATTCAATTCAGGGAAGATTCAAATTATAAATAATGTTAGATAAAGGTTAACCTTCAGGTCAATTTACTAGAAAATAGTTCAAAACAATATTACAATTTCTTATGAAAACAAACACATTTTATTATCGTTCTGATCACCCAATGTCCGGGGTAGGAAAATGTTTTAAATTTCAATATCATTATTTTATCTTTGACATGTAAATTATAGCTTACAGACACTTGAAATAATTCATTTAGAACTATTGTTATGAGTGATGTTGAAATGGGTTATAAAATAACAGGATTATTAAACACACAAATACACTGTCAAGTTTTCTTATAATATGTTTTTTAACTAAGTATACCCCCCCCCCCCCTCCTCGCTGTTTAAATAAATAAAACTAATGCTAGGATTTGATCAAAATCAAACTCTAGGATCAAGTTTTGTTATATTTGTAAGAATGTACAGGAAAGGTGGATAGAAACACATAAAATTAAAAAACAAACACAATATGGCTTTTACAATGAAAATAAGAACACAGTTCTCAGTTTACACTGCTGCCACTGGACAAAGCGGTAATGGCTGCCTCTTGAACAAAATCGAGCGCTACCACCCAAACGCCCTACCGATAGGTTTCATTCTATCGGAACTTATCAGGAGGGAGAGTGAAATGTGCAATGCAACTTCTTAAAAGAGGAAACCAAAAAGCACAACAAAAGAGAGAAAAAGAAGAATGGCAAAAAATTATAAAAAAAAGTCCAATTTCCATTTCCTGTGTTTGTCTTTTATTCGTTTATTTTACATGTTCCTATTCAAGAATCCTATCATTCTTTCATTGAAAATAGTTTACATCCAACTCAACTAAAAGTTTCAATTTGGGGGGGGGGAACTAAAAATAAATTTATTCTACTGTTTCCGAAGTTTTGAATAAATTAATTTTTCAACTGACCAAACATTTAGGTTCTGTAAACTGTGTTAAAAGTAAACTTGACTGCACGCACGCACGCACCACACACACATGCACACACAACACACACAAATACATTTTACATGCTTATCTTAGAGACTGAATGTACACAAAATAAGTATGAGAACGTTTCAAAATAATTACAATCCGTTCACATAAGAAATTGATTGAGCATAAATACTTTCAAAAAATGTACAAACTAGAGTTATAATACATCAACCTTGTCCTCCTTAATGGTTGAGGAGGAACTTGATAAAAGAAATAGAAAAACACAAGAGACATGACAAAAAAAAAAACTATTCCTGTGGTTGAAAAGATATTGCACAGCAGAAAAAAGAGAAACCATCGAAGATATTTACATTAAACTTGTGACACGCACTTCTCTGTTTAATGATAATAATAAAAAAAATCAAAATCTATATTGTACAAATATGGCTGATTGATTTATATTCCACCAAACACTGCGGGCAAAGTATCTAAAAGGTTGGTGACAGTAACAAATCTAACTACAATAGACTTTCAATTATTTGAGGTCACATTAACCGGGACAGTAAAATATTACTTAAATACTGAATTAGAGTTTAACTGTACAATATAATTGTCTGACGCTGTAGATAATAATAAGTTGCGAACACGTCATCGAACCAAAGTGGAGACTGATATTAATTGAGCACACTAATCCATAGTTTTATTTTGAGGCAAAGCAGGCGAGAGTATCGAGTGTGTGTTTTGTATCTCTTGACAAGTTAACGCTCCACTTTTTTTCATCATCATTTTTTAAAACCCTATAGTGACCATGTCTAAACATAAACAAGTTGATCTTACTAAAGAACAAAACCTTATTTAACACCATTTGCCAAGAAACAAACATCTTTGCTGTTATATTTTTAAAAAAAGGGTAAGTATGTAGGTTAAATTTTAGATTTGGTTTTCTCAATTTTTTTTTTGGCAGGGATTATTTAGACCAATTTGTTTCCCTACTACCCCAGATAATCAAGAATCTACTCTAAATGAATATTGGCACAATTATACCATACAAAACAATATAGATCTAGAGGTTTGTTGTTTTTTAGTTGTCATTTTCTAAATTGAAAATATTTAATCTAGTATTTTAAAAATCCATTTTTTCCCCCCATCACAATAAACATTTATTGCTATTTTTGTTGTTGCAAATGTGTGAGTTAACCCAAACAGTGGGCAGCCTGAGAGCCAAATAAGTATTTTTATTTTGTCATACAACCCATTCAGGATCTTTGCATATTTATTAGGGGTATGGGAAGCTTTAAATACTTTAACTTTGCTTGAATTTGCGTCAGCTTCGCCAATCAAGATTAAGTAAAAATATACTTTTATGTCCAATTTTTATAATTTTGTGCTGTTATTTACACCACAAAGTGCCATTTACATGACAATAAACTAAAATAATAAAATCACATGTTGTGATGAAAACTAAATTCATAAGCTCAGGACGAAATATGTTAGTCATGTTTGCTACTAAGGATGTGCGAGAACCATGTCTCCAATTTGAGACTATACCGAGACACAAGAACGAGATGAGAAAACTTCCTTTGAAAAGTACAAACATATAAATTATGTTTATTAAAGTAAATATGAATTTTCGAGACGAGACCAAAATATTTTTTTAAATTTTCTAATCTCAATCGAGATATTTTCAAGTCTCACACATTCCTATTTGTTATATAACATTTTGAAGTTGATATTTAATAGGCTAAAGCTATATAGTTAATATATAATATTGGTTTCCAACATTAAATAATCAAACTTTGATTCCGTTTTAAGATTATTTCACATATTCGATTTGACTTTGATTCAAAATGAATAAAATGTACTACTTCACACCCCCCTAATATTTACACTAGAAAGAATTTAAAGGTGACGTAACCGATTTGTGAAAATGGAAAACTCTTTGATGAAAAATCCTCCCCAAGTACATCTGACCAGAATTCAAAACATGCTCCTCTCCTTGTCTCTTGACACTGATGCAAGTGTAAAATGTTACCAACCCTTTTAGAAACCTTGCACAGCGTTTATAAGAATTATTCACCGACACAATAACATCAAGCTTAGAGCAATGTTTTCAACTTTGATCACCAACTGATTGATACATTGACATCCTCTCTAAGCCTTGTTTATCCGTAGATTGCAGCAAGCTCACGTTCTTTGTTGCACGTGGTAGCACCCCATAACAAGAACAACAAAGTGTCACTCGCCAAACTCAGAGGTAATGTCTCGTTAGTCTACCGCAACCTTACAATGAAGAAGGTTTAGTGGAAATGTTTTAAGGAACCCCACCACAAACTCAATTAAGCATAAATCGAACATTCACAAGTAAAACGTGCCCTTCCCCCCCTCCAAAGTCACAAACCAAAACTATGTATTACGACACTCTAAAACTTAAAAATGTTTAGTTTAGAAAAGTATATTAAACAAATATTACTTAATTTCCATGTGGTGACCAAATAAATTTATTGGGCAGAAAATGTATGACCAACAAGTTTTGTAAAACCAAAATTTAACTTAACAAGAATTCATCTTTAGATTGTATCTAAATAAACAAGAGAAATTATATTAATATCAATGCATCCCTCGTCATCAAAGAGAGGAAAATCGCAACTTCACCGGGATATACACTTTTTTTTAATATATATATTATTGTTGCGAGTTTGGCCACACTGCGCCCGAGTCGAATGAGACAATGTCGCAGACGGCTAGTAAAGACGCATACCTTCCTCGAAGTTGACAACTAGTGGATCAACAGGTGGACTCCCGTAACCAGCCTCACCCCCCTGGCTGACCCGGCGGGGTCCTAGTCGAGTCGTGTCCAAGTCTGTGTTGCCCATGCTCTCCTCGTATGAGCCCGACTCCACCACCACTGAAACACACATGAACTCATTCGACCAGACCCCAAGGGTGAGATTCTTGTTCGTTGTGTCACAACCAGTCAGAGAAACAAAACACAGGTCATAAAGTTCAAAGTAAAATGTCAGACTGTCACCCCTTCATAAGGCGGAGAGTAGGCTAAGTGATAAGTAGCTTTTGATATTCTTAAAAGAACACGGCAAGCAATAATAGACAGTAAGACACTTGGTATCACCTACCTGACCAGAGTTTTAAAATCACAATCTATATTAAAATATATATGAGCTATGCTTGGCAGTTCATGAATGTTTCCCACCCAAAGTTGTCTGAATAAGAAGATAATTTAGGCCATGAACTTTGTATCCTCTTTACTTGTCTGGTTGTAAAATACACATTCCTGGTGAGACTGTAACTAGACTGGAGGGGGTAGCTATTACTTCTGAAGCAGGTATCACACATTCCTGTGAGACTGTAACTAGACTGTAGAGGGTAGCTATTACTTCTGAAGCAGGTATTACACATTCCTGGTGAGACTGTAACTAGACTGGAGGGGGTAGCTATTACTTCTGAAGCAGGTATCACACATTCCTGGTGAGACTGTAACTAGACTGGAGAGGGTAGCTATACGCCATTCACGACCTAAGTTTACTTGGATGACAGCTCAAAAAGTAACTAAAAAATAGTCCCTAAAATATCACTACGCCAACAGCTGATATCTGCCACTGTCACTTGGGACAGCTGTTATGAAAACATATGGTTATGTAGAGTAATGTGATAGTTAACCACAGTAATTTAGGCCAATATTATTCCTCAAAGAATTTTGAAATTGACATTTTTGAATGACTTGGTGATCTGTAACTTCTCTTCTTTTTTTCTCCTGGGAACTCATTATCAAAAAAACACACACAAATCTATCCACAAATAAAAAGAACACCTTATAAAATTTCGTGAGATTAAAGTTAGATTAATGTTAGATTAAAGTTAGATTAATGTTAGATTAAAGTTATTTTAAAGTAAGTTTAAAGTTATATTAAAGTAAGATTAAAATTAACCAAATTAGGCCTAATATGTATTCGAACTAAAGAGAAAATATCTGTATACACAAAGTTATTCTTAAAATAATTAGTAATATGATCTAGGATTAAGTTTTTTTACGTTAATACAGAAGCCCAATAATTAAAATAAAAGGTAATTTAACTTAGTTATAAATTATTATAAGTTAAAGTAAGGCGTGGACCTAACAAACTAGAGACTTAATTTAAAGTTAAAAATATAATAAACGCGCACAGTAATAAATTCTATGAAATTTATTTAAATTAAACAAAGTCTTAATATTTATTTGAGGTCGTCCACAAAGCTTATTTATCCTTCTATTCAAGTTAAAATAATAATTATTCCGAGCACTTTCACAAAAGGTCTAACAAATATGGCTTTAAAATGGCGACCAACAAATATTAGCCATGTGGTTGATGATGACGTGGACAAGTTGTTTAAAATGGTGTATCCTCGCAGCAGACGATTATATTTTATTAGGTTAAATATTTCTAAAAACAATAATAAAATAATAAAATAGTTAATCATATATAAAATAAATTATAAATATTTTATCTTTACCAAGTAAATACGATGCCTTTATTAAAAGGTATTAATGCATGCACTATATTATACATCATAGATAACATTCCAAAACAAAGAATAGGTACTTTTAATATATGTTTAAAATATTGTTTCGGATTGGGCAAAAAGAAATTGTTAAAAGTAATGAAATAATGTGAAAAAACTTAAGTTTAAGTTATTTTAAATGTAAAATATAACATGTAATTAAAAAACTTAACATTCATAACAAAACAGTGTTCTTTTACAAGTGTTGGTAACCTAAAACCTAAACATATGATTTTTGAACTGTCATCCAGGTAAAGACCTATCGTGAATGAATTATATTACTTCTGAAGCAGGTATTACACATTCCTGGTGAGACTGTAACTAGACTGGAGAGGGTTGCGTTGGAAGGGGTAGCTGTTACTTCTGAAGCAGATATTTGTGAATCAACATTATATTTAGTAGATTGCAAGAGTTTAGTTGGTAAATACATCACTTTTAGCTTCCATTCATGAAATGTGTTTTTGATTTAGTCAATATAAGTTTTAGTTTATATTCCTAGGTCATTTTGTGTAAATTTAGAATAATTTTTATTCATTTTTAGGTCATCAAAGTTCTGACCCTGATAATTAGTAATATAATTTTGTATTACTAATCAATCTTCCTACTTGTAGCTTAATAAAGTCTTATAAAACTCCTAACAGCTACAATCTGATTATGTTTTCATCATCATCATCATCATCGTCGTCGTGGAAACCCTTGTAGGGTGTTTGAGAACAAGCTTTCTCCAACACTGTCTGTCCGGGAACATTCCTCCTCCCAGCTCTCTTCTTTCTCCAACGCTGTCTGTCCGGGAACATTCCTCCTCCCAGCTCTCTTCTTTCTCCAACGCTGTCTGTCCGGGAACATTCCTCCTCCCAGCTCTCTTCTTTCTCCAACGCTGTCTGTCCGGGAACATTCCTCCTCCCAGCTCTCTTCTTTCTTCTCTACATCCTCCGTGGTCCACCCAACTGGTCTCCTGCCCCCTACCTCTCGTTCCATGTATACACGCCCTGTTCATGCTATTTCCATTCTTCTCACATGACCGAACCATCCGTGTCTTAGTGACCTTAATCTTCCCACCCTTGATTCCTTCACTCCTAACTTGTCTCTCATGTCCTCGTTCCTCTCTCTGTGTCTTCTGCAGGACACTTGCAGCTCGTACTTACTGTGCAAGTATCTGAACTGTAAGAATGTAAGAATGGGGACAAGGTAGAGACTCGTCCCACAATAACTGTCTTGACCCGTTGGTCACTCTGTTGAGTACTTCCTGCTTCATGGTGCTCTTACAGGAGACCACGCTATCCAGGTATTTCAACTCGTCGATACATTACAGACATTTGGAGTTTACTTTACTGGCAAATGTCTTGGTTTGACTCGCATTCATCTTATACTTTTAGAACTTGGAGACCCACTAATCCAGTTGTTCCCGTACTTCTCCCTCGGTGTCTCCCCGAATAGCCGCGTCATCCGAGTGTACCAGAGTTGTCTCAGCAGCCATGACTGTTACAAACAGCAGTAGTGAAAGAGCACTTCTTTGATCAAACCACTTTGAGCTGCCTTCTTCAATTCGTACACAGCTCAGGCACTTTTTATACAACATTCGAACTTTTACAATCAAATTTCCTGGGACTCCCTGTAATATGCCTTTTCCAGGCCCAAAAACTCGATTATTAGATCCTTCCCTTTCTTCCGAAACTTCTTCGTTAACATCCTAAAAGTAACAATTGGGTCTGATGTACAAATAGCCCTGAATCCATGCTGTTACTCTCATCGGAGGCTCAATAATGACTTAGTTTTCCCTCAATAATTCTTTCCTTAATTTTCAAGCCATGGGAAAGTAGTGTAATGCTGCTATAGTTGGTGCAGTTCGTTCTGCTCCCTTTCTTGAACAATGACAGGATAACTCTCCTTTTAGTCCATGTTTAAAAACATATTAAATTGCTGAATCAAAGTGGACCTACTAGAGTGTGAACCAGTGTTGATCGGGACTCTAGATTCTTCCCTCATAGATGTGTTTTGGCAGATTAACTTCATTTTCAAAATTGACTTGGTTAGAAATTAATATGAAATGGTGATATAAAAATTGCAATGCACATAAGATTGTTATAACACATGAACCAGTGAAATATCTGTTGTTGCATACTACTACTAACAAACAAAACATTGACTCTGACAGAACATTTTTTCAAGTACCTACGTGAATAAAAGACATCTCACAATTTTGAGGCCTGATTCTGAATAAAACCTCGCCTTATAATCAGGTATACATAGTGTATGTTATCTTAGGGTTTCATTTTAACACACTGTGGGTAGCACTATTTACAAAACAATGGCCCTCTGTTTCTACCCACGCTGGGAGTTCAAGAGATATGTGTACTTACAGTCTTTGCTGCGATCATGGTCCGCCGGGCTCGCGGGGGCCTCTCGGGGGCTCTTGTGTAAGAAGGGGCAGTGTTGTTTGCGACAGCCTGTGGGTTGGTTCTCCCAATAGCAAGGGATCATCTTACGATTCTTTCTCAGCTCCATGTGGCGGAAGTTACAATGAGTGTTCAGGCACTTGCCCTGTTGCCAGAATGAACACATAGTCTCGCAGCCCAGAGCCGAGGGTTCGTGGCGGAACATGCACCCATCACCCTGGAAACAAGTCAACACTGGTTCACTCGTGACTCCGAGAGAGGCTTTGTGGGTGGAAGGTAAGATATATCAATCCAACTACGCCTTCAGGCTTGTGAATAAAAAATAGGCCTTAATTGAATGATTTTAATCTGTTTTTATTACACTTGATTTATTTTCAATAGCTAGATAAAATATTAAAAAGTTATAAGCCTTGCAGAACAGCAGCCCTCTAATTATTGTAGCTCGTGTTTAGTCAGACCAACACAACTTAACGTAGCAGAGAGTGATCTACGGCCCATGACACTGGTATCCAGGAGTGAGGTAACACAGAACATAAGGAAGAGCTGCTCACCTTGAGGCAGGAAGAGTAGTAGTAGAAGTAACAATCGTTGTTCTTCTTGGGTGTGTCCATGGTCGCTGCTGCCCCTCTGTAAACACGACAACAAACCAGTCACTTCCTGTGGTCATATTCACTACCCTCTATAGCATAGTGATGATAACACATAATATTCACTACCATATATAGCATATAAACAGTGACATGTTTGAATCGGCGTTCTTAGTTTGCGTTTTATACAATGCAAAAGCTACTATTTATTTAGCTTGCAGTTTAAATGTCCCAAATATTCCAGTACTTTTTGTAAAAAAAATATCTGTTTTTCCAGAAAAAACTCCAATCAAAGAGCCCTTTAAGATTAACAAAGCTGGTCCTCCAATTATTCAATAGAAGAGTTCAAACATTTGAGTTTGATATAAATAAGCCAAGAAAGTTTAATTCTTATTTTAAAATTCATAGTTCAGAAAATATTTGCTTGACTCATCTATTTTACAGGGTATCATGAGACACAAAAGTCTACTTCAAAGTTCAACTACACCCTGAACATCTTGCTTATTTCCGTAAAAACTCTGTATGTTTATAATAAAAACAAATTTAATTGAGCTTAACCTAACCTTCCATGTTTATTAAAATTTAATAAAAAGGAAAATTTGAATGGATTATACATTTAAGCTAGAGAGACTATTTATTTCTATGTAAAGTTGTCTTATATTGGTGTATCATGTGGCAAGTAGTAATCATGAGTCCGTGCATATGATACATTTTAACTGTCTCCAAATTAATTAACTATAATAGTTAAATTTAGCTAGCCAATGAAAATATTTAGATAACTTGACTTTTTTGTATCTTATGAAATAATTAATAACGGTTGTGAGGATTTTTTTGTATAGATATAATCCAGTGTATATGATAAGAGACTTCTAACCAAGTTTAATTATTTTAAACGTAGCTTCTATAGCCTACCTATTTTAATTGAAATATGACACCTAAATATGAAAATAAAACCTGTGTCCAAATGTCAACTAAATTTAATGTTATTGAACAGTACAGTACTCCGGTCAACGGCTACATCCATACCAAAGATAATTTTCACATAATATAGAGACAAATGCCCAACATAGAACTGTAGTTGTGTCTGTTCATAACCTAAGGTAAAATACAAGTCCACTTTAATATGAATAAAGCTGTATACAATAATGTTATCATAATAACAACCAACGGCAACAACTGTTATCTATACATACACATATTATAAAATATGTTAAGAATAACATTTCTGATTCAATTTTTTTTAAAGTTGTCAAAAACACTTGAATACTTCTAATATATCTAGCATATGCCTTAAATCTAAGTGAACACCAGTGACATTTATATAACTTGTTACAAAACTAACACCAGACATTACAATAATATACAACACACAATTGTAAAACATCTGTTTAAACTTGTTATTTATTTTCTTACGTGAATTTTCCACCAAGGGCGTCTTGAAATATTGGATTCTACTTAGTTCCGGAATAAAACTATAGACCTTTCCGGATAAATCGGTGGATGGAGATGTTCAGAAATGCACTATTTGAAAGTATACTTTGTTAATTATTCCCGATTTAATCCAACTGTGTAACATATTTGTCCCAAATAAATAAATAAAATAAATAAAATAATTGTTTCTAATGTGTTGATTATAAAGTCTATATTTTTTTCAAGAAATAAATGAAATATATATTTTAAATAATTTTGTGGAGATGCTTAAAATAGGGAAGGGAATTTTTTTTTAAAAGAAAGATTCGAAACTACTTAATAGACACAAAAATTGCATACGGCTTAGATAGATACATTATGCTTAATCAAATTTTATCTTTAGTCAAGAATATTGAATCTGCGAAAATTTTCTGATTCTTGTACTTCATTTAAACAAAATATAGCATTATTTCCTAACTTAATATAAAGAAAACGATTCCAAGAGAATCAATCATGTAAGCTACGGTACACCATAGTAAGCCTACTAACTTTCTGGGTAAGCAAATGGAGAAGGTCAAAATAATTTTAATATAATAATTGGCTGGAAATTATTACGATAGAAATACATTTATGCCCACTAAAATGTTTAAAGTTTAACTATTTATAGTTGAACAAACAATGTTATATTTATTTTTCAGATGAAAATACGGGCTTGACGATTTTCCCATCAACCCCTATAATAAAGTATTATAGAGCACATTACTCTAGAATGTATACCTTTGATTACGCTATGGCTGATATTATTTCAAAATTGTGAAACAAAGCAAGCCAAACACTTTCCGACTTTCAAGATTAAAACAAACATTAAAACTAAGTTAGCTTTTAGTATTATTTTAAAATTAAAATACAATAATTTCAATATCCTGGGCTTAATTTTCACGCCGTGGCTCGGTAATATAAAACCAGGCTAATAATACATATTTAAAAAGACAATATTCTGCATTTCCTGAATATTTATGTTGTTGAATTACATTTGATCAAAATCTATTTAAGTTGAAAGTAGATTATCTACGTTAAAAAGTGATTTTAAAACCTTCAACTTAACTAATTAAATATCTGCTAATTGAGCAAGCGAATAGTGATAACTGGGAATTTATTAATGTACTGGAACTTTCAGATTGAGGAAAGCCTGAGCCTAGAGCGCAGCACCTTACATATTTTAGATAGTAGCATTACTACTAAACTTCGCACGAGTATTCACCAATTCCATTAACGAGCAGCTTATTGCTACTAGATTACCCAAGCATTGATACTCCCCGGGAACAGTTTAACTCCGTTTATGCACTGCTACATACAAGACTATCTTTGTTAGAAGCATTTGAGGGGGAGTGTATTTTTTAAACATATAGGCCTAGTTTGCAAAGGTATTTTAAGACAAAAATGACCATAAAAAATTAGAGGAAGACAAAATAGAAAATAACACCCATACTACACCTAATAAGGATTAAACCCCGATCTTTTCATCCAGAGCAGTCTATTGCGAGAGTGATTCCTTAGACCACCCACCCGCTGAAGCAGGTTTACTTTTTATTAGGTTTAGCACTAATTCAGAAAAACATATTTCCCTTCAAACAGAGGTTAAAGGATTTAAAGACTTTCAGTTGTAAATAGAACACTTTTACACCAAGATTTTATTGGTATGCCCTTGCTCTAAGCTATAGTGCATGACCTTCATTTCCCTTCTGACAACCAGATGGTGATACCCATTTAAGTTTTTTTTAGCACCGCGTCTTACCACCCAATCGGGCTGTACGCTAGTCCCCATGATCGGCAGTCTAGTCTATTGTGAGAGTACCGTAGCGTGTTAGACCATGCGACCACAGAGGGAGGTACTTATGTTGTTGGATTCTCTGTACACTCAACCCTATCCAACAGCACAGAGATAACATCTATCTCCAGCAACTTTCAGCTAGAATGAGACAAACTACACCCAATTACACCTCTGAGTGATCTGCAAGTCTTAAGGAGAAACTCTTTCTCTTCTTTCAATGTGTTAACTGGTGCCAAATCTCAAAGCTTTCAGTTAAGACAGAAGATGGTGTGCCTGGGTAGGAAGAAGATACTGGCCACATCGACAAACCAGCATTGCATATATATATATTCAAGGGAAGATTGACAACATGACAACAAGAGTGACGTTGTTTCCCAAGAGTAAACCATTCAGTTCCCTTGGAGATGATATATTCGGTGTAGTGACATCCTGGAGCAGGTCAAGTGATCCTGAATTATTACTTTTTGGTAGGACAGGTATCAAAGAAGACAGGAAGAGGTTTAGAAACTATAGGAGAATAACGCTGATGTGCCACTGTACAAAATATATATGGGAAGATACTGGAAAAGAAAATAAGAAGGAATAATGAATAGATGGAAGGCGGAGAGAAAAACAAAGTCTACAATAGACCTAATCTTGGCCACACGACAGCTGATGGAAGAAGGTATTTGATAGTGGATAGAAATAAAGTTTGGAAAGCGATGGAGGAGGCCGAAGTGGAAAGAAGGGTGGCAATAAAAATGAAGGGTATGTATGAGGATAACATGAGTAAAGAAGGTGAAGGTATGAATGGAATGGTTCCAAATAAAGTGAAGTGAAGCAAGGGAATGACTTCTCACCACTACTCTTTGTAATGGTCATGAATAGTGGCAAGGAAACTTGAGGAGAAGGAAGGGGCAATGAAGATTTAAGGGCGTGCTATCGTCCCCAAGGTCCCTGCATAATCCCCACAAGAGAAACAAAAATATTAACTCCAACTTTTATTATTGAAAGTGATAGATATTTAGTAAATGGACTTTAAAGACATTTATTGACATGTTTGCTGCAAAGAAAGTAAGGAAAGTTTGAATATAATGAGCGTTTTCATAAAGTCTTTATGTTGCCTACTTCCTTTTACTTTGTTATCATATGTATGAAATCAATGAGTTACATTTTTACCTTTCCTAAGACATGCTATGATGTAATTTACATGGGTTTATGGGGTGGGGGCCTCCCACATTGTATGCCGCCCCAAGGTCCTCACATGCGTAAATACAGCACTGGGAAGAGGCAGTAAAATAATGGAATGAGGAAGTGAAAGAGTGTGGAATGAAATTTATCATGGCGAAGTGTGAAACTGGTGGAAATGACAAGGAAGAGGATAAAGTCTAATAAAGGTATAAAGTTGGATGGAGTAGAGCTGAGAAAAGTACAGAACATAAAATAGATTGGACGCGTGATTAAGGCAAAGGGTGGGAGTAAAGAGGATCTATTAGAAGAAGACAGCAGGGGGAGTTGTTCTAAGACCAAGAAAGGTCGCTGAACATTTTGTTATTGCATGTCAACACATGCATTTCTATGGAATGTCACAAGCAATCAACAGTTCACATTGTTTTAGTAGTTTGTTTTTATAAATTTAATGCAAGTGAATTGAAAAGTAACACAACACAGTGAAATTTTACTTATTTATATAATTTAATATGTTTGGAGTAGAATTTACAGGTTAGCTTTGCATTGATACATTATTTACAATTAATCTTCTCTATGGGCCAGTTTCATAGTCAGACTTAGCTTCAAGTGCGGCGCTACACGAAATTGGCCCATTCACTGTTGTCTAGGTAGGTTTCGTCCTGTATTTAGTGTAGCGCAGCACTTGAGGTGTACTAAGTTGACTATGAAACTGGCCCGATATAATGTTTTAAATATGTTGTTATTCTAGTGAGGTGGGTTAATGTGTTGAAATGTTGCTTTGTGGGTAGTTTCTCCTTCGACGATAACCTGCGAAACAGAGTAAGATTTTGAACAAAAGACACAATTTCTGCCATCTAGCCAAAGACCAGTCGCACACAATTTACTTTCTACTGCTGTCCGAAGCAGTCGGCGAAGGAGAAATAAATACACTGTGGTGAAGTGCGTTGGTAGCGATAATCTAGAGGCAAGCTCGGAGATCGGCCAGGAGGTGTTGTGATTGGTGGGCGGAAGACTGGAACGTTGACACAAACGTTGCTTCTGAGTTTCGTCAGTTAGCTGCAAAACATTCTTATATTCACACAAAACAAAACAAAAAAATTAAATAAGTAATAAATTAATAATAGTAAGTGTGATAAAAATTTATAAGAATTATTACTTTATTACTTAAATTTTAATATCAAAGGTTATAATAATATATTTGCTAATTATACTTTTTATGGTAAGTTAGCTTGATAAAATATTCTAATACATTTTAATAATACAAAAGTGAAAAGGTTTAATCAAATTGTTTGTACATTTATAATTTCACAATCACCTGCATCAGTGGTTGAATTGTTTAAGGCGTCACACTCACAATAGATGGTACTGACACTAACAAACAGATTGAAGTGTGAATCATGATCGGGTGTATTGAGAGTGGTTTTTCTAAAGTTTTCCACTCCCTTCTAAATTTAACTTTACTCCTCCCTGAACACTTCAGTGTAATTAGTACATGTGGTACAACAGAATTATTCGTGAGACATAATGACAGCAAAAATTACTTTCGTTTTGTTCTTTAATATTTTACTGGCCAAAACAATTATGAATCGCCTAATTGGATGACATGGATGCAGGACGGGGTGGGAGGGGAGAGAAAGATAAAGAGAGGAGTTAGGAGTGAAGGAATCACTGGAGGAAAGGTTAAGGCCATCAAGACTAGGATGGTTCGGCCATGTGAGAAGAATGAAAACAAAATGACACCATGTGTATACGTGGGAAGAGAGGTAGGGCAGGAGACCAGTTGGACGACCAGAAGGAGGTGATAAAGGAAGATGTAAAGCAGAAAGGAGAGGCTGGAGAAGAGTGATGGGAGGAGAAATGTTTCTAGACAGAGTTGGCGAGAGCTTGTTTGCAAACACCCTACCTGGCAAGCTGGAGGTGTTCCACCATGATGATGATGATGATGATGATGATGATGTGATGACGAAAATGTATCAATTGTAGAGACATGAAAACAACCCAAGAGGACTGAAACTAACCTGATTGTAGAATACAAGAGCAGCAACACAAAGCAGCCTACGATCTTCATAGTCACAACGTCCTATCCGCGATTGGACATGAGGAAATCTGATTGGTTTGTCAAGTTTTGTAGCGTACAAGAGAACCTATGTATAAAATGGTTGACCTTGAACTTTGAGAGTTGGTTGTGACCTCAGAGAAGGTACACCAGTCAGTTATGAATCACATAAGTCGCACAGTGTGCCAGTGTACTAATTTGTGTCAGAAGAAACTTGCCAGCATGCAATTATCATCCCAAGTACGTGTGTGTTTAAACACCAGCCTGGGACCTCCTGACTATGTAGTGTGACCTTGTCTAGCACCTGGGACCTCCTGACTAGTGTAGTGTGGACCTTGTCTAACACCTGGAACCTCCTGACTAGTGTAGTGTGGACCTTGTCTAGCACCTGGGACCTCCTGACTCTAGTGTAGTGTAGACCTTGTCTAGCACCTGGGACCTCCTGACTCTAGTGTAGTGTGGACCTTGTCTAACACCTGGGACCTCCTGATAGTGTAGTGTGGACCTTGTCTAACACCTGGAACTCCTGACTAGTGTGTGTGGACCTTGTCTAGCACCTGGGACCTCCTGACTCTAGTGTAGTGTGACCTTGTCTAGCACCTGGGACCTCCTGACTTAGTGTAGTGTGGACCTTGTCTAGTACCTGGAACCTCCTGACTCTAGTGTAGTGTAGACCTTGTCTAGCACCTGGGACTCCTGACTCTAGTGTAGTGTGGACCTTGTCTAGTACCTGGAACCTCCTGACTCTAGTGTAGTGTAGACCTTGTCTAGCACCTGGGACCTCCTGACTCTAGTGTAGTGTGGACCTTGTCTAGCACCTGGGAACTCCTGACTCTAGTGTAGTGTGGACCTTGTCTAGCACCTGGAACCTCCTGACTCTAGTGTAGTGTAGACCTTGTCTAGCACCTGGGACCTCCTGACTCTAGTGTAGTGTAGACCTTGTCTAGCACCTGGGACCTCCTGACTCTAGTGTAGTGTGGACCTTGTCTAGCACCTGGGAACTCCTGACTCTAGTGTAGTGTGGACCTTGTCTAGCACCTGGAACCTCCTGACTCTAGTGTAGTGTAGACCTTGTCTAGCACTGGAACCTCCTGACTCTAGTGTAGTGTAGACCTTGTCTAGCACCTGGGACCTCCTGATCTAGTGTAGTGTAGACCTTGTCTAGCACCTGGGACCTCCTGATTCTAGCACCTGGACTAAGTCCTTTGTGCGGGGAGTGTTTGATTGAAGGATACATGGCTCGCAGCCAGGGATTAGTCGAGGCGCTGATGAAGAAACACGTGAGGCACCAGGTTGCCATCCCGACAGGCATACACTGCGTGAAGTTGGCAAGACTGAGCACCACCCAGTGTTGGAGCAGTCCTAGTTGAGAGAGTTGGCAGGCCCGCTCGAACACCTGGAAGCAACGTTATTACTTATTAGTGATGTTTGATGGTAACAACACTCGGTCGTGACGTGACATTGCGAGTAGTGACCAGTTGTACCTGAAAGACCACAGCAGCCATCAGTCTGGGGTGAGGTTGTTGTGTTGACAGGAACTCTCCAATGACTCGGGTCAGGATCTCAGAAGGGGGGAAGAAGTCTGTCAGCAAGTTGGGCAGAACTCCGCACACCAGCTCAACCTCGAAGGGGTAACCCTTCTTTATCCTAGGAGAAACATTCCATCAGAGCGGTAGCTTGTGTCAGAGCCCTGACTCGCTTGTATTGATAACTTGTCGAAGAGAAGACCTATAGACTAATTGCCAACCAACCTGTCGAAGAGAGCCGATGTTTTCTCCATGGCTTGTATGAGTAGTTCCGGGTTGGTTTCCTTCCCTTCCTCGGCACTACTCTCCACACTCTCGCATTTACCTGGAAATAATCCCACTCCCATTAGCACAAACTCTAGAATGTGAAAATGACTGAATGCTATTATCATATAGAAAAAAAATATCAAACTTTCAAAAATTATTATCAGTAAGCCACCCATTATTGTCTATGACAGGCCTAGCAAGACGGCAGTGGAAAATATATGGCTTGGATAAAAAAAACTGGAAACAGTAGTGGATTTAAAAAACCCTACCCTTTATTGTATTTCACCCACAAAAACCAGTGTACAAAGTTTTATGTCAAGATAAACACAACATAAACATAAGAGAGGAATAAATGAGAAGACAGTGGAGGTCAGGATCAAAAAGAAGAGAACAGCAAAGAGAATGAAGGAGATGAAGTATGTATTAAAAGGAATTAAAAATAGATGGGAGGAACAGATAACGGAAAGAGTGCGAGGAGAGTAATGTAAGCGATTAAAGGAGGAAGAATTTTTTTGGTACATCACACCAATGCTCATGTGTACATAAACTCTGTTCATGATCCCCCAGTCGTGGATACAGTTTTTTATAGGTAATATTTTGCTCATAAAAAATCTGGGCCCTGCTAATGAATGTGTCAAGTTGTACTAATTTTGTTGTGAGTGTATCGAGTTGTATTGCGAACTGGAGAGCTGTAAGAGATAAGCTCACCTGTGTACATGCAGGACAGCAGCAACTGTAAGGCTGGCAGGAAAACTCGAGGGTTAGGTTGGTGCAACTGCTCCACTGCCACTTTGGTCACTTGCTCCCGTACTTTGCCCCCTACAGACCTGGATACCACCAGCCGCTCTAGTCCCTGAAACAATACCCACTGTTAGCACCAGGGATTGCTGGTGGTCTCGGGGGATTACTAGGGGTCTCGGGGGATTACTGGTGGTATCAAGGGATTGCTGGTGGTCTCGGGGATTAATGGTGGTATCAAGGGATTACTGGTGGTATCAAGGGATTACTGGTGGTCTCGGGGGATTACTAGGGGTCTCGGGGATTACTTGTGGAATATTGGGGGGATCTAATTTTTTAGAAGGTATCGTATACAACTACACTAGTCAGGAGGTCCCTGGTGTATAATACCTGTAAGAGTGCCAGACGTAGTCGAGATGGCGGGCCCTGTGTCATCACTGGTGACAGTGTGTATTGCAGAACGGCAGGGGCCAGCTCAGTCTCCGTCGTCTGCTCCTCCAAATTCTCCAGAAGGTAGAACGCCAACCCCCACATCGCGATCTGATGCTCCTCACTCACCCTGTTGACGGATGTCATGTGACACGTCAGTCCCATTCACTCACATTCAATTATCTCTTCAAAAGAAACCTCGTTTCGATTTTAAAAAAGGTGCATTTTGTCATAAATGAAAGAAGGTACAGGACGGAGGGATGGAAACAAATAAAATGGTACAAACACAACAAAGTTCAAACTTTACATTGCTGCCACTGAACAAAGAGATAATGGCTGCCTCTTGAAGAGAATCGATAGTCACCGTCCAATCCCCCGACCTAGGTTTCATTCTATCGGAACTCATCAGGGAGGAGTGTGAAACGTGCAACACAACTTCCTAAAAGAGGAAACAAAAAAATACAAAGGGGAGAAAAAGTAAATTGATAAAGAATGATATGACACTTGGATAGGAGCTCTCTTTGTTCAGCGTAGAGTGTGAACTGTGTCCTTATTTGTCCCGCTCCTTCTACCAGATATTAAATAACCAATAAACACTTATCATGGAGTCGTCAGTGGCGGAAAGATAGTTCCTCACCCGGCTCTAGCGTCAATGTGTCGCTGAATGTACTCTATGGCCAGAGGTAGAATCTGGAGCATGTGGTCAGACCCCAACAGGGTCCCGCCTTGAAGTAAGTACAGTAGTCCATGGAGGGCAGCGATGCGAGAGGGGAGAAATGCACTCTTTAGACCTCCTTCGACAAGCTTCTTGATGCGCTCATGCACCTCAGCATCCTGAGTCAACCGGAAAGGGAGAGTTTTAGTTGTCAAATCACAATTGACCTATTGACCTTATTTTTTAACATCCAAACAAACATTTTTAACTTATTAAACAGAAATTCAAGCATTTACTATATTAATTTAATAAATATCTATGTTTAGAAAATCTAAGGTCATTGCAAATAACAAGTATTACTTAATTTATATCAATAATTCAAAATTTTGAATAAATGATTTGAATAACAAAACAAGCAATCCGACACCTTAGCTCAGTCGGTAGCGTGTCTGCCTACTAAGCGAGGGTTACAGGGTTCAATTCCCGGCATGGTTGAAATTATGGGTTTACCCTTTCACATTGATAAATTGACGACCGGGGACTGGATGCTGTGCATGGTGTAATGAGATAAACTGGATAGAACTAGCTCAAGATAGGGATATGGTATCATGAGATAAACTGGATAGAACTAGCTCAAGATAGGGATATGGTATCATGAGATAGACTGGATAGAACTAGCTCAAGATAGGGATAGGTGGCGTACTTTTGTAAGGGTGGCAATGAACTTTCGAGTTCCAAATGCCATAGAGTGAGTAAGTAATATAAAGAAGAACATAACAAAAACGCGTATAACCTCAAAGGATATTAAGATGCAGTGAAATAAAATGCTTGACAAAAGGTTAACAGCAAGCAGAACATAATAAAAGGTTAAGAAACTTTAATCAAAACATAAAAAACAGACATGTAAGCAGAACTTTACTAAAGGATAAAAACAAAGATCAGAGTAAGAAAAGGAAGGTATATTAAACAGCGAGCAGAACGTATCACAAGGATATAATTATATGTTACCACTCCTAGTACAGACGCAGCCTTGCAACACCCCAACACGAGATACTGGTGGAGTATCTCGTCCTCTGAAGGGTGACTGCGAGACAGCTCCAGGAAAGTCTCCAGCATCCACTGAAACTGTGCCCTCTCGGTAAAAAGGTCAGAGATGGACAGGACCGAGGTGATTGCTTCCTTCACCAGTCTCAATGGGGTCCCCGACTGATAACAAACAGACAGACATATGGGTGCTACACAGATTACAACGTCTCTGAATGCCCAGCGTAGTGTCGAGAGGTGACTCACCTGGGGCAGAGTCCACTGGGAGTACAGGTCCAGCAGGAAGTGGAGACACGAGTGTAGGTCCAAGCCACTTGCCGCAAGACACTGCTCTCGCTCCAAACACGCCTTGGACACTGGAACAAGTGATAACTCGCTGAGTAAGCGCATGTAAATGTTAACGCTACAGTAATAAATTAACACCCGCTTTGGTGGTCGAATGGTATAAGGTGTCACTCTAGAAATATAGTGGACTGCCCATGACTGGAAGATTGGAGGTTCGAGTCTCGGAGGATGGTTTTTTCAAGCCAAAAGGTGTACACTTCCTCTTGATGGAACCATCCTCGTTCGTAAGATAGAAGAATAATTAGTACATATTATGAGTTTAATCCAAACGAGTACCCTAGTAAAAAAAAGTGTTGTGTGGAATACATTTTTTTCAATTCAAATTGAATTTTTATCAAAAATATGAAATATTCACGAAGCCGAACTTGAGATCGAATGTATTTTATTAATAAGTTTTATACTTGAATATTTTTTTTCTTGTGCTTTTTCATATTAATTTTTATCCGAGTTGGGATTCTTGAATCCTCCAATATTTGAGAGATTCGTAAAAATCTAAAAAAAAAAAAGTATCTCACATACAACTATAAAAAGCTTGACTTTAAATAACAATTTTAATCAAATGGTAACAGGGAATTATATTGACTTGAGTAGATGAGAGAGTTAACAAAATCTCAAAAAATGACAAAATTGTATTAATATAATTAATTTACTGGAAAAAGTGTTTTTACTTTCTCTCTATCTTACAGGTAGAGAAAGTATGGTGATCGTCAAAAAAATCGAACTCGAGATTTTGATGAATTTTGACGTTTCATGACTTCCTGAATCCGAAAAAGTGGTTTTTGAATTTCCGTCTGTCTGTCTGTCTGTCTGTACCTCCAACTAGAGCCTAAACTATTTTACACATTGAGCTGAAACTTGATATCTAGGGTTTTCATAGGGTGACCCCGAGGGGTTTTTGGAATTGGATATCTACCCCTAAAATTAAGGGTAGTTAACTGAAGGGAAAAAAGAGAAAAAGTCGATTTTCTCAAAATCGGCTCTAACGATTTTGATTAAATTTCATTTATGAACATTAATAAATATTCCAAACAAAATGGCTACTCTCAATATTTCGGCAAAATCGCTTTAAGGGCTCCGGTCTGATGCGTAAATTAACATTTTTTATAATAGCTCCGAAACTATTTGAGATATGAAATTACTTAGCATTACAAATATGTATATATATTTATTATACAAATATTTTATTCGGAACATATTTTTATAAAATCAATAATTTTCAATCTATACGCAATTATATATATATTTTTAGCTTTTTGGACATTAAAGCTTAAGTATTGCGATCGTAAAAAAAACTAACCTGAAATGTTGATGGATTTCGACGTCTCATGACCCCCCGAACCCTAAAAAATAGTCTTTGCAATGCCGTCTGTCTGTGTGTCTATTAAAACTTAAAATTAAGGGTAGTTTACTGAAGGGCAAAAAGAGATAAAGTCGATTTTCTCAAAATCGGCTCTAACGATTTTGATTAAATTTCATTTATAAACATTAATAAATATTCCAAACAAAATGGCTACCCTCAATATTTCGGCAAAATGGCTTTAAGGGCTCCGGTCTGATGCGTCAATTAACATTTTTTTAAATATCTCCGAAACTATTTGAGATATGAAATTACTTAGCATTACAATTATGTATATATATTTATAATACAGATATTTTATCCGAAACATATTTTTATAAAATCAATAACTTTCAATCTATACGCAATTATATGATTTTTTTTTACTTTTTGGACATTAAAGCTTAAGTATTGCGACCGTAAAAAAAACTAACCTGAAATGTTGATGGATGTCGACGTCTCATGACCCCCCGAACCCTAAAAAATAGTCTTTGCAATGCCGTCTGTCTGTGTGTCTATAAAAACTTAAAATTAAGGGTAGTTTACTGAAGGGCGAAAAGAGAAAAATTTGGTTTTCTCAAAATCTGCTGAAACGATTTTGATTAAAATTCGTATCTAGGCGTTGATTAAGATTATAAATAAACTGGCTATTTTCATTTTCCTATGAAAATGATTTTTAGGGTACGTTACAGAAGCGTTAATTTCCGTATCTCCACAACTATTGGAGAAACTAAACAACTTATCATTGCAAAATTGTAGGACTATTAGAAATAAAAAACTTTTATTTGACATATATTTTTATAAAATCAGCAGTTTCTGAGATATTTGCAAATATATTAATACAATTTTGTGAGCTTTAGTTGTAAACATATACTACTTAAGTCTTAACGCAATAATTCTCCAATGCCATAGAGTAATTAAATATAAGTATCTAAAAAAGTATGTTATTTTTCCTTAAATCTCTTAGGAGAAATGTTTGCATAGCAATGATCTATCTCCATTTTAGACTCAATAGTCAATATTTACATTTTTTATTGGTCAAAATGTATAAATGAATAATTAAATATCAATGCGATGACTTGAAGTTCTGCAACACCTTATAAAATGTTAAAACTTTAACTAGAATCGAAATTTTAATACAAAGTGTTGACCCTTGTGGAAGACATTAAACTGTTTGAAATGTTCTTAGGTGGACAAAGATGCGCCTCTTTTTTCATTGATTCTATATCATTGTATACTATTTTATGCGTGTTCTTATGTGGAGTGGTGATGATACAATGTACATTATTCCGTTCAGAAATCTTACGAGTTTTAGAAAGAGAGAGAAAGTCTGTGCGGTGTGCCGTACCATTTATTTTTTAATGTTTACGATATAACTGAAATGCCAAACAAAATATCATGTTGTCAGTGGCCATTTTTTTTAAATTCAATTTTAAACAGTTTCATTCTAACTAAAATTGTACATTTAAAAAAATTCTAGGATTTGAATTTGGATTCGAGATTAGAAAAAATTTTTAAGATTCGGATTTGAGAAATGCAGGTTTCGACCCCTTACTTTACCTTAACAATGGTACATGAAAAGCATAAAATAGCAAGTTTGAACTGTAATGATTTGAAATCATTGAATCACTATTTATACCTTATAATTATACACCTGTTAAAATTGTGCAATAACATGTTGATTGTTGAATAACCTTAAGATTTTTCCATTATATTTAATTTGTTCTGTACCTTTATTTTACTCCAAAGTATAACAATCTTACCTTGTTTGGTTACACTATGGTACAGTGTATGAGATGGGGCCATAATGTAATCGGTGAAGGTAAGACTGCCACCTATCATGGTGAATGAAGTGTAAATGACAGCTCAGAATGGTTATAATTGAGCTTGAAGTACAATTTTAGATGACAATATTTTTTTAAGCCAAGTTGAAGCTTGTAAACTTCAATGGTCATTCCCTTTCTTCTAAAATAAAGAGTACCTGATAGTTTCACCTTGCCAGTAGCGGCTGTCCCAGTTGAATCCTTTGGATCCAGGATCCTTGTGGCTGTCCACAGATATTCCAAGGACACTTGGCTGTACCCGTATCTGCCAAAAGGACACAACACTTTGTTACTGTCGAACTGTTAAGGATCCTGTTAGTGGGTTTGGGATGAAACCAAAGTTTCATCTAATAAACTCATGTCAGCATCGAGGCATGTCGGCGGATTGATCTGACCTGTGCAGAGCTTCAAGATTCCGAGCCCGAATTTTACTATCTGAAAAATTTGTTTCGAATTCGAAATTTCAAATCCAAATGGACTCCAAATTAGGATTGGATGTAACTTAATTTGAAATTTGAATCTAAAAGTAAAGAAATTATAATAATTTTTCATTTTAAAGAAGTTGGTTAAGATCGCCCCCCTTGACCCAAGCCCATGACCTCACAGAAAAATTCTGGAAACGCTGGGGATTGAACCCGGGACCTTTGTATCTGTAGCTAGGAACTCTGACCACTAGACCACAGAGGCAGACATATATTTGATCAATCAGTACAATAATATATAATGTATATATATATTATATAAAAATTAGCCTAGTATATAGTTTGACATAAGAGTTTAATGGAGCTAACAAAGAAGCAAATACATGGATAAACACCAGAGCACAAGCCAATATTTTCTAAACTGGCCTATAGAGTTGGCCACGATAATTAACATAACTGTAAGTTAAAGTGTTGACACACTCATAGAGTGAACTAGGCGTGAAGAGCCAATGGTTTAACACAATAGTTAAAACCCCGACAAGGCAATGAGTAAGCTCGTCCCACTCTTAAAAGAGTATTGTTATATTTCCTAGGAAGAAAACACAACTGTAATGAGGAGAACCGTCTGGACAAATCACGTTCCTGTAATTCTGTTATTAATATTATTCTTCAACAAAAACTGTATAAAATACTGTCAATACAGTAAACAAATTAAATTATTATCGAATTACTACACGCATGTTAGTGAGAAAATTCCTGTCCAGTTTGTTTGTTATTAGGATAGGTCAAAACTGGGCGGTAAATTATATCGAGCCTGGCCGGCCGAAGGTCTAAGTCTGTCCCTGTGTAAGGGCCTATACAATATTTCATTACCTTTTCATGATCTATACTCAAATATTTATTACCAAAAAAAAAAACATAAGCTAATACAAAATAAAAACAAAAGTAAAGGAAGAAGAAAGAAAGTTATGTCACACAGAAGGCCGCTCTTAAGAACCCACCAGCCACCAATAAAAATTACTAAAGTACCGGTAGTAGATAAAGTTCTAAACTATCCCGACAGATGGAGATTTTAATACAAAATATAATAAAATATAATTTTTAAGATTTTCTCATTTTCAAGCTTTGCTATCACTGAAAGAGTAGCTGTAAATTTTAGCAAAGTACGAAAAAAATTACTATTCTTACCTGTACGATGAACTTGAATCACAAAAATTCATGACCCTGAAGACAAATTCATGACTTTTTAGTTATGTTCATGACAAAAACCTGATTTAATGACTGGTATATGACCTGTACCAAGGGCAGAGAAAGCTAGTTTTTCTAGGGTGGGGGCGGGGGGTTATAAATGGACCCTTCAACTCCATAAAGAGTGGTGTTTGTGCCCTCCCCCCCTGGATCACCGCTTTCTACACCCTTGCCCTATACTAGAACGCCCAAAGCAAGCTTCCCCTGACCAAGCAATATTACCTGCAGGGGGCGTCCAGACGCTCCAAGTTACCTCTCTGGAAAACATGGTCCAGCTTGCCAGCGTCTGCAGACAACAGTTCCTGATCTTGAAGTCTCCAGAATAAGAGCTTGTGAAGGATCCTCAGCTTGTCGGAGAAACTAGGGATCAGCAAGGACAAACAGATATCCGACACCGTGAGCGCGCCACACACACAAAACACACTGATATTATGGACACAATCAATAATGTTGATTAGAGGTGTGTGAAGCTTCGAAAAAAAATATCAGCTTCAATTAAGCTTTGAAATAAAAATTTAGACATCATTACTTAAAAAGTTTCACCAATAAAAATATTGACGACTAAAATACTCAATTTATGTTCAATTATTGTTATTTAACCTTTGTTTGTACTTAAATATATAAGTTTACCTTGCGCATTTCCACATCAACATTCAGCCTAGGGTGGTAAATTTTATAAAGCACACACACACACATATATATATATATAATTTATAACTTATTATTTAAGAAAGATGTTCCCAAACTCTTAAGACCAAAGAAGCCCTTGCACCAGAAAAAATACATGCTGTAGTCCTCATAAAAATATTCACTAATATTATGAACATTTAATAATATGACAGTTAAATTTTACAAAGTATAAAACGAACTGAAAATATCACATGTTCTGGCTACACTTTTGGCAAATGTCCTTTATTCAGATTTAAATAAATTGGCAATACTAATTATTGATGCTATTTTAGAGCGTGAAAAAACAAAAAAGATTATTAAAAAATTGCCTCATGGAGCCCAGTTTGGAAAAAGCTGATCTGATACATTATTTTTGGATGTAATTTATTATATTTACTTTATTTGTTTTATGTTTTTTAGCACTGCGTCTTACTACCCATTCAGGTTATACGCTTAAGTAGGTACTAATTATGCTAATGGACTAGGAATTGGGAAGGTTGAATTTAGAGGAAGTTAACCCGAATTTGCGTGGAGGGAGAGTGGAAAACCATTTAGAAAAAAACCAACTCTAGTTACCTGAGCGAGATTCTAACCTCGATCTCCCCGCCTTAGGCAGTCTAGCTCAACACAAGCCTACTTTATACGTAGATGATAGAATATGTATCACTTTCACTATGCACTAACAACTTTGGGGGTATAAAGTGTTGTTTTTTTATCACCGCGTCTCACCACCTGTTCGTGTTCTACACATATTTGATAATTACTCTAATGGGGTAGGGGTGAGGAAGGAAGCATTATAGAGCCCCAATCTCCCCGTCATAAGAAGACCAGTCTAACATGAGAGTGACACCTTAGACCGTTCGTCCACTGATTCGGGGGAGGGAGGGTACAAACTTGAAGAGAGATTACATCCGAGGGGTGCGCGAACAACTGACTTATAAGACAGGGCCAAAGTATAGTCGGTTAAACATAGCTTGCTACCTTTCAATGTAGAGTGAGTGTACACCACAAATATATATTCATACGGATAAAAATGAAGTAATTTAATTGTATGTTGTGATATCATCTTGATTTATCAAATTATAATTAGATATTACCAACAAATGTGTAATAAAACATTTTCTAAATTATTTTAGTGCATAAAGTTACAAAGCAGTAAGCACGATATATTTTTTCAAGCATAAAACTTTGCTTCGTCTTTAAGAATATTACAAATTGTTCTGGGTTGACATGGAAATGACCCCTGATGTGACCCTCGAGTCTGAGGGAGGTCGGAGGAAAGACGAGAGACCAAACAAAACCTCTCACCTGGAGCTGGGCAGAGGTTTGTCCCGGGGCTGATGGACCAGTTGACTTGTGTTGGGATCCCCTGGCACGGGAAGAAGCAGGGTTTGTACCAACAGCGCTGTGATGGCTTGTACTGCCAGACTGCTGGCCTGCGCACAACACAACACAACTAGCTACATGTCCTGTGATGGCCTGCGCACAACACAACTAGCTACATGTCCTGTGATGGCCTGCGTACAACACAACTAGCTACATGTCCTGTGATGGCCTGCGTACAACACAACTAGCTACATGTCCTGTGATGGCCTGCGTACAACACAACTAGCTACATGTCCTGTGATGGCCTGCACACAACACAACTAGCTACATGTCCTGTGATGGCCTGCACACAACACAACTAGCTACATGTCCTGTGATGGCCTGCACACAACACAACTAGCTACATGTCCTGTGATGGCCTGTACCGCCAGACTCCTGTCATGTATTCATATAAAAGCTACTAGTCCATCTCAGAGAAGTTCAGAGCCCTAGATATAATGTGTTGGTCATTCTTTGATCGTGGAAATATAAACCATAAAGGTATAAATTGACTGATGATGCTGCATGACCAAACAAGTGAGTAATAGAGGCTAGGAGTGTCATGATGTGTAATAGAGGCTAGGAGTGTCATGATGTGTAATAGAGGCTAGGAGTGTCATGATGTGTAATAGAGGCTAGGAGTGTCATGATGTGTAATAGAGGCTAGGAGTGTCATGATGTGTAATAGAGGCTAGGAGTGTCATGATGTGTAATAGAGGCTAGGAGTGTCATGATGTGTAATAGAGGCTAGGAGTGTCATGATGTGTAATAGAGGCTAGGAGTGTCATGATGTGTAATAGAGGCTAGGAGTGTCATGATGTGTAATAGAGGCTAGGAGTGTCATGATGTGTAATAGAGGCTAGGAGTGTCATGATGTGTAATAGAGGCTAGGAGTGGCATGATGTGTAATAGAGGCTAGGAGTGTCATGATGTGTAGTAGAGGCTAGGAGTGTCATGATGTGTAATAGAGGCTAGGAGTGTCATGATGTGTAATAGAGGCTAGGAGTGTCATGATGTGTAATAGAGGCTAGGAGTGTCATGATGTGTAATAGAGGCTAGGAGTGTCATGATGTGTAATAGAGGCTAGGAGTGTCATGATGTGTAATAGAGGCTAGGAGTGTCATGATGTGTAATAGAGGCTAGGAGTGTCATGATGTGTAATAGAGGCTAGGAGTGGCATGATGTGTAATAGAGGCTAGGAGTGGCATGATGTGTAATAGAGGCTAGGAGTGTCATGATGTGTAATAGAGGCTAGGAGTGTCATGATGTGTAATAGAGGCTAGGAGTGGCATGATGTGTACCTGGACCAGGAGAGCTGTCTCCTCTGGAGAAGTGTTCTCACAAGGATTCAAACTAAGGACACTGAGAAGAGACATCCAGGTCTCCTCGAACTGCTGTCTGCTGGTCCATCCCAGCAACGTGACCCTGTACACAACATATCACACAGTGTGAGAGAACTCATCACACGTCAAACATCACAATGAAGGACATTCTAAATGCTCCCACCTGAAGATGAGCTGGTGTAGAAGGTCAATGTCTTGTAAGTACTCTACTGGCAGGGGCGGTACAGTGGTTCTAGAGGGACCACCAAGCTCGACGGTCCAGCCTTGGCGCCACGCTTCCGGGGGAGTGGCCACATACGAGTTGACCAGCGGCATCCGTGATAAAGTCACTATCAGGCTCCTGAACATTCAACCATCACAAGGTGACTATCAGGCTCCTGAACATTCAACCATCACAAGGTCACTATCAGGCTCCTGAACATTCAACTATCACAAGGTGACTATCAGACTCCTGAACATTCAACCATCACAAGGTCACTAACAGGCTCCTGAACATTCAACCATCACAAGGTTACTAACAGGCTCCTGAACATTCAACCATCACAAGGTGACTATCAGGCTCCTGAACATTCAACCATCACAAGGTGACTATCAGGCTCCTGAACATTCAACCATCACAAGGTGACTATCAGGCTCCTGAACATTCAACCATCACAAGGTGACTATCAGGCTCCTGAACATTCAACCATCACAAGGTCACTAACAGGCTCCTGAACATTCAACCATCACAAGGTTACTAACAGGCTCCTGAACATTCAACCATCACAAGGTCACCAACAGGTTCCTGAACATTCAACCATCACAAGGTGACTATCAGGCTCCTGAACATTCAACCATCACAAGGTCACTAACAGGCTCCTGAACATTCAACCATCACAAGGTCACTAACAGGCTCCTTAACATTCAACCATCACAAGGTCACTAACAGGCTCCTGAACATTCAACCATCACAAGGTCACTAACAGGCTCCTGAACATTCAACCATCACAAGGTCACTAACAGGCTCTTGAACATTCAACCATCACAAGGTCACTAACAGGCTCCTGAACATTCAACCATCACAAGGTGACTATCAGGCTCCTGAACATTCAACCATCACAAGGTCACTAACAGGCTCCTGAACATTCAACCATCACAAGGTCACTATCAGGCTCCTGAACATTCAACCATCACAAGGTCACTAACAGGCTCCTGAACATTCGACCATCACAAGGTCACTAACAGGCTCCTGAACATTCAACCATCACAAGGTCACTAATAGGCTCCTGAGCACTCAACCATCACAAAGTGACTATCAGGCTCCTGAACATTCAACCATCACAAGGTGACTATCAGGCTCCTGAACATTCAACCATCACAAGGTCACTATCAGGCTCCTGAACATTCAACCATCACAAGGTGACTATCAGGCTCCTGACCATTCAACCATCACAAGGTCACTAACAGGCTCCTGAACATTCAACCATCACAAGGTGACTATCAGGCTCCTGACCATTCAACCATCACAAGGTCACTAACAGGCTCCTGAACATTCAACCATCACAAGGTGACCATCAGGCTCCTGAACATTCAACCATCACAAGGTCGCTATCAGGCTCCTGAACATTCAACCATCACAAGGTGACTATCAGGCTCCTGACCATTCAACCATCACAAGGTCACTAACAGGCTCCTGAACATTCAACCATCACAAGGTGACTATCAGGCTCCTGAACATTCAACCATCACAAGGTGACTATCAGGCTCCTGACCATTCAACCATCACAAGGTCACTAACAGGCTCCTGAACATTCAACCATCACAAGGTGACTATCAGGCTCCTGAACATTCAACCATCACAAGGTTACTAACAGGCTCCTGAACATTCAACCATCACAAGGTCACTATACAACCCATTTACAAGCCCCATGAGGGTGACAGGACATACTTGATGGGTGCTGCCAGAAATGTAGGTATGTTATCCATCCTGAGCTTGGTCCTTTCTAGCCACAGCACCAGTGTCCCCATCTGATGGCAAGCAAGAGCAGCACTCGCAGTGTCTGGGGAGTCAAGGGCCTGACTCAGACCTGTCAACAAACGTTGCTATCATACCATCCGTTCCCCCTCGCTAAGACTGGCCAGGTGCGCTAGGAGTTGTTCAGTACAATCAGTGTCTTGTCACCTGTATCCGAGAGGGTTGGCAGCTGATCCCCCGGCAAAAGGAACTGCACCAGCCTGTAGACAGCCCCGCAAGCTGACAAAATGCGAGAACCATGTCCCACCTCAGTGCTCAGGTTGGGCTCCTTCAGGACAGCATTGGCGCAACAGAGTCCCGCCTGCAGGTGACTTGGCTGAGGAGCGTCAGAAGTGGCCAGGCGGGCCGGAGACACAAGCCAGAGCACCGCCTGTGATGCCAGAGACCATAAACTGTCATGAAACATGTTACTTGGGCAAATCTGTCCTTAAATAAACATAACTTTATAAAAGAGGAAACTAAAAATTACATAATGGAGAAAAATTAAATGTATAAAGAATGATAAGACACTTAGAAACATGCCTTTAGTTCCTGGTGCATGTTCCTTTGCAAGTGTCCTATTATTCTTTATCAATTTACTTCCTCCCCCCTTTTGTAATTTTTAGTTTACTCATTTTTGAAGTTGCGTTGTGCGTTTCACAATCCCTCCTGATGAGTTCCGATAGGATGAAACCTAGGTCGGGGGATTGGGCGGTAATTATTGATTTTCTTGGAGAGGCAGCCATTACCTCTTTGTCCAGTGACAACAGTGTAAAGTGTGAACTGTGTTCTTATTTATATTGTAAAAGCAGTAATTTGTTTACTCCCTTTAAAAAACCGGAAAGTGGTTTTCCGCAAAGAGCTAAAGAAAAATGGTAAAATACTTTTAAGTTGAATCTCTGTAATAAATCCATGTACATTGTGCAACCATAACCACATGTATACATTTTTTTATGAATTTAAACTTTTAGCTAAATCGAGGCCTTACTTTTATAAAGATAGTTTTTACATGAAAAATTGATATTTTTCGAGTTATTTTGAATTTTTGTGAAGTGTTTAGCAATTTTGTATTACTGAAGTACATGAGACACCATTTAAATGTACAATTTTATCTGATCAGGTCTTGTGAACTTTTTTATGTACGTTAATTCGAGCGCTTGCTCTTACCATATATGTTGACTACAGAAGAGCCAGGGACAGCTAAAGTTTTTATCCGATCGTAACATGTAAACCTTCTTTAGGTAGGTAATTCTAAGGCCTTCCTTTTATAAACAGAATTTTTTTATGAAAAATCGATATTTTTCGAGTTATTTTGAACTTTTGTGTATTGTCTTGCAATTTTGTAGTACTGAAGTACACGTGGAACATTACCCTGGTGGTGGCTCGGAAGGGGATAGCAGTATGACCTTGAAGTTTCATAGTTAATTCTACCTTAGCTTTAGAAACTTCCACTAGAGGGGGAAGGCAGTACCGCTCACACCTCATGTGCGACAATGATGTTCTTACAGTAAAATACTGTACATGGACTGGTGACTTCTATTTCTGTCCACTGTTGGGAGATTGTTATGCATAAATATCGCTAAAGAGAAGTGTCTGTGTCGGTCACTAAGAAAGTCCGTTATTGGGAAGTTGCACCTGTTAGAGCCCAAGTTATTTTACCGGGGAATCTGCTATTCAGAGGTGTCCATTAAGGGAGATTTCACTGTACACAATTTTTTTTTAATCAAAGAGAAATATTAACGGACTTGATTTGTTAATTAGCCTGCTATCCACATATAATCACCTCGAGACAGAGCACTGCAAACTTGGCCAGATCGTCTCGCGCCTCTTGCCCCAAACAGGGCCCTCCAAGTCTGGTCAAGGAGTGGAGGTAGGTGGTGACAGCTGGGGCCACCAGGAACACAAGGTCCCACAGAGTGCTGTCCATGAGCAGCTGCTCGAGGTCGTGACTGTACTTGAGCTCCTTGGCGCTGGCTTGGCGCCCCACTGGACAATATACCTGGAACAATATATCACAATATATCTGGTAGTGCGACAGACCACACAGGGCAATATACCTGCTAGTGCGACAGACCACACAGGACAATATACCTGCTAGTGTTACAGACCACACAGGGCAATATACCTGCTAGTGCGACAGACCACACAGGGCAATATACCTGCTAGTGTGACAGACCACACATGGCAATATACCTGCTAGTGTGACAGACCACACATGGCAATATACCTTCTAGTGTGACAGACCACACAGGACAATATACCTGCTAGTGTGACAGACCACACAGGACAATATACCTGCTAGTGTGACAGACCACACAGGGCAATATACCTGCTAGTGTGACAGACCACACATGGCAATATACCTGCTAGTGTGACAGACCACACAGGACAATATACCTGCTAGTGTGACAGACCACACAGGACAATATACCTGCTAGTGTGACAGACCACACAGGACAATATACCTGCTAGTGTGACAGACCACACAGGACAATATACCTGCTAGTGTGACAGACCACACAGGACAATATGCCTGCTAGTGTGACAGACCACACAGGACAATATACCTGAGACAGTTTCATTAAGATAAGTCTCACCTGGTGAGGTACAGGCAGTAACGCACGTATGTTCGCCACATGTTGAAGAAGGCACAGTCTGGATGCTCTGTACAGCGGGGACTCCAACCTGGACAAGGTCTCCTCTGCTGGAATGAAGCTGGGGGTGTCGCTGTGGTACGCCGGGGCTTTCTGATACTCCTGAAATACAAACATGTCACTAGTATCAGCACTTGGGACCTCCTGACTCGAGTATCTTACCTGCTTCATTGAGAACACAGCAGACTCTAATGTCAGTCCAATCTACTCTAGTATGCCGGTTGCAGGAAGGTCAGGATTCGAATCCTGATCAAGGTAGCTTTTCCTGATAGTTTCCCACCATCCCGCCACACAAATGCGGTTACATTTAACATCAATTTTTACCTTTCCAATGCTTACCTCATTAGCGTAATTAGTATTTGATGGGTTAATACTAACTACGCTAATGAGTGGCAAAAAATAAAAAGTATAAAGCTGTTATTCTAAGAGAAGTGACTTTGAGAGTGTCGATACATCATGTGCAGGGGTGAGGCTGTAGTGTAGCTGGGCTGTGTGAGAGGGGTTGAGAAGAGCTTGTCCTGAACTCTGGTGCAGCCCAGCTCAACCACAGGAGGGGAGGTGGGGCAGTGCCTGACCTGCAGTGTCAGTTCTGTAGCCAGCTTGAAGCAGTCTTGTAAAATGCCCGGGTTGAAATCCTTGCAGCTCAGTACACTCAAGATGTCATCGTAATCCAGCTTACTGAGCATCTGCGCTGACTCTAGCCCAGAGTACTCACGCTGACAACATCTGACAGATACAGAAGAGCAATGTATTCATAGAGGCAAGGACTGTTATCGAAGGAACTAGAGTGAAACTGGGTCAAATGTAAAATTCTTTTGGAGTGGTTATTTTGTAGGTTCGGAAAGATACAAACACCTCACACTTCGGGCATTAAAGTGGCAGTTTATTCCATACAAACTATTCCAAGCACCCTCCATAGAATAAATCACCAAGTCTTCTGTTTAATTTTTCGTTAAGTAACAAAATTTAAAGTTGTCTCTTGAGCTACAGCGATTCGAGTACAATTTTGTTCTCGGCTGGACTTTAATTTTGACGCCCCCTCCTGTATCACATAATTTTGGTCCAAAAATTGTCTTAAAGGCTTGAAAGGAAATCATTAGAAGACTGAGATTCATGGATGTCTGACATTCATATTTGTTGTTTTTCTTGACTATTACTAATCAATTTTCTATAGAAGTTATGTAATAAATAAAATGATAGAATATTAGGAAAATAGTAGAGCACAAATAAAAGTAAAAACACTAACACATATTTATACACACTTCCTGAGGAGGATGCTATAATAGCATCGAAATATTGAAGTGTGTGTAAATATGTGTCAGTGTTGTTACTTTTATTTGTGCTCTACCATTTTCCTAATATTCAATCATTTTATTTAATACAAAATGTTTTTGTTCAATGCTCTTTATTTCATATATTTACAATTTATGTAAAATTTAGGGGCATGCGAAGCTTCGACTTGGCTTCAAAACAAATGTCAGCTTCGACTTCACTTAAAAAAAAATCTGGCTTTGGCAATTACGAAGCCTCACCACTAAAAATATTGAGAGCTAAAATATCCCATTTATGGTCAAGTATTTCAATTCTGATCTGTTGTATAAATTACAAATGGATGTTCATTTGGAAAAAAATCGGAAGTAATTGAATTGTAAATTGCGATAATAAATTGATTTATACGAATACACACAATTGTGCAACAAAACAATTTCAAGTAATTTTAGCGCATAAAGTTTTATGTAAATAACAACAATTTAATATTTTTTCAATCATAAAATAATTAGCAAAAAAAATATTTAAACCTTGATTTGGCTTCAAGAATATTCATATTATTTGATTTGAGTTTGCTTCGAATTGAAAAAGTGGTCTTCGCACATCCTTAATAAAATTACTAAGTATACTTTGCTGTAGCCCTAAATGTAGCATACTAGGATGAATCCTTAGCATATGCTACAAAATTCTAGTATTTCACTAGCCCATGTAAACAGCTGAGAAAATTTTAGTTTTCAAATATTTTAAATGGGTCTACTTAAATGATTTTAAATACATAGCATCAAATAGCTATTATAAACTTACATTGGTGGGCATGCAGCTTAAACGTCAGATTGTTATGGTCTAGTTTGCCGGTGTCAGGGAGGTAATAGTTCAAGTTACAGCTGGATGTTTTGGGGATTGTTTCCCCCTTAAATAAAATGTGGATACATTTCCTCTCAATTATATCTTACTCATCCCTTACCCAATAGAGTGATTAAAATGTGCAGAGTGTGGATGGGTAGTAAGACACACTGAAAAACCAAAAGTCTAGAATATATTCAGGAGAACATATTTGTATAGGCAACATGCCTCAAGTTTGTGAATCTGGTCATTAGACTGGTTTGGGTTTGAGACAAGTGTACTAAACTGACCCGGCCACAGGATGGAAGTGTTCATCACATGATGCCCTATTATATTTTATTTCTTTATATATTTAGTTTCTAATTTTTATTTAATTAATTTATTTATTTATTTAGCACCGCGTCTTACTACCCGTTCGGGTTATACGCTTAGTTTCTAATCTTATTTGAAACTAGGATAGCAAGTTTTTTTATTGGCCCCATCATGGAACATTTGATTTGAATAATTCAAGGTAAGGGAAATTGTAAAACCCTAAGAAACACGCCATTTTTACACAACTTAACACCGCACTACAAGGCGGCCTCGTCTATTAATAGAATAAGAGTGAAATCATTTGACGTACCTGTGTCTGACATGAGCCAGGAACCAGGCTTTGTTGACTTGGATGGAACGGACACTGGCAGGGCTGAACGCTCGACCTTTATCAGCGTCCGCAGCGGCCATGTTGAAGAATTGGTTGCCCAGCTTGTGGAGCAGAATCAGTAGACCACTGTGTCTGAGTATAAATACAAACAGATCATGAAAACTAGCACCGACAATCCCACTCTCCGTTGCTGTATAGATTATAGATGGGCAATCACGCTGTGATTTTTTTCAACGATACCATTTGATCACCGTTACTCCCAGTGACTCGATCTCAAAAGTATCGGTGATTGATTGATGATTCAGTGATCGGAGATACTCGCATCAGATGGCAACTGTTACTCAAGCTACAGGGCTAGTATTGTTTCTGATAGACACTTCGAGTAAATACGCTTCCCGTCCTTGTTATTCTTTTATTTTTTATTTTCTACCGGCTAATATGAGAATCGACCTTAATGACTGGCATGTTTTATGTGTTATTTCTATTTAAAACACTTGATCTCGTAGAGCTCTTTTTTCAAAAACAATATCAGATAGCTATGTAAAAATGTTTTAATGGTTTAAATATTTCATTCACATGTGTTTTAAATATAAAATATTTGTTGTTATGAAGAAAATCGAAAAGCGAGCTTATTAAGCAAATCACATTTTGATTCTTTTAAAAGTAAGCTAAAAAAAAGATTTTTTTTTCAGTGATCCTATCCCCAAAATTGCAAATAATAAATTAAAATGAGTAACAAAATAGAAAAAATATAAATAAACCTTAATATTTATTATCATTGATGATCCTAATCATCCTATAGTCTAATATAAAGTGTGTGTATATAATAAGTGATTAAATATTTTCTAGCATCTATTAATAAGTTTTAATATTGCTACTCAAGTTTAACATAGGGTTTGTTGGACCACTAATTTTGCCCAAATTACATAACATTTCACTATAAAATATTGAATAACTTTTTTGCTTTCTCTTTTTTTCAATTTGTATTTTATGAGAAACTTCTTAAAACGCATACTTTTGTTATTGAAATTGACTGTACATAGTCAGGCAACATGAAACTCAGGTAGCTGTATGTCAATTGTCAATGTCAGTGCTGACAAGAAGAGCTTATGTTAGGCCTTTAAGTATTGAATTCCATTGAAAGCCGCCAACTTCTAGTAATTAGTTTTTCCTTCCAAGTTCCAACCGATTGTCATGAAACTATTCAGTAAATACCCAGTAGGTACTCAGAAATACTCGATACTCGATTGTACTCGCCTTCTTGGACAGCAGCTAAATACTAGCTTAGACGTGGTTGCAACAAACTTTGAAAGTCAAAAAATATCGGTCCATCAAGACACTGTGAATGCCAGTCACAGGAAAAATCACTGTATAAATCACCGATATTTTAAAATCACAGTCACTGTAGTCACTGATATCGTTAAAATCACTGTTTAGCCCATCTCTACTATAAATGAAGGAGCAGAACTTAATGGTGGATAGTGTGTTCTTGTTGCTGCGTCTCACTACCGATTCAGGAGCAGCGTGCTTGTAGCGACAAGTGAGCTGTGTCCGAGCATTGTGCTTGTAGTGACAAGTGAGCTGTGTCCGAGCATTGTGCTTGTAGCGACAAGTGAGCTGTGTCTGAGCATTGTGCTTGTAGCGACAAGTGAGCTGTGTCTGAGCATTGTGCTTGTAGCGACAAGTGAGCTGTGTCTGAGCATTGTGCTTGTAGCGACAAGTGAGCTGTGTCCGAGCATTGTGCTTGTAGCGACAAGTGAGCTGTGTCCAGCATTGTGCTTGTAGTACAAGTGAGCTGTGTCCGAGCATTGTGCTTGTAGACAAGTGAGCTGTGTCGAGCATTGTGCTTTAGCTGACAAGTGAGCTGTGTCGAGCATTGTGCTTGTAGTACAAGTGAGCTGTGTCGAGCATTGTGCTTGTAGTGACAAGTGAGCTGTGTCCGAGCATTGTGCTTGTAGTACAAGTGAGCTGTGTCCGAGCATTGTGCTTGTAGTGACAAGTGAGCTGTGTCCGAGCATTGTGCTTGTAGCGAAAGTGAGCTGTGTCCAGCATTGTGCTTGTAGCTACAAGTGAGCTGTGTCCAAGCATTGTGCTTGTAGTGAAGTGAGCTGTGTCGAGCATTGTGCTTGTAGTACTAGTGAGCTGTGTCGAGCATTGTGCTTGTAGTACTAGTGAGCTGTGTCCGAGCATTGTGCTTGTAGTACAAGTGAGCTGTGTCGAGCATTGTGCTTGTAGTGACAAGTGAGCTGTGTCGAGCATTGTGCTTGTAGTGCGACAAGTGAGCTGTGTCCGAGCATTGTGCTTGTAGTCGACAAGTGAGCTGTGTCTGAGCATTGTGCTTGTAGCGACAAGTGAGCTGTGTCCAGCATTGTGCTTTAGTACAAGTGAGCTGTGTCCGAGCATTGTGCTTGTAGCGACAAGTGAGCTGTGTCCGAAGCATTGTGCTTGTAGCGACAAGTGAGCTGTGTCCAAGCATTGTGCTTGTAGTACAAGTGAGCTGTGTCCGAGCATTGTGCTTGTAGCGACAAGTGAGCTGTGTTCGAGCATTGTGCTTGTAGCACTAGTGAGCTGTGTCCGAGCATTGTGCTTGTAGCTACAAGTGAGCTGTGTCCAGCATTGTGCTTGTAGCTACAAGTGAGCTGTGTCCGAGCATTGTGCTTGTAGTACAAGTGAGCTGTGTCCGAGCATTGTGCTTGTACGAAGTGAGCTGTGTCTGAGCATTGTGCTTGTAGCTACAAGTGAGCTGTGTCCGAGCATTGTGCTTGTAGCGACAAGTGAGCTGTGTCCGAGCATTGTGCTTGTAGCGAAGTGAGCTGTGTCCGAGCAGCGTGCTTGTAGCAACAAGTGAGCTGTGTCCGAGCATTGTGCTTGTAGCGACAAGTGAGCTGTGTCCGAGCATTGTGCTTGTAGCGACAAGTGAGCTGTGTCTGAGCATTGTGCTTGTAGCTACTAGTGAGCTGTGTCCGAGCATTGTGCTTGTAGCTACTAGTGAGCTGTGTCCGAGCATTGTGCTTGTAGCAACAAGTGAGCTGTGTCCGAGCATTGTGCTTATAGCTACAAGTGAGCTGTGTCCGAGCATTGTGCTTGTAGCGACAAGTGAGCTGTGTCCGAGCATTGTGCTTGTAGCGACAAGTGAGCTGTGTCCGAGCATTGTGCTTGTAGCAACAAGTGAGCTGTGTCCGAGCAGCGTGCTTGTAGCAACAAGTGAGCTGTGTCCGAGCATTGTGCTTGTAGCGACAAGTGAGCTGTGTCCGAGCATTGTGCTTGTAGCGACAAGTGAGCTGTGTCTGAGCATTGTGCTTGTAGCTACTAGTGAGCTGTGTCCGAGCATTGTGCTTGTAGCAACAAGTGAGCTGTGTCCGAGCATTGTGCTTATAGCTACAAGTGAGCTGTGTCCGAGCATTGTGCTTGTAGCTACAAGTGAGCTGTGTCCGAGCATTGTGCTTGTAGCGACAAGTGAGCTGTGTCCGAGCATTGTGCTTGTAGCGACAAGTGAGCTGTGTCCGAGCATTGTGCTTGTAGCGACAAGTGAGCTGTGTCCGAGCATTGTGCTTGTAGCAACAAGTGAGCTGTGTCCGAGCATTGTGCTTGTAGCGACAAGTGAGCTGTGTCTGAGCATTGTGCTTGTAGCGACAAGTGAGCTGTGTCCGAGCATTGTGCTTGTAGCGACAAGTGAGCTGTGTCCAAGCATTGTGCTTGTAGCGACAAGTGAGCTGTGTCCGAGCAGCGTGCTTGTAGCGACAAGTGAGCTGCGTACTTATTGGTGAGTCCTGAGCCATGCAGCGACTCCAGCACTTTATCTAGATCTGCCCTGGTGAGCTGAGAATGAACCTCCTCCTCAGAAAGGGTGAGCAGTAGCTCAGCGCGGCGACAAGCCAGAGCTCCGGCCAGTCTCGCGGGAGCTAGCTGAGGAGACCCCAGGAGTCTGGGGACCAGTAGCATGAGCAGGGCCCCACTCTGGGAAGGGTGTACTCCTTCCAGGCACCGCAACAGACGGCACACAAAGCTCGGCTGGGAACATGACCGCAAACATTTTAGTTAGGGTTGGGTCGAATCCACTATTTTACGAATCTGAATATTGAAAAAAAAATTATAAACATAACTGGAAATATAAAAATAATAGAATGGAAAATATAATGTTAACATTTTTTCTTAAAATCTATTCACTATAACAGTAATATATTCAGTTAAGTGTTAAATTACTCGTCTGGGGCCTGGTTGTTGAGTTCATCCTATAATTATAATTGGTTCTGAACCAATTAAAAGCAGCAGTAGTAGAGCTTTAAAACAAATTGAACACTTAAAAATAGTGAAGAAAAAAATTATTACATTTTAAGGATTTGATTCTTGAATACAAAGTTTTCTAAAATTTTCCAATATTTAATATCTCTAAGGATTCCAGGTATCAAAAGTCCTATCCCTAATTATAATAACCCCCTCCACCCCTTAATTTTGCTCTGAGAAATTGGCAGGAATTTGATTGCAAGACTTTGCAAAATCAGAGAAAAATGGAAGAATAATTTAAACTCTTGAGCATAAATTCGAGTGATAGCATTAGTTAAATTGTTGTGTGATAAAAACAAGTACTTGGTATGTCAAAAGTTTTTTTAAAAATCTTAAGCTCGTATTTGAAACGAGGAGCATGGTAAACATTGGTATGATTATATTCCTTATATTAAAATTTGTTTGTGTTAATCAAGTTGCAAGAGAAATAGTTTCTAAATGTTAAACAACATACATTCAGTTCAGTGATAAATAATGGTCTGGTTGTCAGACTAAAAATTTGAAAACAATATTTTTTAACCAAAATTTCTTCTGTAATTTATTTTAATTGAATATTATTCAATGGTTGGAGGAATTCAGCGATGTAAACACCTCGTTCTTAATTATGTGTTGTATTTATTTGAGCTCCTGTGTACCAGCTATTAACTTTCAACCGGTGGTAATACCGGCTCACCTGTTTTAAGTCCTGACATTTGGAACCCACAGCTTGTACCAGCAGTCCACTGGCGGCGGAATTCCTATGTACCGCAGCTATTAACTCTTGTACCGGTGGTTCTGTGGATAGCGCTACTATCTCTTCTGTATGGTTTACCAGCAGCCATGACAGTTGCTCTGCGTCATTCAGATTCTCGCACTTGATACAACAAAACAACAGAGTGAGGAGGGGGTAAGTGCAGCCAGGGGGTGATGAAGGGAGACATTAGAGGGGTAAGTGCAGCCAGGGGGTGATGAAGGGAGACATTAGAGGGGTAAAGTGCAGCCAGGGGGTCATGAAGGGAGACATTAGAGGGGTAAGTGCAGCCAGGGGGTGATGAAGGGAGACATTAGAGGGGTAAGTGCAGCCAGGGGGTGATGAAGGGAGACATTAGAGGGGTAAGTGCAGCCAGGGGGTGATGAAGGGAGACATTAGAGGGGTAAGTGCAGCCAGGGGGTGATGAAGGGAGACATTAGAGGGGTAAGTGCAGCCAGGGGGTGATGAAGGGAGACATTAGAGGGGTAAGTGCAGCCAGGGAAAGGTGGAGGACTGGCACTGAAAGGGTTAAGTGCCGTCAGAGTGGGTAGGGGAGAGACACTGAAGGGAATAAGTGCTGTCAGGAAGGGCAGGATGGGGCTGACACTAGAGGGGGTAAGTGCTGTCAAAGAGAGCAGGGGGACAACACTATAATATTATATTAAATTTAAATAATATGAATTATACAACATTGTATGTTTGAAATATTTTTTCTGGGCAGAAATTTTTTGAAATTTATCTGTCCCCCCGAGACTATTTTTAAATCTATTGTAGCAACTTAGTGGAAGCTATTTGAATCAAGTTATATTAAAATATAAAGTAATGTTGTTCCAGATTGATTTCTACAACATTTTATGATTGAAAATAAAAGAAATAATGAATTTTTCTTTCTTTCGATGTGCATTTAAAGATTAATACAAGAGTTGTAAACTGTTCGGTCCATGTCAAGATAGCCCTCAAAGTTGTTTACTTGTTTGTGTAACTTGTAAGGGAACTCACAACATAGTCGCAGTACAGGATTGTCCCGCCCTTCCGAACAACCTCCAAATTGATGCAAGGAGATGGCTGACTGCTCTTTGGAGACCTGGCAACATCACATACATCGCTGGTATTATGGAGCACCTGGCCTAGGCACCTTAAAGGTATAAGAGAGAGAACTATCAGTAAAGTGAACAAGCATGTCAAACTCGTTTGATCGTAAGGGGAAGATTGAATTTACCGAGGAGGTTGAAAAAAAAGTTACAGCTTGTTGTGCCTCACTGTTCAGTCGGCCCTTGTATCTTTCCTCCGCACTTGCACAGGCAGCACCAACCACCCTCTCTACTGCCTGGACCGCTCCACACTTCATGTTCGCTAAGCCGTCCGTGACGAGTTCTCCACTTACTCAGCGTCAATTAGAACTGCTCTTTCTATTGGATTGCTTGGCGGCCACTATCGCTCACGTTTTCACGCGCCAATAGGAAGGTCCCTTTTCTCCCATTGGACAAGGCCAAGCAGCAGTGGAGGATATTTAACACGGTGGTTCCTCGGTCAGAGCCAGTCGGAGAGTGGCTACCCAGACTGGGTGTCCCACCTGTTTGAAAGAGCTATTAAACTGTCTTAGGTTATGAAAGAGCAATATTGTTTTAACCTTCTCTCTCCCCATCATCACCACCTCCCACCGCGACACATATTGCCGGGACATCCTTCTGTTCCACCGCGACTCACGTTGACGGGACATCCTTCTGTTCCACCGTGACTCACATTGCCGGGACATCCTTCTGTTCCACCGCGACTCACGTTGTCGGGACATCCTTCTGTTCCACCGCGACTCACGTTGACGGAACATCCTTCTGTTCCACCGCGACTCACGTTGACGGAACATCCTTCTGTTCCACCGCGACTCATATTGCCGGGACATCCTTCTGTTCCACTGTGACTCACATTGCCGGGACATCCTTCTGTTCCACCGCGACTCACGTGTCGGGACATCCTTCTGTTCCACCACTACTCACATTGCCGGACATCCTTCTGTTCCCACATTACTCACATTGCCGGGACATCCTTCTGTTTCCACCCGCGACTCACATTGCCGGGACATCCTCTGTTCCACCGCGACTCACATTGCCGAGACATCCTTCTGTTCCACCGCGACTCACATTGCCGGGACATCCTTCTATTCCACCGCGACTCACATTGCCGGGACATCCTTCTGTTCCACCGCGACTCACATTGCCGGGACATCCTTCTGTTACACTGCGACTAACGTTGCCGGGACATCCTTCTGTTACACTGCGACTCACGTTGCCGGGACATCCTTCTGTTACACTGCGACTCATATTGCCGGTACATCCTTCTGTTCCACCGCGACTCACATTGCCGGGACATCCTTCTGTTACACGCGACTCATATTGCCGGGACATCCTTCTGTTACACTGCGACTAACGTTGCCGGGACATCCTTCTGTTCACTGCGGACTCACGTTGCCGGGATATCCTTCTGTTACACTCGACTCATATTGCCGGGACATCCTCATGTTACACTGCGACTAAGTTGCCGGGACATCCTTCTGTTCACTGCGACTCACTTGCGGGACATCCTTCTGTTACACTGCGACTCACGTTGCGGGACATCCTTCTGTTACACCTGCGACTCATATTGCCGGACATCCTTTTGTTACACTGCGACTAACGTTGACGGAACACTCCCACCAACCTCTACCTCTACTACACGTGTCTGAACACAACGTTGCCGTCATCGTGACATCAACCAGTTACCCCCGAAGCCTGCAAGGGAGGGATAACAAGCTTAGAACCTTATTATTATGAAAATAAAACAGTAGGTCTCGATATTAAACAACAACAACAACAACAACAACACCACCACCACTACTACTAAGACACTATATTTTTTCACCAAAAATTCAAAACCTTTTATTTGAAACAATACTGTGAATGTTGAGCTGAAAAACTCCATGGCATGAGCACGTAATCGAGCTATACCAACCGAGAGGCGGCCGTTGTAGGCAATGACAGTGCCAACATTTGTGGATAGAGGGTGGCATGTGGTCAGCACATTGAACACTCTGGCAGTTAACCTCAGTTTTCTAGACCATTTTCAAGTAGCTCCTCATTTGTCTTCACGAGGCTGATTTTGACCACGTTCCAGACGCACTCCTTCACAGAAACATCTGGAAGCACCAGGAATCGAGCCTGGGACCTCTGGATTTGTAGCCGGGAACTCTAGTTAATAGACCAGAGTGACGGTCATGTTGACCTTATATTGTGCCAAAGTCGCTTTCAAAATAGTTGACAGATGTGTGTCAGTAAGCAGTGACCTTTCATGTGAGAAAACCTCTGCTCACGCATGTATGTGCAGCCAACATTGCACATATAGGGTGCTGTGGGAGCTGACCGCTATTGAAGGAAAAGTTCAAATACAGTGCACCAACTTCACACACCAGATTTCCTCAAATTAAACCAAATTCCCGAACATCACATACACACGTGTTGTATTCCTGCGACAAAGATGAATCGAGTCATATTATTGGCTTATCATGAGGTCACTAATAGGGCCACAAGTTTGACATGCCTGTACCAGAATATCCTGGTAGTGTATGGTACTGTACCGCTGGTTGAGTAGGAGCTGGTGAGGCTGGGTCCTCAGCACCTGCGCCCAGAAACCCTGGTCGCTGTAGTTGAGCAGTGTCAATAGATAGCACCACAGGAAGGTTAGAAGAGGGCATCTGGTTGACAGCTCCAGGAAGTGTGTGTTGACGTCTGCCATGGGGAGACTCTCGGGGCCCTCGCTTTGGATCATGAGCATGGTCGCGTTGGCCACCCTGCAGTAGCTCCCTTGAACATAGCCTCACTTCCTTCACAACAGCTACCAGACATTGGATGGTGTAGCTAATGTCAATCCAGTCCCTGGGTGTTGTCACCTATGACCCTGGATGTTGTCGCATAGACCCACCTGATTGGAACATGTGTATACAGTAGAGCAGGAACACGGAGAACTGCTCGTGAAGATAGTTCCAGTCTTCGCCGCTCACTGGGTTCAATATGCAGGTGCGGAGTTCACTGCTCACTACACCCAACACTCGGAGCAGCATTCTGTACACAACCAGACACACACAAACTTTATGAGTGATATTGGTACTAGTCTGCTAATATGGTATCTTCAACATGTCTTGAAGTTTGTAGAGTCAAGGCCATCTTGTAGCGCAGGTGGCAGAGCACGCTATAGAGATAGAGTTGAGCTCATAATGTACTGCAGGTGGCAGAGCAAGCTATGGAGGTAGAGTTGAGCTCATCATGTAGTGCAGGTGGTAGAGCTAGCTATGGAGGTAGTCTAGGTCATAATGTAGTGCAGGTGGTAGAGCTAACTATGGAGGTAGACTCAAGGCCATGATGTAGCACAGGTGGTAGAGCTAATTATGGAGGTAGTTTAGATCATAATGTAGCGCAGGTGGTAGAGCTAGCTGTGGATGTAGTCTCCTCACCTGGCCAGCACCTGGTCTGGAGGCAGGCGTGCGCTGCTCTGTGTAGCGTTCAGAGGGTCCCTGCTCTCCTTCTGATAGATCATCTCAGGGGATGGGACAGAAAGTCCCAGTTCTTCCAACCTTGCCAGCACCACCTCCTCCTTGCCTTGCGCCACCAGCACCGACAACACCGCCAGGACCATCCCTAGCCACCGCTGCACACCAACCAGTGACGAGTGCTGACAACAAAACACAATGACAGTTCCAGTGATCTGTGATAGCATCACAGATTTAATATAACAATGTAATTATTTTAAAGAACTAGAAAATGCGTGTGGAGGGATAGTGGAAGACTATTTGGGGAGCCCCACCGGTTTGGGATTTGAACCACAATCTTTCAGTCACCGGCAATCCAGTTCAACACAATAGTGATGTGTTAGACCGTGAAACCACCGATGTGGTTGAAAATACATCCAAGCAAAATACCAGGTATTTCCGAGTAAAGTTACACGCTCGACTTACAAGATGAAGAGGGTCTGAGAGCAGGACCTTGAGCAGAGGGTCGACCGGACGTAGCACGCATGGGGACGCGGCCGCTAGCAGCCTGTGGAGGGCCAACTGGGCCGCCCGGGACTCCAACCGCACCCTGCCCTTGGCCAGGAGGGGTAAGAGTGTGTCCATGACCTGGCGCGACCAGCGACGCCAACGTTCCTCCCAGTCGCAGCCTTGCCTGCTCTCGGACAGGACCAACCCCAGCAGTTCCAGGACCTGCAGATGTGTCGTTATAGATGGGACGCTCAAAACCTATGTTATTTGATAGATAGATGGGACGCTCGACTCCTGTGTTATTTGATAGATAGATGGGACGCTCGACTCCTGTGTTATTTGATAGATAGATGGGACGCTCGACTCCTGTGTTATTTGATAGATAGATGGGGCACTTGAATCCTGTGTTATTTGATAGATAGATGGGACGCTTGACTCCTGTGTTATTTGATAGATAGATGGGGCACTTGAATCCTGTGTTATTTGAGAGATAGATGGGAATCGCTCGAATCCTGGATTTGAGATTCATGAAAATCTCAAAAACAATCATGAAGACAGTTTGACAATTTTAAAGCCATTGGTAAAAAGAATTATATAGACTTGTGAAGTTGAGAGTAACAAAATAACAAAAAAAAGTACAAAATTGTAATAATATAATTAATTTACCAAAAAAAGTGTTTTCTTTGTTTTTTATGATGTAATGGTAATGACAAACAAAATTTGAGATGGACCAAATCATATCTCTCTCTGATCCAAATTTCAAGTCCAAATCTTAAATTTTTTTTCAAATCTTGTATTCAAATTTGAATCCTTGAGTTTTTAAAGATGTACAATTTTGGTTTTAAAGTTTAAATATTCATAAAAAGGTTGTGTAAGGCTTGGTGCCAATTGATAAATGATATTTGTTTGTCATGACTATTATTATTATTATTATTATTATTATTATTATTATTATTATTATTATTAGCACCGCGTCTTACTACCCATTCGGGTTATACGCACTTACGCTAATGTGCAATGGTAGGGTGATTGTGAGATGAAATGGAGGACCTACAGTTTAACGTGGAATCCGAACCACGGTGGAGGCCTGGCATTCCTCACGTTCACAAGTTGTGATTAATACACATCTTGTCAGAGGTGAAGGAAGGGTTTGGCAATCAGATAAATCTGTGCCGGGACCGAGGATTGAACCCCGGACCCTCAGCACAGAAGTCTGACACCTTATCCCTAGACCACCAGGTCACCCATGTCATGACTATTACATCATAAAAAAAACTAAGAGAATTTTTTTAAAGTAAATTAATTATATTAATTACAATTTTGTACTTTTTTTGTTCCATTTTGTTACTCTCAACTACACAAGTCAATATAATTCCTTTTACCAGTTGCTTAAAATTGTTACGTACATAAAGTCAAGCTCTTCATAATTGTGTTTGAGATTTTTTTACAAATCTCGAATCTCTCAAATACCATGGCATTCAAAGAATTGAGAATTTGCGCATCCTATCTCTAAACAAAATACATCATTTGTCAATACACTCAACTGAGACTCGAACTCTGATCTCTCTGTCATGAGAAGTCCTAGTCTATTGCAAGAGCGGCACCTTTAGACTGTTTGACCACCGAAGCGGGCTTTGTTTTAGCTATTAAATAACCAACATTCGCCTGGAGAGAGGAGTGAAGAGAAAACAACTCACAGGACACCAACTTCCAAGGTTTGCGCTGACTAGAGTAGTTGGTGTTCAATATTCTACCTGATGATACTCGACGAGTCGAAGCAACATGGACACGAGGAACTCTCTCTGAGTGTCCAAATCCTTGAGGTCCGCAGTACTACCGGTGGTTCCTCGCACCAAGAACACGTCTTCCACCACCGGTACCAGTGCCTGGATACCTGCCGACAAACACACACCGTGTCAAAACATGACACCTCGTCTTGAACGTTACTTTCGAGACAAAGGACTCACTCACAGTGCGAGACAGGAGGTTGTCCACTCGCCATGAGCTCGTCGCACAGCTGGATCACCTTGGGGACTCCAATGATGCACTTGGAGTGGTGCTTCTCATAGGACAAGTGCACCAGGAAGTAGAAGATCCTAGGGACTAGCTCCTCGGGCTGACTGCAACACATATTACACAAATGTGGTTCTCAAACTTTTTGTTTTGTTCGCGGCACACTGTTCTTTATTGCGAGTCCTCATGGGACTCTGAACGTGCAAGTTGGCGACACTGTTAGATACTCGGGTACATATGTGCACATGCGTGTTTGTCCTCCTACCCAACCAAAAATTAAATTTTTGTGTAAGAAAGGACACACTCAATAACAATAACATAACATCGGAAGTTTTGTGGGACATCTAGTGAATTTCTTGGCATGTCCGTTTAAAAGCGTTACGAGCGGAGGAGTGTAGTGAGTGTCCTCTCCCACTAGAAGGGAACAGAGAGATGAAGATGTGACTCACGGTATTTGGCCCTCCTCGATGAACTCAAACTGCTTGAGGACAAAACCTATGAAGATCTGGTCCGAGTCAAGGAGGCAGTAGTTAACCCTGAGTTGAACGAGTTGGATCAGCAGTAACAGGACCCTGCACTGAAGTTGCACGTCGCTGGTCACAGTGTATTGCTGAAACAAGGAGACGATGTCAAGTAACGACAAACAACTGTTGTTATGCTCCTTATAACAAGCTACCTTTGTTTCGCTCCTTACAACAAACTACTGCACCTTTAGGGCCTTGATAACCATCGGCTCGAAGAGACGTATGTAAGAAGCCAGAGCCGTTTTGTCAGCCCCACGGTTGACACTCTTGAACACCGTCGATGCCTTGCGCTCACCCTTTTTGTAGAAGAAGTTCAACCAGCTGTAACATTTAGAGTTCCTACAGTGGCAACATTAGAGTTCCTAGGAGTGGATGCAACAAATCACAGCCTCGGCAAGTACATCCACTCGCCCTGTTTTACCAGAAAATGTTCATCTCTGGTTGCCATTATTTGTTTGGATATGGTATTCGCTAACTAATTGTATACCCACCCCCTACCCTAACCCCCAACCCACTATTTGATATCGTTATGTATATTTGCATATATGAAAAGGAAAGAATCTCAAGGAGAATAATAGAAATGAAGTATGTAGAAAAAAGACCACAAGGAGGACGAAGAAAGAGATGAGAGGAGCAGATAACAGCAATTGTACAGGCGAGAAGAGAAGAATGGGACCAAATAAAGGCGAAAGACTGGTCTAAAGAAAGAGAAAGATTGAGGAAGTTTTACTAAACTGACCAGAACACAGGCTGGAAACAGTTCAGAGAGATGATGTATATATGGAATATACTCTATGTTGATGTATTTTAACATCTTTTTATATTATTTGATAACTTTTAATTTTTATCTCTCATCCTTTGCTAACGCAGCACCTTACTTGAATAATGCTGGATTTACTCTTAAGAAACAGCATCCCAACAATGGTTAAATCAAAATCCCTAAGGCAACTGTAAGTAAACAACCACATACACTAAAATGTATCGCTTCCTATCGCTAAACAACGTTTTGAATAAACTCTAATAATTGTGAAACCAAAAGTGCCTTTTTATTGCAAAAAACTAACAGGTTATGGGCTCAAGCACGTAACGACATTAGTGCGTGATTGATTTTGTTAAAATAAATTCACTTGGTGCGATATTTTTGGAGAAAATCCGACGAGACATTTTGAGGTTAGGACGACGCCGCCACGCTCACAATGGACTCGACGAAGATTATCAACGTTGGACTTCTGGAAGGAAAAGGAAACTGGAATACATGGCGATACAAACTGAGCATTTGTTTACGAGGTATCCCCGGAGCGACAGACGTAATTGAAGGCAGGTTAGTCAAACCAAGGGCGTTGTCTGATGAAGCGACCGCGGCACAAAGAGCGGAGTACCAGACATCGCTCGACGCTTTTAATAAGGCAGACAGCCATGCGTTGATCGTTTTAACCGCAAATATGACGGAAGAGACACTTCAGAAAATAATGCGTCTCAAGTCAGCCCGGGAGGTGTGGCTCGAACTGCACAAACTCTTCGACGGCGTCTCCGAAGACAAGGTTTACAATTTATGCCTTAAGTTCTTTAGTTATGAAAAAGCCGTTGAAGATGATATCGCTACGCATGTCTCAAAATTAAAGAATTTGTGGAGCGAACTAAAGCAGGAAATGAGTAACGACGCCGAGCTAACCTCAAATTTGCCAGATTTATTTATGATCTGTAAAATTTTAGGTACGTTGCCTGAAGATTACTTTTCATTCAAGTCGAGCTGGATGCTGATGTCAAAAGCTGACAGGACAATCGACAATTTGACGAACCAGCTGTGTGCCTACGAGAATGCACTGAAAGGCAAACAAGAGTCATCTCAACAAGAAGCCCTCTATGTTAATTCGTCAAAGCAGCCAAACAACTCGCACAAGAATCAGCAAAAGGGTGACAAAAAGAAATTCTGCACCTACTGCAAGAAGAAAAATCACCTAGCAAAGGTATGCAGGAAGCGAATCGCGGATGAAGCACTTGGCAACAAAGCCAGCAACTCGGAAAATCCGGAAAAGGGTGCAAATATGATCCTGACTACGGTAGCCTCGACTGTGATGAACTTGGAGTGCAACTCCAAGTTCTGGTATGTAGATAATGGAGCAACAAGTCATGTTTCTAATAACAAAAATATTTTTAGGACGTTCGAGTCTTTTTCTACAAACCACACAGTGATCACAGCAAATGGCGTGAAGGTTGCGGCTATTGGTAAAGGCGACATTGACATCGAAGCAGAAGTCAACGGCAAGATGCACAAGCTCACGTTGGCTGATGTATGGTGTGTTCCCGGGATCCAGAGAAATCTATTCTCAGTCCTTGCAGCGCAGGATAAGAACAAGGAAAGCAGGTTCATCTCGTCTCCAGAGGTTTGCAACTTCATCGTCAACGGCGAAGTGAAACTGACTGGAGTTCGTGAGCGGTTTGGTGGACTCTACAGGCTGAACGTGAAGAACGTGAACGACATTCCATCCAATGAAGTCAACGCAACAGAAGCAAACAATCTTCTCCAACTTTACCATGAACGATTCGGACATCAGAACAAGCGACACGTGAAATCCCTTCTGGACAAGCTGGGAATTCATGTCAACTTGGACAGTGAACTTTGTGAAGGCTGCGTCTATGGCAAAGCTCATCGTCTGCCTTTCGGTACGAGGTCTAAGACAACGGAACCGGGAGAGCGGATCCACACAGATGTTTGCGGTCCATTCAAAGAGTCCATGTCAGGATACTTGTACTTCGTCCTCTTCAAGGATGACTACACGAAGTTCAGGACCATCTACTTTTTGAAAGAGAAGTCCGAAGTTGCAGAGAAGTTGGCTCAATTCGTTGCGGAAGTCAAGACTCTTGGACACAACATCAAAGAGCTGCTAAGCGACGGTGGCAAGGAATTCGACAACAAGCATGTCAGAAAAATCCTACAAAAGGAAGGAATTGTTCAACGCATTACGATGCCCTACACTCCAGAGCAGAATGGCTCCAGTGAAAGAGAGAACCGCACCGTGGTTGAAACTGCTCGAGCAATGATGTATGCTCATGGAAAGCTGCCTCAGATGCTTTGGGCCGAGATGATCAACACAGCAGCCTATGTTCTCAACAGGACAGGACCTTCCCGAGTTGATGGAAAATCTCCCTACGAGTTGTGGCATGGCAGTAAACCAGGTCTGAAACATCTTCGGGTGATCGGATCTACCTGCTATCCACACATTCCAAAACAACAAAGGAAGAAGATGGATCCAAAAGCAATCAAAGGAATTCTCATCGGATACGACAAAGACGACGGCTACAGGATCTTCTGTGAAGAGGAAGGAAAACTCATCAGATCAAGAGATGTCATCTTCGAGGAAAAGGTGCTAGAGCATAAAATCGACAACTATCTTCCGGAAAGTCTCGACTCTGCTGCTGAACCAGTGGATTCAACTTCTGAAGAAAGTCAAGAAGATGATGACAAAACGCAAAGCGAAGAAAATGATGATGAATTCTGGGATATGAGTACTGCTGATGAAGAAGAAGGTCTAGATGAACAAGTTCCAGATAGTGCTCCAAGTCCAGATGAAGAAGCCATCGTCAAGCGCCTTCGTAATCGTTCGTCGCTCAAACCTCCAGAGAAATATCAGGACTTCGTGATGCTTCTCTCTAGCCCTCTTCAGGAACCTGGATCCTACAAAGAAGCCATGCGATCGGATCAGCAAGATCGTTGGAAAGAAGCTATGAGTCGTGAGATGAAAGCTCTTGAAGAGAACAAGACTTGGGAACTGGTTGATCTACCCCCAGAAAAAAGAGCAATCTCGAATAAATGGGTCTACCGGATCAAAACCAACGCCGATGGATCGATTGATAAATACAAAGCCAGACTGGTCATCAAAGGCTTTTCACAGCGGAAAGGAGTGGACTACGATCAAACCTTCAGTCCAGTTGCAAGAACATCAACTATAAGAACTTTACTCAGTGTTGCTGCCAACGAGAAGATGAGACTAGCACAAATTGACGTCTCAACAGCATTCCTCTATGGTGACCTCCAGGAAACCATCTACATGCAGCAACCTGAAGGACATAGTGATGGATCCAACCGGGTTTGCTGCCTGAAGAAAAGCTTATATGGACTGAAGCAAGCTCCTCGATGCTGGAACAAAAAGTTCAGCAACTACATCGTCAGCTTGGGATTCAAGCGAAGTAAAGCGGATCCCTGTCTGTTCGTGAGACGAAAAGGACAGAAGAAGATGTTTTTCGTTCTTTACGTTGACGACGGACTGATTGCAGCTGAAGATGAGCAAGAACTTCAGAAGTTCATCAACGATCTGAAAAAGGAGTTCAAAATCACCTCCATGCCGGCGTCTTATTTTCTAGGATTGGAAATCAGCCGAGAAAAGGACGGATCAATTAGTGTGAGCCAGAAACACTACACGGAGACCATACTCGAGAGATTTGAAATGACCAACTGCAAAACTGTATCTACTCCAATTATCAAGGACAACGATGCAGAAGAAAGTCCTCCAAATCCTGACTTCCCCTACAGACAAGCTGTTGGAGCACTTATGTTCTTGATGTGCGGCACACGACCAGACATCGCATATGCTGTCAGCGTGGTGTCCAGAAACCTCGAAAATCCAACCAACCGTGATGTTCAGAAAGTAAAAAGGATTCTGCGGTATCTGAGAGGAACGACAGACTACGGACTGGTCTACAAATCCAACCTGGAAAAAGGTGTATTTGATTGTTTCAGCGATGCAGATCATGGTGGCTGCCTAACTACAGGACGCTCTACCTCAGGAGTGCTCTGCCTGTACTCTGGGGCACCTATTTCGTGGATGAGTCAGCGACAAGCCTCTGTTGCCATATCCACAACCGAAGCTGAAATCGTAGCTGCCAGTGAAGCTGCGAGAGAGATGCTGTGGACCAAGCGGCTTCTGAGCGAACTTGGCCATCTGAAGTCGACACCTACTCTGCAAGTTGACAACGAAGCAGCCATCCGGCTTGCACAAAATCCTGAGTTTCATCGAAAAACAAAACACATTCGGATCAGACACTTCTTTGTTCGCGAATTGGTCACCGATGGGGAAATCAACATTTTAAAAGTTGACACTCAAAATCAGCTCGCGGACATTTTTACAAAACCATTGTTTTCAGTTCGTTTTAAATTTTTATGTAACAAAATGGGAGTTTACAAGTTATAAAATAAGGGAGAGTGTTGATGTATTTTAACATCTTTTTATATTATTTGATAACTTTTAATTTTTATCTCTCATCCTTTGCTAACGCAGCACCTTACTTGAATAATGCTGGATTTACTCTTAAGAAACAGCATCCCAACAATGGTTAAATCAAAATCCCTAAGGCAACTGTAAGTAAACAACCACATACACTAAAATGTATCGCTTCCTATCGCTAAACAACGTTTTGAATAAACTCTAATAATTGTGAAACCAAAAGTGCCTTTTTATTGCAAAAAACTAACACTCTAGATGCCTCCTCCACCCCCCTTCCCTTGCTCGATGAGCCGCAAGTCACCACCAGCGGAGAATTGTCCTGTCTACTCACGGGGAAATATGGTCCAACGTGCTACTGGCCGAGCTGACGTAGTCGGTGAGATGTTTGTACGGAACTTGTAGGCAAGTGTTGTAGAAACCACCACTGGAGTTCAGCCCCAACTGGGGCCTCTTGTCCGGCTCCTCCTCCCACCGAGCGCTCAGGTTGGTACCAAACAGACTCTTGAGCAGCTGGGGGCAAACAGCGTAACTACCGTAAGTAGCAGAATTGGTCTAGAGACAAACCTGGAGGTCCTTATCACATTCCCGATCAATGCCAGGGTTGCCAATAATAGTGATTAAGAGACATAGAGGCAGACCCCGTTTTACGCACCAGACACATTCCCAATAATCACTGAATCCATGTAAACCATGATTCTCTTTACATATATATTTAATCATTCCATTCTATCACGTGGTAAGCAGGACAATGTGCATTTAGCTAAAAAAAAAATTCCGTACTTAATCCATCCTCACTAACTTTCTCCACGCTTCCCTATCCTTGCATACTCCCTTCACTTCAACAACATTCATACACCGAGTCGTACATGCTCTTTTATATATTAAAAACTCTTTTGATCTTCCTCTTTTTCACACATTTAGCCATGTCTTACATGGCCTACCCCTTCCTATTGATCCACACACTCTACCTTCATATATTTGCTTCGTCACTCGATGCACACTCATCCTCTCAACCTACCCAAACCAACCTAAGATACTTCTTTGATCCATTGGATGCCCTTTCAAACTGCACTCCATCAGCACCCATTCATTACTGACTCTGTCCATACGAGAGTTTTTTCACACACGTTTCTTAAAATATCTCGTCCCAACTGCGTTCACCTTGCTCTTGTGTTTCTCTTGACAAACTCACGCTTTTTACATGTAAAAATAGGGGTTGTGTTCTAAATCTATTCTACAAGTTGCAGTTAGTCCTTAATTATAACAAGGTTAGTAACATTTTGCTTTGTTTGTTAGGAAATTAATCAAATATCATTTTTACAAACATTAATTCAAGAAATTATTATAGTTGAATAAAAATGTACATCAACTATCAAAGTAAATCTTATGAAATGAAATGAAATGTTTTTACTATCTGTGCTTTATATGAGTACGATGGAGATGGCGTATGTAGGAAATAGACTGCAAGGGAGAACATGGGAGAGATATGAGGAGAAGATAGCAGTAAGTGTGCAAGTAAGAGGAGAAGAATCGAAGAGAGTGAGGGAGGAAGTATAGTGGAAGGAAAGAGGAGGATTGAGGCATTTTACTAAACTGACTGGCCAAATGCTGGAAACAGTATATGATGATGATGATGATGATTATTATTAAGCATCCTTCTATTCAATGTAGGGTAGTCCTGGGGAAGGTGCAGGACCTAGTCTCCCCCTTGATGTGTGTGATACATTTGACATGCGAGGTAGTTCACATGTGATGCCATCTATCAACCTGACAAGTGAACCGGGAAGTCCCCTCAGTCCGTTTCTCCTCACAAACGCGGATAGTGCAAGCACGTGTACTGGGGTCTCCCTGTCTTGTCAAGAGTGGACAGAGCTCACCTGCTGCACACACTTGACAGTGGAGGTGGGCTCTATAGAGATGGTGAGTCTCATGTAGGCGAGTATTTCCTCCGCCACTCTACCAGCCTCGTGCAGGCTGGCTATCTCCAGGAGCTGACTCAGAGCCTCTAGCGTTGTCCTTAGGAGAGAGATGAACTTCTCACTGGCCCCGCAGTCCAGGGTGATCTAGAGGGACACAACGTGACATGGGTGGATTGTCTGGCATTGGACCCAATGTGACGAGGGTGGATTGTCTGGCATTGGACCCAATGTGACGAGGGTGGATTGTCTGGCATTGGACCCAATGTGACGAGGGTGGATTGTCTGGCATTGGACCCAATGTGACGAGGGTGGATTGTCAAGAAATGGACACAATGTGATGAGTCACCTTGTAGTTTGTGTAAGCACTCTTCACCATGTCGTGTATCTTGACATAGTGAGGCAAGTTAGCAAAGAGTCCCAGTGGCACACCACGCCCACTTTTCTTCTCCTCCATCTTGTCTTCTTTGTCTGTCAACAGACACACAAGTTGACCTTCAATCTGTCTCAAAAAGTCACAGCGCAAAGGATTGTAACATCTCTAATCAAACACACACGCTAGTTTAGTGCAGCACTAACCTCGAACCTAGACTCGCAATACACACTCACCCACGCCAATCTTGACCGGCGACATTCCGCGAGTTTCCGTGATGTCTATCCGTCCTTTCCTCTTGATGGGCGAGAGAGAGGGGGGAAACAGGTATCTTGGTGGAGGGAAGGACCGGATGGGCATCTTCTAGGACATGTACAAATATACTGAGGAGTCTCAGGACGTGTCCCAGGAGATGCTCAGACAACACACTCAGCTGGAAACAGACAGGTTTCGTCATAAGAAGGAGCAGACGCTGGTACTTTACCAAACCTCTATTCAATGTCTATTGTACCTGTCTGTCTTGGAACATGGCCCAGAGCTCCTTGTGGGGGTCCACTTGAGAGGGGGGGGATAGTATCTCGACTGTCCGTAGACTGTTCACAGCCAGACCTGAACAAACAACAATACTACAAGTTGCAGAGAAACAGGAACAGATAAGGAGGGCATTCATCAACTATTACTAGCGTCGGGAACATACAAGGAGGGCATTCATCAACTATTACTAGCGTCAAGAACATACAAGGAGGGCATTCATCAACTATTACTAGTGTCAAGAACATACAAGGAGGGCATTAATCAACTATTACTAGTGTCAAGAACATACAAGGAGGCATTAATCAACTATTATTAGTGTCAAGAACATACAAAGAGGGCATTCATCAACTATTACTAGTGTCAAGAACATACAAGGAGGGCATTCATCAACTATTACTAGCGTCGGGAACATACAAGGAGGGCATTCATCAACTATTATTAGCATCAAGAACATACCAGGAGAGCATTCATCAACTATTACTAGTGTCAAGAACATACAAGGAGGGCATTCATCAACTATTACTAGCGTCGGGAACATACAAGGAGGGCATTCATCAACTATTACTAGTGTCAAGAACATACTAGGAGAGCATTAATAAACTATTACTAGTGTCAAGAACATACAAGGAGGGCATTCATCAACTATTACTAGTGTCAAGAACATACAAGGAGGGCATTCATCAACTATTACTAGTGTCAAGAACATACAAGGAGGGCATTCATCAACTATTACTAGCGTCGGGAACATACAAGGAGGGCATTCATCAACTATTACTAGTGTCAAGAACATACAATGAGGGCATTCATCAACTATTACTAGTGTCAAGAACATACAAGGAGGGCATTCATCAACTATTACTAGCGTCGGGAACATACAAGGAGGGCATTCATCAACTATTATTAGCATCAAGAACATACTAGGAGAGCATTCATCAACTATTTCTAGTGTCAAGAACATACAAGGAGGGCATTCATCAACTATTACTAGCGTCGGGAACATACAAGGAGGGCATTCATCAACTATTATTAGTGTCAAGGACATACAAGGAGGGCATTCATCAACTATTACTAGCGTCGGGAACATACAAGGAGGGCATTCATCAACTATTACTAGCGTCGGGAACATACAAGGAGGGCATTCATCAACTATTACTAGTGTCAAGAACATACTAGGAGAGCATTCATCAACTATTACTAGTGTCAAGAACATACAAGGAGGGCATTCATCAACTATTACTAGTGTCAAGAACATACAAGGAGGGCATTCATCAACTATTACTAGCGTCGGGAACATACAAGGAGTGCATTCATCAACTATTATTAGCATCAAGAACATACTAGGAGAGCATTCATCATTTATTACTAGTGTCAAGAACATACAAGGAGAGCATTCATCAACTATTACTAGTGTCAAGAACATATAAGGAGAGCATTCATAAACTATTATTAGTGTCAAGAACATACAAGGAGGGCATTCATCAACTATTACTAGCGTCGGGAACATACAAGGAGTGCATTCATAAACTATTATTAGTGTCAAGAACATACAAGGAGGGCATTCATCAACTATTACTAGCGTCGGGAACATACAAGGAGTGCATTCATCAACTATTATTAGCATCAAGAACATACAAGGAGTGCATTCATCAACTATTATTAGCATCAAGAACATACTAGGAGAGCATTCATCATTTATTACTAGTGTCAAGAACATACAAGGAGAGCATTCATCAACTATTACTAGTGTCAAGAACATATAAGGAGAGCATTCATAAACTATTATTAGTGTCAAGAACATACAAGGAGGGCATTCATAAACTATTACTAGTGTCGGGGATATACAAGGTCATGCATTAAATATAATTTATGTAATACTATCCAACCTGAAAACATGTTCCCTGCCAAATGCAGCAGCCATTGCTGACAGCTGAGGTCGACAGACACAGGTGAGGAAGTCAGCAAAGAAAGAGTGGTCGCCAGTAAACCTGCTGAAGCACTGACAGGTACCCCTGCTGATTGGCTGTTCTTTCTTGGTGCCAACTGACAGTTCCAAGCTTGGGGGTACACTGTTGTCAGGTACTCTACTGACAGAAGTGTCAGAGCCTCGCAGCAACCAAACTAGGAGTACACAACATCCACTCTCTTACACAACGTACAAGACACAGCCTGGCTGCACCAGAGACACCTTACCCCACTATCCAACCCTTTTCCTCCAAGATGTAAAACAAACCTCCGCTATCATATTCCCAGAGACAAATGAAACACGATGGTTACAAATAAGTAGTATCGTTGCAGCTCACCACGAGGTGCCTCGACTGCGACATAAGCAGTTGTTGGGACAGCAGGTTTACCACCCGGGACAGGGCAGCATCAAGGGAGGCCACATAGGTCCCCTCGAGGCCCACATTGAAGGGTGCGGGAAGAGAACTGATGTTGGGACGCTGCGGGAGAGAGGAAGGGTGACCTTGAAGGCACCCAACTATAAGTGGAGAGAGGTACACTCTGCTGTACAGGGCCGCCTTTGCAGTCACCGGGTCCTGCCCCCCGTGGTCCACAGGGTAGAATAGGTATGGCACTGTCCTAGAGACAACATAAATGTGTGTCATTGGAGCCTGGGATCTACACATTATACAGTTAAAAAATAAACAATATTATTTACCTTTAAAACAGAAGCATTTTGTAAGCATGCCTTTATTTCATTATTATTATTATATTGTGCTTGCATTGAAATATAAATCATTGCATTGTTACATTCTTTAAAACCTTGAAAATGGTCTACACCCACCATTTTTCAAACTTGTATTTACGACCTTAATTTATTTCATTTTAATATCCTAACACAGGGTTTATCAAACTGTGAGGCACGAGGGGATTTCTTGTAAGGCACGGGGTCGGGTTGGAAGCAAAGAGGCCCGAGGGCAACGCAGGCCTTACAGGCACTAGCTTTACAGTTACTTTCCACATACATTAATCATCGACTGTTTCCAGCCTGTGGCCGGGTCAGTTTACTAAAACGTCTCCATCTACCTCCGTCCTTCCACCATTCTTCCTCCTTTAATCGATTCAGTTCTTCTCCTCTCACTTTTAACACTTACTGTTAGCTGCTCCTCCCATCTCTTTCTTGACCTCACTTGGGGTATTTTTTTCTAAATACTTCATTTTCGTCGGCATCCTCTCTTTTTTCCTCCTCATTACATGCCCATGGATTCATTGAACTAAAAACATTTCCCTCGGGCAAAATATATATAGTAAACAATGTAATATTGTGTTCTTTCTTTTTGTTTTAATTTTAACATAAAAGAGTGGTGTTTTTTTTCAAGAAAGTGAGGATTAACAATTACGTTTAATGTTCAAGTGAGGCTTTAGTGCAAAAAAAAGTTTGAGAGCCCCTCGTCTAACCTTTCATGACTCGCAGGAGAATCTGCATCGTGCAGCAAACGTAGCGTAGTTCCCAAGAAATGGGGCCAGTTCCTAACCAGGTGTCGCTATTATACTATCACAAAGATAAATGTTCAAACCAACTTGACGACAGCTTCAGCTGCAGCGTGCCTCACTCGAGCATTCTCATCTCGCAGGAGTACTAACAACACGGAATGTAGAATCTTCTCCTGGTAGTCAGGGCTGCCAACCAGATGATGGATGGTAACAAAGGGCATCTCGCTGACCACCCCAGCCAACTTAACCTAGACCAACAAAACCCGTAAAACAATTAATTGTAGCCAACACAAAAAAGAATTGTTTGATTGTGAATTAAAACATAATATGGCTAAAGCGTGTACTCACAATAATATGACTAACTTAACCTAAGACAACACCGTGACCTTATTGTAAAAAAAAAACTGTTCTTACTGGGTAAAAGATAAGAACAAATGTAGTTATAGTTATACCGATGTGTTGTGCCGGCGGCAATATACAGACCTTGACGAGCCAGTAAGGGTTGGCGACCATGTCGAGCAGAGTCTCGAGGATGGGTAGCCACTGTCGACTGTCCACGCACTCTAGCAGGTCTGGGAGACAAGCGCCTACCGCAGCCAGCGTCTGCCCACAGCAGACCGATGACTCGTCTTTCAGGCCCTGTCATGACAGACAAGTGCCTGTCATCTCCAGTCCTATTTGAGTCCTCATCGCACGATCGAGAACTATTTAAAAATATAAAGTTGGGCTCGCATCTCTCGGAGGCTTATCACAAAAAATCCGAGTAGTTTGGGTACATTGGGTACAATATTAATGGTCAATTAATTCTAAACTTGATCCCTTGATTCTTACTTTTTTTTGGTCACTCTGCCTCACCACCCAGTTGGGTTGTACATATGTACTGATTAAGCTAATGTGTTAGGATGAGTGAGACTGAGTTTATATATAGTGTATCTGCATTTGTTTAGGGGGAAGAATCGAAAAACCTTTAGGTAAAACCACCCCCAGTACGCCTGACTAGTATTCGAACCCTGAGCTTCCTGTCATCGGCCGTCCAGTATATTGAGAGAGCGACGCCTTAGATCATGCAGCCACCGAAGCATGTAATTTTTATTTGCTTTGTAAAACTAGAGTTAATCAAAGAGTTATTAAAAGCTTCTAGAAATACTTCCTTAATAATTGCTGCATGGTTGGCTTTTTCATCACTAATTGAAAGAACAAACAAATATTAATGAAACTATTATGTTTTTTGTTTCGCAGTTGTGGTACAAGAATATTTAAAGCAAGATCATTAGTCCATTTGATCGCAGTGTGAAGTGTAGACTTAACAAACATGATCATAATTGAACTTATATGTTTTTGAATTTGCAAGTTGTGGACAAGAGAGCGAAGGGTAAATGAAAATAGTTAGTTTTTTGTCCAGTGTGGTAACAATAATAGTAACGTGAGGAACTGAAATATTATTTTTTTGATTTGCAGTTGTGGCTAACAAAGAGGATAATTTAATGAAACATCAGGTTTCGCAGTTGTGGTAACAAGAGATAGTAATGAAACTATTATGTTTTTTGTTTCGCAGTTGTGGTAACAAGAGATAGTAATGAAACTTATGTTTTTTGTTTCGCAGTTGTGGTAACAAGAGATAGTAATGAAACTATTATGTTTTTTGTTTCGCAGTTGTGGTAACAAGAGATGTTAAAAAGCAAGAGTGGTGACTTAGACCATTTGATCACAGTGTGAAGTGTATAAAAAAGAACTTTAACAAACACGCATCACTTAATTTTAAGTATGTGCATACATCAGTGTGAAACGTGGGAGGAATGACAAAGTCCAGGACAAGATAGAGTAAAGGCTACAAGGGAAAAAGGAGGAAAGTCACATTTCACACATTGTCCAGGGTAACAACTTTAATAGCTCGCACACCGTGAGGAACCTGGCAAATAATTATTTTTAAAATAATTTAAATATGACTGAGTTCTTTTAACCATAATATGAAGAGCATTACAAAGTTAATATGACTGTCTAACACAGCAGTTCCCAACGTGGGATACGCGTACCCCCAGGGGTACGTGCCAGGAAGTTTGGGGTACGCGAAAATATTTGAATAATGGTGGAAAGAGCTACATTTGCCACAGTGTGAGAAAAATATCAGTCAAAGGTTATTAAATTAACTTAACGATATGGCGGGGGGCGATTCAGGTTTTCTTCTATACTTGACCTTGAGAAAATGATTTAAATTCCAAACATGAAATAGTTTTATGAATTAAATGTGTTAGTTTTTATTGTAACTTTTGCTTTTTGAATGTAAAAAATATATTTCACCTTATTACTACATTGTTTTTTTAATCTCATTATTAGAACATTTATTTTCAGTTGCAACAAATAAATGAGAAATAGCTACTCCTGTAGTAATTAAACATTCTGCTAAGGGCACAATTTATGGAAATGGGCTGCCAAAGGGTACGCAAGCGAAAAAAGGTTGGGAACCGATGTTCTAAAGATGGCAGCACTAGCTCAATTTGAGCTAAAATTGAACTTTCCCCCTATTCCCCCTGTACCCTTCAATATGTGACCTTGAGTAACAGCTCCAGGAACTGCCCCGGCAGGACCAGGCTGGTGTCACCAAGCCAGCGGGAGAGATCCCTTCCAGACTGGATCAGCGCAGACTTGAGAACGCTGGATATTAGCGTGCTCACGAGCGCCCGCAACTGGGGGTCTGAGTGCTGGGAATATAGGAGGGTGTCGCTTAGGAGCTGGACACCTGCAATCCATGGTGGAATGACACATTTACACACGTTCCTTGTTTTTGGAATGTTACTGTGTTCAACATAGTTTTGCTGATGCTATTATTTACTGTCAAGAGCATAATGAGAGGGAAACTTAATGTGTCTTATAACCTTTTATAAACAAGTCCTGTTTGGAAATTACAGTCGACCTCGCAAATCTGCAAGACAAGGCGGGAAAATTAAAAATAACTAGTGAACAGCTAAGATCAAATGAACTTGACGTATTAATACATTAAAGTAGATCTAATAGGGGTGTAAGAAGATTAAAAACTTCAACTTGGCTTCAAAACCAATACCAGCTTCAGCTTAGCTTCAACAATTATTACGAAGTTTCTCCAATACAAATATTGAAAGCTGAAATACCCAATTTATATTCAATTAATCCCATTCTGAGCTGTTATTTACATTAAAAATTAATAGACCTCTGCAAAGGAGGTTTTTTGAGTTTGAATCGTATTCTGAATCAATGCAGATATTATTTGAGAATTTCAAATAATTATTGAATCAAATCCTAGTGAAATATGCTAAAGGTATGATGTTAGATAAAAAAAGTAACACATTATAAAACAAATATTAGCTTAGTTTTGGACCCTAGCCCTAGTTTTACTTGACATCCATTACTGTTTACAGCCTAGGTCAGTTTTTTTTCAAGCCATATATTTTCCTCTATCGGCTGGATATGCCTGTCGTAACTTCATATGTCTTATAATTTATCTTAAGACTAGGACAGGCACAACATCCAGTCTCCTGTTGTAGCTTCATATGTCTTATAATCTAACTTAACACTAGGACAGACACAACATCCAGTCTCCTGTCATAGCTTCACATGTCTTATAATCTAACTTAACACTAGGACAGACACAACATCCAGTCTCCTGTCCTAGCTTCATAGGTCTTATAATTTAACTTAAGACTAGGACAGACACAACATCCAGTCCCAGATCGTCAATTCATCAATGTGAAAGGGTAAACCTACATTTCACCAAAGTTAAATTTTTTGGCCATGCTGGAAATCGAACCTCGGACCCTTGGCTCATTAGACAGACACACTACCAACTGAGCTAAGATGTCGGATTGATGATAACTTAATTTATCAGATTAAAATGAAATATTATAGCAATTGTGCAATAAAACAATTTCAAGTAATTTTAGCAGGTCATAAAGTTATGTAACCAAGCACAATATTATAATTTTTTCAATCATAAAACAACTAACAAAAAATAATGTAACTTCGATTCAACTTTGAGAATACCTCAAATATTCAAGTTCACTTCAAATTGAAAAAAAGTGGACTTTGCAGCCCCCTAATTAATCTAATCATATTCGAGATGTCAGATCAGGTTCTTCCTATGAAAATTGGACAATAGCTTTGTTAAACAAGAAAATGTCCCTTTCAACCCTCACAGGCCTACCATAGTACCTCACAAGAGTGTCTCAGCTTCATCCCTTTGTTCCTTTGACCCTTTGTTTCTGTGGCGCAGTTCAGATGAAGAATTATGATTGTTTACTTGTGTATTGCTTCATAGTTAGCTTTGAGAAGTACTAGTTTAGTCGGAAGGATTGTTAACTATTTGTCCTGCTAACAAGAACTGGGGTCCCACGAGCCTGACAATATCCCTCGTGTCCCAGTGGGCACCTTGCACCGAGGACCTACCTTCTGTTTCACGAGTCTTGTTTTTATCCAGCGAAAGCAGGAATACGTCCGGTGTCAGCCGCAGTATACTCGCGAGGCAGCTGAGCGCAAGTGCCTTGACACTCACTCGTATGTTCCTGTCGGGCATGGTATGTCCAGGACAGCCGGTGAGAAGAAACATGGCCGCCAGGTGGCGAGCACAAAACTTTAGGGAGACGTCTGCGTCAGTGAACGAGCCCACGTCACAAGCCTGCAAGAGGTTAGAATGACTCATTTACCTTGTACTGGGGACGTTGATGGTGCAACATACCTTGTCCTGGGGACATTGATGGTGCAACATACCTTGTCCTGGGGACGTTGATGGTGCAACATACCTTGTCCTGGGGACGTTGATGGTGCAACATACCTTGTCCTGGGGACGTTGATGGTGCAACATACCTTGTCCTGGGGACGTTGATGGTGCAACATACCTTGTACTGGGGACGTTGATGGTGCAACATACCTTGTCCTGGGGACGTTGATGGTGCAACATACCTTGTACTGGGGACGTTGATGGTGCAACATACCTTGTCCTGGGGATGTTGATGGTGCAACATACCTTGTCCTGGGGACGTTGATGGTGCAACATACCTTGTACTGGGGACATTGATGGTGCAACATACCTTGTCCTGGGGACATTGATGGTGCAACATACCTTGTCCTGGGGACGTTGATGGTGCAACATACCTTGTACTGGGGACGTTGATGGTGCAACATACCTTGTACTGGGGACGTTGATGGTGCAACATACCTTGTACTGGGGACGTTGATGGTGCAACATACCTTGTCCTGGGGACATTGATGGTGCAACATACCTTGTCCTGGGGACGTTGATGGTGCAACATACCTTGTCCTGGGGACGTTGATGGTGCAACATACCTTGTACTGGGGACGTTGATGGTGCAACATACCTTGTACTGGGACGTTGATGGTGCAACATACCTTGTCCTGGGGACGTTGATGGTGCAACATACCTTGTCCTGGGGACGTTGATGGTGCAACATACCTTGTACTGGGGACGTTGATGGTGCAACATACCTTGTCCTGGGGACGTTGATGGTGCAACATACCTTGTACTGGGGACGTTGATGGTGCAACATACCTTGTCCTGGGGACGTTGATGGTGCAACATACCTTGTACTGGGGACGTTGATGGTGCAACATACCTTGTCCTGGGGATGTTGATGGTGCAACATACCTTGTCCTGGGGACGTTGATGGTGCAACATACTTTGTCCTGGGGATGTTGATGGTGCAACATACCTTGTCCTGGGGACGTTGATGGTGCAACATACTTTGTCCTGGGGATGTTGATGGTGCAACATACCTTGTCCTGGGATGTTGATGGTGCAACATACCTTGTCCTGGGGATGTTGATGGTGCAACATACCTTGTCCTGGGGACGTTGATGGTGCAACATACCTTGTCTTGGGGAGGTTGATGGTGCAACATACCTTTATTATTATGTAAGAGTGTGTGAAGCTTCAAAATGTACGAGTCTAAGGTAAATTCTCCTTCGCTTCAACTCTGACACCCACAATAATCTTTGCGACTAAGAAAAATTACAAAGGAAAAATAAAACTTTTATTTACTATGGACATATTTCGAGATGTAATTATCTTATCAACAGCTAGTAAACAGTATTTTAAGACTGGCTTATCCAATTATATAAATAAGATATGACTAGATAAATCAGGTAAGTAAGTAAATAAAAAGATGTTACATTAAATATCGCCAACAATATTTTGATCAAAGTCGTAGCACCATTATATGACTGTCACTGGTAAAATATACCAGTATATTATACAAGTTGTTTTATCTTCATCCCTTGAATTTAATCTTTACCTCACATATCCAATATTTAGTCCTTGATGTTAAATCTCGTTGGAATTATCTGGTACAAATTTATAAATGTGTTTTTGATACCGAAGAGATTATATATATCAGTGCATCTTATTACCCATCAGGGTTAGACGCATATATACTAATTACGCTAATACGTTAGGAACGAGAAAGGTTGAATTTAGATTAAGTGTATCCACATTTTAGTGAAGGGATCAAGAAAATCTCAATAAGTGTAAACCACCTCCAATGCATCTGACCGGGATCTGAGCCCCGATCTCCCAACATCGGCAGTCCAGTATATCGCAAGAGTGACACCCTAGATCAGGGTCTTCAAACTACAAACCACTGGCTGGGTCTGGACTGTGGAATAAGTTTATCCAGCCTGCGGATGCTTTGACATGGTGTCTACTCAACTTGACAAATGAAATTCCTGACTTTTTCCCTGATTTCCCCTGATCAGTTCCTAAAATTCCCGACTAAATGGTATGTCATATCCTTATAATTCCCCCACCTCCCTACTCATTTTCTTTTAATCTCTTTTTTATGAATAATAATAATAAGTTTTAAATTTGTATTAACATTGTTTATTAGGAATTATAAAAGTTATTACACAGCTACAAAAAAAAAACTAGTTTGAATAATATTATTATTTACTGTTTTAATGATTATTATATTTCATATTTTGAGTTAAAACCACATTTTCCCAGATTTTTATTGTAATTTACCTAATTCCCGGCTTATTCCCGTTTTTTCCCGATCACTTCAAATTCCCGGCTGATTCCCGTTTTCCCTGATTTTCCCGGATGGTAGACACCCTGTTTGACAATATTTTTTTAAATGAAAACAAATGTTATGACAAATACCAAAATGGTATTCCTGTATGTAGTACATATAGTACCTATATATGTACTATCATATGTGGTTGGCAACACTATTGGAGAGCCAGCTGTGATGTACGGTTCCCTAGCACTCACCAGCCGTGTTTCCAGTGGTGGCTCGTCGTGTAGCCCTCCCTGAATTATCTGAATTATTTGTGAATAACAGTGTAATCATCATCATCATCATGGCATTAGCTGCTAGATGATTAAACATTAAAATAAACGTCCCTATTAATTACTTATGATCGCTACACACTACAGCCTTATTCTGCGCGCCTGCCTAGCAATGGGGTAGAATGTAGAAACGCAACAATATTTCTCTGTGCCGGGTTGTGGCCTCGAGTAGTCCAGCTAGCTATCTGGCGCATGCGCTCGTGGTGGTCATTGGGAGGAGAGCGCCAGGGTGGGGTAAGGAGAGGGTCGCGCGATATGGCGCTTGTATGGGCTGTTCTGTAATGCAGCCCCGACAGCCAGTTTTTGTGTCCAGCCGAGTGTTACGCGTCTCACATTTTTTGTCAGGCTGTAATAATTGTGTTCGCAAATCGCAATTATTATAGCAGTGTAGTTGTAGTGATCTTTACAGTTGCAAGTTAAGAATATGTATAATTTTATGAGTGGTGGGGAAGGGAGATTTCTTACTTTATATCTTATTTTCAAAAGTTCAGGATGAACTTAAAAATACACTTTTAGGGCTTAAATTTTTAAAATTCCATACCCCCCAGACCCTTCGGTAGTCCCACCTCCAACCTCCCAAATACAGCCCTCCCAATGTTGAGATCCACGAGCCACGACTGTGTGTCTCATAAAATATCTGTGTGTTCTTTGTTTTTTCTATAGACCTATTAAAAGTAGTGTGATGTGACAACAACGAGAACCTTATCTTCCGACCTTGAACGTCCCTATTAATACGTTTTAGCTCCTTCCTATGAGTAGTGAACAAGTGTGTTACTCACAGAGAAAGGGACGCTGGTCTGGGTGAATGTCGGAGAAAGAGGAACAGAGTAGGTGGTCTGTTCGTCGTCGGGGGACAGCTTGGTGTCTTCACTCCGCTGAAAGGACTGTACCGAGCTAAGCGGGGGTCTCCTGGGACTATCCAACACACACTCTTCTTGTTCTGAACACACACACACACATCATCAGTAGACAGAACAAACATTTTGCGAGACATATTTTTACTAACTTTTACTCAAGAGCATCAAAATGGCTATCAAAATATATTCAAAGCTAATTATAAAAAAAAATTATTCATCAATCGAGATAGGAGAGGGGTGTTGAATACTATATTTCTTGAATCCGAATCTTAAATTTTCTTTCGAATCATGAATATTCTAAAATGTACAGTTTTAGTCAAAATGGAAATGTTTAAAATTGACTTTTTAAAATAGTGTAGAAAGCTTAGTGTTACTGACAGATGATATTTTGTTTATCATTTCTACTACATAATTAACAACAAAGAGAATTTTTTTTTTGGTTCGCTTGGTATACAGTTACTCTGCCTGGGTTAATAAACCGACGCTGCTACAGGCTGGACGACGATGGCTCTTACTCTACCTCCTCGTAGACCCTTGCATACTTTCCTGATCAATTCGAATTTTTGCTAATGCTTTGGTCCCAATTAGTTCTGATCAGAAGTTATACTGTATTTTATTTCTCTTGCTATCCGACATGTGATATGAGCAGCTTGTGAGAGGATATGGACAAACCTACGACACCCCTGGGACCTGTGTATTCGTTGCGACCTGGATAAACCAACATCGGCGGTTCTGTGACTCACCCCTGATTTGTCCTATCCTGATGTTAGAGTACTGTGGTCCCTCGTCCACCTGCGATGCACAACTTTCCTCTTCATCCTCATCTCCAGGACCCTCCAGGGGCCCAGCCCCCACCCTCTCTGGTACCGCCGGCGGTAGCAAGCTGAGACTAGAAGAGAAGATGACACCAGGTTTGCTCTCGTTCACCCAGCGCTCGACCGAGGTGAGATCGGGGTCGGTCTCAGGGTCGAGAAGAGAGCCGATATCCCCTGGGGCTAGTGATGGGGCCACGCTCATTTGACCTGAGACATGCACAATCTTGTTGCTACAGCTACACATTAACCAAGAGTCAAAGTTTCTTAAGAACAGAGAATTTAAGAGAAGTTAATTCACAAGTCATTATCTAGGAGGTTATAGACATTTGCAAGCATTCGAGTTTTCAAACCGAGAATTTAATACAAATTTTAACTTTTTGTCACTGCATCATACTACCCGTTCGAGTTATACGCATGTGTAGAAATTACGCCTATGTGTTAGGGATAGAGGAGGTTGAACTTAGAGGAAGTGTACCCATATTTGCACGGAGGGAGAGTGGGAAATAATTTTGTAAAAACCAACCTTAGTACACCCGAGCAGGTTTTGAACCTTGATCTTCCTGTCATCGGCATTACAGTCTGTTGTGAGTGTGACGCTTCAGACCATGCGACCATCGAAGCGGGTACACTTGTACTTACTTCAGTGCGCAGCAGGAGATGGGTTGTATTAATTGATTGTTTGTTTGCTCGCCAAGTGAGTCTCGTGAAGATGTATAGAGCTGTGAGGATCCTATCTACTCACTGAGGGACCTTCGGGAGAGTTGATCTCCTCCATCTGTAGCATGCACTCTGCTGCGGGTGATCCCTTGAGGGGACAGTAACACCGGGACTAAGGCCCCAGGGGGAGCCTGCAGGAGTTGGTGCAACGTCTCTAGAGCCGCGTTCACTACGTTGTGGTCCGGGTGGTTGGTGTAGTGGAGACACAGCTCGTACACCTGGACATGTTGGTGGCATGTCGTGAAGTCACCTCTTATGTTATTTGTTCCTTTTACATATACTTATCTACCAACATTCTTTACCCATTCCTTTTTTCTCTCTTTTCTATTTATTTGTTTCCTCTTTTAATAAGTTGTATTGCACGTCTCGCACTCCTGCCTAACGAGTTCAGATAAAACAAAACCTAGGCGAGGGGGACTGGGCGGTAATGATCAATCAAGAGGCAGCCATTACCTCTCTGTCCAGTGGCAGCAATGTGTGAGAACTGTGTTCTTTTAATTGCAAATATATTACGTTTGTTTCCTTTTATATCTTTCCATCAACTTTTCCTGTACCTTCTTCATATATAACAAAATGTACCTTAAAAAAATAATTAAGAGTGGTTTTCCTTAATATGTTATAAAGGGAATAAGATTTTCTGTTAAATTTTCATTTGGAATAACTTAGTGGGGAAATTTTGACAAATTTTCCGTCTTACATCCCTGAAGTGTTCACAAAGAGCAAGAGATTCTTGGAAGAACAATTTGTCTCAAAATCGATAAAATTTTTGAGGTTTTTAAGCTTCAATAAACCAAAATCAATAACAATAGAGTTTCCAATTTTCCTGGAATAAACTCTTGTTGTGACAGCAGTCTTGCTGCTCTAGATGAGATCGACTGTAAGATGCAATCTCCAAGCACAATCAGGTAAAACAGAATTTAACAAAACTAGAGTTGTTGAGATTGCTTGTCTGTTTTAGCTTTAAATAGTTTTGTTTGAGAAACTTAATTAACTGTCAAATACAGAATTTTTACTTTAGAATAAAAGTTGAAGCAAACGAGTATTCAAAGAGAAGTCAAAGTTTCCGAAGTTTCACACGTCCCTGTTATCGTAGAATCTAATTTGACATTCTTACAAAACTGTAGGAAACAGACTGCAAGGGAGGCAATAAAGAGACGAGAGGAGCAGATAAAAAAATGTGTGCAAGTGAGAGGAGAAGAATGGAAGCAATTTAAAGGAGGATTAGTGGTGGAACGATAGAGGATAATTTTTTTTTTAAATCTAGCACTGCGTCGTACTACCGATTCAGGTTATACGCTTAAGTACTAATTACACAATGGGTTAGGAATTGGGAAGGTTGAATTAGAGGAAGTGAACCCGCATTTGCGTGGAGGGAAAGTGGAAAACTATTTAGGTAAAACTACCCCCAGTTCATCCGATTAAGATTCATGCCTCAATCGCCCTGTCCTCTGCAGTCTAGCTCAACACGAAACTAGCATGTCAGCTAACTACATCGAGGTGAGTGATAGAGGATAAAGAATGGTGGAAATATAGAGGATAAAGAATGGTGGAGGATAGAGGCATTTTACTAAACTGACTTGGCCATAGGATGGAAACAGTTGATGATGATGATGATAAAACTTACATCTCGGATAACACGAGAATAAACCAAGTGGTGGTGGTTAAACCATCCTGTGAAGTAAGATTCTAAGCAAGGGGAAGGGGGGGATAATGCAAGAGGTCCTGACCTGTATGAGCCTGTCGACCGCCTGGGGAGCCTCCTGGTGGCGCTTCCTCACACCAAAGCTGCCTTTCAACTCCTCCTCTCCCGGCTTTGTGGTACCAAAGTGAGGGAGTAGGTGGCGCAGACACCCTAGCACACCCAACACTGTCCACACTGACTGGGTGTCCCTGATGGGCACCACGCAGTCTAAAACAAGCACCATATGGTACACTTTTAATAAAAAAACGCAGCATTACTGTCATAACGTAGATATGGTTCTGTAGTGTTTCAGCGTGTCACACTAAATGTTCGGGTTGTGTATATATGCACTAATTACACTGTGCTAGGGATGAGGAAGGTTGAATTTAGAGGAAGTGTAACCACATTTGGATTGAGAGAAATTGTAAAACCATAAAGAAAAAACCACCTTCAGTACACCCGACCAGGATTTGAACCCCAGTCCAGTCTTTTGCGAAAGTGACATCTTAGACCGTGCAGCCACTGAAGCGGGTATTGTAAAATATATTCCAGGATGTGTAAAATTTTCCCGATAATAATTTACCAAGTCTGACCCCTTAGCTCAGTTGGTAGTGTGCCTGCCTAGTGTCTACTGAGCTAAGGGTCCCAGGTTCGATTCCCGGCATGGCCTAAAAATGTTTCGTTGATGAAAATATGAGTTTACACTTTCACATTGATAACTTAATGGACAGGGGACTGGATGTTGTGCCTGTCCTAGTCTTAAGTTAGATTATAAGGTATATATATGGCTTGAATAAAAAAAACTGACCAAGGCCACAGGATGTAAACAGTAGTGGATGAAAAAATAATAATTTACCAGAAATATGGTTTTATATATTGCCATGAAAAGATAAGTCGCAGATCTGAGTTGTGTTTTACAAATGAATGAATATCCAATCAAAAGAGACCCTGACTTGTGGTAAATAAAACGATTGGATTTTGCTAAATTTAAAGTTGTATTTTGGTATTAAAAGTCAGTAAATGAAATACTTTTTTCGGCTAAAAATGGTTAAAAAATATATCAACACAAACGTTAGTGATTCTATGGGTAGAAAAATTACAGCTAAATTTATCATTCTTAGATTTTAAATATTCGTCTTTGGTCACAATATGACTGTCATAAAAGCTAGAACAAACACAAACTTCAAATAAATAAATGAGAAATATATCAATAATTTTCACTGAAATCGACCTAATCGGCCATTATTCGCATATACAATGCCAAGCAGTTGATTTCGCAACAACAACAAAATCCATGTATGTAAAATACTTTTAAAAAATTTGCAATAAATTTTAAAAACATTTTATATTAATTTTAATGTACTCTAAATTAATACAAAACACGCCTTGAAATCTTTTGGCGTCTCTAAATGTCAATGATTTAATTACGTTACAACACTTTTCATTATAAGTTACAGATGTAAACGATATTATGCCCTCTGTGTGTTTTAACAGTGATGTATCATAGTCCAGCTCTGTCATATATGTCTGACCAGGCTGCCTGTTGGAGAGACCAGATAAGTAGGTGTTATACAAACATACCCAGTAAAGTGTTTAGGATGTAAGCGATGAAGACGTGAGGTTTGCGACAATGGACGCATACCGCAAGGATGCTTGTGGCGGCAGTTCGGCGCACGACCGCTGCGGGAGACGACAAGTTCACCAGGAACACTTTCAGCAGACTCTAGAAACACAACAAGCCCTCAAACGCTTGAACGGAAATGATAATCAGGGCTGTAGAGCAGGTACACCAAGCCTTCGACTCCGACTTCTCTATTTTTCTTCTGTCTTATTCAAACTCCTTCATAAAGGATTAAGTATATTAATTAGTAATAGAAAATTGACTGCAATAAAATGGTTCAGTATAAATTACTTTATGGGAAACTTTTTTTTCCATTGTGAATTGTATATTTAAATAAATATATCAATCCAAACTACAAATTTTGATCCTGGAATGGTAAAAAAAAGTCAAAATATTGTTATAATTTTATGTTTTTATTTTGAAGCTGGTATATTTTGATAGCCTCCACCCAAAATTGCTTTTGACTCAAACCCCACATCCCTGATGATAATGATAGTAATTATTAATGAGCATTTATTTAAAAAAAAACAATTTCTGAGACCTAACAGTGATTCAGTGATGTCACAGTTTTTTTAAATATTAAATTCCCTGTGTTTTATCAGGTTTTTCAGTAAGCAATTTTTATCCATCCAGATAATTTAGAGAGAGGTATATTGGGATGAAATTTCATTTTTCACCAAATTGACTCGTGTAGTCATGACATTGATGTATAATAAAATAATGATTTTAACCAAATGGGGAAAAATATACAGCTGTCACGCATTTTTGTGTTTTTGGGTCTAAGAGGGAAGGGGGCTTTAGGCGTGTGTTTGGTTTTTCAGTTCGCTTTTTACTTCATTTAAAAAGAGGAATAAGTTATTTCAGTTTTTTTTTGTGAAAATCCCAGTGTCTTCACAGTTTTTCAGGTGTGTTGCAACCTTGTGATTATATAGTTAAAAAAACCATTTATAATCTAATTTTAATAAGAAAGTACTTTTAGAATATACAAACATATTTATTTGTGGCCAGAACTGATAAAATTTCACTAGACTACTTATTAGTGTTTTTATGGGTATTGATAGAATCTGTCAAAAATGACTGTTGAAGATTATACGATTTGACGTATAAATACATAAAAGTAGATCTAGTAACTTTTCCCAGCTGCCAGAAAAGGACTTCCTATGAAAATCGAACTGTACATTATCCATATTATAGTAAGCCCCTTGTACCTTTGACCCATCAAGTGCAAATGGTGTTAAACTTATACTTAACTCGTCAGCTGTTCGTCTGGTCCGTCCGGTTCATCAATCCATCGCCGAGGTCAACTGTTTCTAGCCTTAGACCAGCCCTGTTTAGTTAAATGCCTCAATCTTCAGCTTTCCTTCCACAGTTTTTCTCTCTCACACTCGCTGTTATCCTCTCCTCCCATCTCATTCTTTCTCAACTATCTGATGTACCCAAACTCTTGCCCGGACTTCATTCCTAGTCCTGTTTTTCCTCACATGCTTTCCATGGCCTCCACCTTCTGTTCTTCTCAAGTGAACGTATGAGACTTTAATTTCATTTTGATTAGAAAGTGTGAGTGTGTGTCCTTCCTACCTTTACATCATTGTCCGAAGTGAAGTTACCGAGTGCCGCAAAGATCTTGGGCATGGCGACCGCCAGGGTCTCCAAGACGGGCTCCTCTGTCCTCTGTGCGATGTGGAGGATGCACGGGATCAGGTTCAACACATAGGGTTTACCCTTCTGGGGTCTGTGGAGAGGACAGGAACACCAGATCAACAACAGACAACCGTGAACAGCGTGAGAGTGTTGCAGCATTGTACTAGATCCAGCGCACAATGTGGCAACATTGCACAAACTAACAATGAACTTCTGTATGCAACCCGCTTCGGTGACTGCGTGGTCTAAGGTGTCACCCTCACAATAGACTGGACTACTGATAACAGAAATACCGGGGTTCGAATCTCGGTTTGACGTATGAGGGTGGTTTTCCAATCCCTTCAAGCAAAGGTCGGTACACTTCATATAAATTCAACTTTACTCATTCCCAGTTAGTAAATATGTGTACAGCCCGAGCAGGTATTAAGACACGCTGATAAAAAAACTTCCGTACACTCTCAATGCGTCCTACTACCTGCTCAGGTTGTACACACACATTAATTACGCTAATGATATAGGGCTGATGAAGGTGGAATTGAAGAGGAAATGTATCCGCACACGTGTGGAGTGTGGGGAAACTTTAGAAAAAAGCCTCAGTCACACAAGCACATCCTAATTTCCCCGCCATCAGAAAACCAGTCCAACACAAGAATGACCACCGATGCAGGTTACACAGACACACCAACACCAAGAAGGGTTGTTATCTTAACTTAAGTTAAAATCTCACCTGATCATGTGACAAAGTTCGGCAAACCTCCAGAGGGCAGCTCGGAGTGTCCTAGCGCTGCCGTTCTTCTTGATTTCTTTGTGAAGTTCCACCTGTATCTTGACAACGTTGTTGTCTAGCATTGCCTACAAAATACAGACAAGACATCCACTCTCGTGATATTTTGCGATGAAATCCAATCAATGAGAGAGTATTGCTTCAGGTAGGCAAGACTTTGAAATATCCAAGTCGAAGGTCCTATCTATTTCGCTTCAACACCCACAGTAACCTTCGTATCTTCGAAATATTTTGAAGGAAGAACAAAACTTCATTGTGTTACAGTCAGGTTTGAAATATAAGCTAATAATTTTAAGAACAAGCCACTATAAAAATAGTATTTTAACATGGATTTTTAAGTTAAAAAAGAGAGACCTGGTAGCTCCTCAATTAATAAAGCCATGGTTTAAAACATTCGTTAATAAATAAAATTGATTTAATTTTAGTGTCTTGCAGAGTTAATCGAGGTTTGTACAATATTTTTCTCTCAAATCCATACACTTTAATTGACATGTGGTAAAAATTTGGCAGTGATATGTTAATTATAAATAGAGCTATGAATTTTTTTTTCCTTAAATACTGCATTCCTTATGCAAACAAAGTTTACGTGCATTTTTTTTAACTCTCTATATCTCAGAACGTATGTGACCTAGAGAGGAAATACTTTACAGGGATTAATAACATGGTGGTAGTAACAAGTGTAAAAAGTTTCATAAAAACCCGAGGTGGTGGGTGTCATGGCCTGGGTGAATGATTCTTAGGTTTTGTCCTCGTATAGCCAGACCTATAGCCCACCCTTATGATCCTGTTGAGGCTTTCGTCAGCAATCATGCGCACATCCGAGTGCGGGTCATTGCAGAGTTGCAGAAACATCTCCATGGTGATACTAAGCAGGTGCGAGAAGTTGGGCGTGCCCTTCACACCAGAGCTGCACATCACGTCGGCAATGCTCACACATAGCGCCATCTTCTCCTTCCTCCTATCAACACCAACATCAGGGGGGGTCACACACAGCACGGGGAACAAACAACGCTCCTGTGTTCTGGTTGGCACTTTTCATACCTGGCTCATACTCGGGGACCCACCGGAGTGGCAACCCTGGTTGGAACGGATCTCCAATGGGAGTAAGGGGTACTCTCACCCACCAGATGTAATGACTTGAGAAAATCAGGAGGAAAAAAAAAAAACTCGGTCTTGAAAATTAATATTTTCTTGTTAAAATCAAGACAAGTTTGCGTTAAATAGTCTTTAACTACCAATCTATTTACTAAAATCATTACAGGTATAATTTTCTTAATAAGCTAAGCTAATTATGGAATAGTACGCAAAGAGGCGGGATTAATTGATATTTTTATGTCATGCTATATGAGAAATAAAATATTTTTTACCATCAATACACACAATAACAAACGTAAATTTCCAATAATTATAAAATTAATATTGTGCAAGATATTTCAGGATTCCGAAACTTTATGAAAAAAAGTTTTTTATTTAATTAATTGTGTGTATTTAATGTGCACTTCATGAACTGACCGATTATATCACCACACGAGAATTTCTATGAGCAAGAGTGAAAGGGCCTACCAATTTTGCAAGGAAAGTTATTTTCACATGTCTTCCACGGTTATTTTACATACTTCAATTGACATGGGACTGACGGCTTTACCTCCTCTCCGAAGGAAGTTGTGCCACGATTTATTATAGTTCGAAAAAAATCTGTAAGTCACAGCTGGGACAAATATGTTGTTGACGCCTAGAAGGTTAGGCTTTGTTAGGTTGGAGAAGTTTATTATGGTAGAAAAATGTTAAATCTTGGATTCTAAAATATATTTGGTAGGCTATCATGTTGTTATATTCTTTTAAATATTAAAGTTATTCTTTGACTAGGATGATTTTTTTTAATTCTAAAGAATTGTTTTACAATATTAATTTTGCTATCTTTTTTTTTAGGCCCTATGGATGGTAAAAAATATTAAATTCTCCATAAAATGACATAAAAATAAATAGTCACGCTTTCTATGCCATTATTCCCACCTATTTACTTCTAAAATCCCAATAATATTCACTACCTCGAAAACCTGGTACCAAATTATCATACCTTGCTGACGACTCATCAGTGAATTGAGGTGACAGCTGAAGAAGTTTTAAATTTTCCAGAGATTTAATCAACTTTTCTAAAGTTGCCATTTTGTCTTGAGAATAAGCTTCACTAAATAAAAATGGATAAACCACATAGATTATTTTTTCCCCTTTAATATAGCATTTTTTGAATTTTTAAGAGCAACTGTTTTGGATCCTGAACAGCTGATCATGTATATAAAGAATAATCACAGATCAAATATGACAAAAACTATTCCCTGTAGCAGACTAGCCAAACTAGGTTAAATAAATACTTTTAAACCAAAATATATCTAATTAAATGGTCTAACATATTGCACTAACAATAGCGCTAGTGTAATAAATAGCGGCAGTTAGTGTACTCTAGATCATAAATTATAATAATTTTAATTTAACTACCTAAGAAATGTACATTAAGTTCAACCCTTTGGAATAAAACATGATATAGAAGAACATTTCCAGAAGTCATGAGTCAATTAGACCTTAACATATTAGCCATAGCTCTTAATTACATTACTCTATGACCTTAAGAACTCTGGATTGAGTTTATTACCGTACTTACAAAAGTACGTCACCTATTTCTATCTTGAGCTAGTTTTATCCAATCCATCTCATTTACTGTTTACACTCAATCTGTTTGAAGTTCATTCTAATGTTATCACACCATTTACGTGTAGGTCTTCCCAGTGGTCATATTTTCATTTTGTGAGATAAGAGACCATGTTTTACACCTATAGAGAACAACAGGTCAGGCTATTGTTTTGTATGCTTAGTTTTACATTCCTGGACAGCAGTCAAATATCAACAACTTAATGACCGAGAAATTGTATGCATTTACCGACTAAATCAGTTTCTTAATTTCCACTCTAATATAAATTATGCTAGCTAAAATTGTTCCTAAGTATTTTAACTTGTTAAATATCTCAACTGATATTTTGTTCACAGTAATCTCTAAATTATCATCCTCAAATTGCCTTTTCTTTGTGATCATATTGCAGACATATTTTCACTCTGTGTAAAAGTTTTTTCCTATTTGAGATAAATGGGTAGTATAAGTGTATGAAATGATCATCATGAACTGAATTTTATTTTGATATAAGATTCATTACTCTAACACCAATACTTTTCACAGTCTGATGTGTTTAGTTACGAGCTCTTCACGCGCGCCAGACTTTCGATATACTGAAGATTGTGAGATAGACCGGTCCGTCATTCCATTCGGTCACTGATTGATGATTGTGCTTGAAGGGAAGCTGGACAGTAAAATAGTGATTTAATAATGGAAGTAATAGTAAGAAATGGTTTGTCTAATATAACGCATTACATTCCTTTCAAGTTTTTTTAGTTCTTTTTTAATTGAGTATGTTTAATGAGCATTTTCTGAACACACTTATGATATCAGCACACAACTTAAAAAATAAATTAATGCAGTACTTTGAAATTCTCAACATCCAGTTTCTTGGCTGACATTTCACCAAAGATTAATATATAGCATGTCGGGAATCGAACCCGGGACCCTTAACACAGGAGGTAGACGTTTTAATGACCGAACTGAATTATTGTCGGACAAAGTGGACAACAATTATAAATTTTAATAATATACTCATGTCTTTTATCGTTTTTATAACAAAATCTGAAGAAAAAAACTACTGTGATTGTCCAAGAAGTTTACGAAAAACAGTGAGTTATATTTTAGGATTTTCGAGTATTTGATCACGGTAAACATGATGACGTTTAGATTTTCCCTGCAAGAACTTATGAAGTCATCAGAAGTCGCACCACTAGTACTGGTGCACATAGCCTATATCAGACTTTTTTTTGTGTGTATATTTACTATAAGTAATCTAGAAAGCTTCATAATATTGACACATCAGCACTTCATGCGCTCTCACCAGCTCCTTCTTATGTATTTAATCCGTGATAGCGCCATCTACGGCTAAACCATCTATATCGATGAGCCAAACACGGTGTCGGTATCTACTTAGTATATTAAATAAGTATTTGCAAAAATTAACTTCATTTAGATATTAGAGCGTGTCAAATACATAATACACCAATAACATAAATTTTGGTGAAAGAGTCAAACATCAAACCTAAAATAAATATTGAGAAAAGAAATATCAATATACAATACACTTGGCGCTATTTTATTATTTTTTTTTTTGTATAAAATACTTTCCAAGAGATTTATGTACGTGCCTGAATAAATAACCAAACAGTAAATCCTATTTATTAAACAACATCTCGCATTGACCTTGTATTGATGTTTGCAAGTAATTAGGTTAACACCAGCTCAATGTTATATTGCAATCTGTTGTTGTTGATATGAATTTGAACAATAAGTTGATCGGATGTCAATGCCACGACACCATGGTTATTCCCAATGTAGAGCATGGTCATTGAGCGAGCTTCCATCTTGGACATAACAAGAGACACACTATTACAAAAACAAAGCGTACAATTTTTTAAAAATATTATACCGACGGTGATTCAAACTGTCAATTGGAACTTTATGTTTTTAGTGTAGGGTTGACTTTGTATAACACCTAGCACCTCCTGACTCTACTCCCCAGTCAGCCAGTAGTACCCTGGAGACTAGACTAGCACCTCCTGACTCTAGTCCTCAGTCAGCTAGTAATATCCTGGATACTAGACTAGCACCTCCTGACTCTAGTCCCCAGTCAGCCAGTAGTACCCTGGAGACTAGACTAGCACCTCCTGACTCTAGTCCCCAGTCAGCCAGTAGTACCCTGGAGACTAGACTAGCACCTCCTGACTCTACTCCCCAGTCAGCCAGTAGTACCCTGGAGACTAGACTAGCACCTCCTGACTCTAGTCCTCAGTCAGCTAGTAATATCCTGGATACTAGACTAGCACCTCCTGACTCTAGTCCCCAGTCAGCCAGTAGTACCCTGGAGACTAGACTAGCACCTCCTGACTCTAGTCCCCAGTCAGCCAGTAGTACCCTGGAGACTAGACTAGCACCTCCTGACTCTAGTCTTCAGTCAGCCAGTAATACTCTGGATACTAGACTAACACCTCCTGACTCTAGTCCTCAGTCAGTCAGTAATACCCTGGAGACTAGACTAGCACCTCCTGACTCTAGTCCCCAGTCAGCCAGTAATACCTTGAAGACTAGACTAGCACCTCCTGACTCTAGTCCTCAGACAGCCAGTAATACCCTGGAGACTAGACTAACACCTCATGACTCTAGTCCCCAGTCAGCCAGTATTACTCTGGATACTAGACTAGCACCTCCTGACTCTAGTCCCCAGTCAGCCAGTAATACCCTGGATACTAGACTAGCACCTCCTGACTCTAGTCCTCAGACAGCCAGTAATACCCTGGAGACTAGACTAGCACCTCCTGACTCTAGTCCTCAGACAGCCAGTAATATCCTGGAGACTAGACTAGCACCTCCTGACTCTAGTCCTCAGTCAGCCAGTAATACCCTGGAGACTAGACTAACACCTCCTGACTCTACTCCCCAGTCAGCCAGTAATACCTTGAAGACTAGACTAGCACCTCCTGAATCTAGTCCCCAGTCAGCCAGTAGTACCCTGGAGACTAGACTAGCACCTCCTGACTCTACTCCCCAGTCAGCCAGTAATACCTTGAAGACTAGACTAGCACCTCCTGAATCTAGTCCCCAGTCAGCCAGTAGTACCCTGGAGACTAGACTAGCACCTCCTGATTCTACTCCCCAGTCAGCCAGTAATACCTTGAAGACTAGACTAGCACCTCCTGAATCTAGTCCTCAGACAGCCAGTAATATCCTGGATACTAGACTAGCACCTCCTGACTCTAGTCCCCAGTCAGCCAGTAGTACCCTGGAGACTAGACTAGCACCTCCTGACTCTACTCCCCAGTCAGCCAGTAATACCTTGAAGACTAGACTAGCACCTCCTGAATCTAGTCCCCAGTCAGCCAGTAGTACCCTTGAGACTAGACTAGCACCTCCTGACTCTAGTCCTCAGTCAGCCAGTAATACCCTGGAGACTAGACTAGCACCTCCTGACTCTACTCCCCAGTCAGCCAGTAATACCTTGAAGACTAGACTAGCACCTCCTGAATCTAGTCCCCAGTCAGCCAGTAGTACCCTGGAGACTAGACTAGCACCTCCTGATTCTAGTCCCCAGTCAGCCAGTAATACCCTGGAGACTAGACTAGCACCTCCTGACTCTAGTCCCCAGTCAGCCAGTAATACCCTGGAGACTAGACTAGCACCTCCTGACTCTACTCCCCAGTCAGCCAGTAATACCTTGAAGACTAGACTAGCACCTCCTGACTCTAGTCCCCAGTCAGCTAGTAGTACCCTGGAGACTAGACTAACACCTCCTGACTCTACTCTCCAGTCAGCCAGTAATACCTTGAAGACTAGACTAGCACCTCCTGACTCTAGTCCTCAGTCAGCCAGTAGTACCCTGGAGTCTAGTCTAACACCTCCTGACTCTAGTCCCCAGTCAGCCAGTAATACCCTGGAGACTAGACTAGCACCTCCTGACTCTACTCCCCAGTCAGCCAGTAGTACCCTGGAGACTAGACTAGCACCTCCTGACTCTACTCCCCAGTCAGCCAGTAATACCTTGAAGACAAGACTCGTACCTGGGACCTCCTGACTCTACTCCCCAGTCAGCCAGAATACCCTGGACGGTGGGGGAGACCGGTGGCGGGGGGGCTCATTCTTAAATTATTTTCTGACAACCAAGGTAATTTCAAGACTAAACCGCGGGGTTACGGGGGTGGACGAATCTGACCTGCACGGAGAGAAAATTATATCAACATTTCGTAAAAAAATAGATTGAAGTAGACTCATTCTTGCACTCATTAATAATTGATATACTTTTTATGACTTTTAATAGAAAATATACTATTTTTATAAAAACTAATACATTTTCTATTAAAAGTCATAAAAGCATATTAATTATAGTTAATGCAAGCATGAGTCAATTGTAATATATTTGCTATGAAATGTTGACTTTTTTTTCCCCTCCGTGTGTGAAGGAATTCCTGAGTTTATTACATCTTATTATTTACGATGTTTAGTCCAGTTAAGAAAGTGAAATTGAAATTAGTTTACCACTGTATTTTTTTAATTATGAATCTATTACTACTATCTTTTTATAATAATTTTTAACTTTTGTTTAGATTTCGGGGAGGGGGGGCTGTAGCTCCCCAGGTAACCCCCCGTATACGAGCCTGGTCACAGGCGTAATTTGACAGCACATAGGAGCATAGATGGATCACGGTTGAATGGAGGGAATTAATTTTGATTTTGCAAATGTGGTAGGTATACACGAACATCATGCTGGCCAGACCTTGTTAGTTCGAGTGATTTACCAACACAAACGCTGAATTTCATGCACACATTAGCACATACAGAGCACAATCGATTGTATTGAACCAACATTCGGGTTAGTTTAACCCTCTATAAAGACAGTTCTACGGGAAGTCAAGTAAAAATGAAAATGGAGGAACAGATAGCAACCGGATAGTTGAGGTCGTGAGATTTTTCCCGGTGATATTAAAATGACGCTCAATTGGGTCACACACACCACACAGGAGGTCATATTGTCGTGTTGTGGTCGGACGACAGTGATAACAGTACAAGTAGAACATACAAGGGGATCTTTGTGTCAAGGTTTAAGGATCATATGAGGATTACTGGTATACGGAGGGTCTTAAGGGGATTATTGTTGTAATACTGAGGGGGTAAGAGGATTACTGTTGGAATAATGGTGGTTAGTAAGGGGGTTGTAAGGGGGTCGTAAGAGGATTACTGTTGAAATACTGGGTGTAGTAAGGGGGTTACTGTTGGAATACTGGGTGTAGTAAGGGGATTAATGTTGGAATACTGGGGTAGTAAGGGGGTTACTGTTGGAATACTGGGGGTAGTAAGGGGATTAATGTTGGAATACTGAGGTAGTAAGGGGTTACTGTTGGAATACTGGGTAGTAAGGGATTAATGTGGAATACTGAGGGTGGTAAGAGGATTACTGTTGAATACTGGGTGTGTAAGGGGATTACTGTTGGAATACTGAGGATCTAGTTTTCTGTTCAGAGCTGATGAAGCCAAGCATTGACCGGTGATTCCATCTTACGTAGGACTGGAGCAGTGAATACCTCCTCATCATCTCACGTAGGACTGGAGCAGTGAATACCTCCTCACCATCTCACGTAGGACTGGAGCAGTGAATACCTCCTCATCATCTCACGTAGGACTGGAGCAGTGAATACCTCCTCACCATCTCACGTAGGACTGGAGCAGTGAATACCCTCACCATCTCACGTAGGACTGGAGCAGTGAATACCTCCTCATCATCTCACGTAGGACTGGAGCAGTGAATACCTCCTCACCATCTCACGTAGACGGAGCAGTGAATACCTCCTCACCATCTCACGTAGGACTGGAGCAGTGAATACCTCTTCACCATCTCACGTAGGACTGGAGCATGAATACTCTCACCATCTCACGTAGGACTGGAGCAGTGAATACCTCCTCACATCTCCGTAGGACTGGATCAGTGAATACCTCCTCACCATCTCACGTAGGACTGGAGCAGTGAATACCTCCTCACCATCTCACGTAGGACTGGAGCAGTGAATACTCCTCACCATCTCACGTAGGACTGGAGCAGTGAATACCTCTTCACCATCTCACGTAGGACTGGAGCAGTGAATACCTCTTCACCATCTCACGTAGAAACCCCCGACCATCATGAAGCGGTATAGATGGACTTGACGTACTTGTAGCCTTGTACTCCGTCAGGGCTTGCTCGTGGATCATGTGGTTCACAATCCCCATACTGTTGTTTACAATATGTTATGTGGTTCACAATCCCCATACTGTTGTTTACAATATGTTATGTGGTTCACAATCCCCATACTGTTGTTTACAATATGTTATGTGGTTCACAATCCCCATACTGTTGTTTACAATTATATTATGTGGACCAAGATTCCCATTGTCTACAATGTAGTCTGATTTAGGGAAGGCGGCAATCCCAGGGATTACACTATCCTCAAGGAAAATCACCAGAGTTCAACGGTTCAATTCCTTATTCCTCCGACTCTAGAACGGTTGATCCGCACCACGGATTTGACTCAGCCGCCGACCACTCCTCAACAAGCTGAACACAAAAGGATATTTTTAAATTCCTCCCCTCTTCCCCTCATCTGCCGAGCGCGCCGAAGAATCTCTTGTCAAGGTTACTGTCAACGGAGGAAACCTAATATAAATACCGTGGTCAGTTCTCACTCACAAAACCGTCCGTCTTGCCTCAACAATGGACTCCCGGAACTAGCGTTTCTAGTGGTCGAGTGTAACGGAATTGGAAAGTTCGTCGCCGACTGTTACCGAGCTATCAATAAACGATCGATCTTTATTTTTCAAATGTTCAAATTAGTGTGATTCTGTTTGGTCGGAAGTGAGTTGAGAAACGCGAGGGTTTACGATCTGTGAATTGGTGTTTTGTAAAATTACTGTCGTTTCAGTTCGAAAAGTATTTTTTGACACTCTTTGAACACAATTTCAAACGAAGTAGTATTTTAGACTATCAGTTAATAATAAACGTTTATTTTGAAATGGCGCGCGTGACATTAGTGCTAGTGTTCTCCTTTCTGTTGGCCGCAGTGTTGATCTCCAACGCGTCACCGGCCGCTTGGTTAAACATTTTTGGCGGTGGTTACAACAATGGTTACCGGCCTAGGGAGAGATCTGGCCAACGTCAGAGTAGAGGCAATGGGTACAAGGAGATCTGCAGGACGATCAACCCTGACAACTATGCCTTCCCTGGACAAGCGCCGTACCCTTCCGCGCCCGTCTGCCCCTGGTAGGCAGTTGCAACAATGATTCACTTGCAACAATTGCTATAGGAAGATCTGCAGAGTCATCAACTTTGACAACAATGCCTTCCCTGGACAAAGGCCATCCTGTTCGCACCTGTCTGCTCTTGGTAGGCAGTTGCAACAGTGGTTCACTTGCAACAATGGTTATAAGAAGATCTGCAGTCATCAACTCTGATAACAATACATTCCCTGGATAAATGCCGCCCTGTTCGCGTGCATATGCCCTTGGTAGGCAGTTGCAACAATGATTCTCTTGCAAAAATGACGATGATATTAGTGTTTATTGTGTTTCAGAGATACTAACATGTAAGTCTTGAGCTTTTTGCTGTGGAATTAATTTTTGGACTCCATGAAATATTATTGAACAACAAAATAACTTGCTATAAAAATTATGTGTGTAGTAATGTACGTGAAACTGTTGTTTTTAAACTGTTTAATTGTTAAATTGTTTGATGTATTTCCTTTGTTAACAAAACGTCGTTATATTTGAAGTAGCCTACTGGTTTAGACCATTTATAAAGCTTAAATTTAGTAATTAAAAAAAAATTATAGTAAAGCTAAAATTAATTAATCACAATGATATAAAAATAAATATACAAATCTCTCCCAATGCTCTAAAATAGTTACAGCATTTTGTGCTTTTCTCGTGAATTAAAATATCTGAATATCAGGTAATTAATATTACGTCGAGAATAAAAACAAAGCTGTGTCCTTGTGTAGGTACTTATAGTATAAGGCTATAGTTCCATTTTTTTCATTTTCATTTATTTGAGGTATTTAACGTGCACGTTATGAACAGGTTGATTATATCATATTACGACTTGTAAACTAACTTAAATATAGAACAGACAACATCCAGCCCCTCGGCCGTTAATTCATCGCTGTGAAATGGGAAACCCACATTTCACCAATTATATATTTTTGGGTCCATGCCAGAAATCGAACACGGCACCCTTAGCTCAGTAGGTAGACACGCTACCGCCTGAGCTAAGGTGTCGAACTGCAATAATTTCCTTGTAATTAAAATTTTGACAAAAAATGATTAGGAACTAGTGAGGTTTTTTTTCTATACAATATTGAAGTTTTGTTTGCCGATAAAGGATCGTCAAATGTATAGTTCGTTGTTATTCATGAAAACTATGAACGAAATATTTAACGAAACTTCTGTTTCTAAATATTATTTTCACATTTTATGTTACAATCTTCAACTCTCCAGTTATTGTGACTTCAATTGTTTCTATTATGTATTATTATTGTTCCATAAATATTGTATATGTCCTAAACTGTCTCTGGTCATAATTTACTTACATTCGACTCAACAGGGCATCGAAGCCATTTCCCTTCGACAGTCAAGATCACCTCGCTCACAGGAATATTTCTCGGTTCGAAGAGGTTTCTAGTCCACTTGTCTTCATTCAGACTAGGTGGGGGTCTAGGCAGGGGTGCACCCAGGATTTTCGAGCTGGGGGGCGGGGGCTTTTTACATAATAATGTTCATAATTGCAACATTATATATTTCAATTACTGTAACTATTCGGAAATTTTATTTGAAGTAGGGGATAAGAAAGATAGACAATCAGCGATGCCCTCTAAAAAGTGGGGTTCCGGGGGTTTCTACCCCGGGAAAAATCTTGATTTCAAAGGATGCAAATGGTAATATTTAAGCTAATTTGTACCAAAATCTGATCCTCAGCCTACCTCTGTCACTGTGTACGCCACTGGTTAACAGGTCTGTGTTTACACATTCTTCTTCACACCCGGATTTGCAGTTGGTGGGGGTGGGGGGCATATAATAATATCTTAACTGCCCCTCTTCTTGGTACAATAGTGTTTACATAATTGCTCTAAAATAATAATTTCAATACTGTACCACTTCAAAACTCTATGTCAAAGACTTTAACAAATTTCTAGAAAATATTACGGTTCACAGATCTAGTTTTCATTTAAGTTGCAAATTTACAGTAAAATAAAAATCACAGAAAGAAGTATTCCTTTGAAAACCCTAATTATGCACAAAATTATCTTTTTATATTAAATATAATTAAACAAAATATAATTGATTAATTTACGGAACATAACGCTAATTATTTTTGTAATATCCTTAATTTTCTGAGGGAAGGCCCTCAGCTGGGGGGCTTCAGCCCCCGCCCCCCCCCCCCCCCGCGGGTGCGCCCCTGCCGTCTGGGAAAGTTTACAGATACGTGTTTTTTTATAGTTTTTATAACGAAACGACGTTTTGGCCAAAATAAATAAAGCATTTATTCGGCAGAGACGTTTAGCTTACATCATAACAGTTGTTGAATATATTCTGCTATGGGCAGCGCAGCGTTTGAACATAAACTTTTTAAATGAAGAGAAAACGTCCAAGTTGTTCAAAGTCCGCTATGCTTCAAGACAAATATTCGTTGAGATTATTTTGATGTAGAAAATTAAACTAAACGTATTTACTTAAATAATAATTTATTTATCAGGTTGTTTTGCTAGATCCACCTCATAATCCTGTTACCCCAGACTATTGTCACCAAATGAAGATGACGTATGTTTGTGTGTCGTTGGCAGTGAACTTGGCCATCCAAACAACACAGTGAGCGTTGCGTGATCTGCATGACAAGTTCATTGAGTCAGGGGAACTACCATACTATCTGGTCAGGGAACTACCGTACTGTCTGGTCAGGGAACTATCAAACTATCTGGTCAGGGAACTATCAAACTATCTGGTCAGGGAACTACCATATTGTCTGGTGAAGGAGATACCATACTATCTGGTGGCGGAACTACCATACCACACTGTCTGGACAGGGAACTACCAAACTATCTGGTCAGGGAACTACCAAACTATCTGGTCAGGGAACTACCAAACTATCTGGTGAGAGAGCTACCGTACTATCTGGTGGGGGAAATACCATACTATCTGATGAGGGAACTATTGTACTATCTTGTGGGATAACTACCATACTATCTGGTGAGGGAGCTACCAAACTATATAGTGATGGAGCTACCATACTGTCTGGTCAGGGAACTATCAAACTATCTGGTCAGGAAACTACCGTACTATCTGATGGGGGAACTACCATACTGTCTGGTCAGGGAACTATCAAACTATCTGGTGAGGGAACTACCATATCTTCAAGTTATAGAGCTTTTTTTTATCTTTCTTTTTTCATTGTTTAAACCGTAAATAAAGCAGTATTATTCAACATTCTGTCCAGGTAGGGTCTTGTTTAAAACGTATCAAAGCAATCATTTTGGTTCTTTCTCCGATTGGTAGTTTCAGGGTCACGTATAATGCACACCTTTTTGAACAACAAGTTGTAAACCTGCCCACGTGCTTGGACACATCTTTTGTGCTCTACATTTTAGTTGTACTTCATTCGAGTTAGGTTTTTACTAAAATTATTTGGGGTCTTGAAAGGTAAAAGGGGGGAGATGGGAGTGCCCCGTTGGGTCCCCCTGCTACTGATTCTCGTCCCCAGTTAGAACAAAGACACCTAGACCGTCCACCCAGCACTCTGTCCTCAAACGACCCCAACCGTCGACTACGAGACATTCTCTGAGAGAGTAATGTTTGGTGGAAGTTACCGACAATCATGAACACGTGTTGCTGCATCTCAAACACATGTTCCACCATTGTTTACAACCGTTGTTACCACAGGCACGTAGGTACGTGCGTCCCGTCTCGACAAACTACGCTCACATAGCGACAGTTCAAATTTTCAACGGAAGCACCTTTTAGAAAATATCAACTTATTCTTTAGTTGCCGGCATTGATAACATTTTACTCGTTATTTTATTGCTGTTGATAATATCTATCAAAATTAACAGCTGAATATTACATGACTTCATAGAGGCGTAACTAGGATTGAATGAATTGTGGAAGGGGGGGGGGGGGATCAGCCCGAGAGGACTCTCCACCAGTAAAAAGGAGGGTTCATTTTTGAGTGCCAAGTTACGATTATATTAAATAATCGGCTTGCAATTCAGTTAAAGCTAAAACCCTGAAACAGGATTAGACTAACACAATATAAGTTCATTTAAAAACAATTTTGTTTTATTGTACAACAAGAAAGAAACATTGTTTGGTTTAGCAGCAAACTAATTTAAGGACAGTGTCCAATTACAGCATTAGTTTAGTCTGAATTCACATCGACAAGGTGATTTTACCAGTTCATCTAGAACTTCGTCCGGAGAAATGCTTATTTCTCGATGTATATATAACATCGCTAGGCCATTCAGTATTTGCCGCCCTGCTGTATTTCTCAAGTAAATTTTTAATCTCCGAACAGTTGAGAACAATCTTTAACTGGTGCTTGTTGACACTGGCAAGATTACTAAGATTTTCAACAATGTACTGATCAATAGGAATATTTCTTCATTGCAGGCAATATAATAGCTCATAGCCTTTCTTGAACTTATTTTCAATTCATTCACTCTTTCGTGTCACATGTAAAGTTCACCAACTGCTACCATATTACTACACTGCAAATCTTACCCGTAAAAAGCAACCATATTTTTCATCTGTTCCTTCTCTACTTCAGGGATAACCGATTCCTCTTTTGGAATCAGGCACATAAAACTGCCAAGCACTGCTTGATGGTTCAAGAAACGAGGTTTTAATTGACTTGCAAAATGATCCAAAAACTGCAACAAAAATTGTAACTCTGAAGTAAGCCTCATCGGAGTATACTTTTACATTACACCTCTGTACTTGTCTGGTAGATGTTCTTGGTGTGACAAGATTTTAACCAAACAATTCAGCAAATGTTTTAGTTGATTCGTAAATGGCTGAAAACCCAATTTCGGTGTTTGTTCTTATTTCTCGAATTTTTTCCTTGAGGCCATTTACCATGTTAGTCAGCTAGAAGACCTACTGCCTCAAGTTGCAATGTTCGGCAAAGTGGTAAGCTCAAAGAGAAAACCTTTGCTAACACCTGTAGAGTAATTACAAAATATTAATTTTGTATGACACACTGTTGACCTGCTGGTGATGATGTATCTTTCCAAATTATTTATTTTTTACCCTACTAAAACACTGAACAATTCACAATGCCACATTATATTATGCATGATTAGAGTGATTACTAATAATGGGAAAGTTTAAAAAAATGCGTATGTTTGTTTTATTTTTTCAAATCAATTGGGGGGCTTAAACACCCCCAAAAAATGGTTACGCCACTCATGACTTAACGTATGAATATATATGTGTGGGACGTAGATTTAATAGCTTATCTCCTTCATATGAAAATTGAGCTGTACATGATGAACCTTAGTTTATCGTTGATATATACTTACATAATCTAATAATTATTATTTTAATACTAATATATTAATACTTTAAATAGCAAAATTTATAGTGAATATGTCCTTGAAATTTTAGGCACTTATGTGCCCTCTCATATTCTAGAAATATTTTCAATCAGAAAGTAACTATTCAAGCTCAGCCCTCTCTCGGCTGTTGTATTCGTAACGCAAACTCTATATTTGCTCAATTTGACTTTTATCATCAAAGAAGAACAAAATTTAAGAGAGTTACTTAAGGAACTCCCTTACATTACGGGCCTTATATTTTACAATGAAAATATTAAAAAAAAATCTTTTCCCTATTATTATATATTATTATTATTATTATTATATTATTATTAATCATCATCATCATCACATCATCATCATCATCACCGCGTCTTATATACGTTCGGGTTATACGCACTTACGCTAATGTGTAATGGTAGGGTGATTATGAGATGAAATGGAGGACCTACAGTTTAACGTGGGATCCGAACCACGGTGAAGGCCTGGCATTCCACACATTCACAAGTTGTGATTAATACACGTCTTGTCAAGGTGAAGGAAGGGTTTGGCAATCAGATAAATCTGTGCCAGGACCGAGGATTGAACCCCGGACCCCCAACACAGAAGTCTGACAGCTTGCCCCTAGACCACCACGTTTCCCTTATTAATCTTTTTACTACCTGTTCAGGTAGGATCTACAAATGTACTAATTACACTCATCAGTTTGTGATGAGGTAAGGTTGAATTTAGTGGATGTGTACCCGCATTTGCGTAGAGAAAGAGTGAGAGAGAGAAAAACCACTCTCAATACATCCGACCTGGATTCGAATTCCGGTCTCCCTGTCATCGGCAGTCTAGTCTATTGCGAGAGTGATGCCTTAGAGCATGCGACCACCGAAACCGGTCAATACATAATAATCTTACATTTAACAAATGTCATAGATAGATATTCATAGAACAGTTCCTGTGCCAGCCGTAAGGGGCTCTCGTGGGCAAAGGGAGGGGGTACCTTATTTGTCTGAAGAGTTGGTATGAGAGACTGTAATGGTTTAACGGGGAAGCGCCTAGGAAGAAGAGCGGTTAAAACCCATTCTTAAAGTATAATTAGATATGCATGTTTGTATTGTACTCATTAATGACTAGGCTCGTAATTAATTGAAGTCGCACACAATTATTGTTCCTAACAGCTACAAACCAAATTTTGTTTTTGAACACTTCCGATTGCCTCAAGAGGGATTTAATGTTATTTAAACATATTTTGAAATCTACTGTTGGGGAACTTCACCACAAGTCATCGTACGTAGAACCCCACCCCCCACCCCGCCACCCCCATGGCATTTTGATTAACCAGAGAGAATTTAATTCATGATCCAGAGTATCTATACAGACCAGAGCTTCATGCTTGCGATAAAAACAACATGGCGCCACGATTATTTCAAACTCTTATAGTAATCTGAATATGTGGACTGTATGTGCCTCCTATATTACAATTACCTAGGCCTACTGCTGGATCCATAAAATATTCTAGTTAGATGGAGTAATTACCTAACATTTATGAAAACAATATAAAATAACGTAATAGATTTGAGCTTTGTTTAGTCTAGCTGAGTTTTTTTTTTAATTTGAACCCCACTATTTCTGGAAAAACTTTATTCGCGCCAGCAAGGGCCTAGGAACGTTTTCGAGGGCTAGTCTCTGGATAGGACCAAAATGAACTCGTGGCGCCTTCAAGAATTAAGTTGGCTCTCTTGACAAATTAAAATACTACAGACGGTGGTATTATGCGATTTTATCATAAACGATTTTAATCTAAACTAATGAATCAGTGAGTGCCTCAAAGAAAGCACCTCTGGCTCCCATCTCAATATTTAGGAACAATGCCCTGTCCCCCGTTTACCTTAACGAAAATGTCATACAGCGAATTTATTTCCATTGTTTTATTAATCCTTCCATTCGCACATGTGCTAATCACATTACTAACTTTTTTAGAATGACGAGAATTTTCGTTGGAAAATTTGGGAAATTTGGAAATTCGCTTAATTTAAAAATTATATCACGTTGCTGTTTGTTTACCAATGGATATTAGTAAACAAAGTTATTTATTATATTGACTCATATATAGGCATATCTTAATTAATTTTTGGACAACAATGAACGCGTCAATTACTTTTCCCTCCGACCACCTGTTGTGTAATCATCTGGTTAACCCTGAATTAATTTCAAGTTGTTAACATTCTTTAGAATGTAAGTAAATGTTTGCATTAATTAATAAATTTATATTCAATCACGCATATTTTGTAACTTAACTCTGGCTGGTACTGAGAACATTTTGTGAATGATCACATCAAATGTTTCACTCTTAACCCTACAATCTCCACGCGGGGAATTAATTACGTCCTTGATTCACTGGCTGAAGCTTCAAGAAATCAGTGAAAATCATTCTATCCATAATCGCATATCTTGTAATGTTCGTCTCCAGGGCCTTAGAAAGTTTCGCTCAGTATTGAGCCTTAATAAATAGCTGACCAAACCTTCCTGGTAACTTGGAGACCGGGGAATAGTACTCAAAGAGGGTGAGATGCTTTAATGTTTTTCTATTTCATTATGAAAAATAAAATATTTGGTACCATTGATGCACACAACACCAAAAGCAAATTTCCAAAAATAACAAAATTAATATTGTAAATATATTAAAAATTAAAATAAGTTTGTGGTATTTTAGTGAAAGATATTTAAGGTTCCTGGAATTTTATTAAAAATATGTTGTTGGTGTGCGAAAGGTAAGGTTTTGCTAGGTTGGGATGGCAAAAATGTTAACTATTTAGTATTAAAATATTTTTGGTGCCTGTTTGTGATAATTCTTTTGAATATCTACACTAAAAATATATATAATTACGGTATCTTACAATATCAATTTTGTTATAATTGGGAATTTGCTATATAAAATTTTCCATAATATGACATAAACATGTTAAATAATCCCACCCTCTTTGTGTATTTTCCCCATGGTGTTACCTTTACTTGCCGGCTTAAGACCGTGATTCACTACCGACTTGTAGATAATATCACGGTGAAGGGAATTTAGGACATTTCCTATGAATGGTACAGATCAGCTTTGTCAATGTAGATTTTTGTCTTTATCATAACTCAAAACTTTTTATAACCGGTCACGCACTAGGAATACAAAGAGGCCCCCTAATCAAATAATACCAATAAAAAAGAGTGTTTATAAATTTTTTATCTACCTACCGATGGTTCAAACTATTCTATGATCAGGTGGTCTCTGACGCTAATGGTTCATTGATGAATAACGTGGTAGGAGGTAGGGTGAACTTTGTTAAAAGGCCGTCAACTTGTTATTCAGCTGAAGGTCAATGTCGTCATGTGCCGCGGAGGTCACAGGTCAAATTTCCCCAACTTTATCCAGAGTAACGTCATGGCGGTTGATAACCTTAAGATGACCTCAAAGTCTCTCCTTCAATAGAGATATTTGTTTACTCATCTTACACATTCTTTTTAAGTGGAACAGACCTTCATTAAGCTACAACCAGAAAGCTTCAAGGTTTGGAAATTTGTTAACTTTTTAAAAATATAATTTAATTTTGGTTGGCTTACTTGAAAGATACAAAATTTGTGTGAATAATTTGTTGACCCACCTGTTGTCTGTTACATGTTGAAATATACCAGATCTGTGCTGTATAGTTGTACATCTGTTGTATGCTATATGAAGGTAAAATTGACCCTGCTAAGATTAGAAGTTGGGTCCCCGAGAAGTGGGCGGCACCTGAAGTTCTTTTTCCTTAGCCTCTTATCTATTGTCACATCTTTATTATAAAAAGTGTAGTTATAAATAGTTCCTGATATTTGTGGCTTAATTTAAGAGAAAATAGACTAATTGACTGTGTTTATATGTAGCACTAACCACACAGATGGTGAATCTTGTGTTCCAGTAGCGCAACAATGGTAATTGTGAGGTTCTACCGCAAGCCCGGGCTCTCCACTGGAGCCAGCGCCAGGAAACTACGCCAGTTGCAACTGGTCTCATCTCTGGTGAGATCTCTAGACACCGAGCTATGCTTCAACGTCGAGATCACCTCGGAGCTTACCCGCAGTGACAGAGAGAAACTAGCTTGGATACTGGGGACCCCGTTTGACCCGCACAGTCTTCTATCACGTCCCATTTGACCGAGGTGGAGCGCAGCAGTCTACTTGTAGAGATAGGACCAAGGTCAGAACTGATCCCATGATGCATTGCACCAAACTAGGGGAGTACAGAACACTCCCAAGTGTAATGTGTCTTTCCTGGTGTTTAAAGGTTGAACTTCTCGACAGCGTTCTCGAGCAATGCTGTGTCCATCTGTAGTTCTGTTGGTCTTCACCAGGTGCGACGACTAGAAGTGTCGACGAGGTATCTCATCCACTGGGAACAGGTTGGCCTCGCCATCGGTGCGGACATAGAGAATAAGGTAAGTTCCATAATCTCTCAACATGCCAATGCCAATTTGGACTTAAAGACAGAGGAAAAGGTGTTTTTACTATAACTATATAGAATTTTCAAAGTTAAAATTCAAACTCTCAATATATATATTTCATTCCTTTATCTTGAATGATTATTTTAAACTACTTTATAAACTTAATTATAAGTAGGCCTCTATGATGTGTACGTTATATCTTAGGTTACAGATACAACCGTTTCTGACATATTTCATTTAGTAGAAAAATGACACCAGGACACGGGAATCAAACCCGAAACCTTTGGCTTAGTGCGCCAATACTTGACCGCTGAGCTATCTGGGATTCTGTCCTCTCCTGCTCAGGATCATTATTCACTCATAATTCAAGGCAGAGTCCTGTGATGGTCGTGTGGAAAAGCCAACGCCAAGTCTCCGGTGGCTAAGGTTTTCATAAATAGCTACAAGTAGCCGATGATTTCACACGTCCATCATAAACTTTGCCTTATAATATTGATGAAGAATGACTCTGAACACGGGATGAGTACTGGGTAGCTCTGAGTTGGGGCATTTGCGCGGTAAGCCAAAATTCCCAGGTTCCTTTCCTGTGTCGGGTGTAATTTATCAACTAATTAAAATAAATTAAAATTAGACAAGTGACTCATTTGGCAGTGCTTATGCTTCCTAAATCTAGGATCTAGGTTTGATTCCTGTCACGTTCATAGGCGCTAGCTTATGTAATTCTCTGAGAAGAGAGGTCAGAAAAGTAGGACCAATTTTTTCCCATTTCCCCCCCCCCTCTCTTGGGGGAGTCAAATATATTAAACACACTAGTGGAATAAGAATGAGGAAGGTAAACAAGTTCAAAGGAAGTGAAACCCACATTTGTGTGGAGAGAGAGTGAAAAATCATCTAGGAAAAATCACCCAAAGTATACACACAACCGGGGCTCAAACGTCTCGGCCTTCTCGTCCCCAACAATCTATTTCAATGTGACACTTAGGCTATGTGACACCGAATCATCAAAATGTGACCGTTAGGCTATGTGACCACCGAATCAAGTCAAAATGTATCAAAATTTAAGAGGGAGTCCACACACATCGTCACATTAGTATTGCCCATGTTTAATAGGCAACATGCCAAGAACTATAAATGGACAGTAATAATTTGAATCCTTTATACTTTTATATTTATTCATTGCAACCTGTTGTATGATCTCTAAAGTCTGTTGTTGCTGCTGTTGTCAGCTGTCATCAGCGCTGTATGACCGCATGACTCAGTGTCGCTACCTGTCCCCTGTGGACAGTTTCCAGTTGGACATTGCTCCGCAGCCATGGTACGAGGTGGACGTGATGGGCCGTGGTAGAGCAGCGCTCCAAGAGGTCGACTCTCATCTTGGTAACACAGGGCTAACTGCCACTATTACCTGGGTAACACAGGGCTAACTGCCACTATTACCTGGGTAACACAGGGCTAACTGCCACTATTACCTGGGTAACACGGGGATAACTGCCACTATTACCTGGGTAACACAGGGCTAACTGTCACTATTACCTGGGTAACACGGGGATAACTGCCAATATTACCTGGGTAACACAGGGCTAACTGTCACTATTATCTGGGTAACACGGGGATAACTGCCACTATTACCTGGGTAACACAGGGCTAACTGTCACTATTACCTGGGTAACACAGGGCTAACTGTCACTATTACCTGGTTAACACAGGGCTAACTGTCACTATTACCTGGGTAACACAGGGCTAACTGTCACTATTACCTGGGTAACACAGGGCTAACTGTCACTATTACCTGGGTAACACAGGGCTAACTGTCACTATTACCTGGTTAACACAGGGCTAACTGTCACTATTACCTGGGTAACACAGGGCTAACTGTCACTATTACCTGGGTAACACAGGGCTAACTGTCACTATTACCTGGGTAACACAGGGCTAACTGTCACTATTACCTGGGTAACACAGGGCTAACTGTCACTATTACCTGGGTAACACAGGGCTAACTGTCACTATTACCTGGGTAACACAGGGCTAACTGTCACTATTACCTGGTTAACACAGGGCTAACTGTCACTATTACCTGGGTAACACAGGGCTAACTGTCACTATTATCTGGTTAACACAGGGCTAACTGCCACTATTACCTGGGTAACACGGGGATAACTGCCACTATTACCTGGGTAACACAGGGCTTACTGTCACTATTACCTGGGTAACACAGGGCTAACTGCCACTATTACCTGGGTAACACAGGGATAACTGTCACTATTACCTGGGTAACACAGGGCTAACTGCCACTATTACCTGGGTAACACAGGGCTAACTGTCACTATTACCTGGGTAACACAGGGCTAACTGTCACTATTACCTGGTTAACACAGGGCTAACTGTCACTATTACCTGGGTAACACAGAGCTAACTGTCACTATTACCTGGTTAACACAGGGCTAACTGTCACTATTACCTGGGTAACACAGGGCTAACTGTCACTATTACCGGGGTAACACAGGGCTAACTGTCACTATTACCTGGGTAACACAGGGCTAACTGCCACTATTACCTGGGTAACACAGGGCTAACTGTCACTATTATCTGGTTAACACAGGGCTAACTGCCACTATTACCTGGGTAACACGGGGATAACTGCCACTATTACCTGGGTAACACAGGGCTTACTGTCACTATTACCTGGGTAACACAGGGCTAACTGTCACTATTACCTGGGTAACACAGGGCTAACTGTCACTATTACCTGGGTAACACGGGGATAACTGCCACTATTACCTGGGTAACACAGGGCTAACTGCCACTATTACCTGGTTAACACAGGGCTAACTGTCACTATTACCTGGGTAACACAGGGCTAACTGTCACTATTACCTGGGTAACACAGGGCTAACTGTCACTATTACCTGGGTAACACAGGGCTAACTGCCACTATTACCTGGGTAACACAGGGCTAACTGTCACTATTACCTGGGTAACACAGGGCTAACTGCCACTATTACCTGGGTAACTGGGATAGTTCTGATGGTGTTTCAACCACAGTTGTGCAGGAGGGTCATGATCATTTGTACCTTTGTGGAGAATAGTTGCAGTTCCTTTGATAGTGCCAGTGTGGCAGGCTCAGCTCTATGTGAGAAAGTTGTTATGTTTTATAAGATTTAAATTTGTATTTTAAATCAGTAGGTAAAATTGTTCGGATCATAGGAGAAGAGAGTTTGTACTATTTATAATAAATGATTCTAACATTTGTTGCTGGCAGGTTTAGCGTTTGACACCTGGGATCTCGATTTCTACACCGACCTGTTCAAGGTCAAGCTGAGAAGAAATCCAACCAGTGTTGAGTGCTTTGACCTGGCGCAGTCGAACAGCGAACATAGTCGGCACTGGTTCTTCAAGGTGAGTCACAAGCAAATAACCAATTCTTATTTATCAACCAATACATCCTTTTATGGATCATATTCATGTTTTCGTCTCATGACAATTATTGGTCACATCCGCCTTAACTTGGCTTTCTATTGGTTGTTGTCAGGGTAAGATGGTGGTCAATGGCAAGGAGCAACCCAAGTGTTTGATAGATATGATCATAGACACGCAGCGCTCTAGCAACGCTAACAACGTCATCAAGTTCACTGACAATAGCAGGTAAATATCCCAACTACCTCTAACAACAAGTTAACAGACAATAGCAGGTAAAATCCCAGCTACTCCTAACAAGTTCACAGACAATAGCATGTAAATATCCCAGTTACTCCTAACAAGTTCACAGACAATAGCAGGTAAATATCCCAGTTACCTGTAACAACAAGTTCACAGACAATAGCAGGTAAATATCCCAGTTACCTGTAACAACAAGTTAACAGACAATAGCAGGTAAAATCCCAGCTACTCCTAACAAGTTCACAGACAATAGCATGTAAATATCCAGCTACTCCTAACAAGTTCACAGACAATAGCAGGTAAATATCCCAGTTACCTCTAACAACAAACTCACAAACAATAGCAGGCAAATATCCCAGCTACCTCTGACAACAAGTTCACACTGGACCAAGCTGAACATATTATGATCTTGTCTTGTTCTCAGCGCTATCGAAGGTTTCACGGTGGAGAATCTACGGCCCACCGAGACGAAAGGGGCCAGCAAGTTCACTCGGGTCTCCAATAGGTCTCACATAGTGTTCACCGCAGAGACACACAACTTCCCCACCGGCGTTGCGCCGTTCAGGTACCTCACAACTGTTGATGTGGTTTAGTTCCCTTCCTTGGACATTATTGTACTTTACGCTAGGGGTGTGTGAGCTCAAGTTTTTTATCCGAGTCGATCTCGAGCGAGTTTCTTTTGAAGCTCTCGAGTATCGAGCAGAGTCGAACTTGGTTTGATAGATGTATAATTTTAAAACTAAATTATGTAAATAAAAAACAAATATATTATGTTAATATTACTAAACAATTTTTTTAAATGAAATTAAACTCATAATATATTTGAATACATTTTTTAAAATAATAAAATATTTGTTTATTTTTAAATAATTAGAAAAATTAAGTCATTATAAATTATAGGATTAAATTTTAAATATACTGTAATTGTAACCAAATAATTAACTATGATTTAGTTTAATGTTCTTGAGAAAAATTTTTAAGAAAAACATTCACAAAAAAAATCTGGATGTTAATAGTTAATAATATATATAGTTTTTAAATAACCCTGTTATTCCCTGTCTATCTGGAATGCAGCTGTTCATTTGGTGCTGGCCTCTTACCACAGAGAGAAATTAGAGCAGTCATGCTTTTTAAGATGTACATAGTACAGGTTTGCATTAAGATGTACTTGGTACCATCTTACACTAAGCTATTTGTACCCTAAAGTCCCTACAGAGGGATATATTTATATGTCTTCTTTTATCAAAGCCTCATACACTCTTCCTTTCATTCGACAAACCCAGTTGGCTCAGTTGCAGACCTTGACATTTCAAGGTCATATGCTGCTCTCTTTGTTAGGTTCTTCCCTCCCCCCAACCCTGTAATCACCCTTAAACTCCATCAGCACAAAACACATCCTAAAAAGTAGAAGAGTAGACAATTAGTTATTCATTATCAGACACACAATACGAGGACCTTTTAGCTCGAAATTGCGAGCTTATAGATATTTCGAGCTCAAGTATATATTTAAAGCTTGGCTTGAAATCGAGTATTCGCAGAGTCCTACTTTACGCACATCAACGCCTGTCACTTGGAATAGTCAACTACTTTGTGCCAGTCAAAACAATACAAGGAAGGTAGGGTTTGAATAAATATGGCTACTATTTCTTGGTGTAATGATCTTAACTCAATTGCTAACCAAACAGTACCTAAAGCCCTCTTGGGTGAGTGTTCTGCTACCTGATTGGTTCAGGTGATCGAGAGGGAACCTGAGGTTTGAACGGTGCGGGGAGGCAGAACAGAGTCTGGTGGCAGCCGCCTAGTGATAGAGATAACAGAGTGTGTGACGTGGGAGCCCATGGTTTGTTACCAGTTGGGTTCACCTCGGCATCGATGATGTGCTAGGACAAGCTTGAGTGATCGGCCTGACCTACTGGTGAACTGTGTTATAGTAGGTCTAGTAGGTCACACATATCTTGCTACGTCTTCCTGTCTCCTCACATCGGTAACCTTCCATCTGTCCTATCGAGTGTAACTTCTTTTCTTCACTTAAGTAAAACATACTTAAAACTCATATATAATACGTGTCATATTGTGACTGAGCCACCCCCTAACTCCCCAATACATCCTGACAGTTACATTAGGCGAGTTTTAATGATTGACTTTGTTACATCTTGGTATCTAATGTTATTGACCAATTGGTTTTGACCAAGGTGGAGCATGAAGACAACTTCAAGCTGTTTTTTTGTAAACAAAAATGATGCTGGGGTAGAGTAGATATAACAGCTCGAGGGCTAGTTTATGTAAACCCAAATGTTTGTCAAATCTAAGTAAAATGCCCTATTTAACTGTACTATTAGTTAGATTGGTGTTTATTTTGACTGGGCCTGATATTAAATAACATACCAAAAATAACCTACAGGAAACATAAAGTACAGTAGCCCCATGGCTTCTTTGGTGCTGACTGACAGCTGACGCCTTTGAAAAGCTACCAGACCAAATTATGTATCCCTATGCCGAACCATATGATCTGCAAAAAACATGTGTTTAGCAGCTGTCACTTCTGACAGTCAAAATTTAGGTATATACCTAACTGTTGACTGTTGACTGTCAGCTGTGAACTGTCAGTCAGCACCAAAGAAGCCATGGAGCTACTGTATATATGTAAGAGTAAATAGGCCTAGGCTATAAAATACTCTATTTCTTTTATCCGCAATCAAACGGTTTTTAAGTACGTCTCACAAATAATAAGATACACAATGTTAGTGTTTAAAAAATTCCAAGATAATATGGAGAACAAGGGGTTAAGTACAGTATTATTAAATGCTACAATATTACAATCTTATATTTTGTTTTTACTCATCAGTAATAAACACAACTTACTGTCATATATTTTTAGTTAGTAACTGTTGTCTATTTTAATTTACATTTGTTAAAATCCATTGACTACAAAGTTATACTAATTTGGACCTAACATGAGGTCCATATTGGTGCACAATTCTCAGTTCATTGGTTGATAAAAGACTATTTAGTTTGGTCAAGGAACGCGTTCAGAAAATGCTCTGTTCCTAAACATCGATAACAGGTCAGTCGGGAAAACATGCCTATTTGCTTTTTGACGTATGTTTTGTTATGTTTGGAAGAATGTACACGAAAGATGGGTAGAAACAAATAAAAGGAACAAACACATTCTGGCTTTTACATTGACTTACAAGTTATTTTTGTTGATTTTAAGCCATTTGTACAGAATTCATCCCATGGAAATTATTCATAAAATAAATTGATAACTAAATAAACAAGATTTTTCAGTTTTATATTTCTATTTGTTCAGGCATTCAAGACAAACCACCATCATCATCAACTGTTTCCAGCCTTTAGCTGAGTCAGTTTAGTAAAATATCTCCATCTTCCTCTTATCTTTCCATTATTTTTCCTCCTTTAATGGCTTCCATTCTTCTCCTCTCACTTGTACACTTTCTATTATCTGCACTTTTATTTCTTGGTCTCCCTTGCAGTCTTTTTCCTACCTACTTCATCTCCATAATTCTCTTTGATATTCTCACCTTTTTGATGCTCATTATATGACCATACCATCTCAGCCTTACTTCCTTTACTATCTCATGTATTATCACATGTACTCCCACTCCCTCCTGGATAACTTCATTCTTCATTCTGTTTGTCCTTGTGGCAGCTGACATTCTCCTCACAAACTTTATTTCCATGGTCTCCACTTTGTCTAGTACTAGACAAATAATACAAGAAATAGTAATCTAGGTCAGGGGATTGGATGGTAACGATTAATTTCCTTCACGGCACAGCCTCTTTGTCCAGTGGACGCAATGTAAACTATCAACTCTGTTTGTCTGTTCATTGTAAAAGCCATATTATGTAAGTTCTCTTTTATATGTTTTCATCCACCTCTCTTGTACCTTCTTTCATATGTGACTTAAACTAACATTGGAACACACTACAACCTGCTTCGGTGGACATATGGTCTAAGCCTCTAAGGTGTCACTCGTGCCAATGACATGGAAATTGAGGTTTGAATCTCGGTCGGGTGAACAGAGGGTGGTTTCCTCAAAATGAGCTTTCCCTCTCCCTCCATGCAAATATGGGTACGATTCCTCTAAATTCATCATCCTTACTCATCCCTAACTTATTAGTATAATTAGTACATATGCATATAACCTGAACAGGTAGTAAGACGTGGTGCTAAGAAAAACACATCACGACGCCACCAGATTAACTCTATTCTGCTATTGGCTAAGATCACAACTGCTGTGTTATTGTAATGTGGATTGTGTGTCCCAGTGGGGCCACGACAGGCACAGGAGGTCGTCTCAGAGATGTCCATGCGGTGGGCAGGGGTGGCCATTACATCGCTGGTACGGCCGGGTACTGCGTCGGAAACCTGCTTATACCAGGTGACTTTATACTTCTCTTCACATTTATTTGCCTTACAGGCTAGTAACAGAAAAATAGTTTATTCAGTTGAATATAATCAACAAATACCCAAATAACTATATTTTACATAATAATTTAAGGTAGAGCTTTGCAAAGTTCACTTTCTCAATTTGAAGCTAACCCGAATTAAATATATAAAATATTTTTGAAGCATAGTCGAAGTTTGAATATTTTTTGTTAATTCTTGTCGGACACTTTAGCGCAGTCGGTGGCATGTCTGTGTATTGAGGTATGGGTCCCGGGTTCAATTCCTGGCATGGCCGAACAAATTATTTTGGGTGAAATGTGGGGTTTCCCCATTCACAGAGATGAATTAACAGCCGGGGTCTGGATGTTGTGTCTGTTATAAATTTAAGTTAGTTTATAAGTCATGTGCTGATATAATCAGTCAATTCAGAAAATATCACATTAAATACCTCAAATAGAATTTTAAAAAAAGGTCAAACGTTATATGATTGAAAAAATTGTGTATTTTTGTACAATTTCATGCACTAAAACATTTTATTGCACAAAAGTTTGTAACATTTCATTCTAATCTGATAAATCAAGTTACTATCACAAAATGCAATTCATTTATTTTAGATTTTTCTATATGAGTGTTTTAAATGTACAAAACAGCTCAAAATTGCATTAATCGAACTTAGATTTAGTATTTTATCTGTTCATATTTTTATAGGCAAAGCTTCATAGTTGTCGAAGCCTGAATTTTTTTTCAGAAGCTTCTCATTCCCTTAGATTAAGGGGCTGAGTGAAGGTAATCAAAGAATAAGATAGGTGTGGGTCGATGCCAATTGGGATCCAATCATTGGCTGATAACAGCACAGTCTGTAAGCTGATCGGCATTTTGGCTCCGATTTTTAAAGCCGATCGTTTATTAACGAGCCCACAGCAGGTACTGGTGACTCATCATTGTTAAGCTCTTAGTCGACAGCCTTATCCTTTGTTGCTAGAAGACGAGTTGTGAGTTGCCCAGCATTTTGAATTCTGTGTGAAATCAAGCCAGACACTAAACGTGTGTGGATACCACATTTTTAATTGAATCAGAATATTTGTCTTATCAAGGTGGGTTCTAGGGGATGCGAGAAAAAGTCTGTTTTTTTGCAGTTCCTATAGCCAAACATTTTGTTTGTTTGAATATCTGTCATGAGCATAGCGACATTAGATGGCAAACTTTTTTAAATGAAAGATAAAAAGTTGTCATTAAATTTCAGGACGCCCTCGACAGATGTTCAACAACTGTTGATATCAATACGGGAAGAAAATTAAACTCTTTGTTTCTACTGGAGAAATATTTTATTTGATGTAAAAAACTTTAAAAACACTGACCTTTTCTCACACTCACTACCACCCCACCTTACTGAATACAATCCATATAGGGCTATTTTAAAAACACTGACCTTTTCTCGCACTCACTACCACCCCACCTTACTGAATACAATCCATATAGGGCTATTTTAAATGTTTCATGTCAAATATTTTAAAATTCAATTCTATCAACTACAAATAAAATACTAGACTAAAATAAAGGCTATAGTTTTTTTAATTGAGTAAAAAAAAATTTATGTAAGTAAAAGTGTGTTGAGTCATATAATACATTTAAGGGTCATTCATTATCATTATCATCATCATCATTTCCGCCTGTGCGAGTTGTCTGGCACATCCTCTTCCATTCCTGTCGATCTCTCCAAACTTCTCCAGTCCGCTCCTTTATTTTCCGTGTCCTCCTGCGGTTGGTCCATCCATCTGGTCCGTGGTCTTCCAATAGGTCTTAGGTTATTAACTTCTTTAAAAAGTTAAATTATTCAAAAGTTTTATGCTTACATTTGAATTTTTTATTATATTCTATTTGAATCTGAATCTAGGGCCTATTTGGATTTAAAATTATGAATCTGATTCAAATATTTCAAACAATTATATTAGAGCTGTGTCGAATCCATTATTTTATTAATCCGATTCTTTATTTTACTCTCAAATCTCTAAACCGAATCCTGAATCTTGTAAAACATTATGAACATAAGAGGAAATATAAATATAACATAAAATACAAATAGTAACTAAATGTTAACATTCTTTCTTATAATCCATTCACTATAATATTCATACTTTCAGTTAAGTGTTAAATTACTGGTCTGGGGCCTGGTTGTTAAGTTCATCCTATATGGTTCTGAATCACCATTAAGTGGTTTTAGAGCTATAGAACAGATTAAAATTTAATTTTTTGAACCCTGAATCAGATATTTTCTCAATTCCTCGAATCTCCTATATCCGTAAGAGTTCAAAGATTCTTCGATTAGAGGGTTCTAGGATTCGAGGGTTCTAGGATTCAACGGCTCTAGGATTTGAGCATCACATCCCTAATTAATATTCAAAATTTAAAATCGAATACGAATCCTAACAAGCTTCACTCAATCAAGTGTTTTGTTTGCCAGACTACAATCTACCTTGGGAAGATCACTCCGCCCTGTACCCGCCTAACTTTGCGCGGCCCCTGGAGATCCTAATCGAAGCTAGCAACGGAGCGTCCGACTACGGAAACAAGTTTGGTGAGCCCGTGGTGTGTGGGTTTGCAAGGTCTTTTGGGCTGTTCGACTCGTCGGGGGAACGCCGAGAATGGATCAAACCCATCATGTTCAGTGGCGGTGTGGGGTCTCTCGACGCGGACATGGTACGCAAGGTGACTCCAGAGAAAGGTGAGAAACTATGAGGAGGATGTTGAGCTACTAGGGGAGACATGGTACGCAAGGTGACTCCGGAGAAAGGTGAGGAACTATGAGGAGGATGTTGAGCTACTAGAGGGAGACATGGTCCGCAAGGTGACTCCAGAGAAAGGTGAGGAACTATGAGGAGGATGTTGAGCTACTAGAGGGAGACATGGTCCGCAAGGTGACTCCAGGGAAAGGTGAGGAACTATGAGGAGGATGTTGAGCTACTAGAGGGAGACATGGTCCGCAAGGTGACTCCAGGGAAAGGTGAGGAACTATGAGGAGGATGTTGAGCTACTAGAGGGAGACATGGTCCGCAAGGTGACTCCGGAGAAAGGTGAGGAACTATGAGGAGGATGTTGAGCTATTAAAAGGAGACATGGTCCGCAAGGTGACTCCAGGGAAAGGTGAGAAGGAGGACGTTGTAATACTTCTCAACATAATCCTGACATGTTCCAGGGATGCAGGTGGTGAAACTTGGAGGGCCTGTGTACAGGATAGGAGTGGGAGGAGGGGCTGCTAGCTCGGTCGAGGTGAGTAACATTTCAGCGCTGATGACACCTACTCGTCCAAACATACCCCATATAACTCCTATACACACTTAGAAAATAATAAGATAACGTGAACTCTTCAGTTTTGAATTAGTTACACCCAGTTTAGTAAGAGGGATAGCCAAAAATAAGATTTTGAGAGGCTTTCACCCCCAAAATTAAAAGTGGGTTCATGAGGAAGGGAGGAACTCCCTGCAAATGTCTGACAATCAGATGCCCTAGACATGTGAATATTAATTTTTGATGTACTTATAGCTCAAAATGAAAGAAATTGGACATAAATTTGTATTTTAGTTTTAAATATTTAATTGCCGAAGCTTCATAATTGCCAATTCAGATCTTTTTTGATATATATATATATATATTCCAAATTGAAGGCGAAACTGACAAATATTTCAAGGGAAGTCAATTTTTGAAGTTTCGCACGCCCCTAAGCTATTAAAATATAACTCTTAGCCGTGACAACAGTTGTGACCCTGCGTGACTGTAGGTCCAAGGTGACAACAAGGCAGAGCTGGACTATGGAGCCGTGCAGCGCGGGGATGCAGAGATGGAGCAGAAGTTGCATCGAGTGATCCGAGCTTGTCTGGAGCGCGGAGCAGACAACCCCATTCTGAGTATCCACGATCAAGGAGCGGGGGGTAACGGTGAGTCCCGTAGTGTGACAGGTCAACTGTCTACAAATTACTGGCGCAAACAGAAACATTTTGCCCGCTATTTTAGTTGGCCGTGTTTTGATCCTTAGCTACACCGAATATCATCTCTGAGGGAACTACATGGTTACTATTGGGAATCAATGTTGTCATTATTTTATTTTTGTGTGGTCAATCTTCTCATCTAATGTCATTGTGAGCTTGTTAATTCTCCAATCAAGGAGAAGTAATAATTATTGTAATATTACTGTTTTTCACCCCTTTAAATTATTCTAAATTACATATATTTTAATTTTTTTTTTCATAATAGTATAAAATTCATCTAGTACACGAAGTCCAAGTATTGCTATGTTCTACTCTCCTAGACGGCTGGTCTATCTTTACAATTTGGTTCCTTTTTGATCAAATTGTCATAAGCTTGTCATTTTATCATCACACTTTTTTATTAATTCACTGGGAAGCCTAAGTATGGATTAAAATCATAAATCTGAAAAATAAAATATAAGGATAAATTGGAAAATTATTTTTAACTTTTTTCCCATCTTGTTTTCATGGGAAATTGTTATTTCCTGCCTGAAAATTCCCCGAAGTCAAAACGGTATTTCTGCCTCGGCCCTATTTTGAATCTTTGCACACTCCTATCGGCGCAAGAGTGCAACAGAGAGTCACTGGTGTGTTTGACCCGCAGGAAATGTTCTGAAGGAGTTGGTTGAACCGGCCGGGGCAGTAATCTTCTCGCGCAGGTTCCCACTGGGAGATCCTACCATCTCCACGCTAGAGCTGTGGGGGGCAGAGTACCAGGAGAATGACGCCATGCTCTGTCGACCCAGTGATGTGCCGTTGATTAAACAGATAGGACATAGGGAGCGATGTCCCGTCAATATCGTCGGAGTTGTACTGGACAATGGCAAGGTGGGGATGTGAGGGCTACATCGACATTTCCTGTCATGTTGATAGAATGTCCGTCATGTTGATACAATGCCCGTCATGCGCAGGTCGTGTTGTCGGAAGAAGAGGATGATAATGAGCTCAAGTACCTTGACGGCAGCTATGTAAAACAGGGAGTTCGTCATCCAGTGGATCTGGAGTTGGAGCTGGTCCTAGGTTCAATGCCTCAGAAGGTGACTCCTATCAGTTCTAGATTGTAATGTTGCATTTCAACGCTTGTATTGATAAATACATGATTTAGATTCTATTGGGGTATCTGACATCATTAGGAGCCTGGCTTGTATACAAGCTCACTGTTATTATGATGACAGGATGTTATGTCACCAGGTGTTCCATCTGGACCGCAAGCCTGTCATTGTGACGTCACTGACTCTTCCTCCCAGTCTGTCAGTCCTACAAGCTCTTGATTTGGTTCTGAGACTGCCATCTGTGAGCAGCAAGAGGTACCTGACCAACAAGGTGGACCGCTGTGTCACTGGACTGGTGGCGCAGCAGCAGTGCGTGGGCCCTCTTCACACACCCCTGGCCGATGTGGCGGTCACAGCTCTTTCACACTTGTCCTTGGTAAGCTCACACCGTTGCCTTTCATGTTGCTTCAAAATGGCGGTTTGTTAGAGTTTCTTTCAGGCACTCAACAGCGGGCTAAGTTAATACTTATTACCCATCATGCCCTGGTGTGAAAAAACTGTGTAAAACTTGATTTCCCATCATACCCTGGTGTGAAATAATGTAAATACTACCCATCATACCGTGGTGTGAAATAATGTAAATATTACCCATTATACCCTGGTGTAAACAATGTAAATATTACCCATGATACTCAGTGTAAAGCATAGTTTGTTGTAAAATGTCTACAGGAAGGTGTCGCAACAGCAATTGGGGAGCAACCATCAAGGGGCTCATTGACCCCGCAGCAGGTGCCCGCATGACTGTGGCGGAGTCCCTCAGCAACTTGGTGTTTGCCGCAATCTCAGACTTGAAGGTATGGCATAAAACCTCATAGAACAGATTGAGAAGGATGAATGGACAGGAATGACATTTTTACTGTGGAGAAGAAGGAATGGAAATGAGAAATATCGGGGATAGGAATTATAAATTCATTTTTTTTACAGACGTCTGTTTTCCACAAGTCATTGACCTTTTAGTTTTTTTTAGCATTGTCTGTTAGTTACACGCTTATGTACTAATTACGCTATAGTTTTAGGGATTATAAAGGTTATATTTATAGAAAGTGTACTCAACATTTGCATAGAGGATAGTGGAAAATCATTTTGGAAAAACCACCCTCATTACACCTGACCGAGATTCAAACCTCGATCTCCCAGTCATCTGCAATCTAGTGTCACGCGGGAGTAGCGTGTCACACCATGGTGGGTGACCTTGTAATTGACCGTGCAAGATACCCCTCTCATTCCATCTCTTCTACAGCTACCCCCTCCCTGGCTTGCTACAGGCTGCGCACTTTGTTTCCCGTACAAAACTTTACGGGAAATAGCCACTCCTTCCCGACTTACAGTAGTTGATAGATTCCCAACTTTTCTCGAGCGTTTGGGATCCTGTCTATCCCTAATCTCCTGTATTGTATGTAACTGACTGGCAAGAGGATGTTGTGGGAAGCTAACCTTGGTCTCCTTGTAGGATGTGAAGTGCAGTGGTAACTGGATGTGGGCCGCCAAGCTGCCCGGGGAAGGCGCAGCTCTGTATGATGCATGTGTGGCCATGTGTGATGTAATGTCGCAGCTGGGGGTTGCGGTGGACGGGGGGAAGGACTCTCTCAGTATGGCTGCAAGGGTTGGCAAAGACACTATCAAGGCTCCTGGTCAGTATCACGGCAGCGGTATTGTGTTTGACAACTCATTGATGATTCTATATCATTTCTTCAAGCAAATTCATCCACATTTTCCTATTCTTAACTTCCACTTCCATTCATCACTCTCTTTCATCCTCCTCTTTCATTTCCTTATTATTGTAGTTTGTATAAAGTCCAGGCGGTCCTAATCTAAGAACTGTACTAGAGAATGTTTGAACGTTGGACATGTTAGCCTGTTTTCACAACCCACACCTCTGGTGCAGAGCTACAGAACTTCACATTGGGCTGCTATACTGAGATGGGTCTATTTACTTAAGTCACATGCATTAAGGACAGAAAACACAGGTTCAAGTGTGTTGACCACTCATCTAAACATGTGTTGAACAGAAGATAACTTACTATGACACTCTGGGGTCATGGTAATTAAGATTTCGTGTTTGTCCCACTAGGAGCGCTAGTGGTGTCGACATATGCCCCCTGCCCTGACATCACGCTAGTGGTGACCCCTGACCTCAAGTGCCCGTCGACAGGGTGCACTGGGGTCCTCTTGCACGTGGATGTATCTGGCGGCCAGAGTCGTCTGGGGGGCTCTGCCCTAGCCCAGTGCTTCAACCAACTTGGTGACACCACCCCGGATCTGGACCGACCGGGCGTCTTCAAACAAGCGTTCATCGTCACTCAGGCTCTTATCAGAGGTACAGTGGACTGTGAGCTGAGAGTTTGGGGTTTGGATCCCACGAGTGCAGAACAAGATAGTTAAATAAACACTAGGGTTTAATATCTGTTTGTTTGAGAAATATTGAATTAGAAAATTATTTGAGGGAATTGACACACAGAATTAACTTTTTTTTTATTTTCACCCTTTCCTTGTTAATATTTTCTAGGGGTGTGCGAAGCTTTGAAAACTTTGACTTGGCTTCATAAATTCTTCCTTCTCTTTGTCTTTGATTATAAAGTGAAATTCTGTATTCGACAATCACGAAGCTTCGTCAAAAAAAAACCACATTTAAATTTAAAACACACTTTTATACCTATTATTTAAATTTCCTGCTGTTATGTCCATCACAAATTAGTGTTTGTATAAAAAAAATCTAAAATAATTCTATTACAGTTTGTGATGGTAATTTAATTTGTCGTTTTAAGACAAAATATGGAAATTATGTTTGAAATATAGCATTTTGTAAATTTAATTTAATACTTACCTATAGTTATACAAAGTATAATACTTTTTTTTCCATCATTAAACTTTTTTTTTTTTAAATATTTGAATTTTGATTTGGCTTCAGGGATATTTCATATTATTCAATTTGACTTTGCTTCAAATTGAAAAGTGGACTTGCACCCCCCTACAAATACAAATAGATTTCAGCTCAAACCTTAGGTTAAGATTCATAGCATCTACCTGTGTAGAGCAATTTAGACATGTATTATGATAAGTCACACCATATCATATTTTTGCTAAACCTTCCTTTTGGTTTAAAAAAATGATCTCTAAAGAGAAAGGTAGAAGGGTCAATATGTGGTAGTCACTCTATCTGTAGCCCTGGTTAGAGCTAGTCCCTAATCTTAGTCCCTGCATCTGTAGCCCTGGTGAGTAGTCCCTAATCTTTATCTGTCTGTAGCGTTAGCTAGTCCCTACATCTGTAGCCCTGGTTAGAGCTAGTCCCTACATCTTTAGTTCCTGCATCTGTAGCCTGTTAGAGCTAGCCTACATCTGTAGCCTGGTTAGAGCTAGTCCCTACATCTTTAGTTCCTGCATCTGTAGCCCTGGTTAGAGCTAGTCCCTACATCTTTAGTTCCTGCATCTGTAGCCCTGGTTAGAGCTAGTCCCTACATCTTTAGTTCTACTTGTAGCCTGGTTAAGCTAGTTCCTGATCTGTATATCCTGTAAGAGCTAGTCTATCACCTCTGTCAGATATTTGCCTGTATTACTCACTAAAGTGTTGTAATGTTGTCACACCTGCAGAGGGTAAGATCTTGGCTGGTCACGATGTGAGTGATGGGGGGCTCATCACCTGCCTCCTGGAGATGGCGTTCGCCGGGCTGAGCGGCCTGAATGTGGACGTGACACACAAGTCTGGTCAGCCGCTCGAGGCTCTGTTCAGCGAAGAGACAGGCTGGGTTGTGGAGGTCCACCCACAAGATGCGGACTACATTCAGACCCAGTTCAAGGACCGCGCGGTACCGTGCCATATGCTGGGCTGGTCCACAGCGTCTGGCTGGCACGCGCCAGTAAGTCCTTGCACCTTGAGTTACAACTCATTCCTCTATTTGTTCCAATCCATTACAAGGCCAACAGTCACTAATTTAGTGAAAAGTTTGTTCTTGAAATATAGCGTTTTGCGAAGCTTCGAAACTTAAATTTGGCTTTAAAACTAATATCAGCTTCCATCTCGCTTTGAAATGAAAATTCTGGCCTCGACAATATAAAGCCTCGACCAATTAAAATATTTACAGCTTAAGTGCTCAATTTATGTTTAGTTACTGCCACTCTGACCTGTCATGTACAGTAATCAATATTCATATACAAAATATCTGAAACAATTGAATTGAATGTTGTGAAGTAACTTGATTTAAGGGTGAAATATTGTTTAACAATTTGCAAAAATATTTTTTAAGTGATTTGACAAATAACCATAGGAAAGTATTTATTTTTTTAGCATAAAACAGATAAACAATATTCCAACTTTGATTCGGCTTCAGGAATATTTCCCCAGGAAGATACAATAAAAGCATCGAAATATTGAAGTGTGTGTAAAAATGTTTTTGGGTTTTTACTTTTTGTGTTTCATTTTTATACAATTCGATCATTTGATCTTTTAGTACATATTATATTATATATTCAACGTAAGTTGGCTTTGAATTATAATATTTAACCTAATATTGGATTAGATACTTATTAACTAATAGTTTCTCTTTGTTTGTAGTGTACACTCCAGGTGATCTTTGAATGTGTTTAGACAATGTGGCAGTTGACGGTGCGATTTTGCTCGAGAATGTGGACGTTCTGTCTTTGTTTTGTAGTTACACTCAGTGACTTGTACTGTGATTTATATCCATATTGGCAGTTGACGGGGCGGTGTGTCGAGAATGTGACGTTCTCTCTTGTTTATAGTGTACACTCCAGTGACTTGTAACTGTGTTTAGATCCAAGTGGCAGTTGACGGGCGGTGGTGCTCGAGAATGTGGACGTTCTTCCTTGTTTGTAGTGTACACTCCAGTGACTTGTAACTGTGTTTAGATCCAAGTGGCAGTTGACGGGGCGGTGGTGCTCGAGAATGTGGACGTTCTTCCTTGTTTGTAGTGTACACTCCAGTGACTTGTAACTGTGTTTAGATCCAAGTGGCAGTTGACGGGGCCGGTGGTGCTCGAGAATGTGGACGTTCTCTCCTTGTTTGTAGTGTACACTCCAGTGACTTGTAACTGTGTTTAGATCCAAGTGGCAGTTGACGGGCGGTGGTTCTCGAGAATGTGGACGTTCTCTCCTTGTTTCGTATCTGGGAGGAAACCAGCTTCCAGCTCGAGTGTCTCCAGGCCAGTCCGGGCTGTGTCCGCAGGGAGTACGAGTCCTGGGGGAAGAGGAAGACCCCACGCTACACACTCACGTTCGACCCGCTCATCTCTCCAACACCTGCCCGTCCTTTGACCCGTCGTGAGTAAATTCATTTACACTTGCCATTGTGTCCACATTCTGTCTGTTAAATAAAACCTACAAACTTTAAAATAAGCCCACAAAATATTTAAAAAAAAACTTATTTTTCTGAAATTTTTTAAAATATTCTTTTTACCTTTGTTTTGTTATCATTAGTTTCATTTTGAACTAGAGATGTCACAATTCCTCTTTTTTTCCTGATTCTTGGGTCTGATTCTGTTTCTTGATTCTAATTCCAATGATTTTTTACCTATCTTATCTATCTTATATATCTATCTATCTTATCTATCTTATTTCTACTTATACTTTTCATATTTCGTTACACATTGTTTTTAAATTGCTGGAAATATTCGTTTTTCGTATACAGCAACGATATATATATATATATATATATATAAAAACACATAAAAAGCAAAGAAAGATAAATGGGAATAGCTGCTGGAAGAATTGAATGTAAGTTATGAAATATTCTTGAGGCCAAATTAAAGTTTAAATATTTTTCTTAATTGTTTTATATTTTAAAGAATATCATATTGTGCTGATTTATATAACTTAACTCACTATAAACATTTACAAAATGTGTTATTGCAAAATTGTTTGGAATATTTCATCCTATACCGATAAATACAAGTTATTATCACAACTTGCAATTAAATTACTCCAGGTTTTTTTTTTACAATAATATTAATTTTTAATCTTTGGCTCAAAATAGTAATAATTGAACATAAACGAGTATTTTAATTGTCATTATTTTTGAAGCAAAGTTAAAAGCAGATTTTTTTTATGTCAAGTCAAAGTTTTTGTAGTTTTGCACACAACTGTTATATATGGCTCGTGATCGGGGCATTGCCGTCCAAACACTTGATATTATTTATATTTAGGCTCAACTCCAGCACATATCTCTCTCAGCAACATTGAGTATTTAAGGCTTATCCAATAGTCAAGTACACTTGACTTGTGACTTTACACTTAACACGCACTTGAGATCGAATACTGCAACAGACTATTTGAACGGCATAATATCCTTTTCACATCCTTGAGTCCGCAGTGCTGCTTCCTACCAATGATTTTAGAAATAATTTTAAACGCCACTTCTATCAGCCCAAATTAGCATAGGCTACTTACAGATTTGTGGTGACTTATTTTCACTGTATATGACCAATTATGCAAACCATCCAACACAACATACTACAACTCTACAAAACAACCAGTATACTTAATGTACATTATCAAAAATCACATTACCCTACAAGCTCTATATCTAGCAGACGAAAAATTAAACAATCGCCGATCAACCCCATCGACGGCGTGTCAAGGATAACTTACTGTCGCCCTTGGACTCAAGGGTTTGAGGAGTGCATTAGCACACTTCTTGACTATTCGAACGGATCTACACTTGATCACGTGATTACTAATGCAACTATCAAGTGAACGTCAAGGGTCGACGGCACGTGAAGTAGACTATTCGGACACAGCCTAGGTTAAGTAAAATTCTGGTAGATACTTTATCCAACTTGTGCTTTATAATAGGGTATTTTGTAGTCGAAGCTAATTTTATGAACAGTTGTTGTCTGTTTTTAGCTCCGCGTGTAGCCGTGGTGCGGGAAGAAGGTTCCAATGGTGATCGCGAGATGGCAGTAGCTGTGCACATGGCAGGGTTTGAGGTCTGGGACGTGACAATGCAGGACCTTCTAGACAAGACTGTCACCACAGACACCTTCAGGGGTATTGTGTTTCCTGGCGGGTTCAGCTATGCTGGTATGTTGTACACACCCCATTTCTCGTGTGTTGGTATTCACCTCTAATACACTTCCTTCCTATACCTACCCCATTAGAGTAATTATCATATAACCTGAACAAGTTGTAAGACACGACGATAGAAACATTCAAGATAAATTAAAGGAGATATTTCAGCTTTAAATCCAAAGATAAATCTTAAGACTGTAGTCGGGGTGTGCAAAGCTTTAAAAACTTGACTTGGCTTTGTATATTTGTTCGCTTAAACTTTGATTCGAAAGTGAAATTCCGGATTCATGAATCACGGAAGCTTCGCCAAAAAAAAAAGTATTTAATTTAAAACAACATTCATTTCACCCCCCACCCCCATTTCCTGATGTTATTTCCAACACAAATTAGTATTCACATAAAAATAAAATAAATTTTATATCTCTATAAGCAACACCTATTTTGTTTCATGAATTGTATTATATTTGTAAGAAGGTACAGGTACAGGTGGTAGAAACATATCAAATAGAACAAACGCAATATGGCTTTTACAATGAAAGGATGAACATAGTTCACACTTTACACCGCTGCCATGGGCAAGGTAGTGGTTGCCTCTGAAGAAATCCTCCGACCTAGGTTTCATTCTATTGTAACTCATCATGGGAGTGTGAAATTCCAACACAACTTCCTAAAAGAGAAATCAAAAACATGTAAAAGGAATAACATTAATGACTTGCTCATTGTAAAAGCTTGATTGTGTTTTGTTTTTTTTATATTTTTCTATCCACCTGGCCTGCACCTTAAAATATCCTATATATTATATATTCACTTCCAATGTCCATCTGAATGTGTATAGCTTTTTACAAATTTCCTTTTCCTTCCTCTTGTGTTTTTTGGGTTCCTCTTTTAGGAAGTTGCATTGCGCGTTCAACACTTCCTCCTGATCAGTTGCAATAGAATGAAACCCTAAATTTTATTTTGTATTAATTACTTAATTTATTGTTTTAAGACTAAATATACTATCTTTGAGGTATAGCATTTCATAAATTATATCTAATACCTAAATTTACATAGTTATACATAGTATAATATTTTTACCCAACATTAAACATTTTTTTAAACATCCAAACTTTGATTCAACATTGTTATATTAATATTTTTTTATTCTTCTTTGTTTTGAATTAATAAAGTGGACTAGACTGTTGAATAATATGAACTTTACATAATTCTTAACATTATGGGCTTTTTTTAAATGGAGGAAGCAAGGGCTAGTATTCACAGAACTACTAGTTAAAATAGTAGATTAACTGTGTCTAGATGTGCTGGGGTCTGCAAAAGGCTGGGCAGCCAGTCTCCTGTTCCACTCCTCGCTCAAGGAACAGTTCCGATCATTCGTCGAGCGGGAAGATACTTTCAGTCTTGGCGTCTGTAATGGCTGCCAGCTGATGAGCCTGCTGGGATGGATTGGATCAGTAACACAAGGTTACCTTCCTTTATACTACATACTTTAATAAAACAACTATCCACAGACAGGTCACGAACCAAGCACTGCTTAGAGCTTCATAACAAGCATCATTGACACTATCTAATAAGCAATAAAAACACCATTTAAAGGTCATTGATCATAGAGTTGTGTCTGTCACAAGATAGACAGACGCAGTGTTGATTGTCTGTGTCTGTAACAGCTGTACCAGACGCAGTGTTTAATGTCCTGTGTCTGTCCCAGCCTCACCAGACCAAGGACAGCCTCCCTGTCCAGACGTAGTGTTTACTGTCCTGTGTCTGTCCCAGCCTCACCAGACCAAGGACAGCCTCCCTGTCCAGACGTAGTGTTTACTGTCTGTGTCTGTCCCAGCTCACCAGACCAAGGACAGCCTCCCTGTCCAGACGTAGTCCTGGACCACAACTTGTCAGAGAGGTTCGAATGTCGGTTCAGCACGGTCAGAGTGGAGAAGTCTCCAGCGATGATGCTGCAGGGCATGGAAGGGTCGGTCCTAGGTGTGTGGGTGGCTCATGGAGAGGGTGAGTTCAACAAACACTTCCTCCTGTCTCCTTGTAAGTGTTTCAATTCAAATATATCAATTATTCCCAAAGCCAAATTGAAACTTGAATAGTTTGTAAATACTATTGAAAAAACTATAACATTGTACACATTTAAATAACTTAAGACACTAAATATAATATAAAATTGTTTTACTGCAAAAAATTAAAAGATTTTATCCAACGTTTATAAACTATATTACTATTACAACGTGTTATTTAAGTACCACCATTTTTTTTGTCATTTACTATACATCAAAAATAAAAACTAGAACATGTATGATTAATTAAACAAACAATACAATAATATACACAACAAAAAATCTATAAGATATGCCAACAAACAATCCAGTAATATACACAAATAATCTTACAAGATACAAAAATAAACAATACAATAGAATACACAACAAGCATCCCATAAGATAAACAAACAATACATTACGATATGCATTTGTTTATTTTGGCCTTCAATATTTTACTGGCGAATTTTGTAATAATTGTTGTAGCAAATTTTTTTTTTTCAAAGTGAAGTTGAAGTTAGTAAATATTCGAAGTGGTGTTGAAGTTTTTGATGCCTTGTTCACCCTACTGTTTGGTGTAGCTGATCTTGTTATGGTTGCAGGACGGTTCACATTCCGAAATGAACAAGTGCGCTCGTCCTTAGAGAGGAAGTTGTGTTTCCCTATCAAGTATGTTAATGACGATGGCGAGCCCACCACAACATATCCTATGAACCCTAACGGAAGTGCCAGTGAGTCCATTTTAAAGTGTTTTATTGGTCTTTGTTCACTTGCTGATGTGAGTGTAGTGTAGATGAAGTCCCCAGTTAGCTACTATCACAACAGTAACTGTTTGGACTTGTTGTTACAGGTGGTGTCGCGGGAGTCTGCTCGCAGAACGGGCGCCATCTTGCCATGATGCCCCACCCAGAGCGTTGTGTGCAGCTATGGCAGTGGCCCTGGATGCCCTCTGATTGGGCAAACAAGTACACAGTGTCCCCATGGTTGCGTATCTTTCAAAACGCATACACCTGGAGCATCGAGCGTTGCGTTAACATCCGAGGGCAGTTTGAGAAGAGAGCAGGTCAACTAATTTAACGCCCCCGGAAATTGCAGGGAAGATTTGATTCTTCCAGTAATTCCCTAACAAGTCAATGTGAGTTTTGCGGAGGATCACAACAAGCTAAACATGATATCTTAACAATTCTTCATGCATTCCAACTCTGTTGTGATGAGGCCGCGGGATTGAGAGATCAATCATTTTATTTACAAGCAACCCAACAGTCTCTTTATTTCAACCTGTATTGTAGTGAAATGGTAGCCTCTTGGTTTCGACCTGCCGTTTAGCCAGACACCGATCTCTTGGTTTCAACCTGCCATGTAGCCAGACACCGATCTCTTGGTTTCAACCTGCTGTGTAGCCAGACACCGATCTCTTGGTTTCAACCTGCCATGTAGCCAGACACTGATCTCTTGGTTTCAACCTGCTGTGTAGCCAGATACCGATCTCTTGGTTTCAACCTGCCATGTAGCCAGACACCGATCTCTTGGTTTCAACCTGCCATGTAGCCAGACACCGATCTCTTGGTTTCAACCTGCCGTGTAGCCAGACACCGATCTCTTGGTTTCAACCTGCCGTGTAGCCAGACACCGATCTCTTGGTTTCAACCTGCCATGTAGCCAGACACCGATCTCTTGGTTTCAACCTGCTGTATAGCGTAAACCTTTTCCTAGTCACGCTCAGAACTAATCTAGGAATCCAGATTGAGCTTTAATTCTAAAATTATTGGTCATTATTTGCCTGGAGAGAGTATGTAAAATTACTGATGGACTAGATGCATTCAGCTAGAATTTATTACTATTATTATTAGCACTGCGTCTTTCTACCTGTTCGGGTTATACGCACAGCTAGCATTTAAAACCTAGGTTACTGAACTAGAGTCTAGTGTACCAGTGCTTAGTTGGTTGGTTTAGGTGCATGCACACTGATTGGCTTGGTTGGTTTTGCAATTTGAATAGGTGTCCCACGCTGATATTGTCGCGCATAAAAAGGAAAACTGAAGTTTTACTGAACTGACAACGCTGATGGGGCTGTGATTGGCTCAGAGCTTGTCATGTGATTATGTTTCAGCGAACGTGTGAATCCACAGCAAGAGTGGAGTGGTTGAAATCATCGAGTGACACTACTGGAGTATCACAAACATTCAGAATTGGGTGCAGTGTTGAGCAAGACACAGAAGATGTCAGTTGAAATAATGTTTACTCTATGATTATTTTACCACTGCAAGACTATAATTGACGCCACAGTCAGACTGTCATGTTGGAGTTGATAATAAGTTTCACCAGATTGGTCTCTCTTCAAGCTTTAGACAAATTTGTCCAAAATTTTATATCGGTTTTTGTACATTGTTCTGATTGTTTATAAACTTTACACAATAAACTGGCTTAATGTATTTCACGTATGTATAATTTTAGTTTTATTATGAAATAGTTGTATTCTTCACAGTTTTGATTTGTGCTAAACTTATTTTTTTTATTTTGTAATGTCCTGATTCAGATACACTCAAAATATTTTCTGAACTCCTTGAAAAATATGTCTTCCTTCTTTCTGTTGATGACTGAAACCCTATCCTTAGTTCTGGTGATGACTGAAACCCTCTCCTTTGTTCTGGCGATGACTGAAACACTCTCCTTTGTTCTGGTGATGACTGAAACACTCTCCTTTGTTCTGGCGATGACTAAAACACTCTACTTTGTTCTGGTGATGACTGAAACACTCTCCTTTGTTCTGGCGATGACTAAAACACTCTCCTTTGTTCTGGTGATGACTGAAACACTCTCCTTTGTTCTGGCGATGACTGAAACACTCTCCTTTGTTCTGGTGATGACTGAAACACTCTCCTTTGTTCTGGCGATGACTAAAACACTCTACTTTGTTCTGGTGATGACTGAAACACTCTCCTTTGTTCTGGTGATGACTGAAACACTCTCCTTTGTTCTGGCGATGACTAAAACACTACTTTGTTCTGGTGATGACTGAAACACTCTCCTTTGTTCTGGTGATGACTAAAACACTCTCCTTTGTTCTGATGATGACTGAAACACTCTCCTTTGTTCTGGTGATGACTGAAACACTCTATATCCATTCACAATTTCAGACCACATGGTATAGTGGTTTTTGAATGAAAGAGTAACTAACACCAACTCTTTAGTCAAGTGGTCCAATTTTCATGAAAAAATAAGAGAGAATGAATATTGTTAATAAACTCAACTGCACTCACATACACACAAATAATAACACAAATAATAATCGACTTTGATCGTCAAGCTTGGCGAAAACATTTCAATAAAAGGGTTGTATAGGCTCTACCATTAAAAATACTATTTAAATAGGGGAGGGGGGGGAGATAATATTGTGACATAATATAAGGGTTGTTCACTAAATTGTGACGAGGAGTGAGAAGGAGGTTAAAAAAAGTTAGGGTGATCTAGAAAACCAGCCTCAGTAAGCCTGGCTAGGATTCGAACCATGATCTTCCGATCACAAGACTAGGCGAGGTTGACGTCTTAGTCCGTATGCCCACTGGTGCAGTCTACTGCACTTCCCGAGACTTAACACGTTCTTGCTCTGAGTATTTCAAACTTCCCGCCATTATTCAATAGTTTACTATTTGACCACTATGGTGTGTGGCGTGCTCTGCTGTCAACTGAGATTGTTTATTGGCTGCGTTGGTCACATCCAATGAGCTCTTTATAGGCCTTCTATTGGAGCGAGCGACACCATTTGCAATTATTAACCAAAACATGTAATATCATGTAATCATAATATTTCTTTATATATGTTGTGGGCGCCACCCTTAAACCTAAGATAAATAATATAAACACATAACCTAGCTCTACGGTGTCACGAAGACGCCTTTTCTCCGGACCACAGGGTGTGCAGGTTGTCAACTCACCTACAAGGTAGACAAAATCTTGAAATAATCTGAAAGGTAACCCTATACACTCATGCACCAATAATTTAAATGTACCTTAGGAACTAGGGATATACAATACATAGAAAAATAACAACTCAAATAAACATTAATTATGATTAGATACTATTCGAGGTTATCATTCAAACAAAAACCTAGCCTAGGATCCCTTGATAGATAACAGATTAATACCCATATTAAATCTTGTTTATTTTAAAACACAAGATCAATTAATAATATATTTAAAGTTCCACAGAAGGATTTAAATAGAAACATTCTTATATAATATATCAAAAATGTTCTCAACAATTGAAATAGTTTATTCTTATGTATTGTTATGTCACCCATTTTGAGAAAATAAACAGAACTCCTAATTGTATTTCAAAATAACTTATTCCCATTCCAGACAATTAGAAAAAGTTATGTTTCAAAGCCAGGACATAACAAAAACCTCTTTGGAACTACAACTCAAACAGGTTGCTGGGCAACCGGATAAATAAACAACATTAACAATAATAAGTAAAACAATCATAGATAAATTTACTAAAATTAACACTAGACAAGATCAGATGAATCAACTTTTAAATTAGCCGCTAGTAATCAGCCGTTACCGCAGAGGACAGATCAACTAAAAGAAAACCTTCAATAATTAGTTCCCAACCAGCTTCCTGAAATGTAGGTAGCGCTAACATTAAATATAGATATTTTCTCCGGCCAGAACCAAAGATAAACATAACAGGCAATAGGATTAAATATAATTATCATTGACCAATCAACTACTATGCTAGGTTTGCTTATTTATTGTAACTCAAATATTGGAATGAGGGACTGTCATATATTTATGAAGGTTAGACATTTTAGGAACCCATTTACCGTATCACATTCAATAAATTACATCGTAATATATTATAAATTCACATAAAATATTATAGCATGTGCAAATGTCTCACGGTCCATGGACCTATATGTGTAAAAGAGAGAAAAAATACCCTAAAGTTTCTCTCTTCCTCATAAATTGGTGTGCAGACGACACCTCTAAAATTGAAACCCTATATTGTAAATAAAAAAAATCTTCATATAATCAAATATTAATGAGGATGAAGGGTATTGTCATTTTATTGTAAAAGGGTGGAAATATTTAAAAAGGCATCTATCTATTTATTAACTTTATTTCCAGTGACGTCATAAAAGTACATAAAATAGATTATAAAAAATCATGGGCTTGCTCAGATTTAAAAATGAATACAATACCTTTGGTTCAAAACCAACATATACATTTAACAACAATAACAACTTACTATCTCAGGGTAGAGCTTAAAATAACAATAATTATGCATAAAATCGAACACGAGACTCTCTCAGGACCTCTGGGTCATGTTGGGAAAAAATATATACCTTTACTGTACCTAGTCAACAATGGACTCACCTTGCGTACAACAATACCGGCCTCCAAAGTCAGCATCCCTGGGAACTTTTGCAGGTGAGACATAGCTAAATAGGTAGTTGCTCTTTGAAAGATAACAATACAAAATACGAGAGATGATAGTTAAAAAAATGAATCTAAGAAATAAATGTACAACACAATGAAGGTGAATTGGAGAATATATATCTAAGTTTGGTCAAATTTAAACTTCAAATAGCCCTGCTTACTAGACTTCTGTTAAAATACAAAGTTAAAACTACATTATATATAATATGATTAATGTTAATATTATTCAGAGCGAACGCACTATCTTATTTGGTTTGGGTATACGTTATAACAAATGAAAATAAAATAAATATGTTTAGAGTCAGATATAAACGGATTTATTAAACAAGCAAATATTTAATAAAACAATTTGAAATCCTTAAATATATATAATATATACATTTATAGTCAATATCCTCAATGAGGTTGGTCGGTGAACGCTAAAACAATAAATACTAAATAAGGTCATAGCATTTTGTCAAAGTCATGATTCTGGCAAAAAATTTCATTTCCAGAGTCAATTGTTGAGACAGAATATTACGTTTAAAAGAAAATTCTACTGTTGGTGTATTAAGTTGAAATTATTCTTTGAATTTGGAGAAATACATTTTAAAAGGAAAATGAAGTCTAGTCGAAATTGTAGTAGAAAACAAATGATAAATCACGACTAAAATTTAGGTTGATATCACCTCATGTTAATGGAGTCTTGTAGTGTCTTCTGTGTTGAAAATGTTAGTGGATCAGACAAACTCACTTGTAAGTCATAGCCGTGGTCTGGAGGTAATTAAAGTTGTCCAAAGTCGTTGTACCATCTTTTGCTGTCGTTTGGAACACTTTTTTTTTTGTAATTGGCACTAATAAAACTTGTCATTATTCCTTTACTTTATTTCAATGAATTTATACAAGTCTGTTTCGTTTGGAATCCAAGATGCAAAACCTAGCTTCTTCTCACATCTCTCACCTCCCCCACTTCTAGTCTATTTCTTTTCTCCTTGTGTAGCGCAGCCATTATGATTCTCTTAAAAGACGCTAAAAATAGAATTACACCTGATCAGTATTGTTTTAAAATGTGAACGGAATATTTGGACAAAACCTCGATAAATAAATATATTTATTGTTCTGATAAAAGTATTGTTATTATTATCTGGTGTTTCCTTCGACGCAATGCAATGTCCGTTGAAAACAATAAGTTTAAAAATGAATACAACGAGAATTAATTAAATGTAGTATGACATCTAGCCGCATGGCGTGCTGGTCACGTGAAAATAAATAAACACTTTAGAATAAATTAAAACTAAACAAAAATATAAATTGACAGAATTAAAATTCTTACAATATGTCCATCCAGCTATGTTTGAAATATCACATGTCATAGCGCTTGGCCACAGACAAATAATAGAAACATACTCTAACCTCACGGGGTTTTAGCTGCACTCCTCTTGCCATCTTAAGTCCTTCAGGATTCAACACTGGGCCTCACTAGTGTCAGTGCTGTGTGATAATAGGACTGAGCGTAGTGATCCTAGTGTTGAAGGACACAAGCTGGCAAAAGGAGTGCAATGTTAACAGATATATATATATAAGTTTGAAAGAAAAAGCTCAGGACTACGGAAAATGTATTACGTCCAGTTTATACCTGTCTCAGGATAGATCCACAGAAGAAGAAGAAACTATAGTGAAATGGAAAATCTATTATGGCTTAAATGTGACATCTAGGCTACAAAGTTGTTAATTTGTTACACTTAAACAGGTTTTACAAATATATAAGGATTAAAGTTACATTCGAAAATAACCTTTTTAAGAAATTAGACCAAAAACACTTAATCAATTATTTTATGTAACAACAACCTTAGTTTTAGAATTTAACTTATTCTATTTTAAATTTTATCTTATTTATTGCCATTCTACTTTTTATTTTTTTGATCCAATTTTTACTACAAGATAATTTTAAGTATGAACAGAAGATATTTTTCATATGCTGTGTATACTGGCCTTTAATTGGCTAGTAGAGCTTCTTCTAACATATTCATTGGCTCACACATCTAAAGACCAAGGGTTGTCTATGCTCAACTCAATTGATAAAGCATTTAAAGTTAAATTGACATTGTGCACTATTCTATATGTATTAATTATTAATGTTATAATTGAAAATAATGTGTTTCATTTTCTTACCCACTACGTGTTTTGCATTATTCCCTATTAACTATATGTTATTCATTAATATAAGCCCAGGCTAAGCCTTTGTTAGATATAACCCTATTATTAGGATAGTTTAAAAAAAAAAATTCTAACCGGAGATGTGCTTGTGAGTGTTTCAAGTTTGGTCAAGAATCGAAATCTGCCAATAATTAAAAGTTCTGTAAAACAGACGGGAACGATTCACCCTTATTGGTACCAATTCAATAATTTTCACCATTGTCTAAGCTACTGCATGAGCAGCTACAACGAATGCTATCTTCAGGGCTGTGACTTGTGCGTTTTAACAGAACAGAACGAATGGATCTCCGGTGCGGTGGAATGATCGTCAATTGTCATCGCCACTAGTTGTCGAAGTGCGTGTGATGTGTCAACGTTGTGTACGTTGGAAATAAGTAGGTTATGTTTTCGTAAATAGCGAATGTTTGGTGCGAATACTTCACGATGGGCGTGGGATTACAACCTCTCGAATTCACAGATTGTTTGACGGATAGTCCGTACTTCAGGGAGAAACTTCACGCACACGAGAAAGAACTCGAAAAAACAAGTCAACAAATCAAAGGGTTAATCAAGGAAGTGAAGGATCTTCTCAATGCAGCGAAAAGTAAGGAAACACAAATCTTTATAGTTTTATTTTTCCCATATACATAAGTTGTATTTTATGGGAACAAATAAAACCTTTGAAAACACTTTAATACCCCGATATCACGTACAAATAATATTAGGCCTAATTATTTTAATGAACTTGATTCGACACCTCCAATGCGTACAGCTAGTTCATAAAACATTAACAGGTGTCTCTTTTAGTTGTCGATGGTATTTCTCCCTCTCCCCTAATTAATATGTTACTGAATGAATTTGGATGGTATCGTTTGGAAGTGGGCGTCTCTCACGTGTTTTTTAATCACATTATAAATATTTTAGTGTGTCACGCCCATCTTATATTATGCTTACCAGGCGACCAGATTAAGTGCGATATTGGACAATGGTAAATACACTCACTACACGTTAAAAATGGGTTTGTGTAAAATTGCGATTAAAATGACGGGTCTGAGATGCTCGTTGTCTTAATTAACATACACACTTTTTAACGCAAAATACTAAAATTATCATTTATTTATTTATTTTGGAACCTATAGGTAGGCTACCTAAAACATTTTATGTCCTGTCAGAATTTTAGTTTGACATTTATCTTTGATGCATGAAATGAAACTATAGGTACCCTCTGATCCGTGAATGACCTTGAATAATTATATAACCTCCGTGGCGATTACCTAGGACCTCTCTGAATTAGAATTATATTGTGTAAGTACACTTGTGTACAATCCAATTTTCATAGAAAGGGTCTTCTTTGACAGCTAGAGAAGCTCTTACACTCATACTAATAAAGGGAATTAGTACAAAACACGTCAAGTATGCTACCAAATAAAAATATATAAGGCCCTTCAAAGAGTAGATCTTAATGATGTTGGACCTAGAGATAGATGTTGGGAGGGGATGTTGGTACTAGGTCCAATACGACCGACACTAGAGCTGGATGTTGGGGGGATGCTGGTACTAGGTCCACTACGACCGGCGCTAGAGCTGGATGTTGGTTGGAGATAGTGACTAGGTCAAATATGAGCCACACTAGAGCTGGATGTTGGGAGGGGATGTTGGTACTAGGTCCAATACGACCCACACTAGAGCTGGATGTTGGGGGGATGTTGGTACTAGGTCCAATACACCCACACTAGAGCTGGAGTTGGGGATGCTGGTACTACTCCACTACGACGCGCTAGAGCTGATGTTGGGAGGGGATGTTGGTACTAGGTCCAATACGACCCACACTAGAGCTGGATGTTGGGGGGATGTTGGTACTAGCTCCACTACGACCCATACTAGAGCTGGATGTTGGGAGGGGATGTTGGTACTAGGTCCAATACGACCCACACTAGAGCTGGATGTTGGGAGGGATGCTGGTACTAGCTCCACTACGACCCACACTAGAGCTGGATGTTGGAAGGGATGATGGTACTAGCTCCACTACGACCGACAATAGAGCCGGATGTTGGGAGGGAATGTTGGTACTAGGTCCAATACGACCCACACTAGAGCTGGATGTTGGGAGGGGAGGTTGGTACTAAGTCCAATACGACCCACATTAGAGCTGGATGTTGGGGGGATGCTGGTACTAGCTCCACTACGACCCACACTAGAGCTGGATGTTGGGAGGGGATGTTGGTACTACCTCCACTACGACCGACACTAGAGCTGGATGTTGGTTGGTGATAGTGACTAGGTCAAATATGACCACACTAGAGCTGGATGTTGGGAGGGGATGTTGGTACTATCTCCACTACGACCGGCACTAGAGCTGGATGTTGGGAGGGGATGTTAGTACTACCTCCACTACGACCGACACTAGAGCCGGATGTTGGTTGGTGATAGTGACTAGGTCAAATATGAGCCACACTAGAGCTGGATGTTGGGAGGGGATGTTAGTACTACCTCCACTACGACCGACACTAGAGCCGGATGTTGGTACTATGTCCAATACGACCGGCACTAGAGCTGGATGTTGAGTACTAGGTTCAATACGAACTACACTAGAGCTGGATGCTGGAAGGAGATGTTGGTACTATATTATTAGACCCACACTTGAGCTGGATGTTGGGAGCAGATGTTGGCAGAATGATGGATGGAATGTGACCTGCACAAAGACTGCACTATCTTATCAATGTTATCTCGTGGCTGATAGCGTTATTGTTGTAGTCTTGACTGACTCAAATAGATAAAATGACATGTACAATACTCTAGTCCACACTAGGTAATATACTAAATTACAGGCGTATATGTTTGGTTTCTGGCCCTATGATGCTTCATCTCTCTGAGTTATATTAGTGATATATAGCTATTGCAGTCTAATAGAAGCCTATCCCTCCAGAATTGTACTGAAACCTTGTTTTGCGGATTTGTCCTGTAGATCTGTATTGAAACCCAGCCCTGCAGATCTGTATTGAAACCCAGTCCTGCAGATCTTTGTTGAAACCTAGTCCTACAGATCTGTATTGAAACCCAGTCCTGCAGATCTTTGTTGAAACCTAGCCCTGCAGATCTGTGTTGAAACCCAGCCCTGCAGATCTATATTGAAACCCAGTCCTGCAGATCTTTGTTGAAACCTAGTCCTACAGATCTTTGTTGAAACCTAGTCCTACAGATCTTTGTTGAAACCTAGTCCTACAGATCTGTATTTAAACCCAGTCCTACAGATCTGTATTGAAAACTAGCCCTGTAGGTCTGTCTTGAAATCTACAGATGTGTTGAAACCTAGTCCTGTAGGTCTGTATTGAAACCTAGCCCTGTAGGTCTGTATTGAAACCTAGCCCTGCAGGTCTGTATTGAAACCTGCAGATGTGTTGAAACCTAGCCCTGTAAGTCTGTATTGAAACCTAGCCCTGTAGGTCTGTCTTGAAATCTACAGATGTGTTGAAACCTAGCCCTGTAGGTCTGTATTGAAACCTACAGATGTGTTGAAACCTAGCCCTGTAGGTTGTATTGAAACCTAGTCCTGTAGGTCTGTATTGAAACCTGCAGATGTGTTGAAACCGAGCCCTGTAGGTCTGTATTGAAACCTAGTCCTGTAGGTCTGTATTGAAACCTAGCCCTGTAGGTCTGTATTGAAACCTAGCCCTGCAGGTCTGTTGTGCCGTGTTGCAGGGACAGTGACAAGGGACGTGACTGACATAACTAGTGACGACCCAAGTGGTAGCCATAGACCTATTTTAAATTAGAGCAACACTATATACATGTCTGAACAAACAAGTTAGTCCATATAGTGAGTGACTTGTATACAAGTGCAATCTGTGATCTAGCGATGTCTCAGCCTCGTCTTGGTGGATAAGCAACTGCTGATACACATCTGGAGATATCCTGGTCTGGGCCGGGTTCGTTTACATTAGTTCCATTTTGTGTATTTATCGAACATTAAACACAGGGCGAGCTGAAGAGCTGTCACAATCTGGCTTGATCTTTGTATGACGCCACCAAACACTTCTATACAAAGGCACAAACCCCCTCTATACAAAGGCACAAACCCCCTCTGTACGACGCCACCAAACACTTCTATATGAAAGCACAAACCCCCTCTGTACGACGCCACCAAACACTTCTATATGAAGGCACAAACCCCCCTCTGTACGACGCCACCAAACACTTCTATATGAAGGCACAAACCCCCTCTGTACGACGCCACCAAACACTTCTATACAAAGGCACAAACCCCTCTATACAAAGGCACAAACCCCCTCTGTACGACGCCACCAAACACTTCTATATGAAGGCACAAACCCCCTCTGTACGACGCCACCAAACACTTCTATATGAAGGCACAAACCCCCTCTGTACGACGCCACCAAACACTTCTATATGAAGGCACAAACCCCCTCTGTACGACGCCACCAAACACTTCTATACAAAGGCACAAACCCCCTCTATACAAAGGCACAAACCCCCTCTGTACGACGCCACCAAACACTTCTATACAAAGGCACAAACCCCCTCTATACAAAGGCACAAACCCCCTCTGTACGACGCCACCAAACACTTCTATATGAAGGCACAAACCCCCTCTGTACGACGCCACCAAACACTTCTATATGAAGGCACAAACCCCCTCTGTACGACGCCACCAAACACTTCTATACAAAGGCACAAACCCCCTCTATACAAAGGCACAAACCCCCTCTGTACGACGCCACCAAACACTTCTATACAAAGGCACAAACCCCCTCTATACAAAGGCACAAACCCCCTCTGTACGACGCCACCAAACACTTCTATATGAAGGCACAAACCCCCTCTGTACGACGCCACCAAACACTTCTATATGAAGGCACAAACCCCCTCTGTACGACGCCACCAAACACTTCTATACAAAGCCACAAACCCCTCTATACAAAGGCACAAACCCCCTCTGTACGACGCCACCAAACACTTATATACAAAGGCACAAACCCCTCTGTACGACGCCACCAAACACTTCTATATAAAGAACAAACCCCTCTTATAAGTATTTAACGTAAACCGAATCATAATCTGAGCACACAAGAATGTCTAAGAGATAGAGCGAAAGGGTTTGGGACCGACGGCTTTACTTCCTATCCGAAGGAAGCTGTGCTACGGATTTTTATTGCTCAAGAATATCTCACATTTGGGATGATAATATTGTACATATGGGCTACATCACTCATAGCCCAGTAGTGGAAAGATCAGCCAGTACTAATGTACTGTCGTCCAAGGAACGTCCGAATGTACTAATAGTACATCCTTTTCGTGGAGGTTCTTTCTATGTCCCAATGAGATGAGGTGGTGGTGCCTAACTTAAGCCTAACCAACCAAACCCTTTCGGGTAAGATTACCAGATTACCAAAAGTACCAGCTGGGAATCGAACCCGGGACCTCAAAAGTGGTGGCGAGGGGCCGAGGCCAGTTCACTCACGGATGTTGTGTAGTCCGCAGCTAAGCACACACGGAAGTGGTAGAACTACAGTAGTACTAATTCGAGCTCAGTCCGAGTCTGTCTACTGAGCTAAGATTCCCGCGTTCGATTACCGGCATGACCCAAAAATTTATCATTTCCAAGATGTGGGTTTCCCCTTTCACAGTGATCAATTAACGGCCGGAAAGCTGGATGTTGTGTCTGTTCTCTCTATATTTAAGTTTTTTTAAGCATCGCGTCATACTATCCGTTCGGGCTATACGCTAATGGTTTCAGGGATTAGGAAGCTTATATTTTGAGGAATTTCACCCACATCAGCTGAGATAGAGAGAGCGAGAGCGAGAGTGTGTGGAAAAACATTTCGGAAAGACCACCCTCAGTACACCCGACTGAGACTCGAACCTCGATCTTCCCGTCATTTGAAGCGAGAGTACTGCGAGAATAGCGCTCTAGACCATGCGGCCACCGAAGCGAGTTAGTTATGTCATGAGCTTATATAATCAATGGGCTCAGAAAGTGCACGATAAATATCTCAAATAAATGAACTACAGTAGCCCTAGGTTAGAGTGGATCCAAGGACAATTGGGCTTTCTAGAACACTAGCCGACAACTGGGCTCTTTAGAACACTAACTAACAACTGGGCTCTTTAGAACACTAGCTGACAACTGGGCTCTTTAGAACACTAGCTGACAACTGGGCTCTTTAGAACACTAGCTGACAACTGGGCTCTTTAGAACACTAGCTAACAACTGGGCTCTCTAGAACATTAGCTGACAACTGGGCTCTCTAGAACACTAGCTGACAACAGGGCTCTTTAGAACACTAGCTGACAACTGGGCTCTTTAGAACATTATCTGACAACTGGGCTCTCTAGAACACTAGCTGACAACTAGGCTCTCTAGAACACTAGCCGACAACTAGGCTTTCTAGAACACTAGCCGACAACTGGGCTCTCTAGAACACTAGCCGACAACTGGGCTCTCTAGAACACTAGCTGACAACTGGCCTCTTTAGAACACTAGCCGACAACTGGGCTCTCTAAAACACTAGCCGACAACTGGGCTCTCTAGAACACTAGCCGACAACTGGGCTCTCTAGAACACTAGCCGACAACTGGGCTCTCTAAAACACTAGCCGACAACGGGCCTCTCTAGAACACTAGCCGACAACTGGGCTCTCTAGAACACTAGCCGACAACTGGGCTCTCTAGAACACTAGCCGACAACTGGGCTCTCTAGAACACTAGCCGACAACTGGGCTCTCTAGAACACTAGCCGACAACTAGGCTTCTAGAACACTAGCCGACAACTAGGCTTTCTAGAACACTAGCTAACAACTGGGCTCTCTAGAACACAAGCTGACAACTGGGCTCTCTAGTCACTAGCCGACAACTGGGCTCTCTAGAACACTAGCCGACAACTGGGCTCTCTAGAACACTAGCCGACAGCTGGGCTCTCTAGAACACTAGCCGATAACTAGGCTTTCTAGAACACTAGCCGATAACTAGGCTTTCTAGAACACTAGCCGACAACTGGGCTCTCTAGAACACTAGCTGACAACTAGGCTTTCTAGAACACTAGCCGACAACTGGGCTCTCTAGAACACAAGCTGACAACTGGGCTCTCTAGAACACTAGCCGACAACTGGGCTCTCTAGAACACTAGCCGACAACTGGGCTCTCTAGAACACTAGCCGACAACTGGGCTCTCTAGAACACTAGCCGACAACTGGGCTCTCTAGAACACTAGCCGACACCTGGGCTCTTTAGAACACTAGCTAACAACTGGGCTCTTTAGAACACTAGCCGACAACTAGGCTCTCTAGAACACTAGCCGACAACTGGGCTCTCTAGAACACTAGCCGACACCTGGGCTCTTTAGAACACTAGCTAACAACTGGGCTCTCTAGAACACAAGCTGACAACTGGGCTCTCTAGAACACTATTAAACAACTGGGCTCTCTAGAACACAAGCTGACAACTGGGCTCTCTAGAACACTAGCCGACAACTGGGCTCTCTAGAACACTAGCCGACAACTGGGCTCTCTAGAACACTAGCCGACAACTGGGCTCTCTAGAACACTAGCCGACAACTGGCCTCTCTAGAACACTAGCCGACAACTAGGCTCTCTAGAACACTAGCCGACAACTGGGCTCTCTAGAACACTAGCCGACAACTGGGCTCTCTAGAACACTAGCCGACAACTGGGCTCTCTAGAACACTAGCCGACAACTGGGCTCTCTAGAACACTAGCAGACAACTGGGCTCTCTAGAACACTAGCAGACAACTGGGCTCTCTAGAACACTAGCTGACAAGGACGACTGACCTACATCACACCAGCCTGTAATATTGTCCTCAAATTCTCCCGGACCACTAATCCACGCGGACGGTAGTGACCGGAAGTGACGACTGACTCTCCCAGTGAGCGAGTTGGGAACTATTGTTCACACCAATTCTCTTAATTAACAACATCCAAGTACACTCTCTGTCGTGATACAAACAATTCTAGAGCTGTGAACATTTCAACCAAGTTTCACGGTAGAACTGTTCACAGCTCTAGAATTGTTTGGTCAGCTTCGCACTAGTTAGTCAGCCCACCTTGGGGTGTGCAGGGTATATACCCTTTGGGGTCAGCCCACTTTGGGGTGTGGAGGGTATATACCCTTTGTCTGCCCACCTTGGGGTGTGCAGGTTAGATACCCTTTGTCTGCCCACCTTGGGGTGTGCAGGTTATATACCCTTTGTCTGCCCACCTTGGGGTGTGCAGGTTATATACCCTTTGTCTGCCCACCCTGGTGTGTACAGGTTATATACCCTTTGTCTGCCCACCCTGGTGTGTGCAGGTTATATACCCTTTGTCTGCCCACCCTGGTGTGTGCAGGGTATATACCCTTTGTCTGCCCACCTTGGTGTGTGCAGGGTATATATACACTTTGTCAACCCACTTTGGGGCGTGCAGGGTATATACAATTTTTCAGCTCACTTTGGGGTGTGCAGGGTATACACTTTGTCTGCACACCTTGGAGTGTGTTAGCGACGTACACTTTGTTACAGAAGGAGGTGGTTTGTCCCAGTCTTGTCCAACTCACACCTGTATCAGTCACAGAAGGAGGTGGTTTGTCCCAGTCTTGTCCAACTCACACCTGTATCAGTCACAGAAGGAGGTGGTTTGTCCCAGTCTTGTCCAACTCACACCTGTATCAGTCACAGAAGGAGGTGGTTTGTCCCAGTCTTGTCCAACTCACACCTGTATCAGTCACAGAAGGAAGTGGTTTGTCCCAGTCTTGTCCAACTCACACCTGTATCAGTCATAGAAGGAGGTAGTTTGTCCCAGTCTTGTCCAACTCACACCTGTATCAGTCATAGAAGGAGGTGGTTTGTCCCAGTCTTGTCCAACTCACACCTGTATCAGTCATAGAAGGAGGTGGTTTGTCCCAGTCTTGTCCAACTCACACCTGTATCAGTCACAGAAAGAGGTAGTTTGTCCCAGTCTTGTCCAACTCACACCTGTATCAGTCACAGAAGGAAGTGGTTTGTCCCAGTCTTGTCCAACTCACACCTGTATCAGTCATAGAAGGAAGTGGTTTGTCCCAGTCTTGTCCAACTCACACCTGTATCAGTCATAGAAGGAGGTGGTTTGTCCCAGTCTTGTCCAACTCACACCTGTATCAGTACCAGAAGGAGGTGGTTTGTCCCAGTCTTATCCAACTCACACCTGTATCAGTCACAGAAGGAGGTGGTTTGTTCCAGACTTGTCCCGCGCCCAGCGCACCCTGTCCAACTCCCTGGTCAAGTTTAACTTCGAGTGTATCGGGACCAACCTCACGGACGACGAGGTCAGCATCTCTGTCTCTCTCAAGGAGTTCGGACGGCTCATCGCCAACATTGAGGACCAGCGAGACATGATGGTGAGTACAGCTAGCTCCTAGCGCGGTGAGTACAGCTAGCTCCTAGCGCGGTGAGTACAGCTAACTCCTAGCGTGGTGAGTACAGCTAGTTCCTAGCGTGGTGAGTACAGCTAGTTCCTAGCGTGGTGAGTACAGCTAGTTCCTAGCGTGGTGAGTACAGCTAGTTCCTCTACCTCACCCGATAATTCCACTTGTAGACGTAAAGCATGTTTCATTTGTTCCAGCTGGACCGAGCTTATGATCAGATCATCCTACCCCTGGAGAACTTCCGTAAGGAGCATATCGGCGGCGTCAAGGTAGGTCTGCGACGTGGACAGGAACTACTGACAGTGTGTGTGTTGACAGGAACTACTGACAGTGTTGTGTTGACAGAAACTACTGACAGTGTTGTGTTGGATGGAACTACTGACAGTGTTGTGTTGACAGGAACTACTGACAGTGTGTGTGTTGACAGGAACTATTGACATTGTTGTGTTGACAGGAACTACTGACAGTGTTGTGTTGACAGGAACTACTGACAGTGTTGTGTTGACAGGAACTACTGACAGTGTTGTGTTGGATGGAACTACTGACAGTGTTGTGTTGACAGGAACTACTGACAGTGTTGTGTTGACAGGAACTACTGACAGTGTTGTGTTGGATGGAACTACTGACAGTGTTGTGTTGACAGGAACTACTGACAGTGTTGTTGTGTTGACAGGAACTACTGACAGTGTTGTTGTGTTGACAGGAACTACTGACAGTGTTGTGTTGACAGGAACTACTGACAGTGTTGTTGTGTTGACAGGAACTACTGACAGTGTTGTTGTGTTGACAGAAACTACTGACAGTGTTGTTGTGTTTACAGGAAGGGAAGAAGAAGTTCGAAAAGCAGACAGCTAAGTTCTGTCTGAGTCAGGAGCGGTACCTGGGGCTATCCACCAAGAAACAAGACACTGTGCTCAAAGAGGTCAGTCACTGTTCAATACCGACACGTGGGTCCCACACACCTTGGAGCTGGGCCAGAATATGTCCCGCCTAGTGAAAGATTCAACATCTCTTGTCTGTACCATATTCTGGCAGGCTGCCCTCTCCATTGGTATGTTGTCTCTTGACTAACTCTTATCTCCTGCATGGCTCTGTCTCTTTGTTCCTTGCTGCAGGGAATCACACTGTTGTTGCCAGATATGACCCTTTGTTACTTGCTGAGGGGATCACACTGTTGTTGCTAGATATGACCCTTTGTTCCTTGCTGCAGGGGATCACACTGTTGTTGCTAGTTATGACCTTTTGTTCCTTGCTGCAGGGGATCACACTGTTGTTGCTATATATGACCCTTTGTTCCTTGCTGCAGGGGATCACACTGTTGTTGCTATATATGACCCTTTGTTCCTTGCTGCAGGGGATCACACTGTTGTTGCTAGTTATGACCTTTTGTTCCTTGCTGCAGGGGATCACACTGTTGTTGCTATATATGACCCTTTGTTCCTTGCTGCAGGGGATCACACTGTTGTTGCTAGTTATGACCTTTTGTTCCTTGCTGCAGGGGATCACACTGTTGTTGCTATATATGACCCTTTGTTCCTTGCTGCAGGGGATCACACTGTTTTGCTAGTTATGACCTTTTGTTCCTTGCTGCAGGGGATCACACTGTTGTTGCCAGATATGACCCTTTGTTCCTTGCTGCAGGGGATCACACTGTTGTTGCTAGATATGACCCTTTGTTCCTTGCTGCAGGCGATCACACTGTTGTTGATAGTTATGACCATTTGTTCCTTAATGCAGGGGATCACAATTGTTGCTAGTTATGACCCTTTGTTCCTTCCTGCAGGGGATCACACTGTTGTTGCTAGATATGACCCTTTGTTCCTTGCTGCAGGGGATCACACTGTTGTTGCTAGTTATGACCTTTTGTTCCTTGCTGCAGGGGATCACACTGTTGTTGCTAGATATGACCCTTTGTTCCTTGCTGCAGGGGATCACACTGTCGTTGCTAGATATGACCCTTTGTTCCTTGCTGCAGGGGATCACACTGTTGTTGCTAGATATGACCCTTTGTTCCTTGCTGCAGGGATCACACTGTTGTTGCTAGATATGACCCTTTGTTCCTTGCTGCAGGGGATCACACTGTTGTTGCTAGTTATGACCTTTTGTTCCTTGCTGCAGGGGATCACACTGTTGTTGCTAGTTATGACCCTTTGTTCCTTGCTGCAGGGGATCACACTGTTGTTGCTAGATATGACCCTTTGTTCCTTGCTGCAGGGGATCACACTGTTGTTGATAGTTATGACCCTTTGTTCCTTGCTGCAGGGGATCACACTGTTGTTGCTAGTTATGACCTTTTGTTCCTTGCTGCAGGGATCACACAGTTGTTGCTAGATATGACCCTTTGTTCCTTGCTGCAGGGGATCACACTGTTGTTGCTAGATATGACCTTTTGTTCCTTGCTGCAGGGGATCACACTGTTGTTGATAGTTATGACCCTTTGTTCCTTGCTGCAGGGGATCACACTGTTGTTGCCAGATATGACCCTTTGTTACTTGCTGAGGGATCACACTGTTGTTGCTAGATATGACCCTTTGTTCCTTGCTGCAGGGGATCACACTGTTGTTGCTAGATATGACCCTTTGTTCCTTGCTGCAGGGGATCACACTGTTGTTGATAGTTATGACCCTTTGTTCCTTGCTGCAGGGGATCACACTGTTGTTGATAGTTATGACCCTTTGTTCCTTGCTGCAGGGATCACACTGTTGTTTATAGTTATGACCCTTTGTTCCTTGCTGCAGGGGATCACACTGTTGTTGATAGTTATGACCCTTTGTTCCTTGCTGCAGGGGATCACACTGTTGTTGATAGTTATGGCCCTTTGTTCCTTGCTGCAGGGGATCACACTGTTGTTGATAGTTATGACCCTTTGTTCCTTGCTGCAGGGGATCACACTGTTGTTTATAGTTATGACCCTTTGTTACTTGCTGAGGGGATCACACTGTTGTTGCTAGATATGACCCTTTGTTCCTTGCTGCAGGGGATCACACTGTTGTTGCTAGATATGACCCTTTGTTCCTTGCTGCAGGGGATCACACTGTTGTTGATAGTTATGACCCTTTGTTCCTTGCTGCAGGGGATCACACTGTTGTTGATAGTTATGACCCTTTGTTCCTTGCTGCAGGGGATCACACTGTTGTTGCTAGATATGACCCTTTGTTCCTTGCTGCAGGGGATCACACTGTTGTTGATAGTTATGACCCTTTGTTCCTTGCTGCAGGGGATCACACTGTTGTTGATAGTTATGACCCTTTGTTCCTTGCTGCAGGGGATCACACTGTTGTTGATAGTTATGACCCTTTGTTCCTTGCTGCAGGGGATCACACTGTTGTTTATAGTTATGACCCTTTGTTCCTTGCTGCAGGGGATCACACTGTTGTTGATAGTTATGACCCTTTGTTCCTTGCTGCAGGGGATCACACTGTTGTTGATAGTTATGGCCCTTTGTTCCTTGCTGCAGGGGATCACACTGTTGTTGATAGTTATGACCCTTTGTTCCTTGCTGCAGGGGATCACACTGTTGTTTATAGTTATGACCCTTTGTTACTTGCTGAGGGGATCACACTGTTGTTGCTAGATATGACCCTTTGTTCCTTGCTGCAGGGGATCACACTGTTGTTGCTAGATATGACCCTTTGTTCCTTGCTGCAGGGGATCACACTGTTGTTGATAGTTATGACCCTTTGTTCCTTGCTGCAGGGGATCACACTGTTGTTGATAGTTATGACCCTTTGTTCCTTGCTGCAGGGGATCACACTGTTGTTGCTAGATATGACCCTTTGTTCCTTGCTGCAGGGGATCACACTGTTGTTGATAGTTATGACCCTTTGTTCCTTGCTGCAGGGGATCACACTGTTGTTGATAGTTATGACCCTTTGTTCCTTGCTGCAGGGGATCACACTGTTGTTGATAGTTATGACCCTTTGTTCCTTGCTGCAGGGGATCACACTGTTGTTGATAGTTATGACCCTTTGTTCCTTGCTGCAGGGGATCACACTGTTGTTGATAGTTATGACCCTTTGTTCCTTGCTGCAGGGGATCACACTGTTGTTGATAGTTATGGCCCTTTGTTCCTTGCTGCAGGGGATCACACTGTTGTTGATAGTTATGACCCTTTGTTCCTTGCTGCAGGGGATCACACTGTTGTTGATAGTTATGACCCTTTGTTCCTTGCTGCAGGGGATCACACTGTTGTTGCTAGATATGACCCTTTGTTCCTTGCTGCAGGGGATCACACTGTTGTTGATAGTTATGACCCTTTGTTCCTTGCTGCAGGGGATCACACTGTTGTTGATAGTTATGACCCTTTGTTCCTTGCTGCAGGGGATCACACTGTTGTTGATAGTTATGACCCTTTGTTCCTTGCTGCAGGGGATCACACTGTTGTTGATAGTTATGACCCTTTGTTCCTTGCTGCAGGGGATCACACTGTTGTTGATAGTTATGACCCTTTGTTCCTTGCTGAGGGGATCACACTGTTGTTGCTAGATATGACCCTTTGTTACTTGCTGCAGGGGATCACACTGTTGTTGATAGTTATGACCCTTTGTTCCTTGCTGCATGGGATCATTATGTTACTGTTAATAAAACTCAGTCCATCTCTTCAAACCAAAGCCTATGTTGTATGGCTCAATGAAACGCCTGCTGGTTTGTGAATACTCTCCCGTCATAGAGTAGTGTGTGAAGGGTTGCGTGCCTCGTGACGTCACAGCACGGCAGCTGGTCGCGACGTCTCCAGCACCTTGCTCGTCAACTATTGATCTGTGCCACGTGCGTGCGCGGGGAAGGACCGGTTCCTCCACTCCCCTTGCGCAGCCACCCTCACGCCTACACAACCCCCTCGTCACCGAGAGCTTTTCATCCCTAAACTGCTGTCCCAAGACACTCTTGTTATGCTAGGTAAGAAGTGGTTCAACCCATGTCTGGACTAGTAGACATGTCAGGTGTTGTCTGTTGTGTGTCTGCAGGCGGACGCGACAGTCGTGATGGAACACCGCCACTTCGTGCAGGCCAGTCTTCAGTATGTGTTCTTACTGCAGGAAGTTCAGGAGAGGAAGAAGTTTGAATTTGTGGAAACTGTGAGTACATGTTGTTACATGTCATGTTACATTCAGTCAGGGGGACATGTCATGGTGCATCCAGTCAGGAGGACATGTCATGGTGCATCCAGTCAGGGGGACATGTCATGGTGCATCCAGTCAGGAGGACATGTCATGGTACATCCAGTCAGGGGGACATGTCATGGTGCATCCAGTCAGGGGGACATGTCATGGTGCATCCAGTCAGGGGGACATGTCATGGTACATCCAGTCAGGGGGACATGTCATGGTGCATTCAGTCAGGGGGACATGTCATGGTGCATCTAGTCAGGGGGACATGTCATGGTGCATCCAGTCAGGGGGACATGTCATGGTGCATCCAGTCAGGGGGACATGTCATGGTGCATCCAGTCAGGAGGACATGTCATGGTACATCCAGTCAGGGGGACATGTCATGGTGCATCCAGTCAGGGGGACATGTCATGGTGCATCCAGTCAGGGGGACATGTCATGGTACATCCAGTCAGGGGGACATGTCATGGTGCATTCAGTCAGGGGGACATGTCATGGTGCATCTAGTCAGGGGGACATGTCATGGTACATCTAGTCAGGGGGACATGTCATGGTACATCTAGTCAGGGGACATGTCATGGTGCATCCAGTCAGGGGGACATGTCATGGTGCATCCAGTCAGGGGGACATGTCATGGTGCATCCAGTCAGGGGGACATGTCATGGTGCATTCAGTCAGGGGGACATGTCATGGTGCATTCAGTCAGGGGGACATGTCATGGTGCATCCAGTCAGGGGGACATGTCATGGTGCATCCAGTCAGGGGGACATGTCATGGTGCATTCAGCCAGGGGGACATGTCATGGTACATCCAGTCAGGGGGACATGTCATGGTGCATCCAGTTAGGGGGACATGTCATGGTGCATCCAGTCAGGAGGACATGTCATGGTGCATCCAGTCAGGAGGACATGTCATGGTACATCCAGTCAGGGGGACATGTCATGTTGCATCCAGTCAGGGGGACATGTCATGGTGCATTCAATCAGGAGGACATGTCATGGTGCATTCAGTCAGGGGGACATGTCATGGTACATCCAGTCAGGGGGACATGTCATGGTGCATCCAGTCAGGGGGACATGTCATGGTGCATCCAGTTAGGGGGACATGTCATGGTGCATTCAGTCAGGGGACATGTCATGGTACATCCAGTCAGGAGGACATGTCATGCCAGGCCTCCACCGTGGTTCGGATTCCACGTTAAACTGTAGGTCCTCCATTTCATCTCACAATCACCCTACCATTACACATTAGCGTAAGTGCGTATAACCCGAACGGGTAGTAAGACGCGGTGCTAATAATAATAAGGACATGTCATGGTACATCCAGTCAGGGGGACATGTCATGGTGCATCCAGTCAGGGGGACATGTCATGGTGCATCCAGTCAGGGGGACATGTCATGGTGCATCCAGTCAGGGGGGCATGTCATGGTGCATCCAGTCAGGGGGACATGTCATGGTGCATTCAGTCAGGGGGACATGTCATGGTACATCCAGTCAGGAGGACATGTCATGGTACATCCAGTCAGGGCGACATGTCATGGTGCATCCAGTCAGGGGGACATGTCATGGTGCATCCAGTCAGGGGGGCATGTCATGGTGCATCCAGTCAGGAGGACATGTCATGGTACATCCAGTCAGGAGGACATGTCATGGTACATCCAGTCAGGGGGACATGTCATGGTACATCCAGTCAGGGGGACATGTCATGGTGCATTCAGTCAGGGAGACATGTCATGGTACATCCAGTCAGGGGGACATGTCATGGTACATCCAGTCAGGGGGACATGTCATGGTGCATCCAGTCAGGGGGATATGTCATGGTGCATCCAGTCAGGGGGACATGTCATGGTGCATCCAGTCAGGGGGACATGTCATGGTGCATCCAGTCAGGAGGACATGTCATGGTACATCCAGTCAGGGGGACATGTCATGGTGCATCCAGTCAGGGGGACATGTCATGGTGCATTCAGTCAGGGGGACATGTCATGGTACATCCAGTCAGGGGGACATGTCATGGTGCATCCAGTCAGGGGGCATGTCATGGTGCATCCAGTCAGGGGGACATGTCATGGTGCATCCAGTCAGGGGGACATGTCATGGTGCATTCAGTCAGGAGGACATGTCATGGTGCATTCAGTCAGGGGGACATCTCATGGTACATCCAGTCAGGAGGACATGTCATGGTGCATTAAGTCAGGGGGACATGTCATGGTGCATTCAGTCAGGGGGACATGTCATGGTGCATCCAGTCAGGGGGACATATCATGGTGCATCCAGTCAGGGGGACATGTCATGGTGCATTCAGTCAGGGGGACATGTCATGGTGCATCCAGTTAGGGGGACATGTCATGGTGCATTCAGTCAGGGGGACATGTCATGGTACATCCAGTCAGGAGGACATGTCATGGTGCATCCAGTCAGGGGGACATGTCATGGTGCATTCAGTCAGGGGGACATGTCATGGTACATCCAGTCAGGGGGACATGTCATGGTACATCCAGTCAGGAAGACATGTTATAATATGTCATGATAGGGAAATAATCTTTAGTTTGGATATCTACATAATAGTTTTACAGTTGTGTAAATCTATAAAACACTTTGAAATGGTGTAGGTGTATATGTTGTCAAATGGGGCCATGTTTTGCTAACAAACCTTCCTCGGTCCATGTTGTCAGCTGCTGGGGTTCATGTATGGATGGCTAACCTTCTACCACCAAGGTCACGAGGTCGCCAACGAGTTCAAGCCGTACATGAGGGAACTTCAACTCAAGCTACAGAAGGTAAACAGTGTTATGTCCATCTACACAAGATGGAAGGGTCATTACAGTTGTGCTAGGTCAGTCCTTGAAGCTCGCTCGGCTCCGTGTATTGGATTGTTTCAGTCCACAATATTTTGGTTCTGGTGTTTGCGCCCACGGATGACACCTAGTTTAGGTAGGTAATACCAGCATCGGCTCTCATGTTGGACTGGATTTCTGTCTACAGTGGTTTAACATCCTGGTCGGGTGTAACGAGTTTTTCCCCCCTCTAAATAGTTTTTCATTCTCCACACAAATGTGGGTACATTTTTTATCAAATTCAACCGTCCTCATCCCTACCCAAGTATCATAATTAATGTGCATATAGTCAGAGTATGAACATGGTACCATAGATTTGAAATAGAAGGTTGAATGCAGTCAAATAGAACGCTAGCGTTTAAATGTTTGCTTTCTTTAGAAGTATTGTATTACCATGGGAACCAGTCTCTTACAGTGTTGCCTATGTTCATCTTGATCATTCCACATGGAGGTATATTTTGGCCGTTGCAGGTCTTATAGGATACCCTCACAACACACTTGGAACACATTCACAAGCGCAATCACGGGTAAGGGGGTATTAGTCACACGAACCCCTAAAGATTACCACGGCAAGAACACACACAAATGCCCGCTTTGGTGGTCTAAAGCGTCACACTTGCATATATTCTGGACTGTATATGACTGGGATACCAGGATTCAAATCCTGTTAGGGTGTTTTTCCTTAAATGGTTTTCAGCTCTACTTCCACACACATGTGGATACACTTCCTATACATTCTACCTTCTTATCCCTAACACATTGGTGTATTTATTACATACGAGTAGTGAGATGTGGTGATAAACCTCCGCACCCTCTTACCTGCCACAAAACACACACACACACACAAATGTACACTTAGCTTACCCTGAAAGCTGGCAAACTTACCTTGATTTGTTCTACTATGTTGCAGGTTATAAGATAGGCCCATAGCGTGTTCTATCAAGGTAAGACTGCAACCTTTCATTGTAAACAGAGTGTACATATTAGGGCACAGGAATGTGTGGCTCTGTCAACGAGAGACTGTCGGGCCGATGGTCGTCTGTCAAGTCGGCGTGGTTCTGATTAAGAGCGTTTAGTGAATCTAGCGCCTGATGATCCTGCACGGTGGCCGGGCAGCCAATTAGCAGGGCCACCACAAGGTCAGCGCTAACTGTGTTAACGAGCGACTAATCGGTCGAATGTGCGTCTGTATTTCAGTCCGCTATCAATGGACCTACTTGTGTCTGTGCGGAATATTTACCTCCATTTTAGTTTCCTCTTGCTCGTGTGAAATATTTTACATTTTCCAAGTGATGGTTGTGTGACGTGTCATCATTATAACAGATGAAATGTGGCGTGGTGTGATGTTCTTCACGAGATATTACAACGGATAGAATGCCGTTTTTGGTCGATGAAAATTGTGTTTTAGTTTTTCCATCAAACAAACTATTGATGTTTTTGCAATGTGAAAATCCATCGCTATCGTGCGCTGCATGTTTAGTTTAACTAGTTGCGGTATGAGGACAGTTGCAAAGTACGCGCAATGTTTGACGTGACTGGAATGTTCTCGTGGGTCAGCGACCAAGACACAGCAGTCGGGGAAGAAAAACATGCGCACGACGAGACGAACCAAGATGAGCATCACCACAGTAAAAAACATGAGGATCAGAAGGTTGAGGTCTGGCCCTGTTTCTTTGAAAATGGAACATAACAGGCTATATCAAAGTTTAATATTTTATACATGTAGTCCCCTGAAGGGTTGTTGATATGAATCGCTATAAGCTTGTAATGTTGCATTGTTTGTTGCAGACAAGGGATAACTTCAACGCAACCCGCGACATCACAGAGTCCTACATGAGGAAGATGCTAGAGGTGCGTCCCATGGTAAATACCTCACCCCTGCCTTGGTAACTCACTGTCCTAGTACACTGGCTCACTGTCCTACTACACTGGCTCACTGTCCTAGCAGCACTGGCTCACTGTCCTAGTAACACTGGCTCACTGTCCTAGTACACTGGCTCACTGTCCTAGTAGCACTGGCTCACTGCCCTAGTACACTGGCTCACTGTCCTAGCAGCACTGGCTCACTGTCCTAGTAACACTGGCTCACTGTCCTAGTAGCACTGGCTCACTGTCCTAGTAGCACTGGCTCACTGTCCTAGTACACTGGCTCACTGTCCTAGTACACTGGCTCACTGTCCTAGTACACTGGCTCACTGTCCTACTACACTGGCTCACTGTCCTACTACACTGGCTCACTGTCCTAGTACACTGGCTCACTGTCCTAGTAGCACTGGCTCACTGTCCTAGCAACACTGGCTCACTGTCCTACTACACTGGCTCACTGTCCTAGTAACACTGGCTCACTGTCCTAGTACACTGGCTCACTGTCCTAGTACACTGGCTCACTGTCCTAGTACACTGGCTCACTGTCCTAGTAGCACTGGCTCACTGTCCTAGCAACACTGGCTCACTGTCCTACTACACTGGCTCACTGTCCTAGTAACACTGGCTCACTGTCCTAGTACACTGGCTCACTGTCCTAGTACACTGGCTCACTGTCCTAGTACACTGGCTCACTGTCCTAGTAGTACTGGCTCACTGTCCTACTACACTGGCTCACTGTCCTAGTAGCACTGGCTCACTGTCCTACTACACTGGCTCACTGTACTAGTAGCACTGGCTCACTGTACTAGTAGCACTGGCTCACTGTCCTAGTAGCACTGGCTCACTGTCCTAGTACACTGGCTCACTGTCCTAGCAGCACTGGCTCATTGTCCTAGTAGCACTGGTCCACTGTCCTAGTAGGACTATCTCTAGTTATAACACTGTGGGCTTGTTACAGAAATCTACCGAGACTGGAAGTCCCCACAGGAACAGCGACAGAGAAGGATACCTCTTCTTGATGGAGAAAAGTATGTATACAACTCACCTGGGGATATAGTAGCTAGTATTGGTCACCTGGGGATATAGTAGCTAGTATTTGTCACCTGGGGATATAATAGCTAGTATTTGTCACTTGGGGATATAGTAGCAAGCACTAGTCTCCTGTGTTTCTGCTGGACGCAGCCTTGCTAAGCTTACAGTTACTACTTAATAAGATTGTATTTACTCGGGATAAAGACAGTGGACAATCTTCCAACTTGTAGACTGTTAGATAATTTAATTTAACTCTTTGTTGTTCAGAATAGCTCTCTATATAACTGACATGTGTAGAGTAACCTGCCCTTGTTTCTGTTTTTCAGAAGCGTTCGGCACGACGTGGACCAAGCAATACTGCACATATCACAAGAACTCGAAGGAGTTTCGCATGATCCCATACAACCAAATGACTGGAAAGTTTGTGAGTAGCACATTATATAGAATGAAGTCTGTTAGCAGTCATTGAGTGTCCAGATTCCCCTCTTTTCAATAGTATTTACACTCAAAACTTGAGATTCTCATCAGCGGCTTGTGTATATAACCGCATGTGCCTGAGAACATCCAATATTTAATTACAATTATATATTATTTTAGTTATAAATAGTTAATTAGTCTAAATCTATGTGATAGTTTACTACCCTAAACAATTACGTTCTTCTATTATAATAAGCGCTTTTCCGGTGTAATGTTGGCAACTGTGTTGTGTGTGAGTGCGGTAAATAAGGTCTTGTGTGCTGTTTGGCAGCATGGTGTGAACACTACAAATATTTGTTGCAGTCGAAGTGCTAATGTGCATGCGCACAACAAAATTATCTAGCTCTTACGGAGATTTAACCTGGGAAATGTGCACATCCGTTGCTGTGAACATTTTAGTGTTTTGACCATCCCCGCCTTGTCACAATCCTCGAAAGTCTAGCCTTACCAGCTGATCAAAACAAACTGGGACGTTTGTGACCCTCATGAGCCCAGTCCCTGTTCAGTTGAGTTTGAATAAATCATTTTGAGTAACCATCTTTAGAAAATCAGGAGTGAAGTTTTTAAAAAAAATATATGCAAAGATACTTTGTTTAAACCTTGTGTCGCCATAAATAAAATATAATTATTTATATTATAAAATGCATATTATCTGAAAGTGTAAATAGACAAAGCATCGTAGTTTTTTTGTTTGTATAGTTCTTTAAAGGAATTTGCAGCAATATTAATATCGATAAATTAATTTAGCAGTATAGTATAGTAATTAAATGCTAGGATCTGATAAACCAAATATAATTTAAAAGGTTTGCAAAATAAAAATTATGGTTACAAAACGCAAATTTTAAGTTAACATTTACTAAAAATATTATTGACTGTTCATGATGATGATGATTGTTGACTGTGGTTTTAATTTAATAAATTCTTTGTACTTCACTCCACCCCATGAAAATGAAACCTTACCAGTCGTATCCTCTATTCCAGAGCTCGGCGGAATCCTTCACGTTGGCATCCTGTGTCAGGAGAATGTCCGACTCCATTGAGAAGAGGTTTTGTTTCGACATCACATCCGTTGAGAGGTGAGTCTAGAAACATGTTTCCTGGGAGGTATGTCTAACCTTGACTTGTAAGCTGTACCATAGTGGAACCATGCAACATAAGCTTGCTACTTTTTGAGATAAATGTAGTGTACGTACAGATGTTTGATTGAGATTAAGATCCCTATTGTTTCCTCATAAGCAACCCATGAGGGGCGTATTGTCGTGGCTAGAGAATAGATCAAATAAAACCTGTTGCTTTATGAACCCAGGACCATGTTTAGTCATAGAAACTGCGCTGTATCTAGTTGTGTTCTCCTTGAGAATGTGTGTGGTTAGCGCACAAAGTCTGATTGTCGTGTTCTCTAGGCCGGGTATGGTTGCTGTTCAGTACACTCTCCAAGCCTTGTCTGAGGAGGATCGCAAGCAGTGGATGGACATAATGGACGGCAAGGAACCTGTAAGTGAAGGTCTCCACGCCTCCGCTTTGCATGGGGTACGTAGCGACTAACTAACCCTTGGCTCATTAACTAACTCCTATACTAACCCTAGGCTCGTTAACTAACTCCTATACTAACCCTTGGCTCGTTAACTAACTCCTATACTAACCCTTGGCTCGTTAACTAACTCCTATACTAACCCTTGGCTCATTAACTAACTCCTTTACTAACACTTGGCTCGTTAACTAACTCCTATACTAACCCTTGGCTCGTTAACTAACTTCTTTACTAACCCTTGGCTCGTTAACTAACTCCTATACTAACCCTTGGCTCGTTAACTAACTTCTTTACTAACCCTTGGCTCGTTAACTAACTCCTTTACTAACCCTTGGCTCATTAACTAACTTCTTTACTAACCCTTGGCTCGTTAACTAACTCCTTTACTAACACTTGGCTCGTTAACTAACTCCTATATTAATCCTTGGCTCGTTAATTAACTCCTTTACTAACCCTTGGCTCGTTAACTAACTCCTATATTAATCCTTGGCTCGTTAACTAACTCCTATACTAACACTCTGCTTGTTAACTATCTAACCTTACTAACACTCTGCTTGTTAACTATCTAACCTAACTAACACTTGTTTTGTTAATTGCTATTTCATGCCGGGACTGACAATTGTCTATTTTATCGTCATAATGGTGGCTAGTTCACTGTTGAGAGGACCCAGGTGGGGCTGACAGATAATATGTCTTGTTCCAGATGTATGCCATGCCCGGCAAGATTCCTAAACCAGAGGAGAGAGCTTTGGACGAGATTGGAATAGGTTTTGTCAACCGCTGTATCGAAGTGTTGGAAAGTAGAGGTATTTGAACACTGCTCTCGTTTTAGGGGGAAATGAATCCTCTTTCAGGAAACACTCTTATAAACAAGGATTGCTATTTAACCCCTTCAGTATATTATTATCTATTCACTTAGGATAGTTTTGCTTAAAATTCCTAAACAACCTCTTAACAATAGTAGGACTTAATTCACAAACACACTTAGGTAACAATCTTAATATTCTAATGTAACACTTCTATATAAAAAATTGTGAATGCCACAACATCTGCTTGCTTGTAAACTTTAATTTAATATAAATGTTACTGCCGATGAACTAAAGTGTTAAATTTAGGGCTGGTTTGACGCCGATCAGCAGATTTTGGCACATTCTGTTAAATTAATGATCGGCCACCATGTTGCTTTAATGTTACATATATAAGTAGATAAGCCCATTTCCGGCAATTGAAATTACGAGAAAACAGCTTGACACATTTTGACTCTCATTGTAAAGGTCACGGGTCCAGGATATGGGCAAAATTAGGTAAAATACTCAGCCCCACCACTCTTTTATTTTTTCAAATTAATGTGTGGATTACCTTTGTAATCAACTGGCCTTGAATAGTGGTCAGAGCTGCTAACCTAGAGGTCCGGGTTCGATCTCCTGCTGGTACTGGGGGATTTTTGATCAAGTGGGGAATAATTCCCATGGTCACCAGGGTTTGGTTAGTTAGGCTTAGGTCAGGTTAAGATCCTCATTGACTTCACCCCATCATTCTCACTATCATCACCCCTTCATCTCATCAGGACATGGGAAGAGCCTCCACAGAAAGGATGTACGATTAGTATATTCGAGCGTCCCTTGGACAACGATACATTAGTATTGGCTAATCTTTACACTACTGGGCTAGGACTGATGTAGCCCAGATGCTACATTGTTATTATTATTTTTATTGTGTTTACTACCTGTTAAGGTTATACACTTATGTACTAATTACACTATTGGTATTATGAATTAAGAAGGTTATATTTAGTTGAAATGTACCCACACTTGCATGAGAGGGAGAGTGAAAAACCGCACCTCAGTCCATCCGACAGACATTCGAACCTCAATCTCCCCATCATTAGCAGTCTAGTCTAACACAAAGAGTATCACATTAGACCATGTGGTCACCTCATTCTGCCCCTGTGACCCTCAGGTCTAGAGGAGCAAGGACTATACAGGGTGGCTGGAGTCAGCTCCAAGGTAACGAAACTGGTGTCGATGGGACTGGACAGACGGAAATCAGACAAGATGACAATGCTGGACGACTCGTACGAGTGGGACAGTAAGACCATCACAAGCGCCCTCAAGACCTACTTGAGGAACCTTCCAGAGCCACTCATGACCTTCCGTTACCACAACGGCTTCATAGCTGCGGCCAGTGAGTGAATGTTAGGAGGGGGGTGGGGGGTTTGGTGGATCACTCTGGTAGCCAAACAAGTGAGTTTGTAGTTACATACTCGAGACAGTCTACCAGCAGTTTTTGTAAGTCATGGTTTACCAGTCATTCCTGTAAAACAAAGTTTACCAACAGTTGCACTTCATGGTAGAGAGTTAACTTCTCAAGTTTGTTGTTACAAATTTTAGGGGAAACATTTAATGAATACTATAAGTATAAGAAAGTTATAAATATTTAATTGTAGCGATGGCTTGGATATAATCGTACATGACATGTTTATTGGTTTGTGTTTGTAGAACTTGAGTCCCGTTCCCAGAGAGTAAATGATGTTCACACACTGATCCACCGACTGCCTCAACAAAACATGGAGGTGTTGGACATACTCCTCCGTCATCTCAACAAGTGAGCAACACCTAACTGACCTGCTTTACCTCAACAAGGGAGCTACACCTAACTGACATCTTTCAGTTTGTTATGATCATAAGTTCAGATAGTAAAAACATTGTTTCCTTCAGTAGTTTCTTTTAGTTTTCATTCAAAATAATAGTTCCTTGATTTTGTAAAATAGGCTCTCACTTATTACCTAACAAACAAAACTATTATTGGCATGGTTTGAATAAAAGGTTAACTAACTTGCTGGATGGATGGGAATATAACCCCTAGTTTACATGTAAAATGAATCCTGTTTTACGGTAATTAGATATCTGCGACGTTTCTTGGGAACGTATCTGCCGCGCATAGTGGGAGTACGCCTGTACACACTTATAACTCTATTTCCTCTCGGTGAACGTAATTTAAACCTCTATAAAGGGGATAACTACTGATAATGGTGTGTTGCAGCGTTGCTTCTAAGAGCGACAGGAACTTAATGACGGTCAGTAATCTTGGCGTGTGTTTCGGACCGACGCTGCTGCGGCCAGAGGAGGAAACCGTGGCGGCCATCATGGACATCAAGTTCTGCAATATCGTGGTCGAGATACTCATCGAGAACTACGACAAGGTACACCCAACTCTAACAATCGCTGCTTGTCACGAATTCGTAAGATGGCCCTGGATACGAGGTGAACCAGGTGGTGTGGATTATTTGGCATCTCGAGTAATAGTATGCTGATCACTTTTTTAAATTCACGGTGAAGTCGAATCAAATAATATGAGATATTCATGAAGCCAAATTGAAGTTCAAATATTAAAAAAAATGTTTAATGTTGGATAAAAATACTATACTTGGCATAACTATGTAAATTTAGGTATTAAATATAATTTACAAAATGCTCTTTTATTTCAAAGATAATTTCAATATTTTGTCACAAAATGAAATTTATTAATTTTAGATTTTCATATGCAAACACTAATTTATGATGGAAATAATAGTAAAAAAGGAAAATAATAAATGTAAATGTGTGTTTTAAATCTAATTCTCTGTTTTGTTTGACGAAAATTAATAATTTTTAAATCTGGAATTTTATTTTCGAATTGAAGTCGAAGCGAAGGAATATCAGATAAGCCTAGTTGTAACAACTTTTTTAAAAGACAAACTAGTAAAAGACAAATTTTATACAGCCAATAAATCTTAATATACGGACTAAATAAAATTTGTCTGTAAAATAAATCTTTTGCTACAATTAAAAAAATTGGTGAGACCAGCTGGGCTCTGTTTCACGTGGGAAAAGCAAAACGAGCTTTGTCTGTTCCAATTTTGTGATTGGCTGATCACACAGGAAGTAATCATCTCGAATACGACTGATTTTCACTTTTGAATTTAAAAAAAAAAAGTTTCATCGTTGTTCTAGATCATCGAAGTAAGATAAACTCGAGTACAAAACGAAAGATCTCGGTAATAGGGGGCCTGGATGGCTTTATGATAAAGCATAGTCTTGTAAAGCCGTAGGTCCCAGGTTCGATCCCTCTCTCCAGGTTGACATTTTTCACATAGTTGAATAAGATAGATAGCAACGTTATTTTATTATAAGTGTTGATGTAGGCTCTTGTAAAAGATATGATTAATCATATATAAGTTAGCTCTTAGAGGAAAACCTGTTTTCACTTTTTGAGGAATGATTTGTTATATATGGAGGAAAGTACAGGAAAGAGGAATGAAAACACCTAAAAGGGAACAAAATCAGCTTTGCTTTTACGATGAACATAAGAACACAGTTCACACTTTACACTGCTGTCACTGGACAAAGAGGTAATGGCTGCCTCTTGAACAAAATTGCTCTTCACTGCCCAATCCCTCAGTCTTATAAAGGAATGTACTTTAATAAAATGAAATTTAACATTAGAGAAGCATGATTTCAACATCCTATGCATGCTGGTTGTGTGGTTAGCACGTCTAACTGGTATCGATACATTCGGGAGCAATCTAACACACAATGTTCTCCTGTTGTCAGATCTTCAAGACAAAGCCGGAGCAGATGGAGTTATCGCGGCCGGAGAATCAAACGTCCCCTCAAAGTCTTGCTCTGGGGATGAACCACGTGGGGTCATCTCCCCCACCACCTTCCCATCCCCGCAAGATGCACTACGGGACTGGATCACAGCCTATCACACATGTTAGTCTGCTTCTATGTCTCGTTAGGCCTCGCATCAATTATAAGTGAATCAATATCTCGGCAGACAAGCTATGGAAACCATCAGATCCGCTTCAGTGGCCGCATAGTCTAAGGCGTCACTCTCACAATAGACTGAACTTTCGATGACTAGAAGATCGAGGTTTGAATCCCGGTCGGGTTGTATTGAGGGTGCTTTCCCCTAAATTGTTTTCCACTCTTCCTCCGCACAAATGCAAGTACACTTCCTCTAAACTAAACTTGCCTCATCCCTAACACATTATCGTACTGTCATTTAGTAGCTCAACAGCAGTGGTTTCTTGCTAGACACATTTAATTTCACTCATCTTAAAGAAGCCAAATCAGTTATTGTGAACATAATAAACCAATAAATACTTTGTTTGTCGTTCTGGCAGTGAGGTATTGGTTGTAAAATACTGTGTGTCGTTCAAACGTAAACCTGTGGGCATGAAATAATTCTTTCAAAGTTTTATGTAATTCCTGTGTTAGACAATAGTTGATGCACTGCAGTGGCGCGCTCTAGAGAAGAGTCGTCAACGCAGATGTTGGATTGTCTGGGCGACGGAAGGGGAGTGTTTGTTTATATTGCAATCACTGATACCTTAGCTCAGTTGGTAGCGTGTATGTCTACCGAGCTAAAGGTCCCGAGTTTGATTCCTAGCATGGTCGAAAAATTTATATTTGGTGAAATGTGTGTTTCCACTTTCACAGTGATGAATTAATGGCTGGGGGGATTGGCTGTTGTGTATGTTATAGATTTAAGTTAGTTTATAAGTCGTGTACTGATATAATCAATTGGTTCAGAAAGTGTATGTTAAATACCTCAAATAAATAAAACTAATAAAAGTTGGGTTAAGTTAGAAGTTTAGGAGACTGAGTTAAGGGTGGTATTTTTTGTAGTTTTTATATGAAAACTTTTTTTGTTCAAAATAAATAACATATTACTCCAGTAGAAACATAGGGTTTAATAGTCTTCACATGGTGACCTCAACGGTTATTGAATAACTGTCAAAGATGTCCTGGAATTGAATGAAAACGTTTCTTTACATTTAAAAAATTTGTCATCTAATGCCGCTATGCTCATGACAGTTATTCAACAACTGTTTACATCCCCAAGTGAAGAATATTAAACCCTATGTTTCTACTGGAGTAATATTTATTTTGGGTCAAACAAATGTTTTTGCTATAAAAACTAATGTATTGAGAATAAAACCCTCCAGACAGGGCACTTTCTAACAACTGTGTACTGTAGTAATGTAATGCCTCTTCAGGTGTTAGATGATACTCATAACTAAGATTACATTTAAAACATATTTCTGTCCTCATCAAGCGATTATATTATTTGTGTAATCCCTGGTCAAGTTCCAGATGTATCACAAATTGAAAAGTAAATTTATATTTCCCCACAGTAGATACTGAAAATGGTCTGAATACTTATTTAAATCCAAATTTTAATTGTAACCATAAATTCTAAATATCTTTCACTTGTATAAATTATTTAGTTGCTTTAAGCGAATAGAAACGATACCTAATCATTAACAACGAATGTTTGGATCTCTATATTCATCTGGAGTTAGGTGTGTGGTCCACATTAACTGGTAAATTAATGTTCTGGAGTCTGGTTGTATAAATTGCTCTAGAGACATGTTTGGATAACCCACTAATGATTATCTATGGCAATATAAAGCTTTAAAGTTCTTAGTAACTACTTGAACATTGCTAAAGCAGGTGTGTAACTAGAGCAGGTGTGTAGCTAAGGCAGGCGTGTTGCTCTGCACCAATACAATGTATGTTGGTTGCAGGCGGTGACGAAGGCATACGAGGGCCCCGTGCCTGTAAACCTGACCTCCAGTCTCCACAGCCTAGCAGCATCTTCTCGTGAGCCCGGCAATGGCGTGGGGTATCTGCATGGTCCCAACAACTACCCCGGACCTAGGCCTCCCCCTGCTCTGTCGGAGATCAATCTGCTGACAGCGGGGTACCAGGGTCATACTATGTACCCTCGGCTCCAAGCCGGGTTATTACAAGACAACCACGGTGGTAAGTAACCTCGCACGGCCAAGGGATGAAATAAAATGTTATCCAACTATTTGCTATATTTCAAAATGTGACTTGAAGATGTTGTAACATCCACGTCTAGTATACACTTTGTGTCCTTGTTGCGCGCAGGTTCTGACCGTACATACGACCAATACAGCAATAGCAGTTCCAACGAGTCGGTGTCCTCGCTGCCCTCCAAGGACTCTGTGAATCACAACAGCTATGGCGTCATCTCGCCGCAGAAAAACAAGAGAGGTAAGTTGTGTTAACTAGGTGCGAGCCGACACTGATACAGACCACCATTTGTATGTGTGTGTAATACACGGTCAAAAAAATCTCGATGACATTGTTTATATGTATAGTATTAAAGTATTGTGTCCTTTAACGCAATTATCACAACTTTTTCAGCATGATACTTTGATTAACATTAACCTCAGTTTTAGCTTCTGTGGTGTGATGACAGTTCACAGCTGACTCTGACGGCTTTGAAAAGCTACCAGACCATAATTTGTATCCTACGCGACATATGATCTGCAAAAAAATGTTTTAAGCATTGTCACTTTGACAGTCAATATTTAGGTATATACTAAATATTATGTCAGAGTCAGCTGTAAACTGTCATCAGCACAAGAACTAAACTGAGGTTAGTTTATTAATAAAAAGAAATGAGTCTTAGCCACTATTTAATTAATTTGAATCTTAAATCTGAATCTTCATTTTATTCGAGTTTCAAATCTCAAATACAAACCTTATTAAACATGTTAAACTTAAAGGTTAAGAATAAGAAGTTGCTTCATAAAATAGAAAGAGCTACTAAATGTTAACTAGGGTTGGGTCGAACCAACTATTTTATGAATCCAAATATACAATTTATATTTGAATCCCGAATCTCAAATCCAAATCTGAATCTTGTATAAAATTATGAACATAGGAGGAAATATAAATATAATAAAATAATGGAAAATACAAATAGTAACTAAATGTTAACATTATATCTTATAACTCATTCAAGTGTTAAATTAACTTTCGGGAATCTGGTTGTTGAGATTGTCCTGTCGACCAAACCACCAATAAGCAGCATGGAAGTTGGTACACGCGTGTCATAATTGCATAATTTTGGCACACTATTTTGTGTGTCTCATAGAATTGGCTAGTTTCTACAATATTACTTATGAAATGGGGGGAAAACTCAAATCGAATAATTTTTCTAGATAATGCGCCACAGTGTATGCCTACTTAAAGAGCATCGAACCAAATTCCATATCATAATTTTAAAACAAATGTGTATATACCATTGACTCGCCATAGCGCTTGCTGCAATTTATCGCTCGAAAACTAATTCACAGGTTTTTATTAGACACCATGTCCCCTTGAGGAGGGGAGGGAGGCTGACATCACCGTCTATGGCTTGGGTCCAAGTCCAGGCATAGATAAGTGTGGGCCCGATGTCACATTTTCAGAGGATAACTAACAGGAGATTTCTAGGCAATTGAATGCATGCTAGAGGAAAACTTTTATTTTACCATGGTACCTGAGCTTAAGATCTATAAAATGAGTTATTTCCCTTTATATTACGACTTTCCTAAATTCCGCAATTCAAAATCTAATATTAAAATCCTAGTGGAATTATATAAAAACACACACAGCTCTGTGTGTGTGTGTATATATATATATATATATAATCTTGAATTGAAAATTCTTTCAAATCTCGAATATTAGTAAGGATTTGATGATCCCATTCCTATTATTAAGTAATTTGTTCATCCTTACACTAATGACATCAACGTAAACCAAGAGAAATGCACTGGTGCATTATTCTGTCAACCACTTGTGCATTTGTTCCAGGTGCTATGGTTGGACTCCATTACGCGTCCCTCTACCGGACTCCGGATACCTCCGTCGCTTCGTAAGTGTCTGCTAGTTTAATCTACAATATCACAACACAAGTTGCTATTTAATATCAGTTATTTAAAAAAAATGCTTATGATAAGGTAATAATTAAATTAGTAAAATAAGAGTTTGGAAGGGATTTAAAGTACGGTCCTTCATTGGTACACGCAAATAACTCTAGCAGATTTGATCTCTTTCATAAATTTTTAAAGATTCTCTGCACACTTTAGTTTTATTTTATAAACAAAAGACAAATAGCACCAAACGGTTGTATTAAATTAAACATTGAAAAGAGGATAAAAGGCAAGAGGCCTACTCACTTACCAGAAAACTGTAAATCTCAATGTTCACGATTAAAACAAACCACATAACTATGTAATTTTCAGGGCACATCAGTACTTTCAGCAGAAGTGAGTAAAACGCAGACTCGAATGTGGCAGGTAACGGTACCAGGAGAACAGTCGGTTGACCCATGTTTTATCATGAGGACCAATGGGAGCGTTTTCCTGGGTTGATTTCAAAATTTAAGATTATCCCGGGGAAGGTAGGACTCCTCCCTCTTGTTTTTAATTTGCTTGAGTCTGGGACTATCATGGCAGCTCACATTGGCCGCTAGGGAAGTGTTTTAATGGAAGACCAGGTGTAGTAATTAATAGTAGTTAAATTACATAAACTTATAAATTTGTGCTCTATGATGGAGCTAAGAAATTTAAATTATGGTTTTACAACAATTTACAATAAATCCTTTGACAACCAATTTGACATTATCCAATACACGTGTCATCTATTGAGTGAAATACCAGAAACAAATCAATTTATAAATAGGAATTTAAATATATACTGTTTGATTAATTTAACCAACATAATCATTCACTATTTGAACTATACAAAAACCAACAATTAAAAAATATACATCAACTTTATACCAACCTCACTTCATTTGCTAAGCCATAGCAGTCATATACAGGCTGGTCACAAAAGCAATTGTGTTAGTTTGCGTTCTTTTTGTGCTCCGTGCTACCATGTTGCCATAGTCCAGTTTGTGTTTCTCTCTTATGCTGAAGAAGGGGACTGATGTACCCTGTAAAATTCATAATCATGTGTTTTTGTTTTTAGTTGTCTTTTATAAAAACTACTTATCTGTAAAGGTAATAGCACACCGGCAGCGACATAAAGTTGTGCGAGGTGCATAGAACATCATACAGAGCTCACGAGTCATAACAGACAGGCAGCGACTTTAAAACAAAGTAGTTTGTTTTCAACGCGACAAGACGGACGTCAAACTCCTGATTGCCAAAGTATTTGCCAGACCATAGGTCTCCTCTTGTTTGTGGTTTGCTTCTTCAAAACATCCAGGACTTTGCTGAGAGTATTATCAAAGGTCGCAGTTGACATCCTTGTATCAACAAATCGTGATTCATGTCTCCTTAGCGTGGCAAACAAATGGTGGAATTCCCCGTAGTAGTTCCTTTATTGACACACTTCATGTACTCGCTCACTCCTTCCCTGCCCTTTCAAGGTTTTTCACTTTAAATAAGAATTTTCACTAAGATACCAAACACCTTACGTGGTGGTATTGACAACGCAGCTCCGCCCCGCAGCGCTGTGTGTTGACTGCCTGCTCTTTGTCACGTGTAGTAATCGGGTTGCCACGCCTCGTCGCCTGTGTGCACCTACCCTAAGATATGCGATTGCAGTTCAAACAATATCGCAAATGGTCACAAGGGAAAATGAAAATCATGGTTACATAAAACAAAGTTTCCGAACTCAAATTTGTGCGCAGATGTAACCTAATATTACATCTCAATGTGGAATGGAAGGGAATGTGAGTGAAGGCCATTATTTTGACAGGTTTTAAAACAAACTTTCATATTTGGACTGAAATAAATAAAATATAGCTTTAATATAGGCGTTTGGTTTAATTTTCTTCTTGTGGTAATCTCAACTGTTCTTAAATATTTATCGTGAGCTTGGTGGACTTTGATGAGAGTTCATATGAAGAGAAATTTATATGAAGAGAAATTTCTAGAATGCTGATGACAGATATTCAACAACTGGTGAAATTACCGTGTGTAGAGAATTAAAACAAACGCATATACTGCATCAATACTGTATTTCAGTTGTGCTATTGATGCAACGTTGAGCCTGTATATTATGTGTGAAGTAACTAAAGTATTTATTCAGTCAAACTCGGTTATAACGCTACTCAACGGGTCTGAGAAGGCACATTGCTATAAACAAGTGTTGTATCATCCGGTAAAGAGATTAAATCACATTTAAAGAAGAAATACATAGGATTATTTTGGACAATGCCAACTTTTAGTGGGAAGTTAATTTAATTTTTAGTGATTATTTTAAAGTTACTCCCAAGGTCTCTTGGTATTGTTTAAAGTCTTGTCGACACAGGGAATAAGAGAAAGTGTTTGACGTTCACTCCTCTCTCCTGGTCTCCTAGTAACCTGACCATGGAGCTATTTCTCTCACTCTAGTTTATTGCCTTAAGCGCCTCATGGACAAGTGCTATGTTCTAGGAGGTGGCTCGCCAGAAACCCTCTCCACTGTCCATGCAAATAAGTGGGGTGAGGATTGGGTGCAGGATGACGCAATATATAATTTAGCTATTCCATCTGGAAGGCATGTACATGTAGATGTAATTACTATGACTCGACATTAGACGCTATAGCCGAGGTGTCGCTACAACTAAGTTCAGACTAAATGCATCTCGCAGGGCTGCTAATTACAAAGCCACTACGTTCCTTGCACTAAATATGTCCGCGCACAAGTAAAATAAAATGCTTTGTCTCGGGATTGTGTGTGCGTTGGGCGCAGCCTGATTTAGAGTGGTGGAGGTGTATTAGTGAGAGAGTGTTGTGATGTTGTTGTCAGGGGATGTAGCTCTACGACAGGCAGTGGTAGGTCCAGCCCAGCATCCCCTTCTGTCAGGTGAGACGCAATTGCAAGAAAAATTATTAGAGTAGGAGTAAACTGTGGTCGTTGCATCTTCCTATATGGTATGTGTGACTTGCCTGTGATGTCATGTAGCACTAGCTTTCATCATCACTAAGATGCCTCCATCTTACTTTGCTCGTCCTACAGTATCCTCCTCTCACTTGCACACTTGCTGTAATCTGCTCCTCCCACCTCTTTCTTGGCTTCCCTTGGGGTCTTTTTCCTACATACTTTCTATCCAACATTCTCTTTGGTATTCTTTCTTTTTCCATCATTACATGTCCATACCATCTCACCCTTGCTTCCTCTATCTCATGTACTCCCTTTACTCCTAATCCTGTTTCTCCTCGTGACAGCTAACACGCTCCTCACAAACTTCATTCCTATTACCTCCACTTTCCTATTCTCTCTTACATCCCATGTTCATATTTCTGCTGCATATGTGACAATAGGTACAAACTATGGGTAGCCGAATAGCAATTTCTCAAAAATCTGTTTTTCGAAATTCAACTATTCGAAGTTTAATTTTTCGAAAACCAATTTTTTGAACTAAGTTTTTCGGAAATAAATTTTTCGAAAACCAATTTTTTGATCTAGAAATTCTTAAAACGAGAAGTTTTTCGAAAATGAATTTACATCAAATCTGTTTTTAAAAATAAATGTTTCAAAAAGGTTTTCGAAAATAAATTTTTTGAAGAATAGTAAAATTTTAGCTTAGGTTAGGTTAGGGGTAATCCTCCCTATAGGGGGGGTGAGGTTAGAGGTAGGTGATTTCCAGTCCTCTATAAAATAGCTTCCGGAAAACTCGCAGTTCACTAAATTGATTTTAAAAAAAAACTTTGCAATTCGCAAAATTGATTTGTCAAAAAATTGATTGCTCGAAAAATTCATTTGATTATTTGACTGTCGAACAATTGATTTTCAGTAAATTCACTTGGGGAAATTGATTTTTGAAACATGTGGTTTCGACAAACATTTCGTTCGGAAAATTTATTTTCGACAAAATTACTTTCGATGGTTTTGTCTGTGGTGAATTGATTTCGATAAATTGATTTTCGAATAACTTGTTTTCGAAAAATTTACCTAGACCCCAAACTACACCCTGTACAGCACATCCTAGCGCTTAGTTCAAATATCACTTACTGGCCTATGATGTCATGTAGCACTAGCGCTTAGCACAAATATCACTTACTGGCCTATGATGTCGTGTAGCTCTAGCGCTTAGCTCAAATAACTGGCCTCAAGTGACACTTTATGTACTACAAGTGCTAGTTAATTAAACTTACTGCCTTGTGTGAATTTAATTAATGAAACACTAGTCTGTGTGATATTATTAATTAATAATAATTATACCTCTCTTTGTGTATAGTATTATTAATTAATAATATAGTTCCAGTGCGTGTATAATATTAATTAATAATACTTCCTGTTGAATGTGAAAGGCTCTAATTAATATTACCAATGTTTGAACGGATGTAATATTGATCAAAGTCATTCCAGGAGGTACAATAGAAATAGATTATCCTGTCCGCATTTCAGAAGGTGAATGCATGAGTGTCTTTATTTATGTGTTGCTCTCGCACCAACAAGACAACTCACAAACTTTGAACTCTCGTTTTATTTGGCACCAAACACCATTTCCTGCACACACTGCCAATGTTCTCGCACTTCCCACCACATCTGATAGTTCTGTTTAACTGTGTCCTGAAAGGGGGGTTTGATCATAGTGTCTCTTGCAGGCGTGTGCGGACGCTGTACGCCTGCATGGGGGAGAATGACGGAGAGCTGTCCTTCGAACCAAACCAGATCATCACCAATGGTGAGTACCGCAACACAAATGGTGAATTCACCAGCTATTTTATTATTAAGTCTCTAAGTATTGGTATTTTTGTTTTGGTTGAAGTTTTTTTTTGTCGCTGCGTCTCCCTAATCGTTTGGGCTATATGCATATTTACTAATTACGTTAATTAGTTAGGGATGAGGAAGGTAGAATTTAAAGGAAGTGTACTCAGATTTGTGTGGAGGAAGAGTGAAAAACCATTAAGAAAAAGAATACATCCTCGGTACATTTGGTTGGGATTAACATTAAATCATCAAGAAAAACTGGGGAAAAGGATGTCTGGGAAAGTCAGGGGATTTGATAATAGCAGTTATGTAACCAACCAGAACTTAAAAAACAATAATTGTGCAGTTGCAATCGAGATGGAAACAAACTGAGGCGCCATTATACCACTAATGGCAGAAAAACAAGGCACTAACACAAGGAATCACATAGACCAACCCTTACAATGTGCTCTACTAGGCAACAGAGCTGTCAGAGCAACACAATAGATGCAGGAAATCACAAAGACCAACACTTGCATGTACTCGACTAGGCAACAGAGCTGTCAGAGCAACACAATAGATGCAGGAAATCACATAGACCAACACTTGCACGTTCTCTACTAGGCAACAGAGCTGTCAGAGCAACACAATAGATGCAGAAAATCACATAGACCAACACTTGCACGTTCTCTACTAGGCAACAGAGCTGTCAGAGCAACACAATAGATGCAGGAAATCACAGAGACCAACACTTACAATGTGCTCTACTAGGCAACAGAGCTGTCAGAACAACACAATAGATGCAGGAAATCACATAGACCAACACTTGCACGTTCTCTACTAGGCAACAGAGCTGTCAGAGCAACACAATAGATGCAGGAAATCACATAGACCAACACTTGCACGTTCTCTACTAGGCAACAGAGCTGTCAGAGCAACACAATAGATGCAGGGAATCACATAGACCAACACTTGCACGTTCTCTACTAGGCAACAGAGCTGTCAGAGCAACACAATAGATGCAGAAAATCACATAGACCAACACTTGCACGTTCTCTACTAGGCAACAGAGCTGTCAGAGCAACACAATAGATGCAGGGAATCACATAGACCAACACTTGCACGCTCTCTACTAGGCAACAGAGCTGTCAGAACAACACAATAGATGCAGGGAATCACAGATACCAACACTTGCACGTTCTCTACTAGGCAACAGAGCTGTCAGAGCAACACAATAGATGCAGGGAATCTCAGAGACCAACACTTGCATATACTCGACTAGGCAACAGAGCTGTCAGAGCAACACAATAGATGCAGGGAATCACAGAGACCAACACTTGCACGTTCTCTACTAGGCAACAGAGCTGTCAGAGCAACACAATAGATGCAGGGAATCACATAGACCAACACTTGCACGTTCTATACTAGGCAACAGAGCTGTCAGAGCAACACAATAGATGCAGGAAATCACAGAGACCAACACTTACAATGTGCTCTACTAGGCAACAGAGCTGTCAGAACAACACAATAGATGCAGGAAATCACATAGACCAACACTTGCACGTTCTCTACTAGGCAACAGAGCTGTCAGAGCAACACAATAGATGCAGGAAATCAGAGACCAACACTTACAATGTGCTCTACTAGGCAACAGAGCTGTCAGAACAACACAATAGATGCAGGAAATCACATAGACCAACACTTGCACGTTCTCTACTAGGCAACAGAGCTGTCAGAGCAACACAATAGATGCAGGGAATCACAGTGGCCCGCTACCAGAAATTACGTAACAATCATCTCAAGACCACGTTATTGGAAAATAATCCTTATTTTGTTATGTAGTAAAAACACACATTATAGGAAAACTCTGCGTGTTAACCGAGATGTAGTTGATCTGGAGATGTTTCAAGGTATTGTAGCTTGTAGTTTGTGCCCCACAGTGCGCCCATCCAAGGAACCCGGCTGGCTGGAAGGAACACTCAACGGAAAGACGGGTCTAGTCCCGGAGAACTATGTGGAGTTCCTTCCTTGACACAGCGGACGACTCCCGCGGTTCTTCCCGCATTACTTCCACCGCCGAGCTGACCCTACCACTGACTAGAGCACTTCTGGGCAGGGGAAGAGAGGGGTAACCCAACAAGTTTCCTGGAGTTACATCAAACCTCTCTCTGCACAGTTCCCCCCTTCAGACCGCCCAGAATTGCCCTCGGACAGGTTTCTACAAGAGTCGCTACTCTTGGTATTAGTTTTATACATATATATTATTTGATTGTTATTATTTATATTAAGTAGAGACGATTAGCTCGAATCCTCCATTTCCTGAATCCCATGGTATTCGAGAGATTCCTAAATATCTCAACCACAATAATTATGAAGACCTTGACAAAATTGTATTAATTGAATTAATTTACTAAAAAAGTGTTATTTTTCTTGTTTATGACGTAATAAACCTGACAAAAAAAATAGCATTTGTCGGTGATACCGAGCCATACACTTTTCTTAAATTCAATATGAAATATTTTCACTTTAAATAATATTAAACATTTTTAAATATTTGGATTTGAGAAATATAGGATTCAATCACTCTCTAATATTAAGATATGTTTTTTTACATACTTGTGTTGAACTCATTCCTAAGTTTATTTATGTGTTTAAAAACTAAACAAGGGTTGACTAGCGTACATTATTACAACTATTCCTAAGGCATACATGCTATTACATTGCATTGACGCTTTTAATTCTGAATAAGGTTTTGTTATTGTTTGCGGTAACTTGGCTTCACTGCCATTTTGTTATAAAATTAAAATGTTTTCTCACAAAACAACAGATGTATTTGTTACAGTTGGAAAGCGGAGTTAATTTGATTAGTATTTTTGTTCTGTGCCAAAGTTAAGTATTGAATGTTTATGGTGGATAGCACTTGTATCATAATATATTGTCTTTATCTCACGTTACAAGTTCTTTGAAGGTCGACTGATTGCAATGAACAACAAACAAACGATGATTTGTGGAAATGTTTGTCAATTATTAACCCTCCAATGCAACGCCAGCTCAACATTGTGAAAACAAGTGACTGGTCTCTGGCGGCCTGACTTTGTCCTGAATACAAATAGCCTGTAATGAGTAGAATAATATTGCAATGTTTCAGTGTAAACATTAGCATGCTATCAAACTAATATATTGTTGCAGTCCTCGACACCGGTCCTTGTGCCGACCTCTGAAGATGTGTTTAGTTTGGAACATGTGTACACTGATAGAATACTTGACAATATTCTATCCATCTATGTAATTATTTGTAGCGGTGTGGTTGACAAAGATTCATTTACACACCTCTGCCGTCCTGAACTAATGCATTTAAATTTTTGTTCCAGAGTGAATTTTTTGTAGTTTTTTTTTTTTGTAATAACATAATCAAGTAAAAACTTTGTAGATTAACTCTACAAAAACTGTTTAATTTGAAACTGTACCAAGACTACCTTCAAACATTTCATACACTAAAAGAAGCAAATGATGACAATTTCTCCTTGTAATTCCAAGTATCCACCGATTCCGCTTATTTTCCGACCGTGCGGGTGTTAGACTCGAATGAATGCGCTGACGTTAGCTGTAAACATTAGGGGGAGGGGTATTTTTTTTAAAACTCACTACTGTAGTTTTTGAGAGTTTTGAAAAATGTTATTACTAAATTGTAAATATTTTATAAATATGTATTGAATAATATACTGCACAGATGTGTGGAGTTGTTGTAATTTGTCATAGAACACTAAGTTTTAGCTATTTTAAGGGTATTTTCCTTGTTGATATGCGTTTTTTTATCACCATTCCACAAACATAATCCAAACATTAATTTTATACTATTTTCACAACAAACAGGGACTGCCCTTGTGTCGAGAACTTAATTCACAAATTGAGCAGTTGCCAGGGACTAACTGCTATTACTTGGATAGCCATTTATTTTTTTAGAATGTTGTATTTGTTTATTTACTGATAAGACTGTGATCCAATGGCTAGATTACGCATGCTGGAAAATGTGGCTGTAATCTAAGGTGACCACCTCTAAGAGCGCCACACTTTTAATTTAAAATAAATATTGAAAAATACATTATTGATTTAAGTGTTTAGATTTTTCCCTGAATGGAACACAGAACTACTTTCTATGTTTATATGCAGTTCATATAGTTTCCTACATAACATTTTCAACTTGGAAAATGTGAATAATTTTGGGCTGTTGATGCATAGAGAACATAAAACGTAACTTTCACATTTAAATATGTTTATTGCGCTGCATTATAGCAATTGATGTGTATTAACACAATGAATGCCTTTAATATCAGTCGCAGGGAATTATATTACGGCCTTAATGTTCTTTCCCACATTAGTCGACAAGCCCTGAACCAATTACAAGATTTCAGCCTCTTCCGCATAGTCTGTTCAGCGCAACCTGAAATAACTTACGCTTTCCTTTTTCTGAGCGATAGCATGTAAAGAGACCCATTCAACTTCCAAAACTAACCGACTTGATCAGTGTGCATGTGTCTAAGCCATCCTAATCAATATGTACATGCGCCTACAAAACTAGATACTAGTAGACATCTGCATCTACTGTTGGGAAATGATTAGAGATAGCGCGTTAAATGGAAAGTGTGTGTGTGTCGTTCTAGTTCGATTTGTTTCACTACATAATGTAACAATTAGAAAACATCCATCATGATATTTATCTTAAAGAATTGTTTATCCACTAGAAAATAAAATATGTTGATTACTTGCTGTTTTCTAGTTTGTGTTGCAAAGCATATATTTATACTATCTGTGAATCAAGCTTTAATCTTTGGCCTGGCAATGAAACTGTCCAAGCTTTCAAAGAGGTGCTCTCCTTAATTGCAGCCATCGTTAAGTTGTGTCTGTAAGTTAATTTTGTTCCCAAGCTTTTGTATTTCCTTAAAGTTAAATACTTTGTTGAGCGTGTTTTAGTGTGGAAACCTTCACCCCCGTTGTAAATTACAATCACATAATCATTCACAAGAAGATTTCTCATTGTTGTAGTAGGTTAAGGGACATTGATTACACAATTAATTGGGTTGGGACCACAGTAAGGATAACACCAATCAGATTGTCACAATTTAATGTCTATGGCTTCTTAGTTAGGATCTTATGCTTTTATTGTTTGTTGATATAATAGCTATGAAATACCTCTTTGGTGTAATTTATTGTACATTAACAGAAGTTAAAGAATAAGTGTCTATTTTTATTATAAAGTTGTTTGCAATAAATCACTGGCCTGGTTAGTAGTTAAAAGTAATGTAGATAACCAACTCTGTCAGCTGGGTAATGCTGTAGTAGAAATTGTAACAGACACACTAGTGTCAGGGTCGAACTGGGACACGGGAAATATACTTTCCCGGTGTCCTAGTTTGATTTGGGTTGCTGCAACTATTTTAAACTAAAATAAAGTTTTACATTCAGTTCTAAACTATTTATTTTATTACATTTTAATCTAAAGTTCCAGTGAGTAAGTCTAAGGACCCAGACCACATCATTTGTGAAGATATACGATGACATTACCTGTAAAGTCATCCTGTTTGTAGTTTATAAACCGTTTGTCAAGGCAAACGTAAAACATGTAGTTTATTGAATTCGGACTGTTACTATCTTTGTAATCTACACAAGCAAAGGGTGGAGGATCATATTACAAACTTAGATATTCAAAGGTATCCTCTCTGCTGTGACAGTAGTCAGAACAGACTCATTGGTGAAATCCAACATTTGTGTTAGGGTGTTATACCAACATTTTATACTCCAGCATCGCCCATTCTTATTTTTGAACAGGATTTTACTATAAAACATATCATTTTGATATTTCCTTAATAAATTTACAATGTTTATTGAAATAAAACTGTACATAATTTTACTTATCACAATATTTAAAATGCACTTTAAATAATGAAACGTTAGGGTTGTTAATGGTCATTGTGAAGCTTACAGACAGGGTTTTGCAAATTAAATCTTTATTTTTTACGAGGTTTGCCCTTAGCAGATTGCTTTGGAAAGTTGTAAAACTAGACTGCACACAAATAAAATGCCAGTTTATTTTTTCTTTTATGCAGTGGGTGATATTTCTAAATGAAAACCAAAGATAGATGCATGTTTTTCTGGGTGCTTTATTTTTGTAAAAATTAAAGATAAGTTGTTAATTTGTTAAGTACCTGAAATGTAAATACTGAATAGTGATACATATAAATGTGAAACACCAAATCCTGACTTGCAAACAAAACATTTAATAAAGTCTGTATAGCTTTTAAAAATGTACATTATTTTATAATACAAACTGTAAACAATTTTCGTAGAATTTTAAAATTGATAACACAGAATTTATAAATATTAAATATTGTATAAAGCACTTTGTTGATCACGCTTTGTGGTCGAGAATGTGCATAGATTGTAATATATAAGATGTATAGCTATTTTGAAGAGAGAAATATTTGTGTGAACGCAATATTGTGTATGACACACATTCCTTTATCGTTTTATTTTATTATAATCATTTTTTGTGTGAACTGAAGCAATCGATTGTGTGACATTCCATTTCCCAGATGTAATTTCTAATCCTAATATATTTTCTCGGTTGCAAAGCACACTGGACTGTATTGTTTGATGTACACATTCTCTAGACGCAATAAATGGATAAACAAAAACTATAATCTTCTTTATTCAATTCAACTCATCAGAAGTTGTCGAACATTCTTTACACGAGTGTATTTTACCACATGTATTCCATCTGGCTCCTGGGTCGCTATTCCCAGTTACATAAATATAAACGTTGCGTGTATTGAGACACAGATGATACACAATACTATAACGTAAATTGAAGAATCCAATCAAATTACTTCCTAAATCAATGTTGATTCTTTGATCAAGGACAGTAAAGAGGGCATTGCAATTCAATATACAAGTCAAAATATGAAGAGATTATGTCTGCATTTTAGCCAATTACGAAACAATTATTTTCAATCTTTCAAATAAAAATGGTCATGCAAAGAAATTGCTAAGACTATTTCAACCAGACAACTTAATATTTTCAACAGTGTGTGCAAACATTTTGATGTGATTATTTATATTCCAATACTTCATCACTTAAGCATCCACGTCATTTTTAAAAAATATATTTTTATATACCTAATAATAAAATATTACATTTAATAAATTTATTGAATTCCTTCTTTTAGAGCCCAAATATGTACTAATGAGTAGTTGGTACTAACAATATATTTGCTTAGTGCGAGTCCGTAGTGAAGCCAAGTCCTTGTAATGAACCAGATAAGAACAAAATGTACCTGGCACAGATTTGAACATCTACCCTTGTGAAGAATAGAAAGCACAGCTACAATCCAATTTTCTTTTGGAAGAGCCTTAACAGACAGCTAGAATAGTTGTTGGATCTTTCATGCAGTCATGCATCAAGTCATGTTGTCTACGACTCACTTTTGATATAGGGGGCTTATATATAATCAATACTATAAAATAACATATTATCAATGTTGGCCACAAAAAAACACATGTAGGGGTTTTATAGAAGGTTCTTTGTGTGAAAATTGGCCGTAGTAGGTGATGTGTTAGTATATTAGTCCAGAAAAGATGAGTACATACTAAAAAAGAGGACTGGTGTCAATTTTTTAATCCAAAACATTTTCCTAAACATAAGTGCAACCATCATATAAATTAAATACTAAAAATGACTAATACAGGAAAGGAGGGGGGGGGGGGAATATTTAAAGAAAAATTGTATTATATATAAGTTTACAAACTTGGGGAAAAGGGTAGCATTTTGTTGATGCTCATGCCCCGCCACTGCCAAACATGTTTGCTATCGTTTGTGCTAAACAATATTTGTTTTATCTTGGTTATATAAATCATCTAATTTATAGGCCTAAATATTCTTGAAATATAAGCATACTTAAGAAAATCGGTGGCCTCCTAATTGTATAGGCCTATATGTAATGGGCGCCTTAGGTACCCGCCTAGGTCACATGGAGACCTCTGGTTCGACAACCTGTGAAAATAAAACAATACTACACACTTGACAGGTTCCTTAATTTACCACCTTTACTAAATATCAAGTTACAATCGGTGATAAAAAAGATAAAAAAACAAATGTTAGTTTCACACAAAATAGAATGAAAATAAATATTTGAATCCAGTTTTTCCCCTTTAATGTCTATGAATCGCTAATATATAAAATAAACCAAACTCCTTAGTCACAAGAATAAACTTATAAACATTCCAAAAGAAGAAAACAAATTAACTGCTTATGTTGACAAGAAAGTAACCAACAATATAGATTAATTCTTTAGGATTTAAAAAAATAGAACAAGTTTACAAGATCTAGTGATCTTACAGAAAATTAATTAAACCTTATACAAATTTAATAAATTTCCCTAGACTTAAGCAAATTATAACTAAGATTCAAAAATATTCATATAAAATTGGGTTTGACTACCATTAGCGTTGACGTCGAAACAAGAAAATAAATTTCTTATATTTTGGACTAGGGGATATAATAGCTACTTTCCAAACATTTCACTATGTTGAATTAAACTTTTATAATATTTTAGATGTAGTTAAAAAAAAAGTGAACTATTGTCAATATTTTATTTTAACTGCTATAATTCCTTAAAAGTCACCCTCATAATTCTTTGTCCTTGTGTTATATTTGACTATAAACACACCAACATCTTCTTGATGGTAGCATATTTTCCCCATAGAATAGATAAAAAGCTAATAAAGGCCTCAATAGTTTTTTTTGAATATGTACTTTATACTATACCTCAGTTTTATCTTTTGTGGTGCTGACTGACAGCTCACAGCTGACTTCTGACAGTCAACAGTTAGGTATATACCTAAATTTTGACTGTCAGAAGTGACAACTGCTAAAGACATGTTTTTTGCAGATCATATGGTTCGGCGTAGGGATACATAATTTGGTCTGGTAGCTTTTCAAAGCCGTCAGAAGTCAGATGTGAGCTGTCAGTCAGCACCACAGAAGCTAAAACTGAGGTATATCTTCCCCAAGGGTTTAGATTTAGTTCGGAGGCCAGTCAGTTTGGCGTTTCAATTCGTGTACCAGCTGCTCCACAGTGAGTGTTCATTCTACACCTTATCTATGAACCATTTAAAGACCCTCTTAGAGACAAATTACAGGATAATAATAATAATAATAATAAATGTGAGGATACACTGGAAATAAACTCTTTACTATACATACTATCTTAAGTATTTATGAAGACTACGAGTGGCGTCTTGGAATTCTCCTCAACACTTAACATCAAAGACCATTGAGTTTAAACCTTGCAATACACTAAATTACCGCAATTATACCAATAGGAGAGTTAAAGATAGAGTAATAATAAATTATATTGCTAATTTAAAATGACTAAGAGGATACTCTAGAATCTAGAGATTAGAAAAAAAAACTTAGTTTGAATAATTTTGTACCCGAACAAAAATAATAAAATATTCTCAAACTTCCACGAGGGACTCAAACAACAATCTTTGAATTCAACAGCTGATGAAAATCGAAAAACAAAATAAAAATGACCTAAATGTAAATATAAAAAGTGACTTAGAAAAATCATCAAATAATCAATATTTTTTTTCTCTAGCCAGAACCAAGGAAGACAAACACATGCAGTTTAAGAAATACATTGGTGTCTCCTCATTGAGTGCACAGGTGCAAATGCACGGCATTTCATGCAAAGTAGTGTATCAAATTATTTTATGTAAATAACACTGCATGATAAATTAATACCAGATCGATTGTGTTGCTTTCAACATTGTACATTGTGGTATGACGTATTTATATCGGTTATGCGCTTACGAGAAATCATTCTCTTTACTATTCCACATGACTGTGAGCATGACTTCTAAACTTCCTTTGCTCTTATTGTAGGTGCGTGCGACCATTTGAGCATGCGTACATAATCAATTGGTAGCTCGCTAGGAAGCTGTTTTAAAGAGTCCCTTTTAAACACGAGGCCTGGTCTACAACTTCATAACGAACTGGGCGAATTGTTTTGGAATTATGAAATAATTTAAATAAAGCGCTTGTACAAATTAAAATTACTTTTAATGTGTTATTCTTTCTAAGGTCTCATAAAAGTAACTATGTGTAAACATGAGTTTATGTGAATAGTTGTTATTAGATTTATAGTAATTTTTACCGTGCTTTACTTCACAGCAAAATAAATTAGGTGCAAAACATTGGTTTTCTTTAAGTAAATCTAAAGCATTGATCTCTATAATATAACTGGATGGACATCTGTGGCTGAAATTTTCGAGCTGTCGTCTGCATACCATTGAGTAAGAAAGAAATTTTCGGGTATCTATTTCTCTCCTACACCCATACAAGGCAATGTGACATTTTGGCATCGTTCATTAATTTGATTGAATATATGAGAAACATTAATGTGTGATTAGTTAAATGAGATAAATATGTTAGTTAAAGCTTTGAAGAGCATATCAAAGTTCGAAACTGGTTAGTTTTTTTCTTTGAATAAGTTGATATAGCCTAATATACGATTATTTTTTAAGGAAGCTCGCTTGTAAGGCTTTATTTCGTACCAGAATTCCACCCTATATTTGTGTTTAGTTAGAATAAAAGACCTTCCATTCTAAATGGACGTTATCCCACAAAAAAAATATATATATATATATATGAGATAGTATTCTGGTACGAAATAAAGCCTTTCAGGTTGGGATTATTAGTAAATAAAGGGTTTAGTAAACACCGTTCCAAAAGCATAAATAATAGCTTTGGCTATTTGATTCTTAATATGCAATCCTGTACAATTATAATAATTGTACAAATGGCAGCAATAAGCCAACTACTGAGTCGAAGATGGCTGCGTTATCTGATAGCTCGTGATATTAATATAATCACACACTTGTAGCCGACGATTTCCGCACGTCCATCATAGGCTCTGCCTTAAAATATGAGTGAAGAATGACCCTGGGCACGGGACGAATCCTGGATAGCTCAGTGGTTAGAGTATTAGCGTACTAATCCAAAGGTCCCGGGTTCGATTCACGTATCCAGGTGTCATTTTTCAATTTTCATAAGATAAAATATGTAATGATTTGTATTTTGCCAAGATTACGTTATACACTTGTCCTTGAGGAACTTCATAAAATCCTTGAAATGTCCTGGGAAAATGTCATGATTTTGTGTAGGAACCCTATTTACATAATTTAAAATAAAATATTTATTTCAGTTAATATTCCATCGTGAATATATTTTATTGCAGTGTTCCCTGTTGAGCTTACTAATTGTGATTTTCATGTCATCTTTCTGCTACTCTAATGCGCATCTTTAGCCAAAGTCGATTCATGATTATACGCATGCGAGAGAGTTGGATAATGTAACAGGAAGAAAAAACTAAATAAAGCATGTCTCCCACCAATTTTAAACTGGTCTAGTGTGAGGTCTTTTAATGTCTCAATATGATCTCGCTAAAATCTAATTAAATCTCACCTGATAGCTCATCAATCCTTTACGCCCTTCACAGAGGGACACAATTTCAGAAGGTGTATATAAATATTACATCAAGTTAAGATATTATTATTATTATCAGCACCGCGTCTTACTACCCGTTCGGGTTATACGCACTTACGCTAATGTGTAATGGTATGCTGATTGTGAGATGAAATGGAGGACCTACAGTTTAACGTGGAATCCGAACCACGGTGGAGGCCTGGTATTCCTCACATTCACAAGTTGTGATTAATACACATCTTGTCAGAGGTGAAGGAAGGGTTTGGCAATCAGATAAATCCGTGCCGGGACCGAGGATTGAACCCCGGACCCCCAGCACAGAAAGTCCGACACCTTACCCCTAGACCACCTGGTCACCCAAGTTAAGATATTAATATTTGTAATGTATAGTTCTGGAAAAGTTGGAAATTGGCTCTGGAAAACCAGGAAGAGTATCAGATATTTTTAAATGTGAGGCAAAGCAAGAAACACCCATGGCAAGTTGTTGTTGTCATCACATAACACTACCGGTACTTTAGATTTTTAATTACCTGTTAAAAAGTTTATCTAGGTAAAGAGAAAAGCTTGAAATGCAACCACAACGCCCATCACATTCTTTTATTTTGATATGTCAAAATGTTTCTCTACTGACATTAAATAGCTGTAATCTAATAACTGGTCTATGCTAAAATACCGTCTTGTAGTTCTAAAAATGATCATTGCGAAAATAACATGTTAATGATGTATCAAAGTTCTGTTCTTCTTTGGAAATGTTTCCAAGATATGAGCGTTATTGTGAGTGTTGAAGAGAAGAAGATTCAACCTTACCACTCTCATATTTCAAAGCTTCATATATTTGTTATAACCACAACTAAATATCATATTATTTAAATTTTAAAAATGACATCTGGACACGGGAATTGTTCCCGAACATTTAGTCTAGTACGCCACTGCTCGGCCTACTGAGCGATTCAGAGTTCATCCTGACATACCCTTGTTAAGTGATTGGTTGTCTGAAGAGTAGGGGTAGAACTTCACCCCAGTTGAAGAAAATCCATGCTGAATTCCGTGTCAGACAGTCGATTAACGACCCTCATCCAACTTTAAACCATAGTCACTCAGGGTTGAATGTGAAACCAGGCAATCGCCAAGTCCATCATTTGGGTGAATCTCCCATCTAATATACTGATCATACTTTCTGTAGTAGTGAAGACATTACAGCAATAAATGGTGTTCGTTTTGTACGTCACTATCTTATCAACTCCCTACCACCATCCAATCCTCAAGGATGACATCCTCTCACTACTTGAGGTCCATCCGGGCGATATAGCTCCCTGTGGTGTGGTGGTCAGTGCACATGGCTGCGAGCCTAGGTGTCCTGGGTTCGATTACCGGCTGGTACCTTGGCTATTTTTCCCGAAAGGAAAATTACCCCAATGCTCACCAAGGTTTGGTTAATTAGTCTTTAGTTAGGTTGTCGTTCCACACCCTCATCTCATATCATCGGGACATGAAAAAAACCCTCTGCGGAAAGGATATATGATTAGTCCATTTGGGTGTCGCCTGAACAACAGTACATGAGTACTGGTTAATATTCCCACAAACTAGGCTACTAATGATGTATCCCAGAGGTGCAATATTATTATCATCATCATGTACTGTGAAAAAGGAAACTATGTAGTTGGTTAGGCACAGAGAAATTGTCAAAACTTGTGTTTGTTTAAAGTATTTAATAGTGGTGAGAAAATGTAAACACTAAAGTAAACAGAAAAAGATTTTCAACAAAACAATAATTAATGTTTATAGTTATGTAATCTTTTGATGTTTAAATCATTCATAAAACTCAAAACCTGAAGGCACAGAACATTAGTGTATTTTGAACTCAACTTAAAGGTTTACTATGTCAATTAGAAATCCGACACCTTAGCCCAATCGGTAGCGTGTCTCTTTACTGAGCTAAAAATCCTGGGTCCGATTCCCGGCATAGCCGAAACATCATTGGTGAAATGTGAGTTTACCCCTTCACAATGATGAATAAACGACCAGGGGACTGGACGTTGTGTCTTTCCTAGTTTTAAGTTATATTATGAGGCATAAGAAGCTACGACAGGTCTAGCCACCCAGTAGTGGAAGATATATGGCTTGAATAAAAAACTGACCCAGGCTGGAAACAGTGATGGATGTATTGTAACTTGCAGTATAGTACAAGGCCATTACGTAATTATTTTGTTTTTTGTTTACTAAAATTATAATATTCAAGCGACATTTCTAGATGAGATATCTACATTGTAATTCTCAAAATAATACCATAATGTGTGATTCAGCTTTGAATTTGCAAGTATATTATAATTTTGAGTGAGATGCATGAGCTTTAATCAAAAGTATGATTTATTATTTACCTCACTTCGAGTTGATAATGGACATATAGTTATTACTATTATTGTGATTTGTCTTACAATATGTCCATCCTCTTTGTCAGTGAACTTAGACCGCCAGTGCACCCTGTCCTCTGCCTCCTCCTTGCTATGCTACTTTTTCCCTCAACCTTTCCTTCTTTTACGTCCTACAGAAGACAGTTCCTCCTAAGGATGTGTCAGATCCCAATTTGCTTTGCACGTAAGAATCACATCCAAAATGGTTCTATTCTCACCCACTCTTCTTAGGACTTGTTCGTTTGTCACCATGTCTGTCCAGACGACAGCTCAAAAATTTCAGCCACAGATGTCCATCCAGTTATATTATAGAGATCAATGATCTAAAGTTATGTAGAGGTTTGCAAAATCTAAAGAAAGAAGAATTTGTTCTACATTTAAAACATACTAACACATTTAATTTAGTATTTTGCAATAATTTAATCCATACGCATTTCTTTTAGTGAGTTGCGTGTTTTGTAAATATACGTTGTTTTATAATATTGTTTATATCAAAGTTGATAATATTGGGGTTTATGTACCACTTGTTTTTTTGTTCACCAGCCCCACCTAGTAAAATAGTATATTGCGTTTTGATGAACCTAGCTTCTTAAGTGTTCATCAAGTTGTTTGCACATTTACCATTTGTGTATATGATATATATTACCTTGAGTATATTTTGAATTAAAATTATTCACAATTAATTGTGCTTTAACAAACTTAACCTGATAAGCCTAGCCAATATAATAGCAGCAGATTCCTCTCTAACAGATAAAATGTGAAACACTAAATTATTAAATACTTTTAATATAGATATTAATATTGATCACCTTAAGACCTATCCATCATCATCATCATCATCATCATCATCATCATCATCATCATCATCATCATCATCATTATACGATATTTCCGCCTCTTCGAGTCGTCTGACAAATCCTCTTCCATTCCTGTCGATCTTTCCAAACTTCTCTCTCAAGCGCGCGTCTCCATTTCACTCCTTAAGACTTATTATATATGCTAATTATAATTAATACATGTATAGTATTAGAAAGTTATCGCTTTCCACTTAGCAATACTTAGAAAGTAAGATATGGGGCCAGTGTTTAAATCAAATGAGCCTCGTTGATGAAATTGTCTCCAACGTTTTGCCTGTATTTATAATGGTTATCGCCTGGGATGAATGGAGAATTTCAGAATAGATTGTTTATTCGTTTCTTAATTATTCTAATATATAAAGATGCAATTAGATTTCTTGTTCGAGCTAAATGCCGTGACCTGCAGGATGAATTAAATCGTTTGAACGTGGCTACAGGCAGATTGGATCTTATTATTATCATTATTATTATTAGCACTGCGTCTTACTACCCGTTCGGCGTATACGCAAGGATCTTCTTATAAACGTATCCAAAACCAAGGTGATGGTTTTTGATAAGGACGGATCAGGAAATGATTGTCAGCTTAGTATAAAATGGAAAACTATTAAAACCAGTGAATGGTTTTGTGTATCTTGGCAAATTTTTTTTTGTAAAAATGGAAGGATGAAAGGTGAAATTGACGGACGGGTGAATGCAGCTCTGAAAGTAGTTGAACGTATGTGAACTATTGCAAAGAATGAGGTAGTATCGAAAGAGGCAAAGATGGCAGTATATAAAAGTCTGTTGATGCCAACATTGTTGTACGGATGTGAAGCGTGGGTTTGTCAGGAGAAACACAAGAGCAAAGTGACTACTGTTGGAATAAGATATCTAAAAACAGTATGTGGAAAAAAATTCGTATGGACAGAGTCAGTAATGAATGGGTGCTGAAGAGTGCGGTTTGAAAAGTAATCTAATAATCAATAGATCACTGTGAAGGCGATATCTTCCATTGGTTTGTGCTTATTGATAGAATGAGTGTGGTTCGAGTGATGAAGCAAATATATGATGGAAGAATATGTGTGGATAAAAAGGAAAGGTTAGGCTATGTAATACGTGTTTAAATGTTGTAGACGAATGTGTGAATACGATAAACATTAAATGTTTTAAGAATAAAAGAGCAGATATGACTCAGTGTATGAATGTTCTTGAAATGAAGGGGGTATGCAAGGATAGAGAAGTGTGAAAAAAAGTTAGTGAGGATGGGTTTAAGTACGAAGTTTTTTTTAGCTATATGCACAGTTTTGGCTAATGCCATAAGGGAACGGAGGGATTAGGTATCTGCATGTATTACATTGACTCACTCACTTAATTGCTAGGTGATGGACAAAATGTTCAGAATAATGGCTTTTCGCACTACCAGAACTTCCATAAATCAACAAATTATTTTACTTATCATAAAAATAATGGTTTATTCTTCTATTTATTAATAATAAGCCACCTAATAAGTTTACAACCTTCTTTACAATTTATTTCCTAAACAAAGCTTAAGTTATCTCTATTTGTAACATATGCAATCAAAAGAAAATTTATAGACTAATTTAAAATTATATAGACTGCGCATACCTAGCAATTCTCTTGCAATGGACAGCACCAACATTATATCTACGAAATCTCACGGAGACTGAATAAACGGTATGTCGGCTCCTTTATAAATTATTTTATATGTAATACGTCATTAACAGAAGTGTTTTCGAGTTGCATAAATGTTACTGCAGAGTCCAATATTTCTAGGAGCATCTTTTAACATCATAGAGGAAACGCTATCAACCTGATAAAAACAAAGAAAGTGTAATATTTCGTAACTTATTAAATTTTTTTATTTGAAAATAAAGCTATTTTGTATTTATTTAGAAGTTTTTATCAACATAAATTCTTAATCTATTATAAACGAATTACTTTAACATATTGCTAAATATTTGACATCCAACATATTAGGTTGGTATTAGCATACTGTTTTTGAGAGGGACTACGATTTTTGTTACACAAACACGATGAAGTGATGTAGTGTCAAATATTCAGGTAAGGTTTCCTCCAAATACCTTCTCGTCATTAAATGAACTCCACTTGTTAATGAAGGGATAGTTATAGCTCATAATTTCAACACAGATGTACGCGTTAAGATATTTAAATTATTTGTTGGCAACAGAATTATAGAACCGCCATTTGCAAGGAATTCTCTTACATACGTCGATATTTAAGTTTTTCTTTGAATTAAAATGATTTGCTGTTTCATTGAAATTCATACAACCGCGAAGCTTGGATTGCGAAACGTCGGTAGAATGCATGGTTATTTCCATATCCAAACGAGCAAGGGAGCAAAAATTGATGTTAAATGGGGATTAAGTTGTTGATTGCAACGTTCAGAATGGAGGACATGACATCTATCGTAGCTTGCCCAGTAATTGGTACGTTGTTACGAACTGAAGTTAATTTGTATTACTTTCTAAGTAAATATGTGTGGTCTTGTTCTGAATTTGTGGATGTTCTAGTATGGATCCATCCCTGGCAGCCTCCGGTGTAGTAGAGACTCCCAACTTGATCTCAGTAAATTCACCTGATGTTCCTGTGGACAAGTGTGAGCAATTAGGATCTGTGACTCACAACCAAGAAACCGATGGGTTGATCACCGGACAGATACGTTCTAGTGCCAGAGTATACAAGAAGATGAGGCTGGACTCTGGGTCTTTATCAACAGCATTAGAAAAGAAAGGTGCCTTGTGACTTGAGATTTTTAGTTCTAAATTAAACATAGCCTTTTATTTTATGGGCTTTGCAATTCAGGGAAAATAACAAATTTTCATAGGTCTGACATATTTTTTGGGTCAAGAATACTTCATAGCAAACTTTTTTGCTTTTTTAAAAATGGGATTAATATAGTTTTATGACTTTAAAGACTAGGCATATATATATATATATATATATATATATATATATATATATAGCTCATCAAATCAGAATCATACTGGATATTATCATTCTCTGACTTTTCAGAGCTACTTAACTGAGCTCACGTGGGATATTGCTCACCGACTCTACTTTGACCTGGGGCACATTCCAGCTCTAGGACAATAAATGGTTCTTTTATAATTCAACCCGCCTCTGTGGCCTAGTTAGCTAACGCGCTAGTTGTGTTGAGCTCGACTGTTGAGGACGGGGAGATTGAGGCTCGAATCTCAGTCGGGTGAACTGGGGGTGGTTTTTCATAAATGGTTTTCCACTCTCCCTCCATGCAAATGTGGGTTCAATTCCTCTATATTCAACCTTCCCAATTCCTAACCCATTAGAGTAATTAGTACTTAAGCGTATAACCCAAACGGGTAGTAAGACGCGGTGCTAAATAAATAATAAATTTATAACTCAACTCTATTCTTGTTTGGTAACAATCAATAAGATAATATTAGGCTACAACTGTTTTATTTTCTACACATCAGCATTTTTACAGTTTGGGAAAATATGGAAATCTTGGACGATTTAAGGAATTTAAAACTACCAAGAAAATCAGGGAAATGTTGGATGAATTTTTAAATCTAGTTAGGGAAAATGATTTGTTTGGCCAAATAGGGAAGAAAAAGGTTGATTTATTTCTAGTGCCAATGTGCTAGGGGTGAGTGAAGTTGAGTTTAAGAAAAAGTGTGCCTACAATTTTATGGAGAGTGGAAAACCATTTAAAATAAACTGCCCACAGTACACTTGAACGGGATTTGAAGCTCAAAATCCCAGTTACCGGCTGCCCGGGCTGTTGTGTGAGGGATGCTTTAGACCATTTTACCACCGAAGTGGGCTGTGTGTGTCCTGTGTATGGACTCACAAATACTGAGGAATTGCCCTTAAACAAACTTTCCTTTGATTGACAGATCCTAAAGACGACGATGTTAAGGCGGATACCAAAGATAAAATAGAGCATAAAGACAAGTCAGACTGTAAGCAGCCCGAGATCAAACCCAAACCCAGCAAGCCTCAGCTCTGGTCGACTGAAGAGAAGAACATATTCTTTGAGGCGCTCAACGAGTACGGCAAAGACTTTGAGTCGATATCAAACTACTTTGCTACCAAGGCCCGTAAGAAAGGGATGCCTGAGAGCATGTCCAAGACTAAGGACCAAGTGCGGCATTTCTACTACAGGGCCTGGCACAAGGTCTCCAAGCACCTCAAGTTTCCTGAGGATCCAGGTAACAAACATTCCAAGGTTTCTGAGGACCCAGGTAACAAGTATTCCAAGGTTCCCGAGGACCCAGGTAACAAGCATTCCAACGTTCCCGAGGACCCAGGTAACAAGCATTCCAAGGTTTCTGATGTCCAGGTAACAAGTATTCCAAAGTTTCCGAGGACCCAGGTAACAAGCATTCCATGGTTCACAAGGACCCAGGTAACAATCATTCCAAGGTTCACGAGGACTGAGATAACAAGCATTCCAAGGTTCACGAGGACCCAGGTAACAAGCATTCCAAGGTTCACGAGGACCCAGGTAACAAGCATTCCAAGGTTCACGAGGACCCAGGTAACAAGCATTCCAAGGTTCATGAGGACCCAGGTAACAAACATTCCAAGGTTCACGAGGACCCAGGTAACAAGCATTCCAAGGTTCATGAGGACCCAGGTAACAAGCATTCCAAGGTTCACGAGGACCCAGGTAACAAGCATTCCAAGGTTCACGAGGACCCAGGTAACAAGCATTCCAAGGTTCACGAGGACCCAGGTAACAAAATTCCAAGGTTCACGAGGACCCAGGTAACAAGCATTCCAAGGTTCACGAGGACCCAGGTAACAAGCATTCCAAGGTTCACGAGGACCCAGGTAACAAGCATTCCAAGGTTCTCAAGGACCCAGATAACAAGCATTTCAAGGTTCACAAGGACCCAGGTAACAAGCATTTCAGGTTCAAAAGGACCCAGGTAACAAGCATTTCAAGGTCACAAGGACCCAGGTGATAATCTCAAGTGTTGTCCGTGTTTGTCACAGGAATGAAGAAAGCTACCCAGGAGCTGTATAGCCTCATCAACTATGGAGAGATGCGCAGGAAGATTGGTCCAATCACCGAGAAGCTGTGCCTCAAACTGAACGAGCTGGTGTATCGTGGATCCGTACAGATTCGTCTCAAGGGCAAAACTATCCGGATCAAGACTCCGATGTGTCGAATCCTACGCAAGCTTAACCAGCTGGACGGTACGGAACTAACCTACTTTACAAGGGCATATCGTCCACACCAGATGGACTTTCTAGTTTTTCAAGATGAAAATTGTTAAAACTTTCACACTCCTCATCCTGTTCTCTTCAGTTAGAGGACTAAAGCTAGTGATGACATGTAAGCAAATTAAAGTGTTGTCATTTGTAAGCTAGATTTTAGACTATACAATTTTTATTGATTCATATTCTCACTTTCAATTCTTGTTTTTAATGCACCTGTTGATTATAAACACATCTCTTAGTTTTTAATATGCCTCCTGTTTTTAAAATGCTTTTTTTACGTTGTTTTTTAACACCCCACTTTTTTATTGTATTTATTGATTCTTAATACCCTTCTTGATTTATTTCTAGACCTTGATTATTATTTGTTCCATAAAAGATATAGTACCAAAACAAAGTTCTAAAATGCAGGCAGAGGTTTCTAAACAAGTCCTATGATCATTTAAATTAGTGAATCAGGGCCTCACAACACTGTCCCCATGAAATATTTGCTGCTAATGTCCTCCCGTCCGACAGAGAACGAAGAGGAAGTGCGCCTGCCCAATCGTATCTCCATAGAGCTGCGCCCCAAGACCAACACCGCCTGGGGTCGAGTGCAGTCAGTGGCCCAGAACCCCAGGGTGAGGACCAAGCTGCCCTTGCAAAGAAGACTCGCCTCACTTCTCACCTTCTTGGAGAACCGCTGGAAACAGAACCATGTACGGCACGTATCCTTGCAACTCTCGGGGCCAGGACTTCCAAGCACCATGAAAATGCGAGGAACTTCGTAAACATTTAAAACAATACTAGAATATTCATGAATTTAGGGCATTAAAATCTTCGGTAGGATTTTGCATTGCCTCGAAAACTTGTACTTTCATTTGAAAATAGACTGTTGACTTAGACAGTTATGAAGCGTTGTCAATTAAAGGTTTTAAAAGAAAAATTTATATTCATTTTCAGTTTTTTTTTATTTTGCGCTGTTAAGTACATCACAAGTTACTGTTAACATGTCAAATATTTGAAATAATTAAATCACACAAGTTGATGGTAACATAGTTTATCAGCTCAGGATAGAATAGGTTACACATGTTTGCAATATAACATTTTGTTTGGAGATGGAACGCTCGACTCCACGAATCGCCCAATTTCTATGGTATTCAAGAGATTAGAGATTCTTAAAAATCTTAAAAAAGTATCTCCAATACATTTATGAAGACCCTAACTTGATACACAGGGTGCCCACTGTGTCATGAAAGTAACGGAAGTCACAAAAAGGTTATTAATTGCAAAAAATGGTCATGAAAGTCCCTGAAAAGTCACGAATTTTCAATATTTTGGTCATAAAGTCACGAAAATATTTGTTTGAATTTCCCGCGCATCGTAAAAACGTGAACGCGTCTGAAGTACCACTACCCATGATGCCATGCGCTAGCCGCAAGTGGCATGATTGTTTTTACCGTGATACCAAGGACAAAGTTAACGCTCACCATCTAATTAAAGTTTAATGTTGTATGCGAGTGCATTATGCCTATTTATGCATTATATAATGTTCAACCGCTCACCGAAGGATTTTTTTGGTCAAAAAGGGTCACTAAAAAGTCACTTGTTTCTCCAACTCAGTAGACACCCTGATATAACAATTTCAAACCTTTGGTAAAAGGAATTCTATTGACTTGTGTGGTTGGGAAAGTAACAAAACCACAAATATGTACAAATTGTGTTAATATATAAAAAGGGTTATCTTTGTCATTTATGATGTAATAAACATGACAAACAAAATAAAGTTTGTCATTGGCACCAAGCCTTACACACCTTTTTTAAAATTCAATTTTAAATATTTTCAATTTAACTAAGACTATAATCTACATTTTTAACATTTTGAGATTCGAAAGAAAATCTAAGATTTAAATTCAAGAAATTTACGAGTCAATCCATCTTCTCTAATTCAGATTCACAAACAAGTCTTATCTTTTACCATCTTTCCCCTCCAAATTCTTCCTCCTCAGAACTACTACATGTATTTCCCCGTCAATGCTCCAAACTTCATTGACATGACTTCACAATTAGTAAATCTAATGACAAATTAAATTTCATTCCTCAATACTCCTTTTTGAGTTGAGGTTGTAGTGAACTCGAGAAAAGGTCAGTGTTTTTTTTATTGCAAAATAAATGAAATATTGCTCCAGTAGAAACACGCACTAGAGTATAACTTTCTTCAACAGTTGTTGAATATCTGGCAAATGAATAGCGGCCTTAGATGACAAACATTTTAAATGAAGAGAAAAGTTATTATTAAATTCCAGGACACCCTCGACAGATATTCAAGAAATGTTGATGTCACCAAGTGAAGAAAATTAAACTCTTGTTCTTATTAGAGCAATATTTATTTAATTTTACCAAAAAAAGGTTTTGATATAAAAACTGCAAAAACACTTAACCTTTTCTCACTTTCCCCACACTCCCAAGTTAGAGTGTCCGGAAAACATCGGGAATGTTGTATTAAGAAAAGAGTGGCAACCCTGAAAGTGCGGTGTTCGTAAGCCTAGTGTGTCGAGCATAGAGACACTTGAGGTTTTGTCTTGGACTTTGGAGAAGAGGTATCTTCCTGAACACTTGTCACAGCGTGAGAAACTAGCTGCTGAGATCAGCGCGGCAGACCCGGGACACGCAGGGGACCCCGACGTTAAGGAAACCCTCCTCCGTGTGGCTCCGCGGCCTGACGCCTCCATCAGCCTGTCCGCAGTTAACATGTCAGAGTACCTGACCAGCCTCAATCTTTGTCTCAACACATACCAAGAGAGGTTTGGGTTTCAGGTACAACAAGATCACATTTAGAAATAGATTAAGTATCAAATGGGAGCCTTAACTCAATTTTCTTGACAGCTAGAGAAAGCTACTGAATCTATTTTCATGTATTTATACATCAAGTCATCAGATCTCCAACTTACACTCTTGATAGATACTATCACTACCCACAAAATTACATTAATAATTAGACAACACCAATTATAAAAAAAACTTTTCTTATTTAACAATTTCTTAATTATTTTACTTGGCCCATTTTGGTGGTCGAATGGTTCGAAGGCGTCACGCTCGCAATGTACTAAACTGTCGATGACAGGGAAATTGGGGTTTGAATCCCTGTCGGGTGTACCAAGGGTGTTTTATACTAAATGGTTTTTCACTCTTCTTCTATACAAATCTGGGCACACTTCCTCTAAATCTAACCTTCCACATTACGGTAATTAGTGCATGTTTATACAACACAAACCTTTAGTTAAATGCAGTGACAAAAAAAATTTAGATGTTTTATTAGGCTTTTATTTTATTTAAATGATAAAAATATGCAAATGATTATACTCGAGGAAAGAGTGATGAGGATTTTATTTTCGTCGTTAAGCGAATTATTCTTAGAATTCATGTTTTCTAACTATTGTACATTTGAAGAATTTGTTGTCCTTACTCACAGCCCTTGGACGACCCCTCGTTTGGTCGAGACCGCAGCAAACATCTGGCCTGTAGGAAGGCCCTTGCCAAGAAGGCCAAGACTGAACCTGGCACTGCGCCAGGTAAACCAAAGGAGGCCAAGGCAGAACCGGGCGCCGCACCAGTTAAGCCTAAGGAGGCTCCTGTTCCTGTCGACACCGAGCAGCCCTCTGCAGTCTGTCCCACCACCCCACTGCATGTGCTGCTCGAGTTCGACAACAACGCCTGCGATAGCGACCCGCGGACCTCGGAGGCTATGGACGCTTCTACCATTAGCGCCAACGATATGGCTGTAAATAACATCTTGTCCCTGAAACTCTGCTTAGGTAACCTTACCCACTCTCGTTGTTAGTTGTGTTATCAGTATCAAGCAGGGCTGTGTGAAGCGTTGAAAACTTCCACTTTGCTTTGAATATTAGTCAACTTAAGTAACGTAAAACTCCGGGTTCAACAATCATGAGTCTTTGGCAATTTAAAAGTAAAAACACGCTTTTGTTCAATTTATGTTAATTAGTTCTTTTTGTGCATTACAAATTAACTTCTGCATGACACATCTTAACTAATTAACTTACATGTTGTGATAATTTAGTTTATCAGCTTGGGATTAAGTATGATAAATATGTTTGAGATTTAATATTTTGTAAAATATAATGCTACATAAATTCTTATAAATGTTCTTTTCCAACCCTAATTTTTTTTAAAAATATTCAAACTTTTATTCGGCTTTAGGAAATATTGTAGAGTATTAGAGTTGACTTGAGAAAAGGTACGTTGCACATTCATAGTATGATACATTGTGTGCAGCTGTGCCCATTGTCACTCCTACTCTCCCGCACTGATCAATATCCGCAGGCTGTGCCCATTGTCACTCCTACTCTCCCGCACTGATCAATATCCGCAGGCTGTGCCCATTGTCACTCCTACTCTCCCGCACTGATCAATATCCGCAGGCTGTGCCCATTGTCACTCCTACTCTCCCGCACTGATCAATATCCGCAGGCTGTGCCCATTGTCACTCCTACTCTCCCGCACTGATCAATATCCGCAGGCTGTGCCCATTGTCACTCCTACTCTCCCGCACTGATCAATATCCGCAGGCTGTCTGGCAAGTGTGCGGCTCCTGATGTTTATGGTGTGCTATTCTGGTAATAGTCTAAAAGCAACTCGTACCACTTTGTTCCAGACGCAGAGTCTCCAGTTACTCCTGACTTGGTCCTGAAAGAGGAACCTGTCAAGGAAGAACAACCCGCCCCTGTGGAAGCTCCAGGCCCCGACGACGAGGAAACCTTGGCCAAAATCCGAGCGGGCTGGACCAGGCTCACAGCCAAGACCACCACGATTGGTGACCTTTACCTCCTGGTGAGACACGTTCTTAACAGGTCAAACATACTTTTGGTTCCGAGGCTTGTAGCTTTAAGGTGTGAATGTGGGTCTGAGGCTTGCTTGTAGCTTTGAGGAGTGAATGTGGGTCTGAGGCTTGCTTGTAGCTTTAAGGTGTGAATGTGGGTCTGAGGCTTGCTTGTAGCTTTGAGGTGTGAATGTGGGTCTGAGGCTTGCTTGTAGCTTTGAGGTGTGTATGTGGATCTGAGGCTTGCTTGTAGCTTTGAGGTGTGAATGTGGGTCTGAGGCCTGCTTGTAGCTTTGAGGTGTGTATGGGGGTCTGAGGCTTGCTTGTAGCTTTGAGGAGTGAATGTGGGTCTGAGGCTCACTTGTAGCTTTGAGGAGTGAATGTGGGTCTGAGGCTCACTTGTAGCTTTGAAGTGTGAATGTGGGTCTGAGGCTCACTTGTAGCTTTGAAGTGTGAATGTGGGTCTGAGGCTTGCTTGTAGCTTTGAGGTGTGAATGTGGGTCTGAGGCTCACTTGTAGCTTTGAAGTGTGAATGTGTGTCTGAGGCTCGCTTGTAGCTTTGAGGTGTGAATGTGGGTCTGAGGCTCACTTGTAGCTTTGAGGTGTGAATGTGGGTCTGAGGCTCACTTGTAGCTTTGAAGTGTGAATGTGGGTCTGAGGCTCACTTGTAGCTTTGAGGTGTGAATGTGGGTATGAGGCTCGCTTGTAGCTTTGAGGTGTGAATGTGGGTCTGAGGCTTGCTTGTAGCTTTGAGGTGTGAATGTGGGTCTGAGGCTTGCTTGTAGCTTTGAGGTGTGAATGTGGGTATGAGGCTCGCTTGTAGCTTTGAGGTGTGAATGTGGGTCTGAGGCTTGCTTGTAGCTTTGAGGTGTGAATGTGGGTATGAGGCTCGCTTGTAGCTTTGAGGTGTGAATGTGGGTATGAGGCTCGCTTGTAGCTTTGAGGTGTGAATGTGGGTCTGAGGCTTGCTTGTAGCTTTGAGGTGTGTATGTGGGTCTGAGGCTCGCTTGTGGTTCTGAGGTTTGTAGTTTGTCTTGGCCTCACTCTAGTCTGTGTCCACCTGTAACTTCATTCATTGACTAAGAGCTTTGAACATTTGGATGTAACTCATGAGAGACTGCTTGTGTCGGACAGTTTGGGTTTGACGGGAAACTTCACCTCGACTATTGCTGGGAGGGAGCCCTTTCCCACCCCACCTCGCAGTCTGAGGAGGGTGACCGCCTACAGGGACCCACACCTAACCCCCTGGCTGGAACTCTGCAGCAATTGGTTTCCATAGCTAAGCTCAACGTAACTAAGAATAAGGTGGGTCCTCTGAATACAGGCGAGCGCCGTATTGAACGTCCAGTTTTTTGTCACGGCTCTGTTGTGATGCATCTTGATGTTGCAGGTCACATGTCCATGCGGCCACATCTGCGGCGTTCCTAACAAGTCCTCTCCATCTGGCCGCAACAGGATGGCTCCAAGGGCTCGGCCCATTGGGGATAACTCTGATGTGAGCACTAACTAACTGTTATATTTTTAAATATGACTTTTGCTAGTGGGCGTTGGCAGAACTTGCACCGACAGTTAGACCGAGAAATTGGTACGGATGCATCTAGGGCTGTATGGAGGAAGTCCAACTTTTCAATTTGAAGCAAAATCTAATTGAATGTATTAAATAATCCAGAAACTGATTTGAAGTTTGAATATTTTTTTATTATATTTAAAATAATATATTGTGGGTGGCTCTTTATGTAACTTTATGCACTAAAATCATCTGGGAAATGTGTTATTGTACAATTATTGTAAGGTAATATTTCATTCTAATCTGTTAAACAAAGTTATTCCAACTTAGAGTTCAATTACATCAGATTTTCTTATATTAATATTAGCAGAACAACCTAACGTTGCCCAGGGTAACCACATAATATATTGTAACGCTTTGCTATGCTTTTCTTCAAACAAAGAGAAAAAAATCTCCTTTTATGGTTCCTGACCCAGTTATGAATTAATTTTAAAAAGAGTAGGTAGTCAAAATTGTAAAATTCCATCTTTTAGGTGGACATGTTTGTTTAGAGGGGCCACTAATGTTAAAATTTCAGCCCTCAGCTTGAGGTGGATATCGCTCAACGCTCATCAAAGACAGACGCTCTTCATTTTACTAATATAGATTAAGTGCAGAATGGCAATAATTGAAAGTAAATTGATTATTTTAACTGTAAATCATTTTATCAGCCTCATAAAATATTGTAAATGTCAAATTTATTTCTGATGCAAAGTCAGAGGTAGTATTTGTTTTGACGTTCTAAAGCTTCGCTCACCCCAAGTTTCCATTTTTAACTTGTTGCTTTAAATCCTTTTCATTCGAGCTAAACTTGGTTTGATCAATTAATTTACTCTTGTTTTAGTGAACTAAGTTTGGTCAAGTGGGCTAATTTTTAAATTTATGGTTTATAATGTTAACATAAACATTTGATAAGATAATAAGATAAAACCTGCTTCAATGGCCACATGGTCTAAGGTATCGCTTTTGTGTTAGACTAGACTGTCGATGACAGGGATACTAGGGTTCGAATCCCGGTTGAGTATATCGAGGATACTTTTTCCAAAATAGTTTTTCACTCTCCCTCCACGCAAATGCGGCTATACTACTTCAAAATTCATTTTTTCCTATCCCTAACGCATTAGTGTAATTAGTACTTATACATGTAACCTAAAAAGATGGTAAGACGCAGAAATAAGACAATCTTCCGGAAATGTCCGTTGTCTGCCTCCAGCCTTCCAAAGTCAATTTGTCCTTCCCTCAGAGCGCTTGTGGTACTTAGTTACATATTTGTGCTATGATGTGTTTTAGCGGGCCGGAGGCATCAAGGATGGCGGGGGTGGTCTCCACAACCATGTCCTCTCTCGACCCGTGTCTGGTGATGGAGTGTTTAGGATACCTCTTCTAGCGCCCTCTCAGTTCAAACCCCCGCCTAAACCTGGGACTGCCGAGGCCTTCAAGGCACAACTCGACGTGAGTTACTCATATAGGACGACACTAGAGCACAACTCGACGTGAGTTACTCGTCTAGGACGACACTAGGGTACAACTCGACGTGAGTTACTCGTCTAGGACGACACTAGGGTACAACTCGACGTGAGTTACTCATCTAGGACGACACTAGGGCACAACTCGACCTGAGTTACTCGTCTAGGACGACACTAGGGCACAACTCAACGTGAGTTACTCATCTAGGACGACACTAGGACAACTCGACATGAGTTACTCGTCTAGGACGACACTAGGGTACAACTCGACATGAGTTACTCATCTAGGACGACACTAGCGCACAACTCGACGCTGAGTTACTCATCTAGGACGACACTAGGTACAACTCGACGTGAGTTACTCTCTAGGACGACACTAGACACAACTCGACGCGAGTTACACTAGGACACTAGGTACAACTCGACGTGAGTTACTCGTCTAGGACGACACTAGCACAACTCGACGCGAGTTACTCATCTAGGACGACACTAGAGCACAACTCGACGTGAGTTACTCGTCTAGGACGACACTAGCGCACAACTCGACGCGAGTTACTCATCTAGGACGACACTAGGACACAACTCGACGTGAGTTACTCGTCTAGGACGACACTAGGGCACAACTCACGTGAGTTACTCTCTAGGACGACACTAGGGACAACTCACATGAGTTACTCATCTAGGACGACACTAGGACAACTCGACATGAGTTACTCGTCTAGGACGACACTAGCGCACAACTCGACGCGAGTTACTCATCTAGGACGACACTAGCGCACAACTCGACGGAGTTACTCAGTCTAGGACACACTAGGCACAACTCGACGTGAGTTACTCGTCTAGGACGACACTAGCGCACAACTCGACGCGAGTTACTCTCTAGGACGACACTAGGCACAACTCGACGTGAGTTACTCGTCTAGGACGACACTAGGCACAACTCAACGTGAGTTACTCATCTAGGACGCACTAGACACAACTCACTGAGTTACTCGTTAGGCGACACTGGCAAACTCAACGTGAGTTACTCATCTAGGACGACACTAGGACAACTCGACATGAGTTACTCGTCTAGGACGACATGAGGGTTACATACATCTAGGACGACACTAGGGCACAACTCGACCTGAGTTACTCGTCTAGGACGACACTAGGGCACAACTCGACGTGAGTTACTCATCTAGGACGACACTAGGGTACAACTCGACGTGAGTTACTCATCTAGGACGACACTAGGGCACAACTCGACGTGAGTTACTCATCTAGGACGACACTAGGACACAACTCGACCTGAGTTACTCATCTAGGACGACACTAGGGCACAACTCGACTGAGTTACTCATCTAGGACGACACTAGGGCACAACTCGACGTGAGTTACTCGTCTAGGACGACACTAGGGCACAACTCGACGTGAGTTACTCTCTAGGACGACACTAGGGTACAACTCGACGTGAGTTACTCATCTAGGACGACACTAGGGTACAACTCGACGTGAGTTACTCGTCTAGGACGACACTAGAACACAACTCGACGCGAGTTACTCATCTAGGACGTCACTAGGGTACAACTCGACGTGAGTTACTCATCTAGGACGACACTAGGGCACAACTCGACGTGAGTTACTCATCTAGGACGACACTATGACACAACTCGACCTGAGTTACTCATCTAGGACGACACTAGGGTACAACTCGACGTGAGTTACTCATCTAGGACGTCACTAGCGCACAACTCGACGTGAGTTACTCATCTAGGACGACACTAGGGTACAACTCGACGTGAGTTACTCATCTAGGACGACACTAGGGCACAACTCGACGTGAGTTACTCATCTAGGACGACACTAGGACACAACTCGACCTGAGTTACTCATCTAGGACGACACTAGGGCACAACTCGACGTGAGTTACTCGTCTAGGACGACACTAGGGCACAACTCGACATGAGTTACTCGTCTAGGACGACACTAGGGTACAACTTGATGTGAGTTACTCATCTAGGACGACACTAGGGTACAACTCGACGTGAGTTACTCATCTAGGACGACACTAGGGTACAACTCGACGTGAGTTACTCATCTAGGACGACACTAGGGTACAACTCGACGTGAGTTACTCATCTAGGACGACACTAGAACAACTCGACGTGAGTTACTCATCTAGGACGACACTGGGATACAACTCGACTGAGTTACTCATCTAGGACGACACTAGCGCACAACTCGACTGAGTTACTCATCTAGGACGTCACTAGCGCACAACTCGGTACCTAGAGTTACTCATCTAGGACGTCACTAGCGCACAACTCGACGTGAGTTACTCATCTAGGATGACACTAGGGCACTAATTGAAGTTAAATACTTATCTAGGACAAAACTTGCGCACAACTAGCTGTCCCTAATGTCCTTTAATGTGTTTTTTTATTTGATTACTTTTCTTAGAAATTCCGACCACGGTTTTGCAATCGCCGCGGTCGGGCTGTGCGCCCTAAGAATGTGGTGGTCCAACGTCAGCTGCCGCTACTACCCAAGGCTCCCAATGGCCATGCCATGGTCACTCTTAAGGTCATCCCTCAGACGGGCGAGTTCATGCCTATTGGAGGACCCACCGGTCTCGTCACAGCCAGCCATTCCTCCGGCGTCGTTTTTCCCTCGGGGTAAGCTTGTTACTCCTTGTTTTTAGCGAAGTTTTTGTGAAGTCAAGCCTTAAACATGTAAACCAGAGTCGAAGTTGAAGATAAGGTTTAGGTTGTTTTCACATAACACTACTGTAATTTTAATTCTTAAATAATCCATTGAGTGCTTGAAGCTTTCGTTATAGACGTCATTTAAATATAGTTGGGTCGAATCTCCTATTGTACGATTTCGAATCTCCAATTTACTTTTGAATCTGAATCTGAATATTGGGATAAATTATAAATATAATATAAAATATAAATAATAACTTAATGTGAACATTCTTTCTTATAATACATTAATTATAAAATTAATATATTCTTTTAAGTGTTAAATTACTGGTCTGGGGGAAGGTTGTTTGTCACTATAATTATAATTGGTTCTAAACCACCGATAAGCGCTAATAGAGATCTGCAACATTTTTAAGTATTTGACGCTCGAATCCAAAATTTTCTTGAATCCTTGAATCTTGAATATTCTAAAGATTCAAGGGATTCGCATAATTTAGGGCCCATCCCTACATTTAACCACTAGTTTTGTTTTAAATATTATTTAGTTGCCATTTTTAAAACTGATTCTTTATCATTATGGACTGTTTCCAGCCCTTGGCTGGGCCAGTTTAGTGAAATGCCTCCATCTCCCACCATTCTTCCTCCTTTATTCAATTTCATTCTTCTCCTCTCCCTTGCACACTTGTCATCAGCTCCTCCCTTGTTGTCTAGTTCCAATATTCTTCATCTCCATCATTCTCTTTGGTATTCGCTCATTTTCCATCCTCATTACACGTCCATACCCTCTCAGCCTTGCTTCCTCTACTATCTCATGTCTCCTGATGACAGCTAACATGCTCTCCTTGTCTCTCTTACATTCATTGTCCTTGTTTCTGCTGCATGTGTGACAATGGGTACAAAATACACCTTGTACAGCACTTTCTTACACTTCAAGGACACTTCTCTTCTCCGTCTATTATGCACCTATAGAACAATTTGAATGCATACTTTAATTGTTTATTGCTTCACTTTTGAAGTCAGAATGAAATTTCTGTTTTAATTAATAATTAATAACACAAAGTAAATCACGATTAAAAAAAATCTCACGATGAAAAAATATTTAGTACAAAACTTTTTTTTATCTTAAATTACTATTTTTCTGTAGCCCAAAATATCTCTCAGCTATGATTAAAACTTGTTTAGGCTGCAGTAAAAAAATGTAAAATATAAATAAGACAAGTAAATAATAAGAACATTAGGAAAGCTAGAGAATTCTTTTTCATACCTAAATATTTTTTTTCCTTTCAAAATTATCATAATTTTAGGGTGTGGCCTATATTCGGAGGTGGCTTATTTTTGGGCCAATACGGTACTAGGTCTCTTCCTCTTGTCAATACCATCACTTCTCACTTTGCTGTATTCACTCCACATTCTTTCACTTCCTCGTTCCATTCCTGTTCCTGTACTTCTCCCCCCATACCATCAAGTCATCAGCAAACATCATGTCTTTCATTCTTTCCTCCCACTTTGTTCATGACCATTTCCATTACCATCACATATAATAATTGTGAGAGGGCACTCCCCTGCTTCACTCCATATTATATTTGGAACCACTCCGAACATCCACTCTCTGTCTTAACACAACTCATGTTATCTTCATACATGCTCTTCACTCTCGTTACAACTAGGGTTGGATCCTTTGATCCTTCGAATCCTTAAGGATAGTCAAGATTCAAGGATTTGGGTTCAAGACGCAAATCCTTGGAAAAAAAGGTGAATTTCTTTTAAAAGTGAAATTTGATTAAGAGCTCTAATACTGCTTATTTAGTGGCTAAGAACCAATATAAGGCCCCAGACCAGTAATACAACACCTAACTGATTGTATGAATGTTATTATATTATTAGCACCGCGTCTTACTACCCGTTCGGGTTATACGCACTTACGCTAATGTGTAATGGTAGGGTGATTGTGAGATGAAATGGAGGACCTACAGTTTAACGTGGTATCCGAACCACGGTGGAGGCCTGGCATTCCTCACATTCACAAGTTGTGATTAATACACGCCTTGTCAAAGGTGAAGGAAGGGTTTGGCATTCAGATAAATTTGTGCCGGGACCGAGGATTGAACCCCGGACCCTCAGCACAGAAGTCTGACACCTTACCCCTAGACCACCAGGTCACCCTGTATGAATGTTATAATGAATGGATTATAAGAAAGAATGTCAACATTTAGTTACTATTTGTATTTTCTATTATTCTACTACAATTTATATTTCCTCTTATGTTCATAATTTTTTCCAAGATTTGGATTCGAAGGTGGATTGGCGATTTGGTTTGGTATAGTAGTGGATCCGACCCCTCTCTATCTAAGACTTCTCTTTCCACTCCAGCCTTCTCCACATCCATAAATATCATCATATGTTGAAACATGTCATGTATTGAGATACTTAAAATTTGTTCTTGATATGACAAAGCTTTAGTCTTCAAAATCTTTATAAAGATGTGAGTGAAGTTATTGTATCAAAGTTGAAGTGAAGTAGAGTTGACCTTTGACTTAGAAATTTCGAGGATTCTAACACCCCTAATGGTTTGAGAATCTCTCTAGAGAGGTAATGTGTTGCAGGGTGATGCCACGACCCCCAGTCAAGTCGCGACACATCCTACCAGCACTACCAGTAGTGACCACCCCTCCACCCAATACCAGCCCACTCTTATCGGACACATCACCAGCAGAGGCAGACTTGGCAAAAGGTGAGGTTGTACTAATATAGACATTATTAGAGGTTGAGTCACAGCTCCACTTTCTGAGGCTAGCATGAGGCATGTCTCCACTCTGAGGCACGTTTAGTTGTCAATGTTGAGCTGGTTGTTTGTGTTCCAGAGGAACTGCTCCAGACCACGTCACCTCCCAGCATCTCTCACCTACTGAATCTCCCAGTGGGGGAAGGGGATCACATATCCTTGGGACCCCCTCCACCAGCCTACTAGATCCCCCCCACACCGGGGGCCAGACCTTTGGTGAGAAACCTTTTAGAAGTGACCGATGGATTTATACTATTTTTACCCGTGCCGTCTAAGGCGTCACACTCGCAATAAACTAAACTACCGTTGATGGTGGGATTGGATTTCAAATCTCGGTCAGGTGTACTGAGGGTGGTTTTTCCACCTCCCTCCACGCAAATGCAGGTACACTTCCTCTAAACTTGGCCTTCCTCATCTCTAACATGTTAGTGTAATTAACTTTTGCGCGTATAACCCGAACAGGTAAGACGCAGTGCTAGCAAAATAAATAATCCAGCATTTTTGGTACACACCTAGGCTTTTATTGGGGGGAGGGGGGGTAACGTGTCACTTTTGTGTCTGACTGTATCACTAATTGCTGGGATATTATGGTTTGTATCCTGGTCGGGGAAACTAAGGTTGATTTTCCTAAATGGTTCTACACACTCTCTTTTGTTGCGGTGGTGATCGTCTCTGGACTTGAGCGGTGCAGACGGAGGAGTCGGTAAACAAATCCACCAAATTATTCTCACGCTAGAGTAACAGTAGTGACCGACAGAGTGTAACAGAAAGTCTGTAAAACTAAGGGGGTGTGAAGCTTTGTTGATAAAAATATTGACAGCTAAAATAATTTATGTTCATTACTACTGCCGTTATGAACTCTTATATAGCCTACATTACAAATTAATTTTAGTTAAGAGATGGACCCTCGAATCCTTGAGGATATTAGAGATTCTGAATTCGAGAAAATCTAAAATCCTTAAATAAAAAAAATTCAATTGAAATTTGTTTCGAATTCTTAACACTGCTTATTGGTGGTTCAAAACCAATTATAATTATAGGATTAACTCAACAACCAGGCCCCAGACCAGTAATTTAACATTATCTGAATGTGTGAATGTTAAAATGAATGGATTATAAGAAATAATAACATTTAGTTTACTATTTTTATTTCCTCTTATGCTCATAATTTTTTCCAAAATTTGGATTAAAATCAAAATTGGAGATTAGGATTTGTAAAATAGGGGATTTGACCAAACTTTAATAATAAAATGGAAAAATATGTTGAAACTTGTGCTAATAAATTACTTTATCAGCTTAGAAAATAAAATTCTGCAATAAAACCTTTTCAAAATTGATCTTCCTGGATAAAGTTATGTAAATAAGCACAATTTGATATTTTTCCAAGCATCGAATAAAAAATATTCAAACTTTGATTTGGCTTCAAGAAAATTTCGTATACATGATTTGAGTTAGCTTTGAATTTAAAGAGTGGATTTGGCGCACCCTTAGTGAAGACTAAACACATCTTTAGAAACTTGAGGACAAACCAAGCTGTTGCCTGTGCAATCAGAAGGAAATATTGATGTTTTGTTCTGTTCCAGAAGGTTTCCTACCGACCGCGGGAGAGCTTGTTAACTCCACCCCCCCTAGTAGTCCTTCACGGATCTTCAAGGAAGACAGCCAATGGCTAAACTCTGAGGTAAGTTGCTACATTTGTGTGTGCGAGTTGGTATGCCTGTTTGAATCATTCTCTTCTCTCAACTCTGAGGTAAGTCGCTACATTTGTGTGTGCGAGTTGGTATGCCTGTTTGAATCATTCTCTTCTCTAACTCTGAGGTAAGTCGCTACATTTCTGTGTGCGGGTTGGTATGCCTGTTTGAATCATTCTCTTCTTTCGTTACTGCCGACGTTGTGTAGTGATGCTTTGATCCATTTGGATCAGTTTTTAACTAATGGAGTTAAGTATGGTTATAGCTGCATCTAAATATCATATTCTTTAAATTGAAAAATCGTTCCTGGGGCACAGGACTCGAACCTAGGACCTTTGGTTTAGTGCGCCAATGCTCTAACTGCTCTATTATCCCATGTACTCAAACTCTTTCTGGATACTTCTTTCCGATGGCCACGATATTATTTATTTATCTGCGGGTCCTTGAATGTGAAGCTCTGAGCCGAGCTTTAATAAGCTCTGTACGTTTGTGATGCGCAAAGTTGGGTGTGAGGGCGTGTGGTAAGATGATAGGTCAGCAACTGAACAAACTGGTTGTTGGAGACAGAGACAAACAAGGTGTAACGGAAACTTGGACTACGGATCAAATAGAAACGAGGAGGAAGGGTAGAGGATTCCAAGAAGATTAATGGATATGAAGTATGTAGGGAAGAAATGAGAGGAACAGATAGCAGCAAGTGTGCAAGTGAGAGGAGGAGAGTGGACAAGAATGCAGGAGGAAGAATGGTGGAAGAACAGAAGGAGATGAAGGAATTTTACTAAACGAACCCGGCCACAAGCCGAAACAATTCACGATTATGATGGTGGTATCAAGAACACTTTGGTGCTAAAGTCCACCATATTATCTTAAAAATTAAAGCTATTTCATCTTCTTTCTCTGGTAGGAGTCCAGCCAAGTGAACAGCAGCGCTACAGATGAAAACCATCGCTAAATCTGTGCGCCAAAATCTGTTTTCATGAATATGTATATTTTTTTAAACTGCACTTATATTAAATTAAAAAAAAACTACATTTAACATCACAATCATATTTAAAAACTATACAATTAATTACAATAGTTTATAATAATTCCACTTTTTTCATTTCATTGTTTTAAAACAACTTATGAAAAAATATTGATTTTCATTGTAAAAAATTATAATTTTCATGAAAATATTTTTTTTTTTAGTTTTAATTGAGTCATAATTTATTATTTTTTTAAAATCTTATTTTTGTTTAATTCTTACTGGTTTTTCGTTTACATAAATAAGTTTTAAATTATATATTATTTATTCAACCCAAACTTGACTCGGATTGATTCAATATTCGTCCTCCATGGCCGCATGTTTTAACATACCTACTCTCGCAATAGACTATACTCTGATGACGGGAAGATCATGGCTCAATCCCGGTCGGGTGTACTGAGGTGGTTTTTTCATAATTTCCCACTCTCCCTCCACATAAATGCGGGTACACTTCCTTTCAATTCAACCTTCCTAATCCCTAACCCACTAGTGTAATTAGACACGGTGCTATGAAAGTATATTTGGAAGCTAACTGGAGATTTTCTCGAGTAAATCTCCTTTTCTCTTGATTGTTTGAGTTGCTACCTTGGTAAGCTCCGGTATTTGTTATTTACCTTCTTAAACAAATATGAAAGTATTGTAAACACACTGAACACACACACACAACCACACACACACACACACACACACACAACAAGTGTCTTTCTTCCCCCCGTCTCGCGAGTCGTGTAAAGCTAGCTCTTGTTATTCCAGGTGGCCGACTTCTCCTTGAGCAGTTTCTTGGGTCACTTGGAGTCTCCTATGAAGCCCTCGACACTTGTCACCAGTGCACCTAGTGGTGAAGATACAAGACTTTCTTCTGATGTAAGTGTTGCCAGTCCTCCACACTTTTGGTTTGGCATATTAACTCTATTTATACATTCAGGTTGACAAAGAATTGATTTTATTTTAGATTACTTAAATTATGCTAACACTTTGAAAAATAATTAAAAAAAATATATAATTAATATCCAGTCTTATCATTGAACAAATTGGAATAGTTATATATAAAGCAACTCTAGTTAAATGCATACATTTCTGAGACGAGAGTAGTGTTACCCTCAACTGAGTCAGTCTGTTGTACAATTATATATGACCTAACTATCCATTCTTATGTACAAATTGATATGATGATAACGAGTCAGCTCTAGTTATGTACAAAGTGATGTTACCTCAACTGAGTCAGTCTGTTGTACAAGTGCTATGATGACCTCAACTGAGTCAGTCTGTGTACAAAGTGCCATGATGACCTCAACTGAGTCAGTTGTTGTACAAAGTGCATGATGACCTCAACTGAGTCAGTTTGCTGTACAAAGTGCTATGATGACCTCAACTGAGTCAGTCTGTTGTACAAAGTGCTATGATGACCTCAACTGAGTCAGTTTGCTGTCTCACAGGTTGAGGCCCAGCTGCAATGTCTGATGAGTGAGAACAGCGTCGACTACACGGCCAAGTTTGCTGACCTTGCAGCCCAGATTTGCTTCCTCTCAGACGCCAACAAGAAGTGAGTGGCCGCTGCGTCGCGCTATATTGCCATCAACTGTTGCTAAAGTCGACACTCGACCTCTTCACGTTGATTTAAAGTAACAGTGAATTGTTTCTTTGTTTTTTTCCCTTTCAAATTACAAAGTGAAATCTCGTTAGCAGTACTCGTGTTAGTTACACCAAATAGAATGTTATTACAAAGGAGTTTTCAAGTTAGATTGAAATGGAACCTAATCTAAAGTGAATCTTGTTTTATTTATATTATTATTAGCCTGCTGGGCCGACCAGTCCTTGTGTCGATCAAGCTGATGCCGATCATTTGGTTTATTTTATTTACAACATGACAAACGTACTGTGCAAAATGACACATATAAATATTTGAAAACAAACCATTTTTTGTTCATTAAAATTATAATGAAAATACCGATGCACATAAAAGGTTATTTGGAATAGAGCACTTGGCTAAATCATGGTTTAAATTAGGAGGGATGGACAGCACCCTTAAGTTGGTGATACTGGAGTAGAAATTGTTTAGATAGAACAATAAAAAACACACAAACACATTTTTAAGGACGAACTTTCACTGTCACAGGCAGCTTCATCAGGTCAAGAGAGTAGAGTCTAAGTGTTTTAGATCTTTTGATATAAATCCAAAATGCTCAACTGTGAACATAAATTATTATTATTAATTAAATATTTCAAAACTAGTACAAAGTTATTCAAGGCCAAGATCCTGTTTCTTTATGATCTTTTCCGTGAAGAGGAGCTAATAATTACCTGCTTTGGTGGTCGCATTGTCTAAGGCACTAATCTCGTTGTAAACTATACTCTCGATGACTGGGAGATTGGGGTTCGAATCTCGGTCTGGTGTACTGAGTTTTTTTTTGCAAGGTGTTGACCTTGAGATCTACCCTTAAGCAATATAAGCAGACATGGACCGTGTTTGAGTCCTTACCTGCTGTCACGTGATATAACAAAGGAACATGTTGCCTGCTACCCAGCTTAAAACTGGCTAATCACAACTACCTTACTTTGGTCTTGAACACTTCTAAAGATCAATGTAAAGCCTCTGGGTGCTCGGCGGAACCAGATGATCGGCAATCAGCGTTGGCCCTGCCCTAACTATTAGGTTTATTTTTGGGGGTTTAGTAACAGTACAATTTATGCTATATGGGTTCATGGTGCCATTGTTTCTTGGACGAGTCAGTCACTAGAGTGCTGTGACTTGGCAAAGTTGACAGTCAGAAAGTGCAATCATGCGAGCTGGAGAGGACAAATGTTAATGTGCTGTAACTAGACCGGGTCACATATTCAAGTAGACTTGGGAATCAACCTCTCGTATTCAAGTAGACTTGGGAATCACCTCATATTCAAGTAGACTTGGAATCAGCCTCTCATATTCAAGTAAGGACCTTGGGATGAATCAGCCTCTCATATTCAAGTAGACTTTGGAATCAGCCTCTCATATTCAAGTAGACTTTGGAATCAGCCTCTCATATTCAAGTAGACTTTGGAATCAGCCTCTCATATTCAAGTTGACTTGGAATCAGCCTCTCATATTCAAGTAGACTTGGGAATCAGCCTCTCATATTCAAGTAGACTTGGGAATCAGCCTCTCATATTCAAGTAGACTTGGGAATCAGCCTCTCATATTCAAGTAGACTTGGGAATCAGCCTCTCATATTCAAGTAGACTTGGGAATCAGCCTCTCATATTCAAGTAGACTTGAGAATCAGCCCCTCATTTTCGAAGCTTTGTCAATAAAAATATTTAAAGTTCATATACACATTTATGTTCATTTCTAGCCATTTTATGTTTTTATGTCAATCACAAATAAGTGTTCACATGACAATAACCCAAAATATTAAAATTATGAGTTGTGAAAACTTAATCTATCGGCTTAGGACGAAATATGTTAGTTATCTTTGCAACTAAATATTTTGTAAATAATATATAATATCTAAAGTTATATCCTTATGTAACATATATTTTATTTTACAAATATTCAAACTTTGATTCGGCTTCAGGAATATTTCATATTATTCGATTCAACTTCACTTCAAATTGAAAAAGTGTGCTTTGAACGCCCGAATCTTACAACACCAGGTGTCGGCTGTTTCATTAATTATTGCCTACTTTTGCAGTCCATGATTGTTACGTAATTTATTGAGTTGGGTTGGATACACTATTTTAACAATCCTGAATCCAAATCTTGGAAAAAAAAATTTATGAACGCAAGAGGAAATATAAATAGAATAAAATAATAGAAATATGAACAGTAACTGAATGTTAACATTCTTTCTTATAATCTATTCATAAGTCATATATTCATTTAAGTGTTAAATTACTGGTCTGGGGCCTGGTTGTTAAGTTCATCCTATAATTATAATTGGTTCTGAACCACCAACAAGTAGTAATAGAGCTCTAAAACGAATTACACTTGAAAAATTGATTTAAAAAAATATATTCTTTAAGACCCCGAGTCTCGAATTTGAAATTTTCTTGAATATCCTTAATAATTCCAGGGACCCATCCCTAATTATAAGCTAAATAGATAACGCTAGTTCTGTCAATTTTAGAGATATAGTGCCAGCATCATAGCTGCCAACAAGGCTGAACTATACATTTAATGATATTATATTCATCGATTGTCAAGTCTGCTTGTCCTACTTGACCCAACTTGTCTGGTTACAGATCGTTAGTTGCCTTAGAGCAGTGGTCGGCAAGAGGTCGATCGCATAAGAAAACTATATAGTCATGAAAAGGCAAGCTTACTTTGCATTATTCCACTATGGTACAGCTTATAAGATAGGGCCATAGTGTAATCAATCAAGGTAAACGGAGTGTACATTTTATTTATTTTATGTATCTTCTATAAAGGCAGGGACATGAGTATTGAAGGAAATATTGAATGTAACAAATACATACAAGATGTATAGAAAAAAATGAATTAAAAGTTGAACGGGAAACGAAGGGTGATTGATCGTAGCCCCAACCATGGATGCCGACCCCTGCTTTATAGTTTGAATAATTATCTTAAAAAATGTGTGTGTGTGCGTGCATGTGTGCGCTACATAATAGGTGTAATTTATTAAATAAAAATAATGTGATAGCAAGTTGATTGTAGAACTGCTGAACAGAGAACTGTGTCGAAATGATAAACTAGTGTTGTTTTTATCTTGTGAACATGACAGTTTATAATTGTTTGATATTATATACTAAATTACAATTGCAGGGTTGATGTTTTATCTACAGCCCAGTACCTACTAATTTGTTTTTTAAAAAGGAACTTGAAAAAATAAGAGTTACCATCTAAAAATACAGCCAAGGTTTCCCCTATATAAAAAAACATTTTCAATTCTTTTAAATAATTGGGTGGGGGTGGGGGGTTGTTTTAAATGTTTATTTAGTTACTAGGGGTGTGTGAAGCTTCAAAAACTGTGACCCCTCTTCAAATATTCATCAACTTTTGACATAGATTCACCAATAAAAATATGTAAAGTTAAAATACATTTATATTAACTTTTTGTGTTTTTGTGCTGTTATGTAAAGCACAAATTAATGTTCGCATTATCTAAAACAGGTTTGTCAACTCGTTTGATCATATCGGCCACAATGAACATTAAAAATACGGAGAAGGTTGTAGTTTAGTGATCAGGGATCCTGGCTACAGATCCAGAGGTGCAATCCTCATCACTTCCATATTGTTCCGTGAAGCATTGTATTAGGAACGAGGTCAACTCAGCCTCGTGAGGACAAATGAGGAACTACTTGAAAAAAGTAGTAGTAGCTTTGGTCTAGAAAGCTGAGATTAATGGCTGAGTTTGTTGTGCTGACCATGTGACACCCTCTATCTGCAGAAGTTGGCACCTGCTCGGTCAATATGGTTTTATTGCGGGCTGATGCTGTGAAGGGATTTTTTTTTACGTAAAAAGAATTATAACTTAGTATCATATCACTACAAAAGTTAAAAACAGGACCTTATAAAAACAATAAGAAAGACCTTAAATATTTTGTACCAAAAATTTAAAACATTTTATTTGCAGCAATGGTGGGCTTGTCAGTCTTTAAACTTGTGCTGAAGCCACTTTCGTAAATGTTGGCAAAAGTAGAGACTTTTTTTTTTCTCTTGTACCTTCATACGAGAAAACAAATGTTAACATTTTTATGTGCTCACAAACATTGTACATATTTGGTGCTCAAATTCAATCACTTTTGGACCCAAAAAAAAGTACAAATTTGCCTGATTTTCTCAATCATTATTCATGCCAAATTCTTGAATGTTGTATTTCTACGACGTTTATGTCTTTATCCTAAAGTCTGTGGGCTGCACAAAGTCAATGTTTGACATACCTGATCTAAATAGCACAGAACTCTAGAATTATTAAATTACCAGCACACGTTTTTAAAATAATTTAATTTACCAACTTAGAACAAAATATGGTAAACATGTTTTATTAGTAACATTTTAAAAATTGTATCTAATATCTAAAGTTATGCAATATGTAAAATTTAAAAAAAATCAACTTTGATTTTGCTTAGAGAAGAGTTCTTCACTTTGAATTTAAAAAAAAAATTACTTCATACATCCCTATTATTAATGAATTTGAGCCAAAAGGTTCCCATGGGCCCAAGGACTGTTGTTTTAGGGGTTTTTTGGTTTTAAAGTTGAGAGGGTATTATCTCTAGGGGAATTGTTTTCTAAGACATGGCAACTTATCTATTTATATGATGTGTCTGTTCCATCCAAGGCTGTGTGTTCTAATACTGCCGGACATGTGCTTGCGACCTAAATGGTTCCCATTTCTCCAACTCGATACGTTAAACACGCGGTTTGACCAACAACTAGCATAATAATCTCACAAATCAATAAAAACATTTTATTTTGGTTGAACAGGATAAAAAAAAATTGAAAATACATTACCGGTCTTCTGACGTTTATAAAACAATTATTGAATTATTAATGAAGGTGGACATTGTAATAGAACATCTTTCATTTGAATTAAATATAGTTGAAAAGTTACACCTGCACATCGGAACTAAACCCAGGACCATTGACTTAGTGTGTCATTGCTTTGCCACATAATTTAAATATGTTTCTGTGACCAAAATTAATCTCCACCTCCATACATATTCGCCAACCCTCTACAATTCTTGTAAGAATGACAGCGAAAAGTTGTTTTCTTGTCATTGGTGGCCGAGGTTCATTGATAAATCTATGAGCAAAATAATACCACACGTCCATCACATACTCTTGAATGATGACCTTGACCACAGGGCGAGTCCTGGACATTTGATTGATCTAGCATCAACCAAAGGTCGCGGGATATACTCGAGTGTCATGGTGTCATTTTTCAACTCATCATCATGAAGTTTTTCCAGCCTGTGGCTGTTTATTAAAATGGCTCAACTATATGTATTAAATGTATATCGTATAGTTATATTTTTTGGGACTCACCTTTTTTCCCCTGTGACTAACTAGTTCATATGATGGCTAACAGAGAAAATAAAAATAATGTGACTATAACGACCTTGTTTCTGTGATCGGCTCATAATTTTTTATTTTTTTTTCCAAATTATATTGATATAAGGCTCCTCATAATTGTGTCACGGAAAAATTACCAACTTAAAAGTCCACGTGTACTCGCCTATTTCCGCTAGTGTTGCCACTGTTATAGAATAGTTCCGCACAATGTTTTGTTAATACTGTATGAGAGTTGCCAGCAATGTCCACCCCATTTTGTGCTTTAAATACTTTTGTCAGATATGGAGAGTAGATTTCTCACATAACAGTTCGAGCGAGAGTCGTCAATTTGGCAGCACGTCACTGTTCATTTGGGTTGTACGCCTGTTTATTAACCAAGCTAATGTATTAGGTATGAGGAAGGTTTTATTTAGAAGAAGTGTACTTGCATTTGGATCGGAATCTTAGGGAAAAACCATCCCAAATACACCCAACCATTCTGTTGAAAGAGTGACTTGTTAGAGCACGTAACCACCGAAGAGGGTTACCCAAATTTTCGTCTTTAATTTGGATTTTCTCCTCAAATACAAACTCTAATTTAAAAATGGGAAATGGGCTATATTTGTAGAGTGTGGAGTAAGCAACAGATATTTGTCGGTAATTTCCAGACACAAATGTTGAGAAAGTTACACAACCATTTGTGCACGAAAGGGCTGCTGTGAACTTAGACGTTTCCTGAGGAACAAAAGTAGTGGAGTTTGGTTCAAATTAAGGTTAGGTCGAATCTAAAACTTAATTTTATCTTTGAATCTTGGGAAAAAAAAGTCTGAACATAAGAGGGAATATTAACTAGAATATGTTAATAGTTTTGACTAGAATGCATCATTATGGTGATGATGCTGAACCACCAATAATCTGAACTAAAGCTCTAAAACACATTCACTTTCAAAATTTTGGACATATTTTTTTCAAACTATCCTCGAATTTTCTTGAAAATTTGAATATCCTATTCATAGTTCAAATCCCTGTCGTACAAACCTGGAAGTAAAATTACTCAAAATTAGCTGTGAATAATTTAATATGACTTAGCACTCAATATCTCACTGGCGGCCATCTTGTCAGGTCAGTATAATATATACTTTTGTTTTGTATATAAAATTTTCACAACTATCACATTCTACGAAGTTTTGCTTCTGCGGAAGGATCAGTATTAATTATAAGACTGTGAAGTGTTTTAAATTGGGCCAACATTATCGTCCAAACTTTAGCCGATATCAAGTGTATCGTGTTTGACTATGGTATAATTTATTAAAAACATATTTATTACTGAATAAAATTTGCACAAATAAGTAGGACTAGATCAGTTTTACAAAATGTATGTTCGGTAAAATCAATGATATGTTCTTGTATTTTGAATTGAAAGTAGGTAAGTTAATTTTTCTTAATCTTCCCAAATGTGTAGTTAAATCTCAAAATATGTAATTATTTTAAATCGTACAAAATGTTGTCGTGCCATTGTTGAGTTGGATTTTACAAATGTAACGTTTGTCGATTGCTTGTGTTGAACTTGTCTGGTTATCCAATCGAGGAAGTGCTAAATATAAATGTTATTTCACTGAGGTCCTTGGCAGATTGTTGTCCTTGGTAATTGGGAGCCTTGATTATTTGAATTTGTCCACTGGCTCGGATACATTATGTATTGTGAAATTATTGAAGTTAGGTTAGCACCACAACTTTTAGAAGGCTGACATACTTATTTTTTGTGTTCTTCTAAAACAAGCCCATATCTAAATACAATTTTTTTATGATAAAAAAAAATTATCTGAAAGTTTGGCTAATGTATATTGTTTTTGTATAGTATAAATATTTTAAAAGTACAATTTATTTTGTTTGTTTCTTGTCCACAAACTTTATTCCCAGATCCTCTTTATCCAACAGGTCGAGGACTCCGAGGAAAGGATGTCTTAAAGAGTTGTGGTTACTCGAACATTTATAAATGTTGGTAAATTAGGACCTCACTTATCAAAGGACCTTCTGGTTGCCAGGCCGGGGAAATCTACTAGAACAAATAATGACGACAAACACTCATAATAGGATATAAACCAGGCGTTTCAAACTCTCGGCCCGTTGACTTTATGACGAACCAACATACAGAGAGACTCTCCTATAGACCTAATTTCAAGATGGTGTAACTCTAATGCCCGGTTATTATTATTACAGTTTGTTTCCTACTAAATAAGAAAGCTTTCTCCATTGTACCATGGACACCACAGACTTTTTCCTACACACATTTCCACAAATTTTAATTTCTATGTTTTGAAATGTTTCTAGCCATTGGATTTCTATGAGAACAAACATTCGCTGAAGTACCCGGCTTTTCCTGCTAATGGTTTTCTTTACTTCAGAAAAAAAACAACTCTTATTTCTTCTGAACCAGCATAATTAATTTTAAATTATCAAATCCAAATATTAAAATTTTGACTTTGAGGTACAGATGTTTGTGAACAAGGGGTTACTGATTTTTAAATTTCAGACCTCTGTGTGCAATAGAAATCGCTCAACGTTCATGACAGATACACACTCTTTGTTTTATTAATATCGATAACATTGTGAATTTATATTATTTATTTTATAGTTAAAAATAGATAAATTCTTCCAAAAAGAATAACATTCCAATTCCAAACACCCTTTATTTACTTAACATTCCAATTCCAAACATCTTTTATTTACTAAGGATAACTGATTTGTTATTGTTTGCTAATAACAAATATAAACAGATGCCAAAATGTTCTAAGGTCTTTATAAAATGTATTCTTGGCTTTATGGATGTGGCATCGGGCAAATGCGGGCATTGTGTTGATGCACTCTAATGAGTTCTCTGTGGACTTTATTCCAAGTTGCCCACTCTAGGTTGGCTCTGCTGGACAATCCAGTCACGGAAGTTGAGCACATTGACGTACACCCCTGGTACTCCCTTATTAGCGCAGCCAACGCCCCAGGAGACCAGACCTGCCAGATAGAACCGGCCGCCATTCTCACAGACCAGCGGGGCCCCTCCGTCTCCCTGAAACAAAGGTGTCGGATAGACTAACCCTCTTCCTATTTGTACAAGGAGCATCAGGTACTGTGGCTAGTTGTCTTCAGCCTCATTTGTTTCAAACATTGCCACTATCATAGACGTTATGTTTCAAACATTGCCACTATCATAGAAGTTATGTTTCAAACATTACCATCATAATAAATCAATGCATCACTTGTCTCATATTAGACTCTTCATTGACTAAAAATCATTTTGACTGGCTCTGTAGTGCTACCACTACCCAAGACAGGATTTTAACTACTGCACACTAGCGTTGGAGCACAATTACTGTGTTCTGCCTCTACACAATATGTCAGACCAGTATGTTGGGCTAACCCGCCCTGAAGGCAAAGAGACAAATATAATTGTATTGAATAATGTTGGCACAACTCCTTACTAACAAAACTTCACCAAACTGTTGAACGTTAACGTGAACTCACCGTGCAAGCGTCTTTACCCTGCTCCCCGCCAGCGCACAGGAAGCTGTTCTGATCAAAGCTGAAATAATGGCCCAATCTGGTCCCCTGCAGTCTTTGCTGGCAGTCACCAGGTGACAGCACTTGAACGTCCACCTGCTTCTGTATGAACTGGTATTGACCTTGAGGCCCAAAATCATTCTTCCCCCACCCAGACACCCAGCACCTACACACAAATCTATGTATTAGAAGATAACGTAGCTAATCTTATTTTACAAGTAGTTTTGTGAACAGTAGACCTCGCTACCTCCATGTTATTATTGTTCTTACGGTCCTGACATGATCTTTGGATTTCAAGTTGATATTTCTCTTTGGTGGCTCAAACTAAACATGTTAATGGGCCTACAGGCGATCCAATCTGGTCGGCACGACCAAATCAGGTGACTTAGTACTTTATTTCATCAGTTGTTTTTTTCTCTCTAAAAGATAAACACATCATGCCTCATAATATTTAAACACCAAAAGGTTGAGATCGTGCTAATAGCATCGTAAGGGATTAATTCCAGAAAAACAAATGGCTTGTTGAACGTAAAAAATTCAGTCATATGATGTTACTGCATACAAACATACATACTACTACTAACTATACATACTACTAACACTACTATACTACTAACTAACTACACTACTACACACTACACTACTACTAATACTTCTACTACTACTACTACTACTACTACTACTACTACTATACTATACTAATACTTCACTACTACTAATACTATACTAACTACTACTACTACTACTATACTAATACTACTACTACTACTACTACTAACACTACTAATACTATACTACTACTAACTACTAATACTACACTACTCTACTACTACTACTACATACACTAACTACACTACACTAACATACTACAACTACTACATAACTAACTACACTACCACTACCACTACCTACCACTACCACTACCACTACCACTACCTACATACCACTACACTACCACTACCACTACCACTACCACTACCACTCCACTACCACTACCACTACCACTACCCTACAACACTACCACTAACCACTCACTACCATACTAACTACTACACTACTACACTACTCACTAACCACTACACTACACTAACACTACTACTAACTACACTACTCACTACCATACTAACTATACTACTATTACTACTATTACTACTACT